>JALMGJ010000022.1:8120000-9320000 GCA_023362775.1 Charina bottae
TATAACGACCAAGTAGCAAGTAAGAACAGAGCACGGAACAACGGACTGGTTTAAGATTGGGAAAGGAGTACGGCAGGGCTGTATACTCTCACCCTACCTATTCAACCTGTACGCAGAACACATCATGCGACGTGCTGGGCTTGAGGAATCCAAGGCTGGAGTTAAAATCGCTGGAAGAAACATTAAAAATCTCAGTTATGCAGATGATACCACTTTGATGGCTGAAAGCGAGGAGAAGTTGAGGAGCCTTATGACGAAGGTGAAAGAAGAAAGTGCAAAAGCTGGGTTGCAGTTAAACCTCAAAAAAACCAAGATTATGGCAACCAGCTTGATTGATAACTGGCAAATAGAGGGAGAAAACCTGGAGGCAGTGGGAGACTTTGTATTTCTAGGTGCAAAGATTACTGCAGACGCTGACTGCAGCCAGGAAATCAGAAGACGTCTACTTCTTGGGAGAAGAGCAAATCTCGATAAAATAGTTAAGAGCAGAGACATCACACTGACAACAAAGGTCCGCATAGTTAAAGCAATGGTATTCCCCATAGTCAGGGGCATGGTGGCTCAGCGGGTAAGACGCCAGGCTTGTCGATCGGAAGATCGCAAGTTCAGAGGTTCAAATCCCTAGCCCTGCGTGCGGAGTGAGCTCCCGCACTAGCTCCAGCTCTTGCCAACCTAGCAATTCGAAAGCATGCAAATGCAAGTAGATTAATAGGTACCACTTCGGTGGGTAGGTAACAGCGTTCCACGTGTGTCATGCGGCCACATGACCGTGGAATTGTCTTCAGACAACGCTGGCTCTTCGGCTAAGAAACGGAGATGAGCACCGGCCCCTACGGTCGGACACGACTGCACAAATGTGTGTGGGGAACCTTTACCTTTTTATTCCCTGTAGTAACCTATGGCTGAGAGAGCTGGACCATAAGGAAGGCTGAGCGAAGGAAGATAGATGCTTTTGAACTGTGGTGTTGGAGAAAAATTCTGAGAGTACCTTGGACTGCAAGAAGATCAAACCAGTCCATACTCCAGGAAATAAAGCCAGACTGCTCACTTGAGGGAATGATATTAAAAGCAAAACTGAAGTACTTTGGCCACATAATGAGAAGACAGGATACCCTGGAGAAGATGCTGATGCTAGGGAAAGCGGAAGGCAAAAGGAAGAGGGGCCGACCAAGGGCAAGATGGATGGATGATATTCTGGAGGTGACGGACTCAACCATGGGGGAGCTGGGGGTGGCGATGGCTGACAGGAAGCTCTGGCATGGACTGGTCCATGAAGTCACAAAGTTGGAAGCGACTGAACGAATAAACAACAAAAACAAAATAGATATTTGTCTTTATGTTGGAAAAAAACCCAACCCTTCATGGTAGCCATTTTAAAAATACTGGAATTCTTTTAACATAATAAAATCTACAAAATAAATTTTGAAACAGCTCTTACTAATTGAGCTTCTCTACCTCTAAATATATACCAACTTTTTGGGGTCCTAAAAATATTTTCACAGTCTATCTTAAAAGTTTGAGGGCGGAGACATTTTCAGGACAATGAGGTTTCTTTTCCTCATGCAGCCAGAAACGAAAGTGATGAACGAGGGGGTGAAAGGCAGGGAATACATGAAAGCGATGACTGGTTTAACATCCACAATAGCTTTAGGCACAACATCTTTGGAGGCAGGAGCACTCGGTTTAGATCCCAGTTAAAAGAAAGTTCAAGCAGCGGGGACGGAGAGTGGCGGTCAGATTTCCCAAATGCGGCCCCCACTAAGGCGCTAGGACTACCGCTCCCACCGTCCCCACCCAAGGCGGTCAGAGAGGGAAAGGCTGAAGGACCAGTGGCCTCAAAAGAAAAAAAACTTGGCAAGGAGTGCCAAGCAAGCTGGTTAAAGAAAACCTGCATGTTGCTAGCATTCTCAGGACCAACGACCCTGTCGCGAATAGGGCCATGTCCTGTGCTGGAAACAGAAAGTCAGATTCCGTAGAAAAGGCGTGACAGCTCCGAGCGGATTGTCGGTAGTTACTCAGCCGCGCCCGCCCGATGCAGGAAGAGGAACCAGCTTGCTCCGCTTAATCTGCGCAGTTCCTCCTACGACGCGGCGCGTCCGCGGAGCTGCCCTGGCGGATCGCCGCCTGGCAGACTCTCCGCAGCTCAGAATCTGCTGGATCCAGGTTCAAGCTGAGCTGCTGGTTCCCATTTGCGGCATGATCTGCGCTAGCTAGAGCGGCAGCCGGGCGCCCCTTCTCTCTCTCCTCTTTTCCTGATAGAATGCTGGGTGCTTATTTCATTTTACAAATTAGATGCCCCCGGCTGACTCTTGGATTAAATTAAAAGCCCTGCGATCCGTTCCGCAGCTAAGGCGTGGGGAAAAAAAGATGTTTCGTGTCTCAGCCCGGACCAGAATAAGGAAAGCCGCGAATCCAACGGGTTGGGCGATTTCCCGCGTTTTGGAAACGCTCCGCCCCTTAGCATTACCGAGAACTGGGCCGGGGTGGTGGTGGTGAGGCAGGCTCCCTGCGGCCTCAGAATTCTTTGGGAGTTATGTTGTATTCAGCCAATATTCTGCCCATACATGCATGACAAGATGCCCTGAGGTCTCCAGTAGCCTGGAGTAACCTGGGCAGGGAATTAGTGCAATTCCTACCAGAGAACTGCAGTGCAAATGCAGATTTTTCCTGCGATATTTTATTTAAAAAATGTTTTGGATTTCAAAAATGTGTCCCAGTAGTGACATACATTCAGTTATACCCTTAATGATATAGGCAGCGTTGGAACCAAAGTTTTATCGGCCCCCACCTTATGCTCAGCAGATTGTACAGGATGTGCATGCCAAGGGAGACAGTAACTTTCTTGACCACCCTTATCTTTTTGCTAGATAAGGTGGCTGGGAACAACACTGACCTTCAAGTAACTTCGTGGCTATTGTAAACTGTATTCCTTATTATCTGGGGTAACTTGTAATTTTCCATTGTTGGGAGGGGCATACTAACCACATACGTATGCTTGAGTGAGGATAAAGTGTAAGTAGTGACTGCTGTTAACCAAGGAGGCTCTCCTTTTGGAAGGAGATTTCTTCCATTTCCATTTTTTTTAAACAAAAAGGGCAAATGACAAAGTATACATTTCTGCATTCTTCACAATTAGCTTGGTATGTGTAGACCAGTCTGTGAAGGTTCTCAGTCATCCAGGTGGAATTGTCTGTAGCTTGAATCATGTCAACTGGATTTCTATTTTATTTATTGTGTAGACCAGTATTTCTCAACCTTAGCAACTTTAAGATGTGTGGACTTCAACTCCCAGAATTCCCTAGCCAGCACATGCTGGCTGGGGAATTCTGGGAGTTGAAGTCCACACATCTCAAAGTTGCCAAGGTTGAGAAACACTGGTGTAGACTATGTACAAAACACAGGAGGCTGATCTCAGATATGATGCCCTGGGATATTAGATATAACTTATCTCTCCAGACTCTCCATTTCAATTCATAGTGGTAGGGAAAAGAATGAAACGTACAAGGAATATGAAATATTCCTCATAAAACTATCCTGATTATATTGTGGAAAAGTCTTAATTCCTTGATTAGGTCTATCTCCCAGGCTCCAGCAGTGCCTGCTCAGATATCTTTGAGATATCTCTTGGCAAAACATACCATGCAATAAATGTGGGACTGCACCCTCTGGGTGAGGTCGCAGTGTGACTACACAAAAGAGCTTAAGATCCCAAAACAACATCTAGGTCAGGCAACTCTTCCTCCTGACATACAGCTTTCCAGGCAAAACCGGCGCCATTCCCCTTCCCTCCATTCCATGTATAAAAGTTGATTGTGGAGTCCTTGGTGCTCTCTGAGCCTTGTTGTTTAAGTTGATTAAACCGGCCATTGAATCGAACGTCAACCATGCTGTTAGTCAGTGTTCTCCGCCATGGCGGACTCTGGGGGTACTGGGACAATCTCATCACACCTCCTCCCTCTCTGCTCCCTGGTCCAGTTTCTATTGCCTGGTGAGACCACCGCATTCTGCCTGGGGCCAGGATCTGACCTCGGTATTTAGAGCTGGGCCCAAAGGCATTTCAAAATCCCTCCCGAATGAAGGTCCAGGGGAAGGAGAAATTATCCCCATATTTTCTCAAGAGTAGCAGGGGCAATGGCACTGCTACAGGAAAAGCCCCCTGGGACAGTGATGGCGAGCCTTTTGGGCTCGGCGTGTCAAAAATTGAGAAAATGCCTAACTTGACTCTGCTGGCCTGTCACACACATACACCCCGAACACAAAAGGAACAATTCTTTACATATTCATTTATTTTTTAAAAAAAATACAATCCAATTTTGGGTGGCCAAAAGGGCAGAGATGGGGGGGAGATAGGTGGGTGGGGGTAGTTGCAGTGTCCTTTGTCCGTTCAGTTTCTTTGGTAACTCAAAGGAGAATACAGTAGTTGTTGTCGGGCGTTGGTGAACGCTGGTGTGTCACCCAAAACGTCGTGGCGTGTCACCTTTGACACATGTGTCATAGGTTCACCCTCACTGCCCTGGGACATCTTCTCTTGCTGATTTAGTTGAAGTATGGAAAGCCACCAGGGTTGCAGGACCCTGGAGAGATCATGGTTGTAAAGTAAAAGCCAAGACATTCATGAACAGGTTTTGGACACTTCAAAAACACTCATTCTACCCAGGATAATTTCTCCAAAATCCTTTTTCCCTTTAAAAAGATGAAATAACAACTTATTTTATAAAACTGAATGAGAACTGGTAGAAGAAAATCAGGACTCACATTGTATTTTGAAAAGGAAAGTGATCTATCTTTTTTCCTGGAGAACTATTCCAGAAACTCAGTTTTTCCTCCCTAAGGGCACAAGGACTGATATAGTGTTGAAACAGATTCCCCCCCCCCCCCCCCCCGTCTATTCATCCATCTACCCAGCTACCTCAGTCACTAAGGTTAACTCTTCTAGGGTTAATGTACTTCAGCGTCTGAGACTGGCATTGTTGTGAAGATGATCCAGGGGCCAGGAGGACTAAGGGAGATCTTTTCCCCAAATCACTAAGACGACTATATTTCTGAGTTGTCCATTGTGTTTGACATCAGTACTGAGGAACTGCAGTTACACAATATTATTATTTAACGTGACTAACATAATTCTTGGAATCACTTCTATTTAAAAAATACAGTTCCCCAAATCACTAAGAAGACTATATTTCTGAGTTCTCCTTTGTGTTTGACATCAGCACTGAGGAACTGCAGTTACACAATATTATTATTTAACGTGACTAACATAATTCTTGGAATCACTTCTATTTAAAAAATACAGTTAAGAAGTCGTATTTTCAGTTTATGTCTCATCATTTAACTCCAGATAATTTGTACAGTGGTTTACTTCATTGCAAAACATTTTCACTTTTTTTAAAAAAATTAGAACTTTGTAAGAGAGAAAGAGAAAACCCAAAGACAGCAACTTGTAGAATATCTGAGATGCATTCCAACTTCCAAACATTTTATGTACAATATTTTTTTGGACTACATAGGTGAATGGAAATGCTTTGAGACAGCAGCAGAAGTCTCTCAAAAGGAATAAAAGGCAAAGAATATTCTAAAAAACCCTCATACTGTCTCTGGACTCATTAAGGCTTCAGATGGCCTGATCATCTCAAACCTTTCTCACTTACGGGACAATTTAGGGGCAGCTCACAACCAAGAACGTAAAATTGAGAAGCTGCCTTTAGAAGTGGACATTTCCATTGTTACACATCTACAATGCAGATTTAATGCCTACTTCTTAGTTCTGCTGTATCTCCAGATTGCAGCCCAATCAAGCATCATGTCCCTCTTATTCAGTCTCCACATCTTCCTTGGGATTGTCCATTCGAGCCTCATTTAGATTAGGTAGGGCTAGCCACAACCTCTGCTGGTACACACCAGAGAAACTGCTTATGCACCTTGAATTACTATCTCTCTGTCATCTATCTTTCTATCTTTCAGCTACCTCTATATCTCTCTTTCTAATCCAGTGTTTCTCAACCTTGGCAGGTTTAAGATGGGTGGACTTCAACTCCCAGAATTCCCCAGCCAGCCTTGACAAGGCTGAGAAACTCTGATCTAATCTATCTAAATTTATTGGCTGCCCAACTCCAGCAGACTTGGAGTATTACACACTTGGTCCTCCGATCACAGCCCAATCCAGCTTGCTATCACTTCCAAGTCAATCCCTGCACTTTAAAGCTTGCTTTTCTACAGAATAACAAGCAAAAGGATGATCAGGGCTTTTCTGAAAGGCAGATTACTCCATCCAGGTGACAGGCTGAGAGTGGTATGGTCTTTCTGAGTGCCACACAAATTGCTCCAAAACTGAGGCTTGAAAATGAGCCAAGTGGGCTCTTGGTGGGACCAGCCTTTTTAAGGATTACAGTTGAGCTTTGGTGGCTAGCAGCTGGGGTCCCCAACCAGATTTACATGGGAATCAAATGTTGGTTGATGGTAATCTCTCTAGCAGGAACAATGGGAGACATATAGTTCAAAGCAGGGCAGCTGGTTTTCTTCACATACCAATATGATTACAACCAGCTCCTAATTAATTTCCAATATCTACAGGTTCTCCAGAACTAGAGTGTGTCCCCGAAACTCTGGCTCCCAGCAGGGATCTCCTTCGGACTGCTCTTTCCCTGGAGAGGGTCTCAGGCTAGCGAAAAATCCTCTGGGGCGCTGACTAAATACAGATGGGAGGGGGCAATTTCTGCTGCTTGGTTCCTCTGCTGTTGCATCTCCATCACCACAACTTGAAATACCTTCTCATACAAACTTACACCCAGAAAATCTCAGTCGGAAATGAACTCTGAGTCCTCCGGGCAACAACAGCCCTGTTCCTTCCGTCAGAGGCTAAATCTTGATGGGCACCCAGGGGTGGACTACGTTCATCAGTAAACAGTCTGTTAATAAATACATCAGTGGTTGCGTTGTGTTTCTAGAGGTGGAGCACACAATGGCTACTTAAGGGAGAGGAAAGAGGGTCAACGTCCTGCTCCAGGAGTGCTCCTCGTCAGGGGATGACAGAACATCAGTGGAAACTCCAGAGATAAAGAGCACTAGAAGTCCCTAGGTGACCGTTCGGCGGCCACTGGATCCTTGCAGAAAAGAACTGTATTTCCCAGCGAATTCTGCCTGTTTTCCTTCTTACTGGTCAAGGATGTTCAGGATGTGGCCTCTGGTGCATTTGGTCCTTGGAGGCTGGTACCCTCGTCTTTGGTTGTGTATTATGAACAGGCCAAGAGCGCAGAGCCTCCCCTGTTCTTAGTCAGGTTCTGTTGCTCTCTCTCAAGATTCTGAAGAGTAGCAGCTATGCTATGACACCAACATTCCCATTTCCCCTACAAACTACACAAGAAGCAGCACCCAGGAGTATGGGGCTGGTGCGGAAGGATGTTCTTTTCACCCAACCACAGAAGCTATAAAAGATCCTGCTCTTTCTCTCCTACCACCCCTATTCCCATACTCCCACCCTGCTTCCCTGGCCTTTCCCAGCACAGAGATTTGTATAAGTGTGCCCCCCTACAGGTCACCAGATATCTGTGCTCCGAGGAGCCCTTTCTGCACGGGGCACTTCATGTGTTCTTCGGCTGCGGGGTTTCCGCTTTTCCTCCAGATGTTTCCACTTCTGACTTTTAGACTTGATGCTAAATAAAGGGGGCAATGGAGGGGGCTTTTTCTTGGGCTGGTGGCTCTTGCGGCTCCATAGTTGCTCGCAAACCTGGTCCACGGTGCTGAGATTGGGATGATCCACCAGTTGTAAGAAATCTTGATACCAAAGCTTCCGATGGAAGGGCTGTGTGGATTCCTCTTCCCAAGAGAGGGAGAGAGAGTCAGCCTGCTGGGCATAGATGACTTCAAGCTGGAGGTGCAGCAGACTCTGGGTAAAGCCATGCTCCGTTGCATGACAATAATAGAAGCCAGCATCTTTGCGCTGTACATTGCGCAACAGGATTCCCCGCTCCATCCTGATGACCCGATCATCCAGCAATACCTGGAGGTTAATGAAACACAGACAAATGAAACTGGAATTAACAATCCAGAAATCAGAGGAACTCTATGTCTCACTATGAAATTGTCTTATTACTGAAATCTGCAGGAAAGATCCTTTGAGGACATTGGTACTTAGGGAACATGCTTGTCAGAGGGACATGAAAGCATTTTCTTTAATGTTGCTCCAAAACTGTGGAAGGGATTTCTTCTAGTAATGCAACTGCCCCCACTCGCTTCACTTCTAGAAAAGATGATGATATGCCTCTTAATTTATAGTGTTCCATGTTTTAATGTTTTAATTAATGATTTCAGGGGCCTTTATTATTCTATTGTTTAATTTTAGATTTGTTATGCCTTGGTAATTTTTTTCAGCAAAAACAGTAGTCAGGACAGGAAAGGGATATGTACTTAGAAGGCTGAAGCCATACCATGAACTTAGTGCTACTTAATTTTGTTAGCCTTGTTGCACATTTGTTCAGGTAAAAGTGGGATCACCACTAGCGTTCAGGTGCAATTCAAGGTGTTCACTGTCACCTTTAAAGCTCTACATGGCTGAGGGCCTGGATATCTCTCAGTTGGCTTGCTTTGGGTTGATTCTTTCCAGCTGGTAAGATCAGGTAGAGAAGGCTTGCTGAGGATCCCCCCAAGGAAGGAATGACATCTGCAGGGACCCCATAGTTGAGTCTTCATGGTGATGGCCCTCTTTTTGTGGAACAGCTTGTCCCTGGATATCCAGACTGTTCCCTCCTTGTTATTTTCTCCAAAGACTATGAAACATGACTTCCTAGGAAGGCTTTGGGGAATGAATATAGACTATACCAGCCTGGAAGCGTGGTGCAGTGAGTTGAGGTGCATGTTTTTATTGGATAATTTTTGTTTTCCTCTTGTTTTTCCTCCGTATGGCCTTGTGGTTAGCTATTCAGAGTCATTATGATTGGAGTGGCATATGAGTTGGAGTGCATGAATGAATAATTGAATAACTGAATAAATAAAATATACTATAACATACAGTGTTTTATAGAATAATCCCACTATTTAAAAATAAGTAATGAGGACAGCCTCTATATTGCTTCAATGATGGCTGGTTGATTTTTGATTTTTATTTATTATTCGAAGTTATCACCGCCCATCTCCACAACAGTAGACTCTGGGTGGTTTACAACAATGATGCTATGAATATACTGTAAGTCAGTAGTAGAAAAATGTATGCACACAGTGGTTAGGCTTATACCTCCTTCTGGGGGTCACTGCTAGTTTTCTTGTATGTCCACACAATCTTGGCCTGCAGTGATTTAGGTAGACACTCTAGAAAAGTGCTGCTGCCTTCCACTCCATAGAGCTTCTTTTCTGGCACACTGGCTTTCTGAGGATCTGTACAACATCAGAAAGGGATAACACAAGGAATGAAAACCAAGCATGGCCATCGGTTAAATGATGAGGAGCACATATGCACACGGGTCCAGTCCAAAATCAACGCAAACATCAGGAAGAAGGATCAGATCATAGCTGAGATTGATGAGAAAAGGGAATGGTTCCTGAAAGCACCTGGGAGGGCAGGATATATGGGTCCAGAAAGAAATCTACCCATGCAGAATCCATGGAAATTGTGAATGAAAGGAACTATTTCTTCCTAGAAAGAATGAAGGATAGGAATAAAATGGGCATTTAGATGACTTGAAAGGATGGATTCTGTTTAGAGGTATCCTATCAACCCTATGCCATATTTTTTCTTTCGCTTTGGGTTTTCCAAGAATAGGGAAGATACTGGATTTAGGTCGGTGTCGCACTGGCTCTGCTCCTATTTGCAGGGTTGGTTTGCTTCTTTATAACAGCTGAATCAAGATGTCTTAGAATTCAAGAAATCAAAGTCTGGATGTAGTGATGTGGCGGGATGAGGGTCAATAAACTGAGATTAAATGCTAATACAAGGGAGATGTTGTGAAGGGGTGATTCCTGAGAATGGGAACTGGGAAGTTTGCTCTTCTTAATATAGCTGCACTCCCTAACCACAACATAGTACTTTATTTATTTATTTATTTATTTATTTATTTATTTATTTATTTAATCTGTATGCTGCCCAACTCTCAACAATTCTGGGTGGCTCACAAGTAAAAACATAAAAAAATACAAGAATAAAGAATAAAAAATAGCAAAGATGACAGAAACTGGACTGGAACAGAGAAAAAGAAACACTATGCTAAAGCCTAAACCTGGGTCACTAAAACATATAACATGTTATGCTGAATCAAAGAGCCCATATATATCATGGCTTAATGTGATGCCTTGCTTCTCATACCATGTAAAGACAACTGGTTTCCCACAAGACACTGGAGCAGAAAGGCCCCCAGCTTGTTTTGGCCTAGGCTGCTCTGTTGGGTGAGCAGATATTTAAGCGCACTCACCTCTAGAGCACAAGATACTGGGATCTCCGTTCCTCACGTCCTGGCGTCGGAATCGCCTGTTAGGAAAGTGTGCAAAGATTTGCCAAGCGTACTTCTGTGGTGGGGGTTGGAGCCTCAGGTCTGCACAACCACCAGCCACTGATGGCACGCAGGAGCCACGCAATTAGGACTGGCCTTCGGTCCCTGCCCCCAAGGCTAGCGAGCCCCATCTACAGGCCATACCGTTTGGTATTCTGCAGGTATCGAGTGCAGGTGGTGCCATCCCAGGCGCAGTAGGGGTCCCTCGCTAGGCAGCACTCCGCACAAGCTTTGCCATACATCCCACAGCGGTGCAAGGGCAGCTGGGAAATGGAAGTCCTGGAGCCCAGGTACAGCTGTTGCTGTCGGAAGACAAAGCCACACAGTCTCTTTAGGGCCCACTAGCCTCTGGACAGGAAAGTTTTCCGTAGAAACATAATCTTCTGCTCCTAACGGCTCACTGCTTTGAGAAGCTGTATATAAGGCCCGGCCTAGGCTTTCAGGCACCGTTCTAATGAACGTACTGTATTAAGTGAGAGGAGAATGGATACAATCAGAACCTTCTGAATCACAAACAAGGTATCTAGCAGAGATCCATAAACTCTGTAGATGGGAGGGCATTCTTCTATTTATTGGGAAGGAGAACCAAGAAATTAAACAAACAACTACTGTCAAAACATGCAAATTTCACTCATTTTGTTCATGGACTTCTTGGGGGTGGGGGGAAAGACACTTGAATGCAATTGGGAGACCATCATCATCATCATCATCTCTTGGATAGAAGAAATGCATACATATACAGTAATCATCCCTACTCTGATCATCTTCTACTACCAGTTTCTCTCCCCACCTGTAATGATTTACTTTAATTATTTATGAAACAATGCACTCAAAGAGACGTTTGCCTCCTGGTTCTCACAAGATAGCTTCCCAAAGATTTTCTGTTGCACTACATACCCGCTTGGATGAGATCTGCATGCTAGTAATAGGAGAGGAGTCCTGTCAACAAGAGAGAGAAATAATTGTGATGGCACTGAACTGTTGAGAAAAAAGCCACTACCTTCTCAAGAGGTGCTCCAGGTGACTGCTTGTAATGGGAAGAAGGAATAACCTTGAGGGACAAGAGGAAGAGCTGCAAGCAAGACAACGGTCAGATAAAAGAAATCTGAGTCCGTGGCAGAGAAAGTGTCTCAGACAGGACCCTCCCTAGTTCTCAGGAAGATAAAGGGAGGGAGGGGGTAAGTGCATTCAGACTTGCAAGATTCTGTTATTGTAAGGTAAAGGTAAAGGGTCCCACCGCACATTTGTGCAGTCGTGTCCGACTCTAGGGGCCGGTGCTCATCTCCGTTTGTTAGCCGAAGAGCCAGCGTTGTCCAAAGACGCTTCCACGGTCATGTGGCTGGCATGACGCATGCGGAATGCTGTTACCTACCCACTGAAGTGGTACCTATTCATCTACTTGCATTTGCATGCTTTCGAATTGCTAGATTGGCAAGAGCTGGGGCGAGTGCGGGAGCTCACTCCGTCAGGCGGGGCTAGGGATTCGAACCTCCGAACTTGCAATCTTCCGATCGACAAGCCTGGCGTCTTACCCGCTGAGCCACCACGCCTGTTATTGTAACCTTATAATAAAAGTAGTATTGTTCTACATGACTTTGGTTTCTTTGTCTGGTCTACCTTGAAGGGCTGATACTGCTTCAGTTTCTCAGGTGGAGCCTTGCACTATCACAGCCTGAAGCAGGGAAGGTAGGGAACCCCTAAGATGGCGAGGACAGCACCTGAATAGACATACTTATCCCAGTCAGCCTTTATCCAGCCGAAGCTCGATACTTGCAGTCCTGGCAGTGGCGCATGATCACGCCAACCGGTAGGGCTGTGCAGTGCTTTGGATTTTAGGGGGAAAAGGTGCTGCAGGCATGAGGATATGAAGATAGCATCCATCCTTAAATCAGCGGTGTCTTTTCCCAGGACTGCTTGGCTGCCCTCTACGGTTGCAGCCTGTCCTGGGAAAAGACCTATTTGGTTTAAGGAGTTGCACACAGGGGCTAACACGAGTATTCCCAGGTACTCTGATTGATTATATGCTATCAAGTTGTTTTCGACTCCTAGCAACCAGAGATAGATAGATAGATAGATAGATAGATAGACAGACAGACAGACAGACAGACAGACAGACAGACAGACAGACAGACAGACACTCTGAAGCAACCTTCAAACCCAATGCACTGCACAGCCCTACTAATTAAACCAAAACTCACCCTGGGGAATACAGAGTCCTGACTCCCTTGCTCTAGGAAGTGCCCAGTAACCAATGAGGCCTTGCATCAGAAGAGTCCTAGTAAGGATAAATTACATCACTAACCCCTTTCCCTGCGGCTAGGATGGTAGCAGGGGGCATGGCTGCTTGGCTGCTGCCGCCCATGCTTGTTTCAGAAGTGCATCCTGTCCTGTCAGGCCTTGGCCCCGAGGGAGAGGCTTGCTTTCTCACCCATTCTTTCTCTCCAGCCCTTTTTCTCGGGGGATGAAGAACACAAAATAAGGCACTTGACTGAGTTTGTTATTCCCATGACACAGCCTACTTAGGTTTAACCTGACTGAGATGGTTTCAGGTTAAATTTAATCTCTAGGAGGTTAAATGACTGGATCAATGTCTTTGGTGTTCCTTCAACATATTAATATTTTTCATTGGTCCAGTTAAGTATGTTGGGGAACCAGCTACTGAACCACAAACTAGCTAATGGTATTTTAGCCTAGCTTCCCAGAGAACCTAAGCAGTTGGGCTAATTCCATCAACCATGGGAAAAGCATCCATGGTAAGTACTGTATATGTCTGAACAAAGCCTATAATACTGTTTTAAAAAGGTAGCTATTCTGGCCCCAGGCCAAACTGCCTGTGTCCAATTGTTCAAACTCACCCTGAACACCTGCAGTTCCTCCAGCAGCAACTCCTCCATGTTTTGCCATGACTCCTTGGGCACTGAGACGACCTTCAGGACTGTGCCAATGTCTGCCAGGCAAGGAGAAAGTGTAACCATTTTGCACAAAAAGAGGTTATAGGCAGGTGGGTTGGCTGAACTACAGTCCTGTTTTTCCTTCATAGCCAAAGAGAATACATGAAAGTTTCAAGCCATGCGAATCAGTTTACATACAACACGCAAACATGCTAGCTAAGGATGATAGGAGTCGTTGTCCAGCATCGATGGAGTGCATCTGATTGGGAAAGCTACTTTAGTATACTTAGTTACTAATTTCAAGGCTCTTGATTTCAATATCTCTTGATTTGCTAAAATCAGAGCCATGGCATCGAAGAACCAGCAAGAAGTTGGACCAAAGGCCTGGGACATGAATGGGTATGATGCAGGTCAGGAACGTATTTCCTGTAGTATTTGCAAATAAAAATGCTATTGCAGCTATTAAGGGGCCCACTTTGATCAAGACTTCAGTGCTGATGATATATGTTTTCCTCTATGCTATATTTTTCACTCCCGAGAACCTTTCCCAACTTGTTGCCCTCCCAATGCATAGGACTTGAGTTCATACTGTTCCTAGCTAGTAAGGATTTGGTTCCAATCCTTATTACACCACGGAGACTGAATGTCATTCCGTGCTTCATTTATACTAGAATATTGGGATAGTCACCTATCTCTGGGAGACAAATAAATGCATGTTTCCCAAAACAGGTGCTGCGGTCTTGGTTGTTTATGGCTGCTTCCATTGGTCCTATATGTTTTCAAATTAATGTATCATAGTTATACAGATATATAGCATTGAAAGAAAACACAGCAGAAAAAGCAAAGAAACTGCAGACAATGGCAGAGGAAAGAGGAAAGTCAGGGCTCAAGATGGCCTTTGGACAGGGTGCTAGGAGCTGTGTTTCAAAAGAGGATGGAGCCAAGAAAGTGAAGCGGATGTGGTCAGAAATAAGCCGCCTCAAAGTTGTGAGCCAAATCTGAAAAGGACACAAACAAATGTTTCATCTTTGAACAAGGGGCATCCTCTGGCATGCAGTTTTGGGGAGCAGACGGAAACTTGGCAGTGTCCATGCACACTTTCTCGTCAGACATACCTGTGCCAATGAAGAGGACGTCATAGTGACCGTCGGCGGCTGCCACTCTGTCCACTGCGATGCGAGTGAAGATGTGGCCCACATTGGTTTGCAGGAAGACAGGCCTTTGGCCATGGGGCAGTACTGGATTGTACATTAATGGGTGGTTACGGGCAAATTGGATCACATCATCAGGGTAATCCTTGGTGGAACTAAAAGTGCCAAAGGTTTTGCTGGGACACTGGAAGGTCAGAGAGAAGGAAGGTGAAGAGAGGCAACGTCTCCAAGCATTGAAAAATGGCCTACCCATAAACACTTCCTACCACAGCCCTCCATTTTCCCCACTTTGCTTTCCTTCTGTAATTTGCTTTCCTTCTACTTCAGTCATATCCCACAATAACTTCCCCTTTCATGCAGCTCAGTTGGTGCCCCTCTCTTCTGATCTCCTTCTTCACTGTTTACCAAAAACCTAGAATCCCCTGGAACAGAAGCAAAACCCCGCTAGTACAAAGCCCTCTCCTTCCTGGGCATGAGTTAGATAAATATCAGTCAATAATTGCCCCAATCTCTAGAGATTTCATGGACAGAAACCCATTTCTTCATATTTCAAGATCTCACGTCCAACGTACATACCGTTCCTGGGCGGGGATAAGGGACACGGCCTTGATAGGAAACCCACTGATAGTTAGGCCCCTCCTTGTGAGCAAAAGGACCAAGGAAAGCTCTGCGGATGTCATTCATGTGATACACGCAGACAGCAGAACCTTTGAAAACCGTGCTGTAATCAGAATAAAAAGAGGAATTACAGGAAGGGTAAAAAAAATGAAGCTGGGAAGGAATGTATATCCCATTACCATCTGGTAATGTTGATTACAGATTCTGCCTGACTTCCATTGAAAAGGCACTGTGCAGCGTTTCCCCCTGTTTAACAGTTTTGTCAGTTATTTTTTTCCTGATAGGAAAATAAATTTTTAAAAAGCAACGGAAGATTATGTCAAATCCTGCAAAGCAATTGCACAGAAAAGCCTTATCTGGAAGCATTCCACATCTGGCAGAACAGGCCTTTTTCAGTGTCAGCTGATGCATTCTGGTGAGCAAAGATACAGGAATCCTGGGCTGTAAGGACAGTGTAGCAGTGTTGGGCAGAAAATAGACCAGAATCTACCACTAGATTTCAGCCTGATTTATGGTAGATCGGCAAAGATTGATTTCGTTTCATTTCATTTTATTTCGTTTCATTTCATTTGCAGACCGCCCAACTCCAAAATCACTAGGTGGCTTACATTGACTCCCAGATTCTCCCTCACTTAAAATTAGGCTGTTGAACTGAAGAAAGCAATGGCTAGCTAGGATGAGTGTGTGCAGAAATGGCAGAAAACACATTCCTTGACACAGCACGTACTCAGAAACATTCCTTTCTTCAGTTGCATCTTTTGCCCCTGCCTCTGGCTGACAGATTGAGGGTCATCATGAAAAAGCAAGGTAGACACAAGAAGCCTGAAGTCTGCCCACTGCTGATGTAAGGAAGACTCCTTTGTATTTACCTGGAGGTGGTGAAAACTGCATATAACAATGGATTACGCTTATCCCTGGTTGGCAACAAGAAGACATCACCTGAGTTCAACAAGAAGAGAAGAAGTCATCAGGCTGAAGCTGATGAATGACAAATGACTTCCATCCAAAGGAGAGAATGACCTTCTTTCAACCCAGACACCAAAACACACTCACCAAGGAAGGGAGAAAGCAAGGCCACATCCCTGTTCTCTGCTCTGTCCCTCTTGCTATTAGAAGGTCCTAAACCAGCCTTTGCCAGCCTAGTGACCACTGCATGTATTTGGCAAAAAAACCCACAATCCCCAGCCATCACAGCCTAATTTCATGCTGGCTCAGGACAATGGGAATTACAGTCCAACTGTCTAGAGAACTCCAAGTTGGAGAAGGCTGGACTAAATAAATTAAAAAAGAAGTTGCCAAAAATCAACTGTAAGAAGACAAGAACACCAGATGATAATATCTGAAAGCTGAAATTATGTGTTTTTACTGTTGTAATTCTGAGGATAAGGAGAACATTAAGTTATATTAAAATTCAGAAAAGCCGGATTGCAAATGGACATTTTTCAAGGGAAAAGGGTTTTTGATTAAGCTTTGGGAGAAAAAGGATCTGCATTTATTTATTGTAACCCGCCCAGAGTCCCTTGCATGGGAGATGGGCGGGGAATAAATTTGAAAAATAAAAAAATAAATAAATTTAAAAATATAATTGTTAACTTGTAAATAACTTTTCTTTTAGTTCAAAAGTGGTAGTACCGTTGGAATTATAATAATGGTAATGGTAATAAGTAAAAAAGAAAGCCAAATAATTTGCTGGAAGTTTTTAAAAAAACTTATTACCATTACCATTATTATAGTTCCAATCATATTACCACTTCTGAACTAAAAGAAAATAACACATGTACAAACATGCATATATTTCTATTCTACGGACCATATAGTCAGATGTGAGTAGAGAGATGGTCACCCCCAAGGAAGCAAGACACCGTCTGAACTCAGTTCTAACCTACTATTTTAACAGGGATAAGATCTATTCTAAGACCAAGAATACAATACAATAAAATAAAATTATGGAAGCTTTCAAGAATTGCTCTGTTGCAGCAGAAAAGAGAGGGAAAACCAATGATTTCAATGAAGGCCTTAGGAGTGTGAGGCAGATGCATTATTCCTCCCTTATCAGCTTCATTCCAACTTCATTTCTGCTGCTCGATAGTTTGACAGCAGCCCCATCAGCATTTTCCTCATTTAGGACCATCCCAACCTTCCAGCAGGGGCAGTCACTCACGGAGGTGGTCGAAATGGGTGTCACTTCCATCACTGCCTGGTACTGCACACACCAGCCGGGCCTTCAGGAATGTTGTCCATTTATTCACCAAGCTTCTCTGCCCACCCATATCGTTCTAAAGGAACAAGAAGAGACCTATCAAAAAGCTGGTTGGGGAGCACAGAGAATGATGCACGTAGAGGCCAGATGACTCAGGGATCTTCAAGGAGCTCAGAAGTCTAACGCAAAGGGGTTCAGTTGCACATAGAACCTAATGCACATCCAAGAATGGGGGTGGGAGGTTGAATTTACTGCTTTCACAGCATTGCTGTGCTGGAATCCTTCTTGACCCTTCAACAGCCAGTTGTCGCTGTACAGCCTCTTGGAAACATCAGCTCTAGAACAGGGACCCTCACCCTTTCAAAAAAGCCAGGGCCAACACCCAGCCATCTATCTTCACCAGACTTTGTCCATCTCCCAACGCCCATACAAAGTTCTTACCCGGCAAATTTGCCCAATGCGTGCAAAAGTCTGTTTGCCCAGGCCTTGGGATCCCTCCACTGCTGTTTCCCGGAAGAAAAAGAAGATCTTATCATCATCGGGGTTCTCACTCTCTGGGATCCAGAAGACATCAATGAACTTGGGTTCTTGAGTCAAAGAAATGAAAGAGGATGTTAATACAGGACAAAGCAACACAGGTCATCCTTTTTAGGTTTGGAAATGGCTGCTTTGGAGAGGAGGTAGTGAAGAAAGGTAAGAAACAGGCAATTTTGCAGGGACAACTTGCTTCCTAGATCCTGGATTTTCTTCTGCTTAAGATGAAATCTTAGCAGTGAGATATTTTTCCTGTGACATCTATGCCAAAACTCCTTTTGGGGACAAATTAAGCATGACATGGGAGATAACCTCTCTCAAAGATCAGAAGACATGATGTCTCCTTCAAGTCAAGCTCAACTCCTGCTAAGTTTTTATGGCAAGAATATGGGAGTGGCTTGTCATTGCCTTCTTCTGCGTTGTTGTTTTTTTGAGCCCGAGGATTCTTTGGCAGTCACCATCCAGGTATTAATCAGATCTGACTCTCCTTCCCTTTCAAGATCAGTCAAAGTCAGCTAGATCCTGAGACACAGGGAACGGAACCTGAAACCATTTGCACGCAGACTTCTTTTTGAGACTACAGTCCTTCCTCATACAGGCGAGAGAATTTCACTGGAACTGTGACTCTGGGGGACGGAATAACTCTACCTCTTACTTGTTTTCAGGAGTGTCCACAGGTGTGGTTAAAAAAAAAGTCAAGATGGAGGTTATGACCGTGTGACTGAAGGTCCACCTGTTTTTTATGTGCAACACACATAAAAAAAAGGTGGCACTTTGATTGCACTGTCAGGGCCAACGCCTTGACTTTTTTGACCAAACCCTGAGGACATCCCTGCTTGTTTTTTTTCATTAAATTCAGCTGTTCTTTGCTGTCCTTGGAAAAAGAGAGAAGAAAGCCAACTAGTTTGTTAAAGACATTTAGAAGAGAGAAAGGTCACAGGAGTGCCTTCCCCAACAGTTCTCCTTTGATGTGTTGGGACTGGTAATCCCAGTTTCCCATCCAGTATAATCATCCAGATTGCTACTTTCCTGAACTTGAAAACAGCAATGTAGAACTGCTGATTAATGAATTAAACCAAACCAAACAGAAGACACACATCCCGCAGAGCATTCTCATGTTTTTCCTTCCACCTTCTCTTCCAGCTTAGCTTACTGGCATCCCAGGCCATGGTAGTGACAGGCTTTGACCACTAGATGGAAGCTTCTACTCATAAGTTACTAAACAACAAGTGAGCAACTTGATTTGGAACAAGACAGACAAGAATTGTAATAATGAACTCTGGATTCCCTGGGACTTTTAAGGCCATTGTTCTTTCACCCCCTGTACTGCTCCCTTTCCAGCATTGACTCACTTCCCACACTGTAGGTCCCCTTCTCACAAACCCTCCACTGACCATTGAGCCATCGGGAATCATGCTGCTCTGTGCGGACAGAGGGCCTCGATCCCAGGCTGCGGAAGATGGTGAAGTCTCGGCCCATCAGGTCAGTAGCCACACCAGAATAAAGCTCTTCACCTGGCCAGCACAAAAGGAGAGAGGTTTCAAAAGCTTCCTGGCTTCCCAATATCCACCCCCAGCCAGAAGTGATTGACATCTCAGAGTATGTTCCAAATCTTCTTTCTTTGGTCCCTGAGAAAGATCCCAAGCCATCAGCTGGGGAGAGGGCACCGCATCGGGAGCCTCGCTGAATGAGCCACCATCCCAGCTGCTGCATCCTCAGCGGAGAGTGTCAACTGATCCCATCTGTTCCCAGCGCAGATGGAGGGAGGAAAGATGAGGGTTTCAAAGGATCCTACGTGAGATCGTACGTGGGTCTTGTTACCTTGTCTCACCCTTAATTTGGGTACCAGGTCATTGTTTGGGGGCCTCTCCCCTTACCTGCAAGAACCGAGGCAGCCATGTGATTTGGGTCATAGGGGCTTTTGCCTTTGCCATCCTCCAGGCTCTTGAGGTCCAGCTTAAACACCGAGTCCTAGAGAAAGGAGCAGACATGTCCATCGAGAGAAGCTTAGAGCATCTGTGATTCTGCTGCCTTGGTTTTAGTCTCGGTATCCTTCATCTTAGCCCCCAGACACATGTACACTCTATGAACCTTTGTGCATCACTCACCTCCACACGTTGCCCCACTTCTACAAAGCCACAGATGGGGTGAAAAGCCCCAGTGCCACAGGCGTACAGGTGTGTGCGGTTGTAGAGATGCAGGATCTTAACAAAATTCATACACTCGGCCTGAAAAGCAAGAGCAGAGCCTGTAACCGACCAAGTCCAATAAATGTCTCTAACTAGAGAAAGCTGCTGAAAGAGAAGGAAGGGCATAAGCTGGAAGCTGGGAGGGAGCGGTCAAGTAACAGGAAAGCTTGCGGAAAACAGAGATCATTTCTCCAACCTCCCTTACAAATGGTTCTTTCAGATGCATCTTCACTATTGCCAAAAAGAGCAGCTTGCAGAGCTGACGAAACTGGGAACGGAGAAAAAAGAGGCCAGAGCAAGACGTGAAACACAGCTTGCTGGCCACTAAGGCTGGCATTTGCTGTTTCAGTGCATTCCTTACTTATGGATACCCTCCCTTGACATTGCTGGAATGCCAGCACATGTGGGAGTCTTTCTTCACTCTCATTTACACCAAATGAGAAGGGATTTTTTTTAAATAGTAATTTCTCAGCCATGTGTCAGGGAAAAATACGTTCTCCCTGAGGGGCTCTTGCAATATTATGTCCTGTGCAGCCTGAATTGGAAACCACTGTTCCTCCTGCATTTCCTGGTGAGACTGAAATTCTCCCGAGTGTTGTGCTTCACCAATAGCAAAGAAACCTCACACAGACTCTTCCTGGATAATTTGTGCCTTTGGTGGAGTGAATGTAGCTGAGTTTTCTTCAAAACTGAGCCCAAGCAAAAGGAAGTTGACATCGAAGGAATTTGAACAAGGCAAGATCCAACTTTTGATTAGCACAGATGCCACAGCTCGAGGAATTGATTTTGACAGTGTGAAATGTGTCGTTAGCTACGATGCCCCTCAGTTCATCAGAACCTACATTCACCGGGCGGGCAGAACAGCTCGTGCTGGGAAGGCGGGCCTGGCTTTCACCATGCCACTGAAGCGGCAGGAGTATAAGTTCCTGAAGATGCTGAAGGACGCGGGCCTTCCAGAATTGCATCCACAGCTGGTCAAGAGCACGTCCATCCAGCCTCTCCTCCAACAGTATGAAGCAGCCCTGGCTGAACTCGCCCATGCTGTCAAGGAGGAGCAGGTTGGAAAGCGATCTTAAGGCAGACAACGGGAGAAATGTCTGAGGTGCTGAGAACCAGCAGGACTGGAACTCAACTCCACGCTCTCAAGCGCACAATGCTCAATGAATGGAGGGTCATAGCCTACAAATTAAATTAAATTAAATTAAATTAAGAACTTTTTAACATCTCTATCTTGGATTGTATATTTTTATTTAAGAATATTGTTTTTATTGTATTTTAATGTCTATTTATTCTGGTTTTATTGTAAACCGCCCAGAGTAGCTCCTTGAGTGAGATGGGCGGTAACTAAATTTGAAATATAAACAAACAAACAAACAAACAGTGGTGCTGCGATGCCCATGGCTCATTGGGATGTCTGCACATCTTGCTGCCTGTTTCTCCCAGCAGGGGGCACTGTAGAGAGCAGCGGTTCTGCAGCATGAACTTGATGCAACTCCCAAGAGAGTCAAACAGATTTGGGGGTTGGCAGGGGGAGATTTCGTGCCTGTCGCCAGCAGACACAGAGAACCTTGCTCGACTGTCACATGGTCTTCTTCCTGCAAAGCAGGGCTCCCCAGCAGCCCTTCCCCTCCAGGCCCTGTCAGGAGGTAAACATCTGTCTGACTTAGTGTTGAGCAGGATTTACTCATTAGAAAGTGGCAGATTATTTAAATGTCTGGAATAACTCAGGCAGAAGGGCAGCCTCTCCTTGAGGAATGGGCCATAAAGGGGAGCTTATGGTGGGCAAAGGTTATGGCGGGGAAAGGAGAAGATAGCCAGGGCCTCATCCAGCACCACCAGGCACTCAGGAACATGCCTTACAGAAGTGTTTCTCAACTTTGACAACTTTAAGATGTGTGGACTTCAATTCCCAGAATTGAATTGAATTCTGGGAGTTGCAGTGCACACATCTTAAATTTGCCAAAGTTTGGAAACACTGCCTTACAGAATTGTTTCCCAGTAGCCTTGAGAGCTAACAGAGAACAAGCCTATTGAAGCCACCAAAGCAAAGAAGTGCTGAAGAGGGCTGGATGGAACAGGCCAGAAGGAGCCACTTCACGTGCAGCCATCAGTCAGTTGCAAAGGAAACAAGTGCCATGGCAAGAACTTGCAAGCAAAGATGGAGGGAAGGGGGGGGGGGGAAGAGCGAAGAAGAGTCCCCACAATGTCAACATAACGTCAGGGAAGGAGGGGATCAAAGCGGGGGCAGAGTTCATGCTAAAGCCCTATCACTGGCTCAGCAGTTCAGCAGGATATGTTTACGACAGAATTTCATTTTATTTCATTTTATTTCCTTTTCCAGTGTTTCCCTTCTGACTTCAGTACTTGTCTTTCTCTTTCACACATAATTGCCTCCTGATAGCCATCAATGATCTGAATAAAAAATGTTCCTCCTCCCACCCCCATGTCTGTTCTACAAGGTTATAAGGAACGCCTGCCATAAAAGAAATAATCAGAAACTATTATCAGGCTATATATATATATATAATTTTTTTTATTTATTTAGCATATTCCCCATTGGGGGAGATGGGCGGTTATATAAAATAAATAAATAAATAAATAAATAAATAAATAAATAAATTTGTTTATTTATTTATTTATTTATTTTATATAACCGCCCATCTCCCCCAATGGGGAATATGCTAAATAAATAAAAACGGATCACTGGTAAAAGAGGGCATCTGCACTGAGTTATTCTATAAAGGACAGAAAGCTCTCATAACACAGAGAGGTAGAACAGTGTCCAGGAAAGAGAAGGGTTGTATTATTTAAATCCAAACTAATCCTAGGAAAGTTTCTGCAGCTCATCATGCTACTATCAGTAATTGATCAGATGAAGAATAGCTGCAACTCTGGACATTCTATTGGCCAACATTGTATAATTTATTTGATACTGGAGGAAACTTTTTTGTGCAATGATCATTGCTAGAAGTAGAGAAACTCGCATATCTCTCTATCTCTATCTCTATCTCTATCTCTGTCTCTGTCTCTATCTCTATCTCTATCTCTATCTCTATCTCTATCTCTATCTCTATCTCTATCTCTATCTCTATCTCTATCTCTATCTCTATCTCTATCATCTCTATCATCTCTATCTATCTCTATCTCTATCTCTATCTATCTCTATCTCTATCTCTATCTCTCTCTCTCTCTCTCTCTCTCTCTCTCTCTATCTCTATCTCTATCTCTATCTCTATCTCTATCTCTATCTCTATCTCTATCTCTATCTCTATCTCTATCATCTTTATGCATCTCTGTCTGTGTGCCTTTGAGTCAGAGTTGACTCCTGGCAACTGCCTGGACAAGTTCTTGCAGTTTTCTTGGCAAGATTTTCAGAAGTGGTTTGCCATGGCCTGCTTCCTAAGGCTGAGAGAGTGACTGGCCCAAGGTCACCCAGCTGGCTTCATGCCTAAGGCAGGACTAGAGCTCATGGTCTCCTGATTTCTAGCCTGGTACCTTAACCACCAAACTGGCTCTCATCTGCATCTGCATCTGCATCTACACCTACACCAGCTCCAGCAACTTAAAAAGAAAAACAAGAGAAGGAGGAGAAGGAGAAGGAGGAGGAGGAGGAGGAGGAGAAGAAGGAGGAGAAGGAGAAGGAGAAACCTCTAGGAAAGGGAAAAGAATTTCACTGTCAGATTCATGGAAGGATTTGACTTCAGCTTCATCTAAACCTATGATAATTGGGACCACCCAATTCTTCTTCATTCCTTCTTCTTCCCTTCTGTAGAATCCTAATAACCTGCAGTTGTAATCTCAGTCCAAAGCCCCTATATGTCATTTTGCACTTATGTTTTTCTGTAGGCAAGATGTCCCCCTCTGGAAGAACCCTGAGGCTTCTCTCTGAGCCTTCTCTCTGAGGTTAAAGTTACTGACACTGACACTCATGAGCCAGCAGCCAAGGGAAACTAAAGTCCAAGAACAAAGACTATGCTCAATGGACAGAAAACGGTTGGCCTCCCATGCCTAGCTGCTGGTAATAGGCAAGGGAAATGAGTCAGATGCAATGCTGACAGATCATTGCATTAGGCACGGGCCAGATGTTCCGGTCTTGCTGTCTCATCAGCTCTCTCAAAGACTGGACATGCGCCAGTGAATTTCTCAGGAACTTTCCTCCTGGCCATATTACACCACCTGATACATCACTCATATGACAAAGTGGCAAATGGTCCTCAAGGCAAACAACAGGTAGAACAGGGCTGGGAAGCATAGTTCCTTTATGCCATGCAAAATGAGTTGGGTCAGTTTGCAAGTTAAGTCCAGGCTGTAGCTCAGTGGTAGACTGTGTGCCCTGCATGTAAACAGCCAGGTGCAGCTCTCCAGAGTTTGACTTCCTCAGCCATTTGTTGAGCAAACTGGACCAATGTTCTGATATAAGCTGGCCGTAAGTGGGTGCACCAACTCCCACAGTAAAACCGCATAGCATTAACTAACCTGCAGGCATATGCATGATTTACTCAAGAGCAAGACCATGGCTGTTCTGGTTCACATTGTCACTCCCGCTGCAAAATACACCCCAGTATGTTTTAATATAGAACCATAATTGATTAGGAGGCACACTCCTATGAACAGGACCCAGCAGGGAAGTGTTTGCTTTGTCAAAAATGGCACAGCTGTCAAAACATAAATGTACTAATTAATTACAACAAGGGACACGCTAGGAATCTCTCTCTCTCTCTCTCTCTCTCACACACACACACACACACACATACACACACACACACACACACACACACACACACACAGAGAGAGGGGGGTGTCTCAACCATTTGACCCACCTACTGCAGAGCAGATTTTGAGTAAACAGGTCTGAGGTTGTCACATCCTGTCATCACTTTTGAGTAGCCCAAGAAGACAAACAACCCCTTGCCCTTTGCCATGATGGACCAAACAGACTGGTTATGGAGAGCTGTTGACACAGGGGAGGGGGGGAGATCCGGATCCAGCATAGAAAGAAGCACCTCTCCTCCACCAACAGCCGTCCCATTCTTCTGGCCTCCTTGCAATCTACTGGGCTCAGTGGAGCAGAAGAGCTGGTCTCTCCAGCTGGATTTGTTGAGCTCCTCTCTGGAATGAAACCTGTAGAAGATGAGTGCCTCATGGCTGCCCTAAGTTTTCTGCTCTGCCAATGACCCAAGCAAGGGGAGGAGCAGAAAAAGATGTTCCTGCACAACCAGACTTCTCTGTTAGGTCTTGGAGTGATGCCATGGCAAACCATTTCGGTTTTAAGCAGGAATAATATGACCTGGGGCAACTCTTGTGCTGGCCCTATGCCCAGCTGTCCTCCAGTCTAACCTCCTCGTTGCTGGGATTTTGTTTCTAGGCCTGTTTCCTTGATGCAGAATAAAAGCTGTAACCCAATGGTAGAGCACTGCATGTCTCATAGGCAAAAAGTCCTAGATTTAGTCCCACTGGGAAGGATTGGAAAAGCCCTGTTTGAAACTCTGGAGACCTGTTGTCAATGATTGTACTAAACTAAGTGGACCATATTCCTTCTTTGCTTTGTTCACAGTAAGACCACTGCCATTATTGTTGTTGTTGTTCAGTTGTTTAGTCGTGTCCGACTCATCGTGACCTCATGGACCATAGCACGCCAGGCCTTCCTGTCCTCCACTGTCTCTCGGAGTTTACTCAAATTCATGTTCATTACATCGGTGATGCTATCTAACCATCTCATCCTCTGCCGTCCCCTTCTCCTTTTGCCTTCAGTCTTTCCCAGCATCAGGGTCTTTTCCAGTGAGTCCTCTCTTCGCATTAGGTGGCCAAAGTATTTGAGCTTCAGCTTCAGCATCTGTCCTTCCAATGAGCAGTCAGGGTTGATTTCCTTTAGGATTGACTGGTTTGACCTCCTTGCAGTCCAAGGGACTCTCAAGAGTCTTCTCCAGCACCACAGTTCGAAAGCATCAATTCTTCGGCGCTCAGCCTTCCTTATGGTCCAACTCTCACAGCCATACATTACTACTGGAAAAACCATAGCTTTAACTATACGGATCTTTGTCGGCAAGGTGATGTCTCTGCTTTTTAATATGCTGTCTAGGTTTGCCATAGCTTTCCTCCCAAGGAGCAAGCGTCTTTTAATTTCATGGCTGCAGTCACCGTCTGAGGTGATCTTGGAGCCCAAGAAAATAAAATCTGTCACTGCTTCCATTTCCTCCCCTTCTATTTGCCAGGAAGTGATGGGACCAGATGCCATGATCTGGGTTTTTTTAATGTTGAGTTTCAAGCCAGCTTTTGCACTCTCTCCTTTCACCCTCAACAAGAGGCTCTTTAGTTCCTCTTCACTTTCTGCCATTAGGGTGGTATCGTCTGCATATCTGAGGTTGTTGATATTTCTCCCGGCAATCTTAACTCCGGCTTGTGATTCATCCAGCCCGGCATTTCTCATGATGTACTCTGCATATAAGTTAAATAAGCAGGGTGATAATATACAACCTTGTCGTACTCCTTTCCCAATTTTGAACCAGTCGGTTGTTCCATGTCCGGTTCTAACTGTTGCTTCTTGACCCGCATACAGGTTTCTCAGGAGACAGGTAAGGTGGTCTGGTACTCCCATCTCTTTAAGACTTTGCCACAGTTTGTTGTGATCCACACAATCAAAGGCTTTAGCGTAGTCAATGAAGCAGAAGTAGATGTTTTTCTGGAACTCTCTTGCTTTTTCCATGATCCAGCGAATGTTGGCAATCTGATCTCTAGTTCCTCTGCCTCTTCGAAACCCAGCTTGCACTTCTGGTAGTTCTCGGTTCACATACTGCTGAAGCCTAGCTTGTAGGATTTTGAGCATAACCTTGCTAGCATGTGAAATGAGCGCAATTGTACGGTAGTTTGAGCATTCTTTGGCATTGCCTTTCTTTGGAATTGGAACGTAAACTGACCTTTTCCAATCCTGTGGCCACTGTTGAGTTTTCCAAATTTGTTGGCATATTGAGTGCAGCACTTTAACAGCATCATCTTTTAGGATGTTAAATACCTTAGCTGGGATACTGTCTTCTCCGCTAGCTTTGTTGTTAGTAATGCTTCCTACGGCCCACTTGACTTCACTCTCTAGGATGTCCGGCTCAAGGTCAGTGGCCACACCATCGTATTTATCAGGGATATTAAGATCTTTCTTAACTTTCTTAACTTTCTTAACTGCCATTATACAACACACTAAATCCTAAATATGGGTTAGCAAAATACAATTGCTCAGGTCACATAACACGACATGCCCAAACAAATAAACCACATGATGACATAACAGGATGGCCTGCTTCCTACAGCATGCTAAGATATGGCTGACTTTCCATAATATGTTGAACTACAAAGTACCAAGCCTTTTTAATCTAGGCAAAGTGAGTGATCGCCAATGATATATGATATTATGAGAACCCAACGACTGTATTTTTGATGCTTCACACATTCCTCTGGAGCCAATCTTGCTTGATCTTGCTGTTGCTCAACATGCAAATAATTAACTATGCCAATGAAGTTATCGTGACCACATCACAGTTGCTTGCACTTGGCCAAAGGGCCAACAAAGTTCACAGCAGCAGGTCATGCCAAAGTATTCAAACAGAGAAAATGTCCCAGCACTTCAATGGAAGCTAAGGAAGAGCACTGAGGAAAAGGTGGTCTCTCTTCTTCAGCAGCCATCCTAGGAATTAGGGAAGCCAACTGTGTGAGAACATGAACCATATATTTCTCGTACCATACCCATCAGCTCTATGGATTGAAGCAGTTCACTTGATAGCACATGCAGATCCCAACATTACAAGCGCCTGAACATATCCAAAACCTTGGTCTTGAAGCCTTTAGGTCCTACATCTCTCTTACTCATGCCCTTATTACCACATGTTTAGATTATTGTAATATGATTTACACGAGACTGTCTTTGAAGATGACAAAAAGGCTGCAGTTGGTAAAAACAGAGCAGCCAGGATGTTAGTGTGCGAGAGTAAGTGAGTGTAACATCTATTCTCTGGTTGCTGCACTGGTTATCAATAGGCTTCCAAGTCCAATTCAAGATGCTGTTTTTGACCTATACACCCCTAAATGGCTTGACTCCATGGTGCCTCAGGGACAGTCTGCTCCTGTAGATTCAGCCCAGCCCATGTGGGCCCAGAGGTAATCCTTTTCTGTAATGATCCCCATTCTATGTAGCACCTTGCTCATGATAGTAGATCTGATATCCTCTCTACTGATCTTCCATACGGAGATAAAATGGTTCTTTTTTAAGGGGCTGAACCTGATTTAGAGAAACCCCCATCTCACTTAGCTTCTTTTTCTAGGCTTGACCTCATGCTGCTCCTTTTTTGGACAACCTGTGTGAGTTATAACCAGGGTGCTGGAGCTCCTTCTCGCTGATCCTGACACTTATCAAAGCACAAATCTGAAGGTGTCCTGGTTCCTCTCCGCTCCTGCCAAAATGGTGGGAACCTTTCTCTTATCTCCTGGAAGGTCAGGATGGGTCAAAGCAAAAGAAGGATCTCTAAGTGCACCGACCAGCCCCTCTGCAGTGACCCCTCCAACCCTCACAGGGCCTCACAGGGCCAGGACACAATGCCACGGGTTGACAGACGTGGAAGAGAGAAAACATTTTCCTAGGTAAGCAAATCCACTTCTGCAAGATGCTCAACTTAACAACAGTGAAAGGTCTTGGGTGAATCAGGGCCCTCCAAGCTCAAGTTAAATTGTCTCAGAACATTAGAGCCCAATAATAGAATGAAAGTATCTGTGGCTCTCAGTTTGTTCACTCTGGAAGCATCTGATTTGCATAACGTCTCCGAGTGCTTCTTACCCCTTCGCTTTATGCCTTGGATGCTTGTTTAGTTGTAAGACTTTATGTACGGTCAAAGGCCAGATAAGAGAAAAATACAAACTCCAAAAAGAAGATGATACGAAGAAGTACAAATGATAAAACATTAAAGTAAAATAAAGCAGCAATACAATAAGATCCAAATAAATATGAAAAAAAATATGGCTTGGTTAATAAGATGGTCACTTACATTGATATCTTTGCCTGCCCAGTTGCATTCCTCCCTCCATTCCACAGGCGCGGGCCAATAAATCTGCGAGAGCAAAGACGGGGCAAATTAATAGCAAAACCAGCCAATGCCACTCTGAGGGGGGCGGCCTTCTAGTCCAGTTGTTCATCACAAAGTTGCCAAATACTATTAAAGCCCTGGTACTAAAGCCATTCACTGGAATGCTGCTGGTTTCCCTTAGTCCTGATCTGCAATTTCCTTGCTGCTTAAGTCCTAGTGCTATTCAGGAAAGAAGGTAGAACACTGCAAAAGCTGGGATGGTCTTTGCAAGGTTGGAGTCGCTGTGAATGCCTTGTGTAGTGCAGCTCACCCAAATTAATGTTATTGAATATGGCATTTATCCATTAAATTATCCACGGACCTTGGATTTGGGGATCCAGACCTTTGACTTCAGCCCTCAACCCCTTGTGAAAAAAACAAAGTGCTTGACAATAATCAGGGTTAAAGGCACCGCAAAAAGAATCCTACAAAAAGCAACAACAGCCTCAGTCCTTATTTAAAAAAATAAACAGCCAAAGTGCAGAAACTGAGCAGCAAAGGAACTAATCTCTCTAAGAAGAGAGTCCCCAAACTGATGTGCTGCCACAGAAAGCAGGTGCTTCAGGAGCAAGGGGTCAAAGGCGGCTGTATTGTGTCCTCAAAGCGTTTCTCCTGCTGGGCTGGAATGCAGTTTCCATCAATAGTCCACTCAAGAGGGTATCAGCGAACTCCCCCCACCCTCCATCCTATTTCACTGAGCAGGGAACCTTCTTAGAGACATTTTTCTGAGGCTCCTTGTCCTGATGAGGAGAATGTCTCTTTCCCCATGGAAGAGGAGCTGCAATACATTCCAGACCAGAGCACGGCATTGGAGAATGAACATTTTAAAGCATGGTTGTTATTTATTCTTGGTAAAATATTTATATCCCACCAAATTCACAGACCCCAGCAGATTACAGCATTTAGTCAACCTTGGGTAATCGCCAAACAGATAGTGGGACCTGATTTCTATAAACCAGGCCAAACATCCTCCCACCAACTTTTGTGGGATAGTCATTCCCTCCCCCCACCAACAGGGGGGAAAGGAATATTTGGGTAGGGTAGCCACAACCTTGTGTCTTTCCAAGGCAACACAGCCATTGGTTGTGCTGGTGGGGATGGCAGAGCTGTAAGCTAACATCTTTGGAGGAGCCAGGTTGAGGTGCAGGTACAGCGCAGTGACACAGGCTTGTTACCTTCCTGTCGTGCTTGCTAATGTTGTCCAGGCTCAAGGATGCCAAGTAGTTTTTCCCCCCCACAAAAAGCCGGCCCCTCTCTTCATCCAGGAGCAGCGCATCATAGCAACAAGAGCGTTCCAACTCGTAGGTGCGCAGTCCATGTCGCATCTGCAGGTCTGGAGAGAAAATAGGAGAAGTTGGCCTGTTACACAACTGCAGAGATATACAACTCCATTTATGTTCTGCAAGCCAGATCAAAGAGAATCAGATGAAGCCAACCAAGCGTAGTGCAAGCCAAATAAATGAAAAGAACAAAAATATGGATGGTTTAATGCTTTTCTTTATGGTTATTGTATACAGGGAACATCGAGTCATACTTGTTAAAATAAACAAAGCTTGTTAAAGGTGACCAGTTCCATATGTGCATTCCAAGAGTCCTTCTGGTGAATAATTTTGTATAAATGCTTCTGCTAACCATGTTCATGACCTATGAAGAATGTAGGAGTGCCATTCTGCTGCTTGGCCATTGGGTCCATGGGGAACAGTACGAGATTATTAATTTAAAGATAAAAACAGACTTAAGAAGATGACTGGATGGCTATACTGTGATGTGTCTATATCAAAATGAAATTATGGCTGCAAAAAACTTGCATACAAATAGACCGATTGAACAGAATTAAGAGATTTCTTTTCCCAGACAAGCCTGTACAGATGAAATTTTAAAATTATGTTTTACTGTATATGCTAAAGGGGGGTGGGGTGGGGAACTTTTTAGTTTTACATCTCTCACATCCTAAGTAAGACTTTTATACACATACACCTTATTACACGATCAAATTATTAAAATTAAGTCAGTTAATTTAATAATAGGAAAGATGCAAAATTGAACATATAAACTAGTGTATACAGTCTACATTTTGAAAAAATCCTCCAATCAGGACTTCTGTGGTGAAATGTTTGTTCAAATGTAGAAAGAAAGATAAGTTCTTCTGACCACTGCAATAACTGATGGAGAATGGAGTTCCTTGTAACATACTGTTTTATTTATTTATTCATTTATCTGAAATCATCAGCATATGCACTATCCATTTCTGTAGCCATCCTATTACCTTTTAAACCATTGGTATATAATTCAAAAGTGCATGAATATCTACAAAAAACAATGAGTCTTTCAAAACCCCAAAAATGAAATAATTATGACACAAAACTGCATCAAATTAACCAATTTTGTATTTTGAGCACCACATCTCCAACCATTTCTTCTGAAAATATGCACTGGTATCCAACAGACATGAGTTTTGTTGAATTAATCATAATTTTAAATCTATGGAAGTGTGAGAAAGATTCCCATATGGTTTTCTGTTGACATTCATGTATTAGATGCTCAAATTCCTTATTCTATGCCTTCCTATACTATTGAACAACTAACTTAGTACATTGTAATGACTGTTTATTATTACTAATTGTGATTTTATTATTTGTGAAGTGCATTTTAAATTCTCTAGTACTAGAAGGAATTCCAACACATGGCTGATGGCCCATTTCTAGGATGTTGTAACTAAGGATAGCACATTCAGAATTTTCAACAATTGTATTTCTGTTACAACTCCTTTCATATAAAAAACTATAATCTGCTCCCGTTAATTAACCTATGGTATACAATCATCCAATACTTCCAATAAAAGGATTGGCCTGCTATTTTCACTTTTGGATTCCCCCATAATGTTAATTTAGCAGGATTGTTAGGATCAAATCAGACTTGGTGTGCTATTTCACACCATGTCTTCCTAGAAGCTAACACAAGGAGAAATCCATATTTTCTGAATAACGATCTCCAATTTATAAGAAGTGTTAATATGTTGATACACACACACACACAAACACACACATGAGAGGGAGGGAGGGAGGGAGAGGGAGGGAGAGAGACACAGAGAGAATTTTAACAAGGTCAATTACAGCCTATGGCCACCCTCAAAACTGTCCAGAGAGACCAATTAATGGTCCCCCAAAACTTCAGTTTCAGAGCAGTTAATATTGTATCAAAAAGTCTCAAAAACCATCAATTAATTATATTAATTTTGGTACGGAAGATGCATGTTTGTCAATAAAGATGTAACCCTAATCTCAACCCTATCCCTAAATCTAATTTATCAACTGAAACAGGAGTACTGTACTTTATGTACTCCTTACCTGCAGGGGACAAACTGTGAAATCTCCTTTCTGCCCAACTGTACAAGCTAAAGTTTCCAAACGCAAACCAAACAGTAAAGCAGAGAGTATATCACTCTCTGCTAAGAATCCCTTTAGTCCTCACTAATACTTTTGGAAATAAATAATGCATTTTCAGAGTCCCTGACAAAAAAGATAAACAAATGCAAGAATTACAAATAGCTACTGCCAATACATTTTATCAAAAGGCTTCTCTGCATCCAAGTCTCTACAGACAAACGTTAGGTGCCCTTGGTCAAGTCAATGCCATGAACAGGCCTCTGAGCCCGATTCACTCCTCCGTTTTTTATTCACACTACTCATGTCTTAGATCATCATTAAATCCTTGGAAATTCCTGTCATTTTGCTGCATTCACCCCAAAAATCATAAGTGTATAAAAGGAAAGGTCGCATGAGCTGGACTGGCAAAGGCCCTTGGACTGCAAAGGTGTTAGGAAGACAGCCTTTAAGACCCTCTTCTCTCTGTCCACCCACTTGTAGGGACTTCTGCGCATTTAAAATTGCCTGTTGCTCACTAGCCAGGAAACTGTCTTCACTGTGAAACAAGCAAGCACACCAGCTTATTTTCTCCACCCAACAGCCCCAACAAACATTGTCCCCTATCGGATGGCAGAAGATGCCCCTTTTTTGCACGGAGCACTGCCTTGGGGCTCCAAGGGGTGTGTGTGCTGAGAAATGCAAGTAGTGGCATGTCTGAATCTAAGATTCATCTCACATGCAGAACCCAGCAGTTTGTGATCAATCTGCTCCAGCTTAGAGCCATTCAAGCCATTGGCAGAGAGCTGGCTGTGGGGGAAACTGCTATTATAATCTGATTGCCCCCATCCTAAATCCAATTTCTGTCTGTATCAAATCCCATCCTAACACCCCTCTTTTCAGCCCCCTCTTTGATTGGTCCCACCAACTTTAATAGGTTACCAGTCTCAACCAGCGTGACATTAATCTCCCAGCACAACAGGCATCTGCTCAGAGAAAGGACTCTTTCTTTACATCCAGAGCCTAATCTGCTTTCAGCAGCAGGAACAAATAAGCCATTGTGAGGAAGTGAAAGAAAGTGACTGGCAGGGGAGCAGTCCACCCGCTAATGAGCTGTTGCCGATGTCAATTGCAAGGGCTGACAGAGAAGTCACAGCCCGATGGGCTGCACCAACTTATTTATTTCATTAAATTTATATCCTGCCTTTTTTTCCAGGAGCAAAAGGCTGCACACACAACACTCTGAAGCATCCGTTTTTCCTTCCAATAACCCCATGAAGTAGGTTAAACTGAGATTGGCCCAAAGCCACCCAGCAGCTTGCCATGACTGAGGGTTCACTTGAATCTTGGCCATCCCAGCCCCAGCCCCAGCCCCAGCCCCAATCCTAGACCTTAATCACAGCTCCAGTACTGATTATGGTCTCCAATCCTTTGGGGGCAGTGAACACATTTGGTGCAGTATGTTGAGAGATGTCACAGATGCCATCATAGTACAGTGATCATATTCACAATGTGCCTGTTGTGCTGAATTTCACAGATAGTTTTAAAAGGGTGATGGAAAGAAGGTGATTTAGAGTCTCAATCACACAACACAGACTCCTTTAAAGCCTTCCTTCCCTCTTTCTCGTTCTCCCAACACTCACAGTCATATCACAGGAGTCATCAGGGCATGTAGATCCAAATAAAGTATCCATGGGTTCTACTGTATGTTGCCTGCCCTTGGCACAGATAAACCAGAACTGTCAGGTTGGGCTTCACCATCTTTTCACTGTGTCTTTCTTTCCACGTACCTCCTGCCTTTTTCAGGCTGCATTCTCCACTTCTGGCTAATGTACAGATAGAAGGGTTTGAGCACGTTTAGCTTCAGTGAACCGCATCATCTAACCTGGGTCTGTTCTTTCTTGTCCCCTTCTGCAGCTTTGTGGAGGAGGAAGAGGTCCTTTTATGAAGGGGGCTGGTGGAGAGTTCTGTCCCATACATGGTGCATTTCTATGCTGGTCAGAGAGGAAGAGGCTTTCTGTCCTTTGCAGCTAGCACAGAAATTCAATAGACTGGCAGAAAAGGCTAGGAAGCTGTGGATGGAAGGTCTCTCCTCCCTAGTTTAAACTAGACCCCTTGGGGTTAAAACTGGACTAAAACTTCAAAGACATACCCACAACCCCAAAGGATGTGCTTTTCGGCTATCCCGGAGAGAGGGAAGTATGTTATTTCCAAAGCTGCTGGCCCCACAGCACCTTGGGGATGAGGCTGTTAGAGGCACTGTCCTGGTGCAGGTGGCAGCTTGCTTTTTGGGGGGAGTTAGCGGCAGGGAGGGGGAAGGATATTCTTCTTTGCTGCCTTCCTCCCCAGGAATCCTTCACCTTTGCCTCCCCTGCTCCTCTCGCCTTTGCTGTCCCTTCAACCGTGTCCCCAACAGAGCAGCCCCCACTGGTTGTTGCCTTGGGAGGATCCGCACTTGGCCCAGTGTGGCGGCGACTGCTGCTGGCCTGAGGCCAAGGTCCTTCCCTTCCAGCAAGTGTGGAGGTTGGGGAAGGGGCAGCGGAGGTGAGAGGAGCAGGGAACACAGAGATCTGTGTTTTGGGGCAGGGTCGGGGGAGAGAGAGGGGCAGGCAAGCGGGAGAAGGGGGGAAGGAGCCAGTGGGAAGATCAGCAAGGTGGGAGGCAACGGCAGGCTGTAAGGAAATGATCACTGGAAGATATTCCCCTGCAGCAAAAAATAACACCTTGGTTGTCAAGGAAGTTCTGGTCTCTCCAGCAGCCAAGAAGAAATGGCCAGAGGGCCATTTTATTTATTTATTTATACATACTGTACATACATACAGTACATATGTTAACAAAGACAAAAATAATACAAGTGATAATACTATACTACTAATATATACTACTATACTACTAATATATACTACTATACTACTAATATATATATATATATATATATATATATATATATATTAGTAGTAGTATAGTAGTATATATTAGTAGTATAGTATTATCACTTGTATTATTTTTGTCTTTGTTAAGACAAAACTGTATGTATGTATGTATGTATGTGTATGTGTATGTGTATGTGTATGTGTGTGTGTGTGTGTGTGTGTGTGTGTGTATATATATATATACACACACACACACATACACATACACACACACATACACATACATACATACATACAGTATATACACTATCGTCATGATTAAAATGAATGAAAACCTAGGAAAAAGAAAGTCTTATGAATTAGCTCTATTTAGCAAGAAAGGAGAGTGTCGATGAAGGTTCTCAGTCATCCAGGTGGAATTGTCTGTGGCTTGAATCATGTCAACTGGATTTCTATTTTCTCAGTAGAAACGTTTCACTCCTTATCCAAGGAGCTTCTTCAGTCTGAGTAAAGTTAGTAAGGGAACTTTTTCCCTTACTAACTTTACTCAGACTGAAGAAGCTCCTTGGATAAGGAGTGAAACGTTTCTACTGAGAAAATAGAAATCCAGTTGACATGATTCAAAGAAAGGAGAGTCTACAATAGTTCAGAGAAGCTGGAAGAACAGTTTAATTTCCACAGCTCTTTATACTGTTCAACTACACGGACACGTCATGATAAACCTCCCCGAGTCTAGATGCAGAGAAACAGGCTGAGACTCAGTCCCAGCAACATGGAATGGCTTGGTCTGAAGGCTGCGGATTCCACTGAGATTCCATCCTTAACTCTGAATGGGATTGCACTCCCCAAATTCACACATTGGGGGTCTTCTTGGACTTACAGCTCCTACTTGAGGAGCAGATGCGGCCAGGAGGGTCTTTGCACAGCTCTACCTTGTGTGCCAATTGCAATTTTTCCTGGAACAGCAAGAGTTAATCACTGTCACTAGTGCCTTAGGGATCTCTCAGTTAGACTACTGCAACACACTCTACATGGGGCTGCCTTTGAAGAGCATCTGGAAGCTACAGCTGGACCAGAATGCAGCCGCACCTTGAGACACCCAGGTAACATCTTTATTTTGAAAGCCTCGCTGATTGCCAGTCAGCTTCCAGGTTTAATTCAAGGTGCTGGTTATCACCTGTAAAGCCCTTCATGGTTCAGGGTCTGGGAGTCGATGGGACTGCCTTTTTCCAGTAATATCATTCCACCTGATAAAATTCAGTAGGGTGGGCTCACTGTGTGAGAGATCAGGGATTGTCACCTCCAGGGGCCATGTAAGCATGCCTTTTCAGTCGCTACACCCTCCTCTGGAAAAATGTGTTCCCCTTGGTGTGTGTTTGGCTTCTCTCCTGGTTTTTAGAAAACTGGTGAAATTTCACCAAGTCAAGGGGTTAGATTGTTGTGACTATCCCTGAGGTTGCTGGATTTTTTTAAACTATTACTGTCATTGTTTTAGCTATGACTTCCAGTTCTCAAGGAATATTATATATGGGTTGTTTTTTAAATCGACAGTTATTTTAATCCCAATTACCTATTGGAGAGTTGTACGCCACTCAAGAGTTGGTGGATTGGAGCAGCCTATAAGCCCCATAAATACACCAAAATAAAATAAATAAGCCTTGGCTTGCTAGGCCTCCATGTTGCCCATGCTGGACAAATGAACAAGACCTCTTCAGGTTCTCAGCTTCTTGTGGAAACAATTGGCCTTTGCATCATTCTTGATGCCTGCTAAGATTTAGTTATTAGTTTATGAAGCGGGCTGCCAAAAGAGCAGCTGGGTTGCTTGAAGGTTAGGTGTAGCACAGATTTTTCTATCCAGAGTCATTAGATTGGTTGATTCTCATGTCTCTGATCAGTCTGAGGTCCAGCTAAATGACCAGGATAAACAACTGCTCCCCTTTGGGAAGTGCAATGCCAAATTGGCCAATCAAGCCTGACTTTGGTTCAACTTTTAAAAAAATCATAAATAGGTTTCTGGAATAGCAGAAAAATGGTGAATATCCTCCAAACCCTCCCCAAATCATCCAGGACAAGTGCCTGCTTAGAATGAGTGCTTCACCTTCAAAAGGCCCATCTGCTACCGCTTCTTCCCGTGTATGGTGTCCTCCTCCACCTCCCGTATGGACAACATTTCTTCCCGTCCAGCAATTCATATCTCTTCCAGCTGAAATTTGAACCCTTACAGGCTAGGAATTTGAAAATTGAACAACAACTTTCACTGCCCAGAAATTTCAGGGAATCACTCAAAAAGATAAGATATTCCAGAAGGTCACCAGATTTGGCTAGTTGATAGGAATGGTGTTTGGGAGAGAGAGCGAAGTCCAGCAGAAATTTTCCCTTGTGATTACACCTTCACTGGCAAATCTAACGAGAGTCCCAGCATGACGCAAGCCAGAATCTGCCAAAATCTGACACTCATTTTAAACTAATTCCAAATGCACTTATTGCTCTTTTGGTACAGTAAATCCGTTTGCCAAAAAAAACAAAACAATATTAAAAAATGTATGAACATTACAGAATGTAATAACAGAACTTGGCTAAACTTATTCATCAGTAGAACAGGGTGTGTTCAAATGTCCATGGACAGATCTGATCTGATGCATCTTAATAATTTTTTTAAAGAAGTCTATTTATGCAGGAAAAAAAAGGTAACTGAGCTCTGTGTTGCCTAGGCTCAGAAAGGAATAACAATTATAAGCCTCCTATATTAGTTATTTTTTAAATTTTGTTAGAAATGCATTGATTGAGGATGGTTTAGGTGAACTGGATCTTTCCTAAAAATCAAGCCAAAAATGAGAAAATTAGATAACTAAATAAATTCTCTGAAATCATTACTATGACTGTATGGCAGTTAGTTTCTTATTTCACATCCTCATGGAGCCAAGCATCTTTGTATCATGTTTCTTGTAAAAATATCCTTCTCAGATCTTACTAACGGACTGTCTAATCTCCATTAAATAGTTCCTGTTTTTTTTTTTAATCCATTCAATCGTGTCCGATCCTCGAAGACTGCCTGGACAAGTCCCTGCAGTTTTCTTGGCAAGGTTTTTCAGAAGTGGTTTGCCATTGCCTCCTTCTTAGGGCTGAGAGAAAGTATCCAAAAAAAAAAAAAAAAAAAGCCCAAGGTCACCCAGCTGGATTTGTGCCTAAGGCAGGACTAGAACTCACAGTCTCCCAGTTTCCAGCCTGATGCCTTAACCACCACACCAAACTGGCTCTCTTGTTATTTTAGACCTTAGCTGAACTTGAAAATTAGACCTAATTAGCACTTGTTTGGATGAGAGACCACTAGGAAATACTAACCCTGTAAACTAGCCTGGGAAGTCAAAAATAACATCCTGGAAGAAGGCAGTGGTTGTTATAGCCAAGAAAACAATAAGGAAATGTCTGTGAAGACGTCAGGAGCTTGACTCAAAACAGACTCCATCTTAACTTTAAGGCCACTCTCAAGGATTTGTAATTCTTACTATTAATCATTTCCAGCAATCCAATGAATGGGACATAATAGATTACATACTGTTTAAGTTAGTAATATGTTCTGAACATTTTGATTAATAGCAATCAATTTATTGTCCGTTAATCTGTCTTACTTTAAAAAATCATTATACTGCTGCCTGTGATCAGACCTTTGCCAAATTCTTCTCATACGTTTTAAACCTCTGGAGTATTAACATCACCACTTAGACTCTAATGTTAGAAGCAGACCAATTTTCTACTTTGGATTTCCCAGAGTGTTCAGAATGGCATAAACCTCAAGTTCTTAGGCATCTCTTTACCATAAATAAATAGTTTCAGAATGGATGAGTTGAACTCAGTTCAGACCTCAGTGCCCCTGCACCAACATCAGAGATAATGCCACTCAGTTAAGGAAAGTTGCTCTATGCTTCACATGACTTGGAGGTAGGAATACGGTCCAGTTTCACTTTACTAATACAAGAACAAGGTTATTCCAGATTCTCATCAACAGACTTTCCTTGTCCAAGCACAGGTCAGAAATTTTCTACCCGAGTTACAGCCTGAAGAATTGGGACACAATTTGCGTGTCTCAGGTGAACAGCAGAGGAAGAGTGGCAAATGAGTCCTCACAAGATGCAAAACCTCAAGAAGCATTTGTTAGAAGAGAAAATGTGGGAGGAATAAGATGGTTTAAATATAAAGATTTGTTGAATTTTGAAGAAAGTGAACCAAAGTTTAAAACAAGGGAAATGTTAGAGTTGGAAGGTTTTACATGTCATTGGTTTAAAAAGGTAAAGTTTCCCCCGCAATTGTCAGAATGTTTTAAAATGGATAAAAAGAACTTTACATTTGTTAATGAAATAACTAAGTTTGAAATGCAACTCTGCATAAATGATGAACATGTTATTACTAAAATGTATAAAATGTTGTTACAGATGAATTTGGAAGATGAACAGGTTAAAGAATGCATGATCAAATGGGCTAAGAATTTCGGATATAATATTATGCTGGAGCAATGGGAAAATATGTGGAATAAAGGTTTGAAATTCACCTTAAATTATAACTTAAAAAAGAACTTTTATAAGATGATGTATTGTTGGTATCTAACCCCTGATAAACTACCAAAAATGTATAACGGTGTAACTAATGTTTGTTGGAAGTGTTCACAGGGAGAAGGAACCTTTTATCATCTCTGGTGGACATGTGAGAAAGCCAAAAACTTTTGGGATCAAATATGCATTATTATCCAAAAGATTTTAGAAGTGAATATACAAAAAAAGCCAGAACTGTTTCTTTTGGGTTTGATGGAGAAGGAGTTGGAGAAACAACATGGAGTTTTGCGTTTATATATGATCACAGCTGCAAGACTTTTATACGCACAGAGATGGAAAGATCCACAGATACCTGCGGTTGAAGAGTGGATTGTTAAATTAATGGATCTGGCCCAAATGGCTAAATTAACAGCATTAATTAGAGAACATTCAGTTTCTGGATTTATATCTGTTTGGCAACTACTTCTAGAGTACTTGCTTGTGGTAGAAAAAAATATGTTCTGATTTTGGGTTTTAATGATTAATTGGTTTATTTTAATAGAAATAATGTTACTATGGTTTAATCATTGATAAGAGATCATTTTTGTAAATTTATCTATATCTGTATTGGAGAAAGTCGGAAGTCACTTTTCCATCTTTGTTTTCTGTCTATTTGCACCTTTATAGTTTTTTCTTTTTTCTTTAGTTCTTTTTTCTTGCTTTTCTTGCTTTTCTATTTTGTATTTTAGCTATACTCTGAAAATTAATAAAGTTTAAGAAAAAAAAACAAGATGCAAAACCTCTGTACACAGATTAGTAGTTGTCGCATTTAGTCCCAGATCCCACTTTGCACAAATATCAGCTCTGTCTCCACTTACTATTTCATAGTTCATCTCAAGAAGACTTTCCCCTTAACACCGTTCACACCATCCTAGTGACAAGAGTATTGCTCTATCAGAGTGCAAGAGATTCACCAGAACCAATGCTTGGTTCATATTTCCATTCAAGATTGAGAAACTCTCTTGCCTTCCCACCTCTTACCCCATCTTTACCATGGAAGGAGAGCTTCACACGGGGATTGGTGGTGGTACTTGTAGTCCCTTTCCCAGCCAGCAACAGAAGGAAGACCAGTGTCTGGATCATAGCAGCTGCTGCCTCTTCTTCTCCACAAGGGTTGGACTCTGAACTTCAGTTGGCTGAAAGATGGAAAAGCAAGAGTGAGACTATGCTTGCTAGGACAGGTTACAGTAGTTCCTTGCAGGAGGAGGAATGGGGGAAGGAGGAAGTGGCAGCCGCAGTGAGGAGGGAAATCCGTAGCTTGCTTTAGAAGGGAAAACGCTCATCTAGACCAAGACTGATCTCCTTCCAGCTAGATCTACCTGATTTTGCTAGGTAGTGTAAAGTCTCATCCAGAAGCAAAGCCAGTGGCTTGAAGAGATCTTCCATAAAATGTTGTGACTTAGATCCAACTTAATGCATTCAAATCAACAAGTATAATACGGAGCAGTGTAGCAAATGCTGTAAATGTTGGGTTTAAACCAGGGGACCCATTGAGGTTCACTGCAGGAGCTTGAATCAAATCAAATCAAATCAAATTGTGAAAATAAAATGAGAAAATGGAGCTACGTCTATCCATCCTATGCATATCGACTATCTTGGTTTCTTCTTCAGTCTCCAATCTCCCTCTCTAGTAGCATCAGTAGAGGAATCCTAGCACAATAACAGAGCCAATGTTTTCACTATTTACTACCTTCAGAAGACATACTTGATTCTCAGGAGCTGCATGCAACTTTTAAGATACAGTCCAGCAGATTCAAGGGGGTCGCCTGATGGGATTTCTTTTGAGAGCAGAAGAAACAAGGTGTGATTGTTTTCTTTGTACCAGGTATGTGCAAAATGATGCCTTCCAGAAGTTTTGAACGACAATTCCCACAGTCCCTTGCAATTGGCCATACTGGCTGGAGCTATTGGAAACTGAAATCCAAAACTTCTGGAGGACACACAATTGTCTATACTTGTCCACACTGCAGGCCCAATACTTCACAGGGCTCATTTGATCCAAACTCTAGTTCATTCTGTATTTTTTTGCTTCATTCACTGTTGCTATTTTTTCTATCACCTGCACGTGGAGGTCATCCCCTCCATTTTGTATGTAACCTTCAACCTACTCCAGAAAGCTTGAAGAAGTCACAATGCAGATGATAAGGAGGGGTAGATGTAGCATGTAGCTACAACTACATCTGCAGCTCTCTACTTGGTCCACTTGCAGGTGCTGCTCTCCCTACCTCTGAATCCTGATTTTCCTTCATCTGGCTATTTTCTTCCCATTTTCAAAAGGTGCTGTGGAGCCTTCTGGGTTCTCCAGGAAAGTCCCTTAAAGCCTGAAACTACAGTAGGTATCCTGTTGGGACGATCCGTTTCAGATGCCTGCATCTCTTGCTGTCTTCACATCCAGCACTAACTGCAGTCTACTCCAAGCCTCCTGAAGTCATTCATTTCCTTCTCTATCAGATACCAGAAAGTTATAAATGAATGCATAATCTGCTGTGGCCATGTACAAAGGGTTACAAAGTAATGCATAATTCATACCTCAACTTTAAATATATCAGGCTAAAGCTTGGCAGAATTATTTGCTTTTCACAGCAGACCAGAAAAATAAGTACTGCCAAGGCAATAAAAAAAACTTATTTTGCACTACCAGTGTTCTAGATTATCCTTCTGCAGTATCTGTGTTATGCAAATCTGCAACTATGCAGATTCATTCTCTAGGACAGAGCTTTCCAAACTTTTCATGTTGGTGACACACTTTTTAGACATGCATGATTTTGCGACACACTCTTACAGCAGGGCATCATTTCGCGACACACTCTTACAGCAGGGCATCATTTCGCGACATACTCTTACAACAGGGCACAAGGCAGGCACTAGGACCTGCGTGGAATCACAGCAGGTTTGCAGGCAGCAAGGCACAAGGCAGGCACTAGGACCTGCGCAGAATCCTGGCAGGGCAGGTTTGGAGGCAGCCAGGTACAAGGCAGACACTAGGACCTACGTGGAATCCTGGCAGGGCTCGGAGGCAGCAGCAGCCATGACACACCCAGACATTGCAGCCGACACACTAATGTGTCCTGACACACAGTTTGGAAAGCTCTGCTCTAGGAAGTACAGCAATATTTTAAAATCATAGCTATGTGACGTGTGGGCTGGTCTGAGGAATGTTTTTATACATATACATGGAATGACTGAGCTGCAATTAAATATGTGGAATGTGTAGTAGCTACAGGCTAACACAACTGCAGTATGTATTGCTAAGGATATTAAAAAGTTATCCAGGTATGATAGGAATTGGAAATCTGTTGCCCTATAGATGTTGCTGAACTACAGTGCCCAGCAGCCCCAGAAAACCTGATTAATTATTCTTGGGTGAGATCAGCTAGAGAGTTGTTTGGTATATACAAACAGGAGAAATGGATTCTCTTTCCACCTCTGCTCCAAGTCACTGTGTCAGAAGACCCAGCAGTGAAATTGAAACAAAGCTTATAAATACAGATATTTTCTACTCATGTAAATTGGTCACAAACTAATAATACTTCAAACGCTGTTCAGAATTCACTCTCAGACTCTAATAAGCCTCCAAAGAATGGAAATCCTACAAAAAATAGCTGTTGCTGTTGGTAAAATAAGGTTATAGTTCTGTCTCTGAATGTTTACAATCTCCATTTGCTATTACTGTATAGAAGGAACGTGCACAGATAATGGAACAGTTTGCGTGCAGTGCTACATTTTGAGTTAAATGCAAGAGCAGAAAATGGTTAGCAAAAAAAATGGAGGGGAGGTCACCACCAGAATTTATTTATTTATTGCATTTATTTACTGCCAGACTGAAAAAAAATGACACCAGCAGTTTACACGTAAAACATAGTAAAATCATAAAGACCAATAAAAACAAAACTACTGTATCATAATACAATAGTCAAAATGGTGGCCATTCATTTATCAAAGGTCCTCAAAGCCTTTCACTTTAGCAGATTCCTGGTCTTCATTAGAGGAAAACCACGAATTGCAGTTTAAATAAAATTCTAGTCAATTGCTAAAACAACCAGCATTATGCATTGTTTTTATGACTTGTTTAGAAAAGCGGAGGTCATTCTCAGTTTGCACATATTGTCAAGCCAGGAATCTGCCAAGTAACCTAAATCCACAAGGCAGTGCCGCAGTTTTTAAAAGTCAGACATCATCCTTATGATGACAAAGGAAATTATGTCTAGATCCATAAACAAAGTAGAGAGATGTTTAGAGAAGGAAGGGGAGAAAAATACTCAAGAGAAGTAGGAGAAAAAGACAGGTGGGAGGTAGGGGGTTGGGAGAATTATGTAAGAAGTCAGAGTCAGGGGAATGGCTGTCAATTGGAGACTGTGACCTTCCCCCTGAGATGTCATGAACAATTTAGAGGGGGGTTGTACGTTCTTTTTCAACCTGATCAGCCTTGCCCAGGCAAAGCTGAATGAAGCACCTTCAAAATCCCTCTGGGCTTTGTTCCCTGCTTTGTGAACCAGCTGTGACCTTGGCCAAGCAAAGGGCAAGCCATTTTGACAGCGCTCCTGCTTTGCCTGCACTGGCACACTGAGAACACTGTCATACACTCCTGTTATGCTTTGCTCCACACTTTGCCCGGGCAAGCCTGTGGCGGGGGTCCCACAAAGCAGGGGTGTAAAAAAAAAATCAAGATGGCGGCCATGATGATGCACTCAAAGCTCCGCTACACATAAAAAACAGGTGGAGCTTTGATCACACTGTCATGGCCATCTTGACTTTTTTTTTTACCATACCCTGTGGACATCCTGTGACACAGTCTGAGACCCCTGATACACAGGATGATTAAGAACAAGAAATTTATTTCCTGCCTGATCTTAACTGCAGTGGAATTATTAGATTTATTCATGGGGGTTGCACAAATTCATGTATGATTTAAGGGGACTGTGGTACTGTTAAATTTGAGAACCACTGAGCTACATCGTTAAGAAAGAGCCCTTCTTCCCAGCTAAACATCAGATTTGGGGTCAAGTGCCATCCCTTCAGATACAAACTAATCACTAATTAGATAATATCTTATGAAGCTTCATGGAAGGCTATCTTATGGTTTGTATATTATACTAAACGACAATGTAGTTTGTGTTTCGTTTAGAAGAATCTCTGCACTTAGCTCTTTGTAAACTCTGACTTCTGACTTAGCAAGATATGTGAACCAGGCACTCTTTGGGGGGTTTTTTTACAGCCATTCTTTTTCTACAAATCAAAGCAAGAACAAATCACAGCTTAGCACAATGCATGTTTTCAAATAATTATGATTAATTGATCCTGACTAGCAGTAACTTTCCAAGATTTTCTCAGCCCTCCGGCCTTCTGCCTGTAAAACACGTGCTATGCCACTAAACTATGGATTTTCCTTAAACTTCTAAGGAAATATTGTATTAATCCACATAGGAAAGAAAATCATAGGTATATTATATACATCATATGTACAAAGTCAGACCTGTAACCAGTCTAGTCCTGTACCATTATCATTTCCTCTGATTAAGGTTGGATTAGTAGCTAACATCTCAACACTGTAGGGGAAGTGGATGTATTAGGAAGTCCACCAGAAAAAGTTATTGGATCCGGTTGAATTCCAAGAAGTCTCGGAATGTGTCTGGTTTTACCAGTGATTCAGTCAATGCCCCGCTAGGCAGAATATGGAACTTGCTAGGGCACTTGACACCCACGGGACGTGGATAAGCTGCAGGAACCGAAGCAGCACTGAACACTCAACTCTATCTACTAAGGCCCAGCATAAAGCCCATTTGAAGATCTACAGTATGTTGTGGTAGTGCGTGCAGCAATGTGGTGAGGGAGGAAATGCCTGACAACCCTTCTCTCCCCAGAATTCTGCTACAGAACTCTCAGAGACTTGCTGTGATACTTTCAGGGTGGGTTGGTTGTTTTGGGTAAAATCTCTCATATTTGGGCATAGCCCCATCAAGAATTGTCCTGGAATCAACAGCTACTCTGTCTTGCTTGGACTGAGTTTTGTTTCTCCCTATCCAACCTGACAGCCTCAACTCACTCAGAATTTCTACTGTATATCCAATGGGGACCAGGGTACATAATGGAGGGGGGAGGGAATCATCTGCATATTGATGATATCTTTCCCTGACCAACAACTAATCTCGCCCAGGGCTTCACACACACACACACACACACACACACACACACACACACACACACAAACACACACACACACACATATATATATATATATATATATATATATATATATATATATATATTAAATAGGATAGGGGAAAGAACCAAGCCCACTCCATAACAGAGCATTCAAGGGTCCAACCTCTTCCCCCAGCAAATAATACATAATTGCCCCACTTTATGCATGGGTCCAGGTTACCTGAGGGACCGCCTCACCCCCGTTATATTGACCCGTCCCACCTGGTCAGGCAGAGAGGGCATGATATGGACCCTGTCCATGAGGGATTGCCAATTGGCAGGGTCCAGGAGGAGGGCCTTCTCTGCCATGGCACCCACCCTTTGGAATAAGCTACCCCCAGAGGTAAGGCAGGCCCCCACTCTCCCGGCCTTCTGGAAGGGGTTAAAGACCTGGTTGTGCCACCTTGCTTGGGGTGGGAGGGGGGATAGCCATTCATGTGGATGGTTGGCTCCTTAATGGGACCAACAAGAAGATCTTTACTGCCATTTTGAATTTTATATTCTGTATTGTTATATTTATATTTATATAGATCAATACTCATATTTATTCTGTATTATTTTAGTGATGCTATTTTATTGTCTGTAAACCGCCCAGAGTTGTACATGAGATGGGCAGTAAATAAATATGACAAATAAATTAAATAAATAAATAAATAAATTTTAGGAAGGAGCGGAACCACCATGTTACAGTGCCTCCCACTATCAACCTTTGCAAGTGGTTCAGAAATATACTGTGGTTGACAGTATCTGATAAGGCTGATGAGAGGCCCAGAAGGGCAAGGATGGTTGCACTTCCTCCTTTTGAGTCTTGCCTTAAGGCATAGCTTTCCAAACTGTGTGTCGCGACACTTTAGTGTGTCGCAACATACAGTTTAGTGTGTCGCGAAACAACCCGGAAGTGGCGGCGGGGGCGTGCACGGTGGCGGCGCAGTGGCGCACGCGGCGGTGGTGTGTATGGCGGCGGCGGCAGCGACGACAGCAGTGGCGCGCTATTAGCGCTTCCACGTTTTAGCGAGGCCACCGCCGCCATGCACGCCGCCGCACCGCCGCTGCTGTCACCGTTGGTGTGTCGCCAACGGCGGCAGTTTGGAAAGCACTGCCTTAAGGTATATACTGTATGAGTATGCACGTAAATTAGATGAAAAATGAAACTCTTTTGCCTGACCTGGGAAGGATATTATCAGGTGCTAGCCCATCTAAATGTTGCGCTATGTCAGTGAGGAGCAAAAGATAAAGTAGATTAGTATGGGGAACAGAAAGTGCTAATCCTAGGACATCCATGTATGAAGTCTAATTATGTCTGCCTTGCCCCAAACACATGCCAATTCCACTAGTAGCTGCCTCTCTGATATCTTGCTTGTTGCCATCCAAATTAATATTCTGAAAGCAACCGCACTTGCTGATTGAAAAGTTAGTTATAGCGCATGAGTACTGTTGCTACTAACTCCTTGGTTTGCCCGTATGACTTATCTGGATGCAATCTAAGGCCAAGGTCTGGCTTGACTCTTTTCTTAGGTAATCACAATCTCTGGGGTTGCAGAATGCCTATCATCCATCACATAATCAGTAAATGCACTCCTCAGTGTAGATGTCAAAAGCAAAACTACAGAATTTTCCTTCGGTGTGCCGAAGGAAAGGCTGCCTTCCAAGCTCCCAGCAATGACAGTGGATTCGGCCCTTTTCCTCCTAGGTCTTTATTTACTTCAATCCTATTTTGCATTTTTCCTGAATGAATCTTCACCCAGCCAGTTCTTTTCATGAGGAGAAGGCCACCTCTGAGCCCATTTGTCTGCTGCAATTATTTCCTTGCCTCTCTGGCCATTAAGGGATGCCAGCTTCCTCTAGCAATTATTGAGATGCCGTGTAATGCTGAAATGCAGGAGGATTTTCTTGTAACTCTTCCATGGTTGAAATGTCAACTAATGAACCTTGTCCAGACATCAGGTGAGCACATACAGTAGCTCCCTTTTCTGGGAGTTGTTAAGCCATGCCGAATGAAGAAATAAAAAGAGACTACCACCCACTCACCAAGCGGCTTGATTAACTTTAGAACTGTGATAGGGATGTGCGCACCTGCAAATTGGTTGCAGGCCCTGTTGCAGGCCCTGTAGATTTTTGCAGATATCTTTTTGGATAACGTGCAAGGGGTTCTTTGAGTCTTTTCAAGACATTGACTGGTTCTTACATTGAGTTGTGCTATGTAGCTTCTTTGGGTTTGCTTTACAGTGTTAATCTAGCCATGATGTTTCATAAATCATGTCTGATGGCACAGCATGATATGAACCCTCCAAAATGTGATTTATTCAATAGTCCAGGGCTTTCCAAAGTGCCGCCGCTGGCGACACACCAGCGGCGGTGGCGATGGCAGCGCGGCGCTAGCACGCGCGCGCACGGCGGCGGCACGGGGGTGCACGTGCACGGCGGCAGCGCAGGGGGCGTGCAGCGGCGCGCGCGTGCATGGTGGCGGCGCGGGGGGCGTGTGGCGGCGCGCGTGTGCATGGTGGCGGCGGCAGCGGCTGCCGCTGCCGCCATGCACGCGCACGCCGCCGCTTCCGGGTGGTGTGGCGACACACCACGCTGTGTGTGGTGACACACTTTTGTGTCGCGACACAGAGTTTGGAAAGCTCTGCAATAGTCCATGGTTAAGGATATTATAGCTTAGCACAGCATGGAAACTGATCACACTGAACCAGCCCACACCACTGTTAATTGTTTCACCCTTCTTTGTCTTCCTATAACACGGATGCCTTTGCTTCTTTGACCTGCTCTGTTATTACTCATCCAGAAATGTGTACACCATGGCAGTGCCTGGAAGCGAAAGTTGTATCCAGAGATAAGCAGCGGTCTGGGAAGAATTCTACAGATAAATTTATATGCCAGTTTCAGAGATGGATTTATCCAGACATTCTGAATCACACAGCAAATTAAATCACAAACTAGAGTGTGCTGTCCCATGTGAGCCCAGCTGTGCCTCAACAGTAGCTTTTCAATGACTTCAGGTCCCAGTGTAGTCACTGCAGTATGTTAGTACTCAAAACCTCTGTCCAGCATTCTGCAAACCATTGCCTTCTCACTCTTGGCTGCATAAAAACAGTGGCAAGAAACAAGGATTAAGTGAGGATATATTCTGCTACTCAGAATTAGGAAGAAACTGATCCTGGGAGGAAGAACTCTGCCCGTCCTTCCTTCCTTCCTTCCTTCCTTCCTTCCTTCCTTCCTTCCTTCCTTCCTTCCTTCCTTCCTTCCTTCCTTCCTTCCTTCCTTCCTTCCTTTCTTTCTTTCTTTCTTTCTTTCTTTCTTTCTTTCTTTCTTTCTTTCTTTCTTTCTTTCTTTCTTTCTTTCTCTTAGCAGAAAGTAAGACTGATGCAACCATTGTATCAGGATTATCCTCTGCCAGAGCCAGGATAATAGCGCTCTGCTTTTTCAATCTAAGGGTAGCTCTGAAAAGCCCTGCAGATGGAAAGGGAGCAGGCAGCTTCCCCTACCAGCTACGCTCCCCTCCAAAGTACTATAGTGCTCAAAATCATTACTTAAGCAGACTTAATTGCGATTGCTTTTCCTTTGAAAATTGGATGCACTAATTTATAGCTGAGAAGCAAACTGTGCAATGAGATCAGGGGGTACAATGCAAATGCATGAATTGCTACTGGGTGCCAAAGTTAGCATCCAGGTTTCTATTGTAATAAACAAACATGAATTTCTAATTTGATATCGAATCTGAACCAGGAACTTTACAGCTATCCTTGCTTAAAAAGGTAAAGGCTCCCCCCCATTTGTGCAGTCATGTCCGACTTTAGGGGCTAGTGCTCATCTCCGTTTATTAGCCGAAGAGCCAGCGTTGTCCGAAGACGCTTCCACGGTCACGTGGCCGCATGACACGCGCGGAACGCTGTTATCTTCCCACCAAAGTGGTACCTATTAATCTACTTGCATTTGCATGCTTTCGAATTGCTAGGTTGGCAAGAGCTGGAGCTAGTGTGGGAGCTCACTCCGCACGCAGGGCTAGGGATTCGAACCGCCCGCCGAACTTGCGACCTTCCGATCGACAAGCCTGGTGTCTTACCCGCTGAGCCACCACGCCCTAATCCTAATCCTAATCCTAATCCTTGCTTAGCTGCTAAGAATTATATGGCTATTCAGAAAGGCTTGAAGAAGTTGAGCCAGTAGCAGGTGGTGAAATCTCAGAACTCAGACAAGTGGCTAAACTCTGATTTAGTGCACATTTACACAGAACAAGCTAACTTCTAAATGGGTCTCCTTTAGCAGTCAAGGGGAAGGGTTCCATTGTTCTGCATAGTTCCTCCCCATAACCTACTAATAGCAAAATCAAGAGAAATGCATTCAAAATTGCAGGGTCTATAAAGGTTGCAAAATTCACTTTTCCTTGGTTCTTTGGTATAAAATGTTAATTATCTTCAGAAGATTAGACATCGATTTCATAGAAGGAGACAATGATTGATATTTACTACTATACTGAAGCTGGATTGCTTGCTGCTGGGGGAAAGTATGAAGGAAGAATAAGTATTAATAACTATTGATTTTAGTTGGGGAAAATTTTTATTTATTCTTTCTCAGATCAGGATTATCTTTGGCACCTCCCTTCCAAGTATTAAAGCTGCCCCCTCCTTTGCAAGGCTCAGGGGCTAGTTTGAAAGCTGTCCCGGGCTGTCTTCACAGATGGGTCTGTCTATGAGCACCCAGAGCTGCTTTGCTGGCAATCCTGGCAGACGGGGTACCTGTGCATGCGCACACACGGGCAGACATCCTGAGGCACCCTTCAAAGCAGCTGCACAAGCCTTGCAATGAATGCAGCCACTTTATATACTTTGCAGAAAGTAGATTCCTTTGGGCTCATGTGCTTTGCAAAGCCTCTCTTTTCAGTGCTTTGCACAGCCCTAGACATTCGGTCTCCATTGAGAGGATGGGGTGGTGGGTATCTTTGCATGACAGTAGAGAGAGACATAGGACCTGTTTTAAGGCTGGCACATTTTGAGCGCCACGTTCCACTTCCTGATCTGCACGATTACTGTCATATATGTGTGGATCAAACTGGCCCATTTGTTCATAACTTTTTGAACATCCCTATTGAGGGTTTTTTCCCCCCCTGACACTATACCAGTTTATTTGGAACAGGAATTAAGCTGGTCTTCTCTTTTGCAGTGCTCAAGCTTGTGGGCCCTCTGTTCTCCCATAGGGAGGGACTCTTGTCTCCTTGCTTCCTGAGCCCAAGCAAAAAAAAACCCTAAGCAACCTGTTGCTTTGCAGTCTGTCCCCCACAGAAGAGAAGGAGAATCCAACCCCTGGATGGTCTATTTATGTAGGCAGGAAGAGCTGTTGGATTCTGCAATTAAACCGACTTGCAGTGCTTTTTAAAATGAAATTCCTGGATCCTGTCTACATTATTTCACACTTATTTTTCCTCCTCAGTCTAGCTGTTACAGCAGCATGCAACCATGCTTAGAAATATTTGGCAAAGCACACTTTCCAATGCAATGAAGTGATAGTGGCTTGGACATTTTTTCTTTCTTTTTCTCACTTTGCAAACCACCATCCTTCTCATAGCTTCTCATTCTAACAACATGGATGTGTATATATGAAGTGGAACGGTAGAGTAGTGATTTTTATCTCCCTTTTTGCATCATGTGAGGGGGAGGATTTTCCATCTCTCCAAGACCTGTGGCAGTCAGGGGATGGGACACTGACCTCCTGAGAGCTCTCCTTGTGATCTCAGTGTTTAACTGCTGTTGTTCTCATAAGGATGGCAATTCATTTCTCTGACTGTATACTTCTATAATAATCAGTGACCAAAATTATTGATGCTCACTCATATTTCTAATATCCATCACTGCCCTCTAGAGGCCACGATGAGAACGTTATCATATGACCATTGTCTCCCTTGAGAGAGGAGCCCTGATTTGTTCTTCCCCAGACTGGCACTCTTCAGATGCATTAGGACTCCACTCCCCAGAAGGCCTAGCATGGTCACTTTTGATTGTAGCCTTGGATCATGCCAGTTGGGAATTCTGGGGCTTGCAGGCCCAACATGTCTGGAGGGTGCCAGCTTTAACACACTGTTTCCAGGAGGTATTTAGGGGAATTGAGTCAGTGGTCCAAACAGGTTCCAATATTCCCAGAGGGTCTGGTTTTCTTTGTCTTTATCAGGTTTGGGCTGGGGGATGCTTGGGGAGGAGAAGAGGTTTTGATTGCTCTTGCAATCTATTTATTTTCTGAGCCCTAAAGGCCCAAACCTCCCTAGCCATTACTCTTTGGTACCCAGGGCTGCTTATTGAGAGAGGCAGCCTTTAATATTTGAAATAATCAGATGGATCAATATTTTAAAATTCAGGGCAGTAACATTAATCAGGTAACATCATCATCATCATCATCATCATCATCATCATCATCCCAGGGATTTCTTTCCGGATGGAAAGTGGCAACCTGGGAGCTGGACCCCTCAGAGGTTGTCCCTCCCCTTGGAACGCCAGGGTCATCTCCAGGGTCTCTAAGATGCCAGGCTCAGCGTTTGCTTTCAATGTATGTAAAATATGTTTAATGTATGGGTTGCCTGGAACTTTTCTTCAACTAATCTATCAGCTGTGGTGGATTCATTGTTCATATATTGTATAGATAGTGGTTTCAGTGCATTGGAAGACACCACAAAACCCTCAGTTTTGAAGGGTAGTGTACAAAATTTTAGATTAACATAAAATACCTCTTTTGGGCTTCATCACACATTCCCAACAGAGGGAAAAAAATGCCCTGACTTGGGAAGGGAAGCTCATTTGTCTAGAAAGGCTCCGTTTGCATAAAAAATCTGACTACTGAATCTAATGGCCAATTTTTCTCCGGGGACAACTCCAGCCTTCAGAGCATATTGCCCTCTACTCTGTCTCCCCCTGAGGTTTCTTCTGCAGTTTCGGAGGCTCTTTAAAAGCAGAAAGATAACTCTGATGTCATTCTGGGTAAAAGCCTGACAAATTCCGTGTTTTCTCACTGGCTGATAGTCCGCTGATAGGAGAATCCTTGAAATGATTGCTACTACTGGGATGGATTAGTTTGCTCTCGGTTTGAAACGCCCGTGCACTGTTCCTTTAAATGAAAGATTCACAGTCATGATGCTGCCAGAGAAAGCAAGCAATGCCAGAAAAATGGCTGGAAGCCTGTTTATTACTGTACGTGGACTGGGTGACAAGCTGAACAGACGTCAGCTGGTAAGGCATACCTCTGGGTGCTGGGCCTCCTTCCTCTCCTCAGAGGAGGAGGAGATCAAGCAGATGGAAAAAGGAGATGCATGAAGTCTGTTAGTTAGGCAATGCTCTGCTTTACAGGGGAAAGGTTGTGGCTCCAGTAAACTGGCCCATATAAGGGCTCAAGTGGAGGTACGGAAAGTGAGATCTCAGCAGGTGGCAGCATCTAGCTGACCTTGACTGATTTTGGAAGCTAAGCAAGCTCAGCCTTGGATAGTACATGGATGGGGCCTACCTTGGAATCTCAGGGCTGCAGGCTGGATTGCACAGTTGAAAAAGCCTCTGAAAAGCCATAAATAAAGGGGCATGCCGCTGCTGTACTATTGCCAAGAAAACTGAGTGGATGCACTGCGCTCGCCAGGAACTGGGCTCACATGGGTGGTGCCCTGTTTGAGTAATGCAAGAAGGAATCTTTATGCAGATGTGATAAAGCCAGGCTCAATTTCATTATGGTAATAAACCAAATAACAGAATTAACTATCTCCTAATGTAAAGGATCTTAACTGGGAATGTAAAAGAAAAAAGAAATCATAACCAAACCACTACTGCCAAATGTAGATTAGCCTTCACTAGATTAATATATTCAGATGCTAGGAAGATAAGGCCTCAATTTCTGTCATATATTCACAGTATCAGAAGAAGCTAGCCTGTCCCAGCTGCAGTAGACATACATCCTATTTGATGGTAAGAATGTTCTTGACTTGGAAGGGCCTGGTTGTCTGAATAGTCCAAAGCCTATCTTTATTCTTTCAAACACCCTTCAACTCTCTGAAGAGTGCTGGTATCTGTCACCAATGGCCATTTTTTATACTAGGACTGGAAAATCCTGGTATAATGCCAGTAATATCATTGCCTGGTTAACTCCCAATGGCCTGGAAAAAAATATTCAGATAGTGCTTATAAATGATTATCAAACCATAAGCAGGCTTTGAGTGGGTTATTCACAGGACTGCATGCTGGGTCCTATATCTTTCAAAATGGATCTTTAATGCCAGATGTCATAAAACTGGTTGGATAAAGTAAAGAAAGTAAAATAAAGCAAGCAAGCAAGCAAGCAAGCAAGCAAGCAAGCAAGCAAATAAATAAATAAATAAATAAATAAATGTATTTGTACAGATTGGGGAATACCCCATTAGGCAACAGTACAGAATTTCAGATGAAACCGCCCCTGATCACACCAGAAAGTATCAGTCAACCCATGTGATGCAGTTGCAAAAAAAAAAGCTCATGCAATTTTAGGTTGCTGTAATTTCTAAATCAAACTAATAGTTTCATTTTATTCTGTACAAGACAAATCTCAAGTGGAGTGTTGTGATTAGTTTGGGGTACTGTATTTTAGGAAAGATGCAGAGAAATAGGAATATGTTCAGAGGAGGAAAGTGAAGGCTGTCAGATTTATCGGAAATACGTCCCATGAGCAAATGCTAAAAGACCTAGATATACAGTACGTGAACCAGAGGCAGGATGGGCAGGATTGACCTTCAAAAGCTGAAAGGGCTGTCCCATATGACAAAGACGTACTCTCAGATGTCCGACAGGATAGAATTTTAATTCTGGAAGTTAGCTCAAATATTAGGAGAGATCTCTAGCAGGTAGCAGCTGATCTTAAAAAGCTAAGTAGAGTCCGGCCTGGTTAATACTTGGTTGGGCAACCACCAGGAAATTCCAGGGCTATAGGCTAGATTGAGAAGTTGAAAAACATCCTGGGAAAAACCAACGGCAAACTACTTCCATATCATTGCTATGAAAACTATATAGACATGTCCATGCAGTCACTAGAAATCAGGCTTGACTCAAGGGGGTCTTTACCTTTACGGAAGGAGCATTCAGCATTGAAACTAATTACCCAAAGGAGTTTGACAATAAACAAAAAAAAAAAGAAAATAATGTTTTTTTTTTCTTCTGTTCTCTCTCAGGAGGTCTTCAAGCAGTGACTATCTAGTCATCTGTTGGAGATGCTTCTGTACTGAACTTTTTGCATCAAGCAGCGAGTTGAACTAGATGACCTTCAAGATCCCTCCAATTCTATGGTTCTGTCTTTCCTCCAATAATGCTAGACACCAATCACACATGAAAGCAATAAAATAGGAGAGCTATTATAGAAGCTGGTATTGACTCAGGGATGTCAGCCCACATCAATTTTAAATCTCAGATCCTTACTCTGTATAATAAAATACAAAATTAAAGGCAGAAGACAAGGACAGGGAGGAAACGAATACTATGTTCCTCCAACCCCCCCCCCCATCCCAAAATAATATGCCCCTCTCCCACAAAGGCCTGGCCTCCTTCCACTCAGGCTGGCTTCCGTGGCTTTGCAGGGAGAAATGCTGATGCTGGGAAGGTTCATCTGGTTTCCAAAAACGAGATTTCTAAGCGGTGGATGCAGATTGAAGACCTGCTGCCCTGGTCTCTTCTTCAGAGATGGGAGCCAGCATCTGATGAAGGTGTCACCTGCAGGAGGGGACCTGCTCCTCTTCAACCCCCCCACTCCCATGATCTGGCCCACCATTTCTGTGGCTACAGAGACACATCTCCTCATCTCAAAGTGGACAGGCCATTCAATCCCAGCACTGGCTCCTCCAGGATTCCTGCCATTGCTGCTTAGAAGTAATACCTATGTTAACCTGGGAGGATGCCTTCTAACTTCACCCTCAGCATGCAAGGTCTTGATGCCCTTTCGGTAGGACCACCAGGATCTAAGAGCTCTAATTATTAAGTCCTAATTCAGGACTTTCACTCCTCAAAAGGTATGATGGGGAGATTTTGCCTGGCTGTGAAATGGAGAAGGGGGGGGAGGGGAGATGGTGAAGAACCACGTGACCTTAACACCCCTTCCACTTTAATATTCCATGGTCCAAGTCTCTTCCCGGCATCTTGTTTCTCCCTCAGGTTTGCCAAAGGCAAGGGAGTACCTCTTTTAGCCCACTTTAAACCCTGCCCTGGGGAGTAGTGCGACTGTGTCCCTTGCTTCCAGCCTGCAGGTGTGGAATAGCACGAGGAAAGGTGTTGCTGGGAAAGCGGTGCCTGCCCGGGGCAGAAGTTGCTCGGAAATTCTGGGAGTTACAGTCCAAACATATCTAGAGGTTCCCAGGCAGGTCCACGCCGATTAATGGTTGGGGAGAGAGGATATTTTGTCGCTGGGCAACCGACAAGAGGGAAGCACTTTCCCCCTCTTCCTCGCTCTCCAGATCCCCGGCAAACACCAGTCGCTTCAGCCGAGCAGCGGCCCGAGAGAGAGGTCGGTCTCTCCTCCAGGCAAGAATCAGCTTGAAGCCGGCCAGCACTGCGACCCCGGCTCAGAGCTCGGCGCGGTTCCCTGGTTGGCAACAACGCCCCGCTTCCGAAACGGGCAGAAGAGACAAGGAAGTGGAACCCACCTGATCCCGCAGCCCCGCCGGCCGCTCAGCGCCACTTCCGAATCCGAACGGGAACCGGTCAATTGAGAAAGATCCCACCAACTCCTGGTGTTGTCTTTCCTCTGCCTGCCTGCCTGCCTGGCCGGCCGGCCGTAGGACTGAAGCACGAGGGGCCGGCCACCTTCTCTCCCTTCTGCCCCCACTTGCCTCCGCCTGCCTCTCCCCAACCCGGAGTGCCGGCAAAAGCGAAAGGGGAGGAACTGGCTTAAGCGGCGGGTCCGAAGTGGCTCCCGCAGACGTCAAGCGTTGAAGAGTCCCTGGGTGGAGCTCAGTTCAGCGTCTGGAGGGAGCCAGCAGAGGCGTAAGGCAGGAGCGGAGCGCGGGGCCCTCGCCCGAGAAACGGAGCTCCGGCCGTTGGCAGGCAAACCAGAAGTACCAACGCATCACGCCCCCCAGCCCCAATCTCCCCGCGATTCTCCGCACACCGGCTGTCTCTTGCTGCCTCTGATTCGCGCAGCCTATGGCGCGGTCCATAGTCCCGTGGCGGCAGGAACGGCCCCCCGCGTTTCAAAGTAGGTGAAGTCACGCCGCGGACCATCTAGTCCAGTGTTTCTCAAACTTGGCAACTTTAAGATGGGTGGACTTCAGCTCCCAGAATCCCCAACTGGGGAATTCTGGGAGCTGAAGTCCACCCATCTTAAAGTTGCCAAGTTTGAGAAACACTGGACTAGGCTAAGAAGATCATTGAGCTTCTAGAGGTTAAACCTACATAACCTCAGTCCTGAACTTTCCAGGTCAACGCTGCTCTCAAACGTGTATCCTCCGGATATGTGGATCCACAACTCTCTCATCGATCCAGGTTAGCAGAGCCTGTGCTGGCCGGGAATGGAAAGAACCAAGCCAGTTAGTGAATACCTGGCAGGGAAGGCTGTATGGGCTGTAGCTGTTGAGTGGCTACTTTGAAGTTCCTCCAGCCAAGCCACAGGCGTCCTCTTCCACCAAGAGCAACGGGCTGTAGGAGTAACCTTGAAGAACAGGAGGGAGAGCCGCAACCAAGACAACGGTCAGCAATTTGAGTCCACAGCAGAAATGTAATTTGAAAAAGAATCTCAGGCTTGACCCTCCCTAGTTCTCATGAAGATAAAGAGGGGGGGGGGGGGAGAGTATTCAGACTTGTGAGATTCTGTTACTGTCACCATATTATAAAAGTAGTATTAGCATTCATCACGTTGGTTTTCTAGTCTGGGCGTGGTGGCTCAGCGGGTAAGACGCCAGGCTTGTCGATCGGAAGATCGCAAGTTCAGAGGTTCGAATCCCTAGCCCCGCGTGACGGAGTGAGCTCCCGCACTCGCCCCAGCTCTTGCCAACCTAGCAATTCGAAAGCATGCAAATGCAAGTAGATGAATAGGTACCACTTCAGTGGGTAGGTAACAGCGTTCCGCACGCGTCATGCCGGCCACATGACCGTGGAAGCGTCTTCGGACAACGCTGGCTCTTCGGCTAACAAACGGAGATGAGCACTGGCCCCTAGAGTCGGACACGACTGCACAAATGTGCGGGGGAACCTTTACCTTTACCTTACTACCTTGAAGGGCCGACAACCCAACCGATGAGGACAGGTCATTCGGATTAACTGATTCTGAAGGATGGCCTTGGAAGAGGGCGTGGGCTTATGTGTGCATGCAGGTTCTTACTCTGCGTTCTTCAGTTCTTTGGGCAATCACAGTAACATGTAAGCCTCAAGAACCCAGAATTTTTGAAGAGGGAAGGAGAGTTGGCAGTGAAATAATGTTCTCTGCCAATGCTACCCGCAACTTGGGTTGGGACAGATAACTTAGATAGATGCCCACCCATTTTCACATGGCATCCCCTGTAAATGCAGTCCTCCTTTCTTACATTTGTGGTCCTACTCCCCACGGCTGGCAGCTGGCCAAGAAGATGATGCACCCACCCAAGCAATATGACTTGCAGAAGGGCCTCCTTTTGCTCAAAGCTCCGTGACCCCAGTATTTGCGATTTCCATTGTCCATTCTTGGGAGTCCTTTGTGAGCGCGATGGGGGTGGAACAAATGCTGGGGCCCTTCTGACCTTGCATTCAGCTAACAGAGGCTCAGTCTTTGGCATAGGGTGCTGAGAAAGTTCATGGCTGCTTACTGTAAGGCATTCTCTCTTCCTCCCACTCTCCCACGAGCAGGGTCTTTCTCCCCCCACCCCCACCCCGTGCCAGCATCCTGCAGAACAGGTTACTGGCTGGTGATCCCCCGCAGGGCCTGTGACTGTTCTTTGCTTAGTTATCAGAATACAATTGCCTAATTTATTGTGCTTTAAAAGGCAAGTCTCTTCCAACTGCGGGGAAATCAATGGGCCATATGGGCTCCTGTGTTTATCATGGGAGAAGAGAGAGATTTCTCTCTATTTCTGAGGAATCTTTTCTCTCTGTGCACATATCTGTACAGTATATGTATTACCCTCTTTCATAGTCTTTCCAGCAGGGGACAGATAAAATCCTTACCCTCTTCTCAAAGTTGAATGTGGATTGAAAAAGTGATGTTTGCAGTGTACTGTCACATCCCTCTTAAAAAGTCTAGCCTGAAAAACTTGTTGGACCAGAGGTGAAGGGGAGAAATTGTATCCTTCTTTCAAATCAGTTTTAGTTCTTTAATATCAATTCATCTAATATCACTTTCCAATGGGGTAACTATTAATTTGTCACAGCAAAATCAACAAAGAGTCTTGTGGAACAGTAAATTGCTGTCTTTTAAGAATATGTTCTTTGGTTGAAACCAAATATGGTTTTATGTATTGTCGAAGGCTTTCAACAACAGCCAAATATGGTTTTCTCCACCTCCGTGTAACCTCTCTGCCCCTGCCTTCAGCTTAGAATACATCCTAACTAACTTTAGAGAACCAGGATGGTATAGTGGTTAGTGCTGAAATAAGACAGAATATCCAGGTTTTCAAGTCATGCCTCAGCTGCCAGTTGTTAGGTCTACTTCACAAGGTTCTTGTGGTGAGAAAAATAGAACCATGTTTACTGCTCTGAGTGTTTTGGAGGAAGGGGGAGATGAATAAACACTCCTAGTCTGGAGATAACATAGTGATATGCCCTGCATTTTTAAAATGTCACTTTCTCTGTTGAGTGGCACAAACTACTTTGCAATTAGCCCTCTTAGGATTATTGGTTTGGTCATTTCCTGAAAGTTTTATCCATTCCTTCCATTGTGACTGGAATCTTGAAGTAATTGTGCAGATCTGGTGATACCAGGCATTAAACCTGAGACTTGGAAGGCAAAACAGTTGTACAGTTATGTGTGTGTGTGTGTGTGTGTGTGTGTGTGTGTGTGTGTGTATGTGTGAGACATTGGCTAGCTCTCTAATCTTGCTCATGGGAGGCCCTGCTAAGATTCAAAAGAATAAGTCAACATCACCATCAACTGTGATTCCCTAATACCAAAGCTTCTCAAACTTTGTGTTATCATGACCCCTAAAATGATAAATGCATTTGTGCAACCCCCAATAAATTAAACTGATGATTTTGTTGTTATTAGTGTTGGGTAAGAGAGAGAGAGAGAGAGAGAGAGACATTCACCACTTTGCACTTCCTCATGGTCATGCCAACGTACATTACTCTCATCCCCGAGTTGTCAGAAAAATGCTTTTAAAGGGCATATCCTCATGATGACATTTTTATTCTGTTCCCAGCCTGCCAAGGTGGTAGCATACATTGAAATTTAGCAGTTCCAGTTTAGAAGCTGCCTTTCCCCTTTTCTCCTGATGCAAGCCTTGCTGTTTGAATGACCTGTGACGCCTCATTGTTAAAGGCAGAGGTTTGCCCCTCTCAGAATCCCTGCCCTCTGGTCTCCCAGCCCTGCCATCTGTGACCATTTTGACCTGGGCTGCAGGCAGATCAGACACCTGGTTTCCAGAGAAGCAGAGGGGAAGAAGCAAAAGGGTTCCTTTGGAAATCAATGAGGAAGCCCCACTGAGCTCAGTTTACTCCCAAATGAACAAGCATAGGATGGCATCATGGCTCACGGGGCAAAGAAAGGGTGCCTGCCCAGATTATGATCCTGCAGCCTGGAACAGGATTGAACTGCTGATGCCTGTCTTCCACGGAATGCAAATTGCTTTCTCCCCAGCAAGCACTCATTTTGGATGGCATTGTTAAAAAAGTGTTCTTGCTCATTGTGCAGTCCTACAACCTGGAGCATGTTTCTATTGCTGATGCCCATCCTCATGGACTTCAAAGGGGTTTCCTTCAAGTACTTATTCCTGGTAGAATCTGGGGAGGGGAAATCCAACTCTTTACCCACAAACACAACACACAGAAAGTCATGGTTCGGTTTAGTATGTTTTTCACAGGTTCCTTTTGGACACGGGTTTAACGCTGTTGCAGAAGAGTGGTGTGGTGGAACTGGTACTCAGGTTCCTTTTGGAAGCACTCCTGCAAAATGAGCAAGATGTGACAGATGGCTGAGCTGCTACTCTAGCCCCCCCTCAAAGCCTGCCACCTCCCCAATCCCAGCCCAGCCCAGCTCCTCTTCCTTCAGCCATGAAACATGAAAACTCTGCAATATTGTATTTATTTATTCATTCAATTCATATGCAGATATTTCAGTATCCCTGTGTGTGTGTGTGTATGTGTGTGTGTATATAGTTAATTTTTTTTATCCATTCAATCATATCCGATTCTTGAAGACTGCCTGGACAAGTCCCTGCCGTTTTCTTGGCAAGGTTTTTCAGAGGTGGTTTGCCATTGCCTGCTTCCTAGGGCTGAGAGAAAGTGACTGGCCCAAGGTCCCCCAGCTGGCTTTGTGCCTAAGGCAGGACTAGAACTCAGTTTCCCAGTTTCTAGCCCGATGCCTTAACTACTACACCAGATCGGTTCAAAAATCAGACTAAGAACCTAGAACTGAGGTAGTAACTGAGTTCACAAATCAGACTAAGCCAAGGTTTGTTGAGCCATCATTAATTGAAACAATCATCATTGGCTGGGTTCTCATAACATGCTAAGCATGTTTTTTAAAACACTGGTTTTCTGAACCAATGACTGGATTCATTCAAAATCCAGAGACAAAGAAAACCATGCGATGGTTTATTGGGTTGCCTCATGGCTTCTTTCATGTGGGAAAGAGGAGTTGCCTTGCCTATATATATTCCTCTTCTGTTAATCAGTCCATGCTGTTTCAGAATGTAGTCATCCTTCAGCATGCAGTTGTCATGACTGGATAACATTTATAGCCTTATTCTCCCTTACTTTAAGCCTTTTACAGTTAGGTAAGTTAATACCCATCAACATACACTGAGTTGGTAAATTCCAAAACTAGCCTTGCAGTGTGTAATTAAGTGTTTCATTTTGTCTGAATCCAGGCAACCAAATGCTATTGATTGGGAACTTTTCAAGAGTTGAATGTCACTGTGTGTACAAGGCAATGCTAGTTAAAAAATAAGGAGTCCCTTCATGAAATTGGAATAGCTGCTGCTTAGAAAATTACCAATCTGTTTAACAACAACAACAACAACTTTATTGATTAGTCTTACGACCATATCAATCTGTTTAACAGAAAGCAGCCAGCATCAGCAGAGCTGAGAAATGATTTCACACCATATAATCCCTGTCATCTGACAAATAAAGTTAAATGCGTTTTGTATTAAGTAGCAGTTACTGTACTATCACAGAGAGAAAGCTACTTCTGCAGAATTTGGTAGTATATGCTTTCAAGAAATTTCCAGAATAGCAGTTTAGAAATATGTATTATTTTACACTGTAAAATGTCATATCTAAACTGTAAGATTTATAGCCAAATCCTGTGAATACTTACCCAAAGATAAATACCATTTATTTCAGTAAGGACTATTTTCCAATTAAAATGCCATGTGATTGCAGTCTCAGACCTGTAAAATATTCTGCTATGCATACCTTCATAGTAGCTAGCATTGCTCACAATCCAACACAGAATTAAGTGGAATTAAGAGTCTTGAAGACAATAGGCTTAAGTGTGCTTAATTCTGTGGCCAGCATTTTTAGATTTGCACATTTTAGTTCACTCTATTTTAGGAATTGGACACTGGTATGATACCAAGCAGCATAAGTAAACTTGGAAAATATACTTCAGCGTGGTATGTAAGTTCAATTGCACATTAGAAGTGGCTACACATTATAAGAAAAGGAAAATTGAATAAACAGATATGTTTTGAGTTATGCTAATAGTGCACAACTTTCTCTGAGAAAACAGGACTTCAACATTGCTTTTCTGGAATTTCCAACTTTAGAAAAGTTTGTATTCAAATCTTAGGAAGTGGTGAGAACAACAGAGAATACTGTGGCACCTTAAATGCTAACAGATTACTGTATGTGGCATAAATGGGTTTCTTTATTTACATTGTTCTAATAGTCTTGGCTAATAGGGGCGCGATGGCTCAGTGGTTAAGACGCCAGGCTTGTTGATCGGAAGGTTGGTGGTTCGAGACCCAAGCGCTGTGTGACGGAGTGAGCTACCGCACTCGCCCCAGCTCTTGCCAACCTTGCAATTTGAAAGCATGCAAATGCAAGTAGATAAATAGGTACCACTTCGGTGGGATGGTAACAGCCTTCCGCGTGCGTCATGTGGGCCACATGACCGCGGAAGCGTCTTCAGACAGCGCTGGCTCTTTGGCTAACAAACGGAGATGAGCACCGGCCCCTAGAGTCGGACACGACTGTACAGGGGAAAACCTTTACCTTTACTAATAGTCTTGGCTATTGAGCATGTCACTCTCTATGAGCATTAACCTTTCTTACAGTGTTGTCATAATAAAGGAGGAACATGTATATTCCTCTTAGTTCCTTGAAAATGATTCATGTCAAAGGTACATCATGAATGCAGATGTAGATGCACTAACATGCAAGGTGCACATAGAGAAAACAATTCATGCAAGAATGTGAGGTTTCAGGATGCAGAAGATAGACAAATGCTATCTTGAAGCCTCACACCAAGCGATATAGAAATGCTCCTTAAGATACTGCAACACCTGGCTGATTGGTGGAGAGTGAGCTGGCCCTTCCCCCTTATACTGATCATCTGTATCCCAGATGCCTGGCCGCATTTGAAAACAAAATTCTTTGAAGCTTCCTATTTTCCAATCCTGTGGCCAAAAATAGCAAGTGCTGTCCAACTTCGGGGCAACTGGGGCTTTGCATTTTCCATCTTTCGACCTTTTATCAGCAGAACCAAGATGATGCCAACTCACAGAGTGACCTCTGCACTACTTTCCTCCAGTCATCATTTGCTCTAGTGCAGGGGTTCTCGACCAGGGTTCCGTGGAACCCTAGGGTTCTGCGAGAGGTCACTAGGGGTTCCCTGGGAGATCACGATTTATTTTTTAAATTATTTCAAATTCGAGCAACTTCACATTAAAGAGGTAAGTTTCATTCTTTATGTTTAGTTTCAGAACACTGTTAATGAATCTATACAGGCCTACACATGAAACGAATGTAATATTTTTGTAACTTCTGGCCTATATTTGAGCCTGAACGTGCAGGGGCCTGAAAAATATTTCAAGGGTTCCTCCAGGGTCAAAAGGTTGAGAAAGGCTGCTCTATAAGCGACATGTGAGCTGGTAGGTGGCCAGTGGCTATCCTGGTTTAGTATAAGCCAGTGTTTCTCCACCTTAGCAACTTTAGGATGTGTGGACTTCAACTCCCAGATTTCCCCAGCCAGCTTGTCCACACATCTTAAAGTTGCTAAGGTGGAGAAACACTGGTATAAGCTGAGCTGTAGCCCAGCCCATCTGCAGAGCTTCCAGTGCAGGGAAGGCTCTCATAATGTTGATATGCTGCAATTCAGACTTTCTGGTGACCTTGGCAGGGAAGAGATGGGGACAGTGAAGGGGTGAGGGGAGAGATGACTTTTGCTCTATAAATAAACCTAAATAGGAATAACTTGACTTTCCATTGGCGTCAGGCTCTGCAGAACAGTGAGCGCTGCAAGTCCTTGAGAGTGGAACTCCCATCTCAGCCATCAGTTTTAAGATAAAATGGGTTTTAGGAAAGGACCTGTGGAGTTACCTTCATCCAGTTGCTGCCTGTGAATGTTTCCCCAAATAGGAAAAAATGACCTTATTAATTGGTTTATTTGTTAGTTTTGTATCCTACCTTTTCTCTGGGAACCCAGTGTAAGGTGGCTTCTTTTTACTGCCATAACATCAGCCCTGGGAGGTAGGTTGGGCTGAGAGAGGGTGACTGGCACAAAGTCACCCAATGGGTTTCCATGGCTGAACGTAGATTTGAACTTGGCTCTCTCCAGTCCTGGTCCTATACCATAATTACCACAGCATGCTGGCCTTCCTCACAACCCAAGGGTTGTTACTGATCCTGGATCTAAAAACCAGGAAGGGCAGATATGTATTGGTTTGTTTTAACCTATGCATCCCACCTTAAATGTATACCCAAAGCAGCTTATGCTCACAATGAGAAACTGGTGCAACATTTAAAAGTGGAGCAAAGTGAGGATCACATATGTAATTATATGTAATTACAGTACTGATTTGGAAGCATAAAATAGAGAAGCCAGGTGGTATCTACTCTCCAGTAGTACATCCCTGCATCAGCAGGAGGCTAGGCTAAAATCCCTTCCAACTCTATGACTGGGCTCATTAAAGCTAAGCTATTTTGATTTCTTGAATAAATCAAAATTGTTGAGTTCGTGCTAAGCCGTAAGCCATATTTTGCAAAGAATAATGGTGGGGTTCCACACAACACAATAAGTCAAAACCAAACCAATCTCAGTATAGTTTAACACAGCATCTAAATTGTATGGAAGCAGCTATCCCTGGTCTTCATTTTGACAACTTGCCTAGGAGGTGGGTTTCAATAACAGCTGGGGGGGGGGGGCTCAGAAAAATTGGGTGAATTTGTTTTTCTAAGATAATAGACTTTCCATCTCTAGCTGGGCAACAGCATATTGGACCTGTCGATGAAGGTTCTCAGTCATCCAGGTGGAACAGTCTGTGGCTTGAATCATGTCAACTGGATTTCTATTTTCTCAGTAGAAACGTTTCACTCCTTATCCAAGGAGCTGAAGAAGCTCCTTGGATAAGGAGTGAAACATTTCTACTGAGAAAATAGAAATCCAGTTGACATGATTCAAGCCACAGACATATTGGACCTATTTCTGAACTGGGTTTTCCATCAAACTCTTTGGAAGGGGAAAAGAGGAATATGAGATGTGGAAGCTATGTGGCGGCTCGTAGCAGCCAGTGAATCTGGGCATGCTTGAGAGAACTGTGGTCTGAAGGAAAAAGAGTTCCTTGATTGTCCTTCAGTCTGTTGATCTTTCCCCTACAAACAGCCATGGACTAAGCAGTCCAATCCTGTGTTTCCGTAACCTTCAAAAATCACTCTGGTGCCTTCTGCATCAGCATGTTTCATCTGGGGAGGACAGACAGCAACTAGAGCAGTCACCTTTATCACCCTTATGGAGACGACTTAGTGAGGTCATCTACTCCAGAAGAGGGAGATGCCAAGACTTCTCAGCGCTTTATTTATTTATTTATTTGTCATATTTCTCTACCGCCCATCTCGCATATGACGACTCTGGGCGGCTTTGCTGTTTGGTTTTCTGGGCTTTGGAGAATTGTTTAGACTGTGGGCAGCCCCATCTTCTGAGAAGGTCTCCTGTCTTTTCCTCTGCATATATGGATCTGCGAAGGCTGGCTGGAGGGATGGAGAGATTTACCACAGTGCCCTGAGGATGCCTCCCCGTAGAATGGAGCTCAGTCAGTGTTGAGAGGACGAACATGGTGTCACCTATTTTTGACAAGTCTGGGAGTTTCATGACAAAAGTGTCCCAAGAGATAACGCTTCTGGCTCTCTGTGGTAGTGACCAAGGCTTAGAGAAGATTCTTCAAGAGCTTCACCACACCTTACTTACCACCCCCTGCCCCCAGGCCAAATGAACTCTCTCTCTCTGAGATCCTTAAAGCAGGGGTCCCCAACCTTTTTGGCGCCAGGGACCGGTTTCAAAAGACGATTTTTCCGCAGACCGCAGGGGTGGGGTTTCCAGGATTTCTGCGGACCGGGGGGCGGGGTTTGCAGGCGGGAGCCAATCGTGTGGAAGGGGGCAGGGTTTGCGGGCGGGAGCCCCGCAGCCCAGTTCCTAACAGGCCGCAGCCCACTATTGGGCCGCGGCCCACAGGTTGGGGACCCCTGCAAAGGAAGAGGTATTTTCCACAAAGCGTATTGTGCTTGGTCTATAAGTCCATTCAGACATGTTCCTTAGGACAGAGAAAATGCCTTGATGGGACAGCACCCCCATTTCACCAACACTGTGAGGCATGTATGTTGGGCTCATTTACGTGGCACAATGAATTCCTAAATCACACTCAGCTACAGAGTGCAAGCAAGACCAGTGAACAGTTCAAGCAGCACGGACGTTTGAAACTGTGGTCTCTTGTTCATGTCTTGACTGTAGCTGTAATTTAGCATAGTGATTTATGCATAGGGAAGCATGATTTCTTTAGAACACCCTGGCTTTGGGGTAGCTGGTTACTGTGCCCTGCCAAAGTTTCTAACCAATCCACCAAGCACAAAGCAAGAGCAGCTAAAAAGGCACAATGCCAGGATGGTATAAAAAAGCCATGCATTCATACTCACAAGCCATGGGGCAGTAAATACTTCACCATTCCTTTGCTCACCTGTATACTTACTTTGCTTGAGGCTTGAACAAACCATTAAAACGAACAAGGGCTTATCACAATGTGTGAACACGGTAAGAATCTTTTTAATGGCAGTATGAAGATGAAAACTGTGTTAATAATAACACTGGAAAAGTCAGAGGAAGGAAAGAAGAAAAAAAGAGAAGCAGTTTTGAATTCAGAACCCTAACTTTTTATGTAGGCTTGTTTATATAATTGGGTCTGTGACAACCATTTTTCACTTGGTACAGCCAAATTTACTGTCAAGTATATGCTCTTCCATTCGGCACCCAAAATCACTAATTCATTTTACACGGGATACAGGAAACTATGCTTGGTTGACTTCTATTTCATTCCCATAGATTAGAATTGCACTTAAGAAAATAAGATGTGCAGTATCTCTAGCTTTGCTGTGCTAATTAACATCTGTGACAAAACTGCCCCCAATTTAATTCAAATTGATTAAAACTTGCTGATAATATTCTACTCAAGCAATCTATGGGAAGATTCCATTTGAAATCTTTTTGTTGAGGAATGACAACTTTTGAGAACTGCAGCAGAATTCCATGGGAGTCTGACATGCACCGTTTGTTTCTGAATGTTTTCAGTGTCAGCTTTTTGTCCATTTGTTCTTTTGCACAGAAAATAAGCGATTCAACAGAGCGGCTTGAAAATGCAAAAAGACTTGGCTAAAGGCACCACATTGGACTTCCTGGATTCATTTCTGCTGAAGTGTGAATCTCTCTCCTCTCCCTGTTTTTTTTTTCCAAACACACTCCTTAAGAAAAGTCAGAAGTAAACAAATTGGTAGATACTTCCTTTCATTTCTCCAGAGAAAAGATCCAGGATTGCCAGCTTAATTGCCATGAAGTTTATTTGTATGGTGGTAATTATCTGTACTGAATCAAGAGAAGTTCTTGCATCATGACTGTAATAAGCATGCAAAGCCCTTCCACAGTCAGAGTCTCCCCATCTCTGCCCACTTCAGAAAATGTAGGTGTTTATTCCCTTATCCCTTAACTGATATGGTCCCTGAGTACAAGGTCCTGGAGACAGGAAATGGGCTAGATGAATAACCAGGCTGATGATGAGCCAACAAAGTCTCCGTTCAGCCTGCAGTTTTCCCTACTTCTGGTGAAGAGATAAGCTTTTCTTTCCATCAACCTGTTTTAAGGCTTGTCTTAAATACTGTACCCCAGAGCCTTTGATGTGGGTCCTATCAAAAACTTTATGGGCAGGTTACCATGTTTACATAGTACAATTAAATCTTGTCACATACACCACATTGTGCTTCCCCACTCCATATTTATCTTCATCTCTGTGGTGATGCAGCAACAAAAAAGAGATAGCTTCACTCTCCTCCTTTTCTCCCCAATTAGTTGAAAAATACCAGTCTACATACATCAGCCCACCACATTTATACAAACACCTGGAAAGTTCTGCTGTGGAAACTATCATCCTCAGGGTCATGTGGAGATAGATGGAAATAAAACATACAGAGATAATACGGGTGGAGCTACTTTGAAGTTTCATATACAATTGATGTGAATCCTCTGACAATAAACTATGAGAATCCTGCTCTAACATTTATCCCACAGGATGTTGCCTTATGACAGTTTTACCCACAAAACTATGTTTGATGTTTTTCTGTCAGCCAAGACTCCCTGTGTTGCCTAGTGTAGACATGGAAGAACCCTTGAGGGTTGAAATGCCCTAGGAAATTATCTTATTTCCTCCATCATGGTCTATAGAAGTCTGTTCAGATATGACCAAGTTCAATGGGACTTTCTTCTGGATAACTTAGTTATAGCCTAAAAGAAGCAATTCAAGTCTATGCTCTTAGCTTCCAAGTCTCAGACAGGAACCAAAGACGTGGTCAAAAATGGGTGAAATAAGCATAGAGCATGAAGTCTAAAATAATGTAGCCACGGTTCCTGAGCAGTTCAAAATTGTATGTGTTAAATGGGAGAAGTGCAGGCTTAAATCTTTTCCACTGAAGCCAATAGAGCAGAGCTTTCCAAACTCTGTGTCGTGACACGTTAGTGTGTCGGATGCAGTGTCTGGGTGTGTCGTGGCTGCTCCTGCCTCCAAGCCCTGCCAGGATTCCGCGCAGGTCCTAGTGCCTGCCTTGTGCCCTGCTGTAAGAGTGTGTCACGAAATGATGCATGTCTAAAAAGTGTGTCACCAACATGAAAAGTTTGGAAAGCTCTGCAATAGACAATTGTGCTAAACTATTCTTTTATTTATTTATTGCAGTAATTTGTATGCCTCGTGGAGAAAATTATGTAGTCACTAGGAGTCAAAAATGACTTGATGGCACATCATCAATCAATTTGTATGCCACATACTCACTGGATTCTACATAGTTTACAATATTAAAATATTAAAGCAATAATATATCATTAAAAAATATCAGTCATCACCTCTCAGTTAAAATTCTTCCTCTGCAAAAACTCTGTGGGAAAGAACTGTTGTTACCTTTTTTCCCTAAAGTAGTTAATCTGACCTCTCGGGGAGCAAACCCCTGCAGCAGCATCTTCTCCCAGCTGGACCACACGGTGGGCAGATAACAAGGGCCCAAGCCATAAAGAGCTTTATAGGTAACCACCAGCACCTTGAATTAGGCTTGGAAGCATACAACAACTGGTGCAGCTCCCCAAAAATAGGGATTAGCTTTGGTCAACTAGTGGGCACCTACATTCTAGGGAAGCTGCAGCTTCTGAGTCATCTTCATGGGTGGCCCCATGAGACTGTTTATTGGAAAATCTTTCTCTTAGATCATATTACAGATTCTGGAATTAAGGGAGGACAAAGAAGGAGAATAAGTTGAAATTTTCCAGAGGTATCTGAAGTTTCAGCCAAGAGTGCCTTGCTTCTAAATTTAAAAGCCCATTGGTCGAAAGTTTTCTTCTTGGGATAGTGTAATTAAAGCCCATGAGAGTCAAATCTCTGCTCACTCCAAAATGCCTCAATTAATTACTTGGACAATTCAGGAACCTGGAACCCACTAGGCAGTCATTCATTTTCTAGTACATTCCTGCCCTTTGGAATCTCGAACACTATGATAGGAAAGAATAACACTGTGTACAGCTGAGCAATAACATGGAATAGAAATTTACATTGATACTCATTAGCCAGAATTGGCTCATGAAGGTTCATATTAGAAATCTGCCTGTCTCAAGTCCATTGAATGGGAAAAAGTAATTCTCCCTCAAAGAAGCATTCTTTCAGGTAAGTACTGATTCAAGCTCAGTTTGATCCATTAGCATGTGCAAAAAGTAAATAACAATCCTGAGAGCACTGTGTGGATGTGATAAACACAAGGTTGTAAAACACTTGCACTGGAAAGGGACCTTCCAGAACCCAGGTCTGATTATTAAAGGTAAAGGTTCCCCCCGCACATTTGTGCAGTCGTGTCCGACTCTAGGGCCGGTGCTCATCTCCATTTGTTAGCCGAAGAGCCAGCGTTGTCTGAAGACACTTCCACAGTTATGTGGCCACATGATGCGCGCGGAACGCTGTTACCTACCCACCAAAGTGGTACCTATTCATCTACTTGCATTTACATGCTTTCGAATTGCTAGGTTGGCAAGAGCTGGAGCTAGTGCGGGAGCTCACTCCGCATGCAGGGCTAGGGATTCGAACCTCCGAACTTGCGATCTTCCAATCGACAAGCCTGGCGTCTTACCCACTGAGCCACCACGCCCCAATTGTATTATAACTGATTATTACTCTGTGGCAAATCTGGTTTGGCTGCTTCATAATAGGCAAGGTTGCCTTGAAGAGATGGGGAGATGTACCTAACAGATGAAGAAATGGAACTAAATGGAATCAATTGAATGCCAAATCAGGACTATCTAAAAAGCATTAGAGTCTGTTTGTCACCTAGAACAGAATCAAGGATTCATTACTCTCAGACTGTCCTGCTCCAGCTATTAGGTCATACTCGCAGCTTGGACAAGAATCGAAAGTCCAAGCTTTTTGGCTAGAACTGCCTTCCCCAGTCTTGTGCAGGCCAGATATGGGGAACACTCTCCAGTAATTACCATGTACCACTGATCACATCTGAAGGCGATCAGGCCACTTAATTTCACATGAATCCACTTTCTGTGGATTTCTAGCCATATAAACAGTGAGTGAATGGGTGAGGCTTATTGGCTGTTTTAGCTTCATATGTGGAAACATTCTTAATTCTCTAAACTCTGAGCTCCAGATTTTATTGCTTCTTTTCCTGCTTGGCTTCCATCAGCTTTGCAGATTCCAAGTAGGATGATGCATTTGCAGCATTCATGGCACGTACTGATCCTTACAAAGTATGTACAGAGAATGGTTAGTGGTGACGTATACAGATGGAGTTCCACGTACATGTGCCATGGCTCAGCACAGAAAAAGACAAATTAGATCCACAGAGATTTAGAGTCACCTTCTACCACTTTTCTCTTGGCACTGAGCAAGGCAGGATGCAACCTACTGAAAATGTGTTCTTTAAGCTACCCAACACATTTTGACTTCATAGGTGGAAGAAAGGAAACGGAGCGTTGGAGGTGACCTAAATTGAAAAAGATGGCAAGGTGGACAGAGGACAATGATTAGAACTACTAAGCCAAGGGGGAGTAAGGAGAGAGGAACGCAAAGGAGGGCGAGTCCATGCCAACAAGCCTGGATTCCTGTTGATTTAATTTCTTGCTTGCTGCCTAGGAATGCAAGTTGTCTCTCCTACAAGCTCTGGCCTGTTCCAGCTCTGCCTGAAAAATCCTGGTTTATACATTAACATGAGCTCCTTTTGGAACCTTCCCTGTTAATTGTGTGCCTGACCTTATTAAGTAAGGCATCTTGAGGATGTAATTTATAAAGAAAGAGTTTACTTTTCTGAAAACCCTGTCCTCTCCATGCCCATATATGAGTGCTGACTGTAAGCACTATTCACAAGCAGCAGAAACATTTTGAGTTCACATATCATGCTAAGTTATAAGGTAATTTGTTTGCTTTGGGCTTCGCATTAGATTTGAATCAGCCACTATGGTTTGTAAGTCATGGTTTATATAAGGCAGAGGAATCCACTGAATCTAAAGATTTCATCAAAATGAGGAAATGTATATTGCAATATCATGATGCAAACCTTGCCCCATACCACAATGCGCACAGCTCTTCATCCATTGGCAATCTCACATTTATATTCCTGTCATGTGCTTTATATACACCTCCCCTTGTGTTTGGTCAGGATGCAGCTGATGTAGAATGTCACTGCCATGCTCCTGACTGGGACATCTGGCTGTACACATGCCAAACCCCTGCTGAAGCAATTGCATTGGCTGCAAAGAGCTAGTATTGAGCCTGGTTCAAGGGTTTGCTTTAGACACACGAGACCCTAAAAACTTGGGATCTGGAATCCCAAAAGACTACCTTTGCTAATCTGCTAAGATTATCAGAGGAGGACCCACCAAGTATTAGTAGAGGAATCTTGAGGATACTGTGGACAGCCAAAAAAACAAACCGATGGATCATCAAACAAATCAACCCAGAGTTCCCACTTGAGGCACAAATGACCAGGCTCAAATTACCCTACTTCGGACACATTATGTGAAGACCTAGCTCTCTGGAGAAGGCTCTAATGCTGGGAAAGGTGGAAGGAGAGAGAAGAAGAGGATGGCCAGCAGCAAGGTGGATGGACTCAGTTACAATGGTGATGAATATGCCATTGGGAGACTTGAAAGACCAGGTTAGGGACAGATCTTCATGGAGAAAATCTATCTATGTGGTTGCTAGGAGTCGAAAACGACTTGATGGCACATAATCATTTTGTGGTTATTTACAGAAGTATCTTCTCTGGGGTGCATTTGCTCTCTGTTCTGAAATTTGGGAGATGCCTCCCATCACATGTTTTAGGGGCCTGCTGAGGGCTCTCTTCAACCAGGATTTTCCTGTATGAACTTTACTGGTAAATAATTGTGATTTTATTATGTTTTATAGTTTCCATTTGTTGCTTTTCTTACCGTAGTATAATATTTCTACAATAAACTGCTTTAAGATGTGTAAAATGGCATAGAAATATCTTAAATAAAATAAGACACAAGAAATCATGGCTTATTGCAGTGTGTGAATTCTGCCAGACTATGATTTAAGCCCCATCTTTCTGTCCTTTCAGGATTTGGTCCACCTATTGCAGTTGGCTCATATTAAAAAACAGACATTCTGTTTTTTGTTAAGCAGCAGCAGGAGGAGGAGGAGGAGCAATGGTCTTCTTTGGAACTACAGTTCCTTTAGTAGCTGAACAAAGTGAAAATTCAACTGCTGCAGCTTTCATTAACACAGACATGGTGACAGCAGAAAAATCACCTCCCATACATTTCTCCAGTCACGTACCTGTGACACAGAACCCTTTCTCTTCCTCTTTTCAGCACACTAAGAACTTAATAAACAGAGCTACATTGGATCAGACTGAAGGCCTCCCTTGTCCAGCATTGTCTTCCCACACTTGTCAACCAGATGCCCCTGGGAATCCTGCAACCATGAGGCCAAAAGGACCCTAGTGCTTGTGTTCCCCAGAGACATTCTGACATTACTGGCCCTGGATAGTCTTATCCTCCAAGGATTTATCTAATCCTCTTCTTAAAACTGCTGGTGATTGTCACCCCCATCTTGAAATAGCAAATTCTGCAAACCATCTGTGCAGAGAAAAACTTCTTGTCTGTCCACTGTAGTTCAGTTTTTCCAGTTGTCATGCCTAGGAGGGATGACTTTTCATATTTGAAGGGAAGATGCATTTTATTAGTAACTCTAATCTGATCGGACTCTTCGTAAGTGCTCGGAATGCTTCACAAGCATTTTATTTTAAAGTCTAAGTGGGTTATGAAGCAGCAGACTGAAGCAGATTCTGCTGTGAAGCAGGGGGTGGGAATCAGCTGTTGAGGTTACAGATTGGTCCCCCCCAACTCCAGCACCTCGCTTAGTTCTTCTGACGTTGACAATACAGTAGTCTGAACCCTAAAACTCAGTCACTGCGAGGTGGAGGAGGAGGAAGAAAAAGGAAGAGGCAGCCGAGAAGCCGACGGTGAGGGCCTGCAAGGACTGACCACACATTGTGGCCCTGATCTCTTGGACACTCCCTCTTTCGGGGCGGTGGGGGAAAGAGCAACTCTGGCCGCTGCACAACCATCTATCTGCAGATGCGCAATGTGAGCGCTTGGGGGTGTCTACAAACCGCGGGCAATTGAAGAGATTCCCGGCGGGCGAGGCATCTGCCCCCTTGCCCCCCCCTCCACCTCCACTGGGATCTTGCTGCGGCAATTTTCGTGCAAAGGCTCCTGGGTGAGAGATATTGTAGGGTGATTCAAAGGTACCTCAGCAGACCGGGGTGGGGACGGGGATGGAGGAATTTGGCGCACAACATTAAAACAATATGGATTGAAGGATGAAAATAATGCTCTTGAATGAAATTGCAGCCTTCCGGTAGAGCCCCTTGCCAGACTGGGGAAGTAAAAGAGACCAGCTAGTGTGTGTTTTATTTATTCCCACTATGATGTTTCTCTTGGGATGGAAGGCAGAGTGGGAACAACCCTGCGTGGTCTGTGGCAGTCGTGACTTCAGTTAGGTCAGGCTGCCTGGCCTGAGGTCACTGTGCCAAGGTGAGAGTTGCCATCCTGTAGTTGATTACTCAGTTGACAGGAAATGCTCTAAGCGTGTTTCTCAACCTGGGCAACTTTAAGATGTGTGGACTTCAACTCCCAGAATTCCCCAGCCAGCATGCCAGGAAATGGCTGGCTAGGGAATTCTGGGAGTTGAAGTCCACACATCTTAAAGTTGCCCAGTTTGGGAAATGCTGGTCCACAGGCTTATTTTTATTTGTAGGATTTCTATTCTGCCTCTCTGTTTGCATAGGATTGCACTGTAAGGCCTAAATCCAATTTCACTAGGATTCACATATGGTATGACTAGCTTTGCATAACGCACTAATATAAGCATCATTTGCAACCCACAGTGGATGGGTTCACCCAGTGCTGAGGGTGAGCTCAGCCTTATTCATGCCATGTAAAAAGTAATTGGTTCCATCTGAGTTTGGCTTGCTTGCATGTATTTTAGTGTGTGCATGTCACATATTTCCAAATAGAAAGCAAGGGAGATTAAAGCTTTAGACTCAGAGCTCCTTCTCATGGCCCTGTTAATGTGTGCATTCCTCCCGTCCTTGAGTCAGCAGAAAAGTATGCTGGCATAAACTGTGCTGCCCTGACAGTCAGAACTACGCTTGCGAGTGGTCCTGTCCATAGAACTTTGTGTGTGTGTGTGTGTCCATTTGGGTCAGTGTTGACTCCTGGTGACTGCCTGGACAAGTTGCAGTTTTCTTGGCAAGGTTTTTCAGAAGTGGTTTGCCACTGCCTCCTTCCTAGGGCTGAGGGAGAGTGACTGGCCCGAGGTCACCCAGCTGGCTTTGTGCCTAAGGTGGGACTAGAACGCACAGTCTCCTGGTTCCTAGCCTGGTGCCTTAACCACTAGGCCAAATTGCAGGACAATTTAAGGTAAATGGGTGGCCTTGGGCCAGTCCCTCTCTCTCAGCCCAACTCACCTCACAGGGTGGTTGTTGTGGGAAAAATAGGAGCAGGAAGGAGTATTAGGTATGTTCGCCGCTTTGAGTTATTTATAAAAATGATAAAGGCAGGATAGAAAATGAATGAATGAATGAATGAATGAATGAATGAATGAATGAATGGCTGGTAAATTCTCCTGGCTCTGTTTCCCCATTTGTCTAGCAACACCAGAAGGTGAGAAAAAGCATCACCAATCTCTCTCCTTAACATGTGGCAGAGCAGATTTGGACCAGCATGTGAGGAAGGTGCCTGGGATGGAGCCTTTAGCCCCCTTTCAAGTTGCCTGAGAGACATCACTGTATGGGGGTGCTCCATGCCAGTGCCTGTCACGCAGAAATGTCTGAACATGGGTCTAACAGTCTTCTGAAAGAACATCAAACTTGTATCCAAAAACAGCCTGGCTGACAGGCTGGTGGAGTGGAGGAGGGATGCCAAGTGACGAGTGAGAGAGCTTGCACAGTGCATCTTGAGAGCTTTTCCTGCTTCAACTAACAAGTCAGTTTGTGGCTGCTGTTGTTCTGAGCTCTACTCCAAACAGTGCAAGAGCTTGTGAGCTGCAAGGTGAAGCTTATTCCTTTCTCCACCTGCCCCTAATCATGGTACAATGTTTTTCTGCCATGTCTCTATGATATTGATATTGAGGGGCGTGGTGGCTCAGCGGGTAAGACGCCAGGCTTGTTGATCGGAAGGTCGCAAGTTCGGAGGTTCGAATCCCTAGCCCCACGTGATGGAGTGAGTTCCTGCACTTGCCCCAGCTCTTGCCAACCGAGCAATTTGAAAGCGTGCAAATGCAAGTAGATGAATAGGTACCACTTCGGTGGGTAGGTAACAGCGTTCTGCGCGCGTCACGCGGCCACATGACCGTGGAAGCGTCTTCGGACAACGCTGGCTCTTCGGCTAACAAACGGAGATGAGCGCCGGCCCCTAGAGTCGGACACGACTGCACAAATGTGCGGGGGGAACCTTTACCTTTTTTTTACCTCTATGATATTACATACATCTCATCCCTAGATGCATTTGCCCCCTTTAGCTGACAGCACCCAACAACAGCTGAAAGGTGTCTAAGGTCTGTGACACTTCCCCAACCATTACACTGGAGGTGAAGTCAGGCCAGCAATGGTAGGCAGGTTCAGAGAGGTGTTTATTGGTCAAATCAGGCTGATGTGAGCATGTTCCCTCCCTTCTGACCCCCAGGCAGCCTGATCTGCTGTCAGTCTGCTATTGTCCCCCCAAACAGCAGGACACAGTGATGTGTGGAATATAAAGAAAGGTGATTTATGGGGCTTTAAATAGCATAATAATGTCATCATGATGAAATAGTGTAAGCAATGAAACAGTGTAATAGGAAATAGTGTACAATAGTATAATGGGCTGACATGACAGAATGCTGAAATGAAGGGTACCCTGTCAGAACACAGAATAATGTTGAAATCAGCATTTTTTTTGCCTATGAAAAGTGATAGTACCGCTCTATGCTGCGCTGGTCAGGCCACACCTGGAATATCGTGTCCAGTTTTGGTCGCCACAATACAAAAAGGATGCTGAAGAACTGGAAAGGGTGCAGAGAAGAGCACCAAAAACGGTAAGGGGCTTGGAGGCTAAATCGTACAAAGAGCAGCTAAAGGAACTTGGTATGTTTAGCTTAAAGAAGAGACGGCTAAGGGGAGACATGATAGCAGTCTTCTGATACCTGAAGGGATATCACAGGGGAGAGGGAGGAGATTTATTCTCCCCAGGGTAAGACAAGAACCAATGGGTGGAAGCTTTACAGTGAGAGATCCAAATTTGAACCAAGGAGGAATTCCCTGGCGGTGAGAGCCATTAAGCAGTAGAACAGCCTACCTCCTGACGTTGTGGGTGCTCCTTCACTGGAGGCTTTCAAGAAAAGACTGGGCAGCCATTTGTCCAGAATGGTATGAGGATTCCTGCACTGGGCAGGGGGTTGGACTAGAAGACATCCAAGGTCCCTTCCAGCCTGTTAGCCCTTCCAGGTAAACCAGACAGGAAACATGACCACATGAACTAATTCTACTTTATTGTAAGGCTACATTAGCAGAATCTTGCAAGTCTGAAAGTACGAATCTCCCTCCCTCCCTATTTATCGCTTGGGTGTTCAGGGCGGGTCTTTCCTAAGTTTCTTCTTTAGACCGTTACCCTCTCTTGGACTCCCTTTCCTTTTATCCGATTGTTCCCTAGGCAGCATCTCTTCCTTCTGTTCCCCAAGGTCGCCTTCACATTCCATCACACAACCCTATGATTCTATGAAAAGATGGGGAGAGAAATTAAAATGCTTGCTCCCTTCATGACTCCAAACTTTTTTTAATTATTCAGGTCAGGCTATGACAGAATGGAGGGTAGGGAAGAAGGGCAGAGGAAAGAGCCTTGAGATGTTTGTCCACCAGTGATCAGAATATGGGGGACAAACAGGGAAAACTTGGTCCTAGTCTGGGTTAGCAGATATGACATTGTTGGTATAACTGAAATCTGGTGGATTTCATGATGACATAAACATGATGAGAATATAGATCTGGAAAGATAAAAATTGTTCAAAAGAAAGAGACCCCCCAAAAGGTGAGGGGGTCACATTATACATGAAGTGTGGCTACACTGGTATGGAAATTGGGGAGACCAAGAGTGAAAACCTACTGGAAGCATCTGGGTGAAAATTAAGGGGGAAAGAAACAATAATGACACAATTGTAGGTGTGTACTACAGGCCACCCAACCAAGCAGAATAAAATCTTCACTAATCAGATGGCTGATGTGTCCAGGAAACACACCACTGTGATAATGGGGGATTTCAACTACCTCAACATCAACTGGGAATCAAACTCCAGGAAGTCGGAGATGGAACAAGTTTTTAATATGCCTTGCAGACAATTTTATCATCCAAAAGGTGGAGGAGGGAGCTAAAGGATCAGTTATACTGCACTTAATACATATTAACAGGGAAGAAATTGTTGAGGAAATGGAAATTATAGGAATTTTGGGAGAGAGTGATCATGTGATCCTGGAATTCATCATATTGCAGGCAGACAGAATAGAAGGTAGCCAGACTGGTGTTCAAGAGAGCTGACTTCAGTAAGCTAAGGACAAATGGAGGAAGGATTCCATGGATGGAAATTGTGAAGGGAAAAATAGTTCAAGAGGGCTGGGAAATTCTGAAAGATGAGATAATTAAGGCCCAAACACAAACAATACCAAAGAGAAAGAAAAATGGGAGACAGCTGATGAGACTGGTATGGTCTCTGATAAGCTGAGAAACAAATATATTAAGTTTTTAAAAATGGAAAGAGGGACATACAGTATAACAAAAGCATAGTATCAGGAAATAGTCCAAATCTGTAAGGGTCAGGAAAGCTAAGACTCAAAATGAGCTGAGGCTTGCAACAAATGCCAACAGCAACAACAATGTTTTCTGGGGTATTTGTAGAATGAGAAGGAAGTCAAGGAAATGGTCGGTCAGATGGTCAGAGAGGATGACAAGATGGTGCTGGACAACAGGAGAAGACTGAACTGCTTAATTCCTATTTTGCTCCTGTTTTTTCACAAAAGGAAAAAGTGATCCAACCCGTCAGAAGCTGCACCATGGCAGGTAGAAGAGAAATGGAGGTCAGACTAGGTAAGGAAGTGGTGAGAGGATACCTAGCTGCTTTGAATGAATTCACGTCATCCGGATTGGATGGATTACATCCCAGGGTGCTATAGGAGCAGCTGGATGTGATCTCAGTACCACTGACTGTAATAATTGACAATACTTGGAGTGCAGGGGAAGTGCCAGAAGATTGGAGGAGAGCTAATGTTCCAATCTTTAAAAAGAGGGGAAAAAGTGGATCCAGGGAACTACAAACTAATCAGCTTGACATCAATACCTGGGGAAATCCTAGGAAAGATCATCAAGCAGTGGCATTCTGGCTGGGGAATTCTGGAAGTTGAAGTCCACTCATCTTAAATTTCCCAAGTTCGAAAAACCTTGGCCTAGATTCTATGATGGATAGAATTCTTCAGTTAGACCCTCCCCAATTCTGCTGCAGGGCCATAATTGGCAGATGTTTTCCCCCATTGGTGTACTTGACCATGGTGTATTGAATAAAGCACAATTGGCTAGGTCCAGACAGACACGGAGCACCGGTCTGGAATACTTTATACCTGCCATGACTTTTCCTTAGTTCAGGCTGCTGACCTCTGCAGCTGACACATGATCCCTGGAAAAGATGTACTTGGTATATGGTGTTTCTGAGAGATGCTCCATGCATGTCCACACAGCTCTGAATTACATTTAGTCCTTCAAATCTGGATCCCGCACTGTCCTAACAAATTATTCCAGGGGAGGAGTTTTCTCCAATTCCTGTGGATATTTAATTTCAAAGCAAACTCAACTTTATAAAAAGCCTCCCTCAATGTAGTCAATTTTATCTCAGGATCAAAGGCACAAGTGGCTGAAAGCTCCACTGTATAAAATTAGATACCAGGAAGAAAGGATCTAACCCAGACCCTCTCTTGACAATGCAATTTTTAATGTGCTGAGAATGCTTTGGGGATCAGTGTTTCAATATAGGAGCCATGACCTACAGTTTGAGATGCCCCAAACTAATCCTAGATTATCACCATCTTAATAAGAATGAAGGCAATATCACTCAGGACATGTCCAGCAACTAACACAGCCCTCAGGGCACACAGCTTCCAATTCAATTGGCTTCTCTTGGTTACTAATAGCTTTTGGGAGAAAGTTTTTGGCCACTTTGTCCCTGCTGTTGTTGGCTGTCAAACCAAGAGGTTTGATTCACTTTATGTGCTCTCTTGATATTCCACGAAGAGGGAATCTACCCTGTGAATGCCTGTGGAGGATGGGAAACAGCACTGAGCTTGTCTTATTTACTCCTCCTGTTGTAGTTTTCTTTGTCAGAGCAGCAGAGGAACACTTTTGAGCACATTTTCATGCTGCAGTCAGCAATTCAAGAGGCCTTGGAATCATGCTCAGCATATCGTGAGACAGATCCAGGCAGTTTTATTGGCAGTAGCCTGGAAGTGCTTTCTTTGACATCGCCTTCTTCCAGAATGGGGTCACAAATACCAGGTCTAGCCTGCAGCCTTGAGATTTCCTAGTCTAACCAGATTTGACCCGACTTAGCTTTTCAAGATCAGCCAATGTTATCTAGGTGCTGCTAGCTAGCTGGTCAAAAAGGGCCTATCTTTCATGGGATCATACTGCTAATTGACTCCTGAAAAAGAACTTCCAGTAGGATTAATAGAAGAAAAATGATACTTTTGCCATTCAGCTTCACAGTCTTTTGTCTCTTCCTTGTATGTAGGAAAAGAAAACAATGGATGAGTCATTTCATAACTGACCTGTGCCTTTTTGTACAGTATCTGGTATTCACCTTCATTTTATCTCCATTTGTTAGCAAAGAGCAGTGTTAGCAGCTACAAAGACTTGGATTCCAGGAATCTGTAATTCTTCTATCAAGAAACACAACAAGAAGTCAAGTAGGGAGCCAGCCAAAAACTGGAAAACAAGTTATCTAGCTGTTTAAAGGCGTTTCCCCTTGGAGCCAGTTAAGGCAATATTTTGATTGATAGACTTTGTTCCAAAGAATTTAAAGACTGGTTTGCACTTCTTATCATCATGTGTGAAATAATTAATATTTATTTCAGTCATATGGATGCATGACAAAATAAACAAACTGCACTTCATACAGAATGGCAAACACATTTTTTTCCAGAGAAATAACAGTAATGCATTAAATGATACTCAGAGCATCACAATGTAAAAAAACCCTAAATAGTCAGCAGAAAAAGTTTCTGCTCTGTAAGTGGAAGCATCAAGTTCCTATCTTTCTAATATTCAGCAAGTTAAAAACTTATCTGAAAAAAGGGAGCAGGCAGCAACGTAGCAGATTGGAATAGGAAAGAAAAGTTAAGAGTAAAGCTATCCACATGCTTGAAAGGCTGTTATCTTTAACAGAAGGATAGCAAGTTGTTGAGCAGATAATAAAGTTAAATCCCACACAGACAATAAACAAATGCCTCCAAGGAAGAAAAGAGTGTGGAGTATATAAGGAGAAGAGGAAAAGAACATACTTAAAGCTATTCCTACCTGCCAGATTCTGGAACTGAAAAGGAATGTTATTTTAAAATGGAAACATGGCAGTTCTTGCCTCTGATTATTTTTCCAGGCAGAGTGACATCTTGAAATACATTTAGATGGAGAAATTGAGATCAGTAATTAGCAAGACATCACATCTCAAAGTTATTGTTGACTCTCGAATTATATATTCAATATCCAGAGCATCTGGCCAGGGATTCCATTTTAAGCTGCACAAATGTGCGGGGGGAACCTTTACCTTTTATCACCATAGAAGGAAATCAACCCTGACTGCTCATTGGAAGGACAGATACTGAAGATGAAGCTCAGATACCTAATGCGAAGAGAGGACTCACTGGAAAAGACCCTGATGCTGGGAAAGACTGAAGGCAAAAGGAGAAGGGGACGGCAGAGGATGAGATGGTTAGATAGCATCACTGATGTAATGAACATGAACTTGAGTAAACTCTGGGAGACAGTGGAGGACAGGAAGGCCTGGCGTGCTATGGTCCATGAGGTCACGAAGAGTCGGACACGACTAAACGACTGAACAACAAAAATCACCATAGATCTAAGAAAATCCCACTGCACTCAAATTCCAATTTACTGATTATTTAATGTTGTTCATATCAGAACCATTATATTTCTACGTGAAGGATGAACAGGACTGCAGTACTAAGCACACAGACTTTAAAGAGATTTACACCGCTCGCTTTTGGGCAAACAGCAGGCTTCTGGACCTTTGTGATAGATTGGCTTGCTCATTTCTGTCATACAATACGATCCATTATCAGTCAGTCATTTCTAATGTTAAACGACTTCAGGTCAGGCCTGAGTAATAATTGTACTCAAGATCTGGTTTTTCATGTATCTCTTGCAGAAACTAAAACCAGATCTAGCAGTTTTAAACAAAACAAAAACAAAAAAATGGATTCATGCTGCTGAAACAATTGAGAATATCAATTGTCTAATACAAAGATGTTATTGCCTACCTTGGACTAAGGTGTTTAGTTTATTAATTATGTTTTTCTATTTTTTTCATATTCAGTAAAAAAGCATCCTTGTTAACAGTTAACAGTACTTGTTAATGTTAATTATTATATAATATTATATAATTTAAATATTAATATTTAATATAAATAAATATTAATGATAATAAATATTAAATATTAATATGTTAAATATAATATAATATTGTTAATGTTAATGGCTATTTTATACAAGTACTTATAAAAACTATCATAGTAAGAGATGCCGTCTTCAAAAAAGCAGTTTTCTTTTTGAATGCAAAGATGAATCTTGTTTTATTTTTTTCAAAATGTTTGTTTATTCCAACGAAAATGAAAATCTAATTAAAATTAATATGATTAGCCAGCTTTCTTTAATCAGATGAAGGCTCTGTTGGTATCCTGAATTTCATGCCATTTACAGTTTAGATTAACTGTAGCAGCTGTATTTCTTGGAATGCTTTTTGGAATGTCTTGTAATATTTTTAGGCTTTTAAATAAGCAACACCATTATGCCACTAGAGGGAATGCATATTCCTGGTCAGCAGCAACTGATTTTGAAGAGGACCACTGCAAGGAAGTGGAGAAGCAGTTATCCAGCAAAGCCCTAATACCCTTTTTCTCTATCCTGCTAAAACAGATGCCTCTCTACAGCTTTGATGGCAAGCTGATAATGGAAATGGGCCAGTCAGATTTGACCCAGGAATCTCCAGCTGCTGACCCAAAAGTATTCTTTTGTCCATCAAAAAGGGGGAGGCTACTGAATAGCTCAGACCTGAACAGGGACATTTGGCCTAGAAATAAGTTAGCAAAACTACCAGAGTATGTGCATCTGTTAGAAAGAGATTCAAAATAAAACACACTTAAAATTCAGAATGTGCTTGTAGGATCAGAAGGAAAAAGTGTATTGTTTATTCAACAACCAGCTGCTGGTCTCCCCTAAGTGGTTTAGACACAGGTGCTTTCGGACTGAAATCTCATAATGATGGGGGAGAAAATATTTACTTACTGGTTTATAGTATTCATTAAGAGCAATATTTGTTCAATGTTCTTCAGTCCCTAAGCAGCTCATAAAGTCATAAAACAGCAGCAATAAAATAAGATATCAAGCCAGTGGATCTCTAAAAACAATTCAGAGCCATTTTAAAAAGAATCCAACAGTTAAAACCAAATCAGAAACAGTCAGATGCGTTGCCAGGATAAATGTGCAAATGAAAAGGGAAAGGTATTATATGTCATGCCAAAATAACATCAGATGGTGCCAGGCAATCCCCCTTCTAATTGCACAAGACTTGGAGAACTCCAAGAAAGACCTTAAATAACAAATGTAGTATGTGGCCAGATACTTGCAGGAGACATCAGATAATAATCAGACCCTAAGCCATTTGACTGGAAGATAAATAGCACTTTTATATGTGCTCTCAAGTGAACCAGCAGCCAATAAGGTCGTTTTATACAATCAGGAGATGCCAGCAGCTGAATTCTAAACCAATGGAAGCTTCATTAAACTTTGCCAATGCAGCCACATAGATTTGTTAAACTTTTATTTAATACAGTTTTATTCATTCTAAGCACTGTGTACAAGTGGATTCTTTAAATCATACAATCACACAAACATACATATAATAGAAGATACTGTATAATAATAGCATATAATAAAAGACAGCTACCAAGTACAACAAAACTTCTTCTTAAAAAAAGATGCAAACTATCCTCAGAAAGGTCTTAATGTGATGCCAGAAAGAAGTGCATGTTCGCACCTGTCCAACCTCTGAATCAAGGGGTCACCACAAAAAAGGCTCTGTCTCTTGGGAATGTATCATGGTCCTTGGCTAAAAGGTTTTCAGAGCAAATGCTTGAAGCAAGGGTGGGAGATTAGAGAGGATTTAACAGAGCTTTTCTTTCTTAAATGTTATGTTCAGTTGCTGCCAAGGGGATTAAGGCAAATAAAAAAGGAGCCTAGAATTTTCAGTGAAAGCTGCGGTGCACAACTGCAGAGAGCTGTCTGGTTTTAAAACACAGGCCTGAAAAGGAGAGGCTGGATTAAGAAGTTAGAAGGTGGCATTTCTCAGGGTTGGAACAGACCCAGTGCGGTCATGGTAGCCAAAAATCAGAAGATAGCACCTTGTACTATGAAATATATTAAAGAGCATAACTTTTGTGAAATACCGCTTGCTTCATCAGATGCATGGAGTGGCTAAAGTGATGGAGGATTTAAACTGGGATGGGGGGTGGGGAGGAAGAAGGAGAAGAAGACAGGGTGGTTATACAAATGCAGATTCCATGTGAGACAGATTACTAGTACCTTGGTTAAGGCTCCAGGCTAGAAACCGGGAGACTGTGAGGCATGAAAGCCGGATGGGTGACCTTGGGCCAGTCACTCTCTCTCAGCCCAACTCAACTCACAGGGTTGTTGTTGTGGGGAAAATAGGAGGAGGAAGGAGCATTAGGTATGTTCACTGCCTTGAGTTATTTATAAAAAAATAATAATAAAGGCGGAATTAAAAAATCTAAACCCCCCCCCCAGTGGAAATGTGTTAAAATCCCATTGTGTTTATTAAAACCTTCTGAGAGAGCCTGAAACCTTTTGCAATGGGAAGTTGAAATGCTCTGTTAGTATTTTGTCCTTGAGTCCTGATGTCAAACTTATGTCCATTAATTCTTTTGTGCAAAGTCTGACCTGTTTGCCCTACATAGAGTCCAGAGAGGCATTGCTGGCAGATGGTGGCATATGTCTCATTAGAGCAGCCTTTCTCAACCTTTTGACCCTGGAGGAACCCTTGAAATATTTTTCAGGCCTCGGGGAACCCCTGCACATTCAGGCTCAAATATAGGCCAGAAGTTAAAAAATTATTATATTCGTTTCGTGTGTAGGCCTGTATCTATGCATTAACAGTGTCTTTAAACTAAAAATAAAGAATGAAACTTACCTCTTTATTGTGAAGTTGCCTGAAATTGAAATACTTTTTAAAATAAATCATGATCTCCCAGGGAACCCCTAGTGACCTCCCGCGGAACCCTAGGGTTCCACGGAACCCTGGTCGAGAAACCCTGCACTAGAGGAAGAACATGTGTTGGTGTCTGTAATCCTGCATGTGAAGATTGCAGGAGACACTGCAGGTTCTTGCATGCAGGACACCTCCAGATCACCGTGCCTCCAGCTTCCATCCAGAACCACCACCAAATCACAGAACTGCATTTGTTATGACCCATTTGACAGAGATGCTGAACAGATGGAATTAAACCAGGCATTCAGGAGACCGAACTACCCACTCAGTGAGATCAACAGACAAATCAATAGAGCCAGATTAGTTCCCAGGGAGGATCTAGTAAAAGACAGTTTACAAAAACAGAGCAATCGAACACCAGTGGTTGTCGCCCACAGCTACAGTTCAAGCTCAAACACATTATTAATAAGCTACAAGCCATACTGGGCAATAATACTGCACTTTTTCAGACACTGGGTGGTAGACATCTACTTGCATGCAGACAACCACCAACCTAAAGCAGAGGGAGATGAGGTTCAGCAATATCTGGAGGACCAGATGTCTGCTTTAGGGCAAATCTTATATTTAGTTATCATAAATGCTCCGTACTAAGAACAGCAAATTCACTATCACAACTTCTGTAAATTTTCATGGACCCAGTAGCAAGGAAAAATATTTAGACCAGGGCTTTCCAAAGTTTCTCTGCGGTGACACACCAACCGCCGTTGGTCTGTCGCCGCGGGAAAACCCGGAAGTGCCGCCGTTGCAGCAGCGCGCAAAAACCCGGAAGCGCTGCTGCCGCTTTCGGGTTTTTGCACACCGCCGTTGGTGTCGCTGCGGGAAAACCCGGAAGTGCCGCCGTTGCGGCAGCGTGCAAAAACCCGGAAGCGCTGCTGCCGCTTTCAGGTTTTTGCACGCCGCCGTTGGTGTGTCGCCGCGGGAAAACCCGGAAGCACAGATGATGATCAGTGCTTCCAGGTTGTGTGGCGACACACCAGACTGTGTGTGGCGACACACTTTTGTGTTGCCACACACAGTTTGGAAAGCTCTGATTTAGACAGAAAGACTGGGGGCAAGATAGAATGATCAGCGGGATCAAATGTCCATGACATGCAATAGTATATTTAATTAAAGTTTAAATGTATGGAAAATATGCACAAGGATTCCCCACAAAGCAAATGCTCATCTTTCCTGTAACTCTGTTTTTTTTTAAAAAAATGTGTGACTTTTCATCCAAATAAAGTCTCATTTTTGGATGCTTTGTCAGGTTTTTGTGAGTAATTATTGATTTAATAGAAGAGGGTGTTTTTTCCCCCCTGGAAGTGTGGATTCCCCTCACTCATCCTGAATACATATCTTTGCCAGTTAATTACCAATTAAATACATCCATAAGAGCTTAAGTTATAATACGTATATTACCCTAAAAGTGCCAGAGCTTTTATTTTTCAATAGACTACTTATTTCTATGGAAGGTAACACAGAAATCTTTATTATCGTAACAACCCGACATATCTTAATAACCCTTGGCTGCTATTTGTATTTAATTTTTTTTGGTACTGTTTTAAAATGATACGGCTAATGATCATGGACGCCCACCTCAGATTAAACAAATATCAACACACAATAGACAGCCTCAAGGAACAACTAGAACAGACTATGACCCCTGAACACATCAACATGCTGACTACTATCATCAAGACCACATCACTGAGACAAGCAGAAAAAAGGAAAGCTAAACTCCAAACTAAACTACTTAAGTTAAACCCCAGAAACAAAGAAGTACTGGAACCGGAATAGGTGGTCAACATGTCCAGCTGCCCATTATCCACTGCAGAACACAATATCCTACAGAGAGGCCTCAATTACAACACAGAGGATGCAAACAAATTAGAATTCTTTGCAGCTTTAGAAGCAGCATTGAAAACTACAGGACTTACTACAGAAACCAAAGAGAACATAAGACAGATAATCATACCGCAAACCAGAAGGACATGGAAACAGAACCAACTGAAAGCAGAGGACAGAGCAGCCCTCAAAAACCTAAAGATGGACCAAACTATCATCATCCTCCCAGCAGACAAAGGCCGCACCACCGTCATTATGGACAGATTGCAATATATACAAAACGCCAAAGACTTACTTGAGGACAAAGAAACCTACACCCCAGTAAACACCAATCCCATACAGATGCTGGACAACCAGGTCAAAAGAATCCTCAACGACCTGACCAAGAAAGGTCAAATCACAAAAGAAGAACAGAGGCAGATGAAAAGCAGGGGACCCATCATCCCACACTTCTACGGATGCCCCAAAATACACAAGCCTGACATACCGCTCCATCCAATTGTATCATTACCAGGGACCCCCAGATACAACATAGCTAAAGAACCTACAAGAAAACTTGGGCATCTCACAGAGGAGAGCGAATACTCTATCAACTCCCCACTACAGTGCCTCCAGAAAATCAAAGACCTAAAAATAGATGAAGATGAAATTATGGTGTCATTTGATGTCACTGCACTCTTTACATCCATAGACCAAGCACTAGCGATTGAATCTATGGCAGCAGTTCTACGCAACACATCTGAACTAACTAGATACACCAAGATCAAAATACCCAGAATCATGGACCTCATCAACCTCTGCCTCACCACCTACTTTCAGTTTGATGGACAAATATACCAACAAATCAAAGGAACACCTATGGCAGAGCTTTCCAAACTTTTCATGTTGGTGACACACTTTTTAGACATGCATCATTTCACGACACACTCTTACAGCTGGGCATCATTTCATGACACACTCTTACAGCAGGGCACAAGGCAGGCACTAGGACCTGCACGGAATCACAGCAGGTTTGGCGGCAGCAAGGCACAAGGCAGGCACTAGGACCTGCCCGGAATCCTGGCAGGGCTCGGAGGCAGCAGCAGCCGCGACACACCCAGGCACTGCAGCCGACACACTAACGTGTCCCAACACACAGTTTGGAAAGGTCTGACCTATGGGATCACCACTCTCAGGACTCATAGCAGAGATTGTAATGCAACATCTAGAAAGGATAGCACTTCCACGCATACAACCCAAAGTATGGATCTGGTATGTAGATGGCACCTTCGTCATAATAAAAAAGGAACAACTGGAGGAAACACATGAAACCATCAACAACATCTTCAAAGGAATAAAATTCACAAGGGAAGAAAAAAACAACAACACACTACCCTTCTTGGACATCCTCATCAGTAGAGGAAATGAGGGCATTCTAGAAACACAAGTCTACCAGAAATCTACCCACACTAACCAAGTGCTCCACTACCAAAGCAATAATCCAACCTCCTACAAGAGGAGGTGTGTAAGAACACTATTCAGACAAGCACAAATGCACTGCAGCAACCCAGAACACCAGAAAAAGGAAAAAGACCACTTATATAGCATCTTCCAGCAAAATGGATACCCACGAAACTTTATCAAAAAGTGCCTGACCACTCAACCCATCACAGCAAAACCAACAGAAACTATGAAAAGGATTACACTGCCATATATCAGAAACATCTCAGAATCCACTAATAGACTGTTACAACCACACAGCATCACCGTAGCACACAAACCAACTAAAACCCTTCAGAACATCGTAAGTAAACCAAAAGACCCAGTAGCCCAAGAAGAAAAAACAGGAGTTATCTACAACATACAGTGTAAGGACTGTAGCAGCCAGTATGTAGGACAGAGTGGCAGAAGACTAGCAGAACGCATCCACGAACACCAACTAGCAGTCAGGAGACACGATGAAAACTCCTTAATCTCACAATGTATGGACAGACTCAACCATACTTTCAACTGGGGAACTGTGAGCATCTTAAACCAAGCCACATCCAAAAATGCTAGAGAATTCCTGGAAGCTTGGCACTCAGACAAAGCAGCCATCAACAGACACATAGAGGTAAACAACATTTACATACCATTCATAAGAGACAACAGAAAAGCCAGAAGACCAGAAAATCATTTTGCCAGCAATCAACACCGAGATATGCAAAGATTAACACCAGGATTAGCACCAGAGGAACAATCAAACAGCACAATATACCCTAATCAAGGAACTATTAACTCAGTCAATCAACCAAGCAGCAACCAACAGCCCAATCAAGGAACTACCAAGGAGAGGACAACACCTCCACCAACACAAGCAGGACAAGCTAGGGTATATAAACAGAGAGCAAGTCCTACTCCCTTTTTGCACTGAAAATGTTGCCTAGCCTGGCAATGAAACGTCTGCAAGAAAACAACAAGGCTCAGAGAGCACCAAGGACTCCACTGTTTTAATTGTTTAACTATTTTTATGATTGTTAGCCACCCAGAGTCACTGGTTTGAGATGGGAAGCTATATAAATTGAATAAATAAATAAACTCCTTCTCCTTCTCTTGTGCAGTGGATACCTGAACAGCATGAAGTATAACAGCAAGTAATCTTACTGAATGAAGAACGGGGCACATGTAGAAAAATAGATGTCTATACTTGTCACATGCTATGGCAGCAGTCCCCAACCTTTTTGGCACCAGGGACCAATTTCGTGGAAGGCAAGTTTTCCATGGACCGGGGTGGTGGTGGTGGTGGTTTCGGAATGATTCAAGCACATTACATTGTAAATAAATAAATGTAAATAATGGGCGGGCCATGCACGGACTAAAATAAGTGTCGGATTCTGGCTTCTCATAAGGAGCGCGCAACCTAGATCCCTCGCATGCGCAGTGTACAGTAGGGTTCACACTCCTATGAGGATCTAATGCTGCTGCAGATCTGGCAGGAGGCAGAGCTCAGGCGGTAATGCGAGCGATGGGGAGCGGCTGTAAATATAGATGAAACTTCGCTCGCTCATCCACTGCTCACCTCCTGCTGTGCGGCCCGGTTCCTAACAGGTTAGGGACCCCTGTGCTATGGAATACAACCTCTTTTCTTAGTAAGAACAAAAGCTTAACAAAGTCAGATGATCTTGACCCTAAATTGCCCTAACCCATCCTTTTAAAACAGTCCTTAGTTGCTTATCTTTGTATGCCTTCTCAGAATACATTCTGAGAATTAATAGGAAAACATTATTCCTATAAATTAAAAAATATATTGTGTGTAGATGTCAATGAATGTTCCTTTGCCTAATAAAAGGCTTATCTTAATGTACAAGCCCTTTGGAGTCTTTGTATTCATTATATTCTCTCAACATTGATTATTTCTGCTCTTATTCTTTGCCAGAGTAAGCAGACATACTTTTTTCAGACTTCCCTGTCCTCTGAGTTTATGACTAGCCTCTGGTCTTTTTCCAGAATGAAGCTAGCAAAAGGTTGTTAATTCTTTATTAATTATTTGTAACCTTGCCATTCAAATGAGGGGCTTTGTTCATTAGCAAAATTGAGCTACTGCAATGTCAGGAAGAAGAAAGGGACTTTTGTCTTGGCTGAGCAACTGGCTTGGGGGTCATCAGGAAAATAACAAAAACTGCCACAGATATTCTTCTTCTAAACAGACACATTTATGAGATGAATGAGGATGTTAGGAAAACCCTTTCTCAAGGAAGATAAAAGTGCAGATTTTGCTGTGGCATGTAACAGTGATGCATTTTTCCTTCAGTTAGATTTGGTGGTAACTCTTTCTGCTTTTTCTTATGTTATTTAAGCTATACAATCTGTTTAATTAACTGTAGTTCCTATTCTTATACTTAGTTGGAATAGTATCCCCTGATCTCTCTTGCTACCATTTGTAACTTGGCAAGTGGTGTCTGCAACAATGTGTGGTTTTAGACTCTTAGTGGACAACTATCTTCTGGGGACAATTTATCTCCTTCTCCTTCTCCTTCTCCTTCTGGAGGCGGAGCTACCTGTCTTGTAACAGCTGCAGCCTAGCCAGCCCTTGTTTTGAGGTTTTTGGGGCATTTAGAGCAGTGGGAGGCGGGGCTGTTTGGTAGCCCCTGTTGTGGGAAGGCGTGGGGCACCCCCCTGTCGCAGGGGGGGTGATCCTGGTCCCCTCTGGGGCGTTTGGGGGCCGTTTTTCTCTCCCCCTGTTTCCCTGTTTGAGTTTGGTGGGGGCCATTTTGTCCCAGCTGTTTCCCATCTCCCTGGGCTTTTTTGCCTGTTTGTTAGAGTTTGTTTGGGTTTTGGGGGCGTTTTTTTGGGTTTTTTTTTTCCCCTGCCCCACGGGGACGGCTCCTTGGAGCAAGGGGGGTCGTTGTTGGGCCCCCTGTCCCTTTGTTGGGGTTTTTTTCCGGGTGCTTCGTTCCCTTTCACTCCCCTTCCTGGTGGCTGTTGTGAGCCTGGGTCATGGCTGATTCTTCGTTGACGGGCGGGGGGGTGCGGTGCGGCCCCCCGTGTGGCGGAGGGGGTGGGGGCCACCCCCAAGCACTCCTGGGGGTGTCCCCACCTTAGTTGGGCTCCGTTCGGGCTCAGTCGGGGTGCAGGGCAGCCCTGCTGCTGTTTCTGATGGGACTCCTCGGGAGTCGCTTACCGAGCCGGCTGGGACCCCTACGACTCACGAGGAGGCCAGTTTGCCTTCTTTGCAGGGACAGGCTTGTGGTCCCTCCCCGCTCTCCTCTTCCCTCGGGCTCGGTGCCGGGGCAGTTCCTGGGGGGTCTGCTCTGGTGGAGGGGTCTGGTGGCTTGTTGGGGGGGGCCCCCGGGGGTGGCACAGTCGGGCCCAGCCACGCTTGTGGCGGGGGGGCTGCGGCACCCGGGGAGGAGGGGCAAGCGGGTCCTCCCGCTTCGGGGAGCGCTGGCCCTGCCCCTGCGGGGTGTGTGGGGGCTCCACGTGATGCCCCAGCGCAGCGCGAGGGGCTGGTTTCTTTCTTGGGGGGCCTCGTCGGCCCAGACGGTGCCCGGCGGGCCGTAGTCTCGGGCCCGCGGGTGTGGGGGCTCCCCTAGGATATGGGGAGCGACTCCTCTCAGGCGGGGGAGAGTATGGGCTGGTCGGGGGGCTCCTTACTGGGGTCCTCGATGGAGGATGTGCCGGCCGCCCTCGGCCCCTTGCGGGGTCGCCAGCGGGAGTTGGGCCGCGCCGGTGGTGGGCGGTCAGTAGCGGGGCGCCGCTGCTCCTCGGCCTCTCCCTCGGGGGGCCGGGCGGGGTCCGCTGGGTGGGACCGTTCCCCCCTTCGCAGCTGCTCGCAAGAGGGCTCCGGCGGGTTCGGCCGTTCCACCTCGTGGGGCGATGGCAGCAACGCGGGCTGTTCTTCGCAGGGGACCCCCGGCTCGCGGGAGGCCATCATCCGGGAGGGGTGGTTGCAGGATCTGGCCGCGCCCCTGAGCACGCTGCCCACTGCGTACCTCGCGAAGGAGAAGGACGTGGCGGTGGTCCTCCTCTGCTTCTGGGGGCTGGTGGTGGGTCACGTGCGCCTCCCGCGGGTGCCGGTCCCGGCCCTCTCAAAGTGCAGCCAGGCTCGCTTCTGGGCCGTCTTGGAGCGCAAGCTCGAGCCCCTGCTGACCGTTCTGAGGGACGGGCTCCCGGTCCCGGTCCCTGCGTATGAGCGTGCGTCGGTGGCGCGCTCGCTAACCTTGGTGGCTGTGGAGCGGCTGCTGGTGGGCCGGAAGCCACGGGGTGAGACGTCCTGGCCCCTGTGGCTGATGGAGCAGGGCCTCCTCCGGGCCTTCCAGGAGGTTTCCAGGGGCTGGCAGGCGGCCGCGGGTGCGGAGGTCCCCGTCGGCCAGCAAGCCGGGTACGTCCTCTCGGCCCTGTCCGCCCCCGACTATGGGGCCTGGCTGGACACCGTCGTGGTGGCGCTCCAGAGCCGGGGACGACGGATTTGTGCCTCGGAGGAGGGGGCGGCGGCTCGTTCAGGCAGTGAGGGCAGGGCGGTTCAGCCGCCTGGCGGGGGCTTATCTGTGCGGCGTTGGCGGGATGGCCGCCGGCACCGCGGTGCGTCTGGCCAGGGGGCGGCGCGCAGCCCCTCGGCGGCGGCTAGCATGCGCTTGTTGCGCTCGGGGTCGGGGTCGGGCGCTGCTGAGGGTGCGTCGGAGGGCCGGGCCCGCCGCAGCTCCGTGGCGGACCGGTTCGATGCACGGCGCCCGGCTTTGCTAGGGGACTGGTCGGACGGGGCCGTCCCCGGGGATTCGGAGACCACAGGCGCGGTGGTTGGGTCGGGGGAGCGTCCCGTGAGCCCGCTCCCACAGAGGGCCCCGCGGGCTCCTCGGGTGCTGGCTGGGGCCCCTCCGGGGGAGACGGGGGATTTGAGACCGGAAGGGCCGGGGCGCGGCCTGGAGGGACGGTGGTCCGCCCCGGAGCCGCCCGGGAGGGGCGCGGGGGAGTCGCGTGCAGGCCCGGCCACCTCCCCTCCCTCACCTCCGAGGGCCGGGCCCGCTGCCAGGGGCGCAGAGGAAGTACGGCCGCAGTGTCACGAGTCGGCGACGGCCAGCGAGGGTGCGGGGCCTCCGGGGGCACGGCTGGCGCTGTCGTATGCGTCGGTGGTGGGCGGCGGGGCAGGGGGGCCCGGTGCTGCAAGGCCCGGGCCTTCTCGGCACCCTGCCGGTTCCGGCGGGGGCGGCTCCGCCCGGGATGATCTGGACGAGATCCTCAACTCCGTAGGCGCCGGCCCGTCCTCTGACTGGGGGCCATCGGAGGAGCCCTGGGCAGGGGAGGCCGGCCGGTCGTCGTCAGCGGGCCCCTCGTGGGAGCGGTACGTCCTCCGCTTCCGCTATGTGGGGGGGACGCAGGCTTCGAGCCGCGGCGCCACCTCGTTCGGGAAGTGATCTGCATGGGCCTGGGTTTCCCCGTGGAGCTGCTCGCCGCCGTCATCAGGCCCCCGGAGTCGAGGGAGGTGGACGTCTGTTTTGTCTCCTTTGCGGCCTTCTCCCTCTTCGTGCTGGGTTGCCGCGACCTGGCGACTGTCCAGCCGCGGCTCTTCGACGGCTTCCGTGTCTCCTTGCTTGTCAAGGGCGATGTGCGGCAGGTGGTTGTCTTCTTCCGGTCCCACCTCGTGCCGCTGCAGGATCGCCACCTGGCTGGGCCGGTTCGGCACGCTGCTCGCGCCACCGGCCAAGGTGCAGGACGAGGCGAGCATCTGGACAGGGGAGGTGCGCGCCTTGCTCCGCTTCGCCCCAGGGGGGTCCCGGCGGCTCCCCAGGTTCTTTTACCTGGGGGCTGAGCGGGGCGTGTTGCGCTATGCATGGCAGCCGCCCGCCTGCTTTTCCTGTGGCGGCTATGGCCACCAGAGGCGGACCTGTACCACGCCGCTCTGTGCGTGCTGCGGGGCACGGGGGCATGTCGCGTCAGCGTGCCAGGCGGCGGTCCGCTGCAACCTCTGCGCCAAGCAGGGCCAGACTTACGCCAGCTGCCTGCGGGCGGCCTGCAACAGAGGTTCGCAGAGGTTTACGGGCGGCGGGGCGCCAGGGGCGGAAGCGATGGCAGATGGGGCATCGGAGGGGGCGGCGGAGCGGACCGCTCCACGTGGAGGGGCGGCCGCGGACAGCCCGGAGCTGGCGGCGGGGCCAGAGGCTGGCGGGCCTGGGACCTGTGGCGCCGGGCGGGCTGAGTGCCCTGAGTCGCCCGGGGCGGGGCTGCCCGTGCCGCCGGGGGTGGCCCTGAGGAGGCGATGGAGGTGGCTGGCACCGGGGACTTCCGGGCGGTCCGCTGGCGGCGGTCCAGTGACGAGGCGGAGCGGCCCAAGCGCTCCCGGGCCTCGCCGGGCGCGACACCGGGCCGGCCGCAGAGGGTGGCAGCGGGGCCTGCGTGGGCGGTCGGGAACTGCTTCGCTGTCCTGGAGCATGGGTCTGCGGGCTCTGCGGAGCTGGCCAAGCCAGCTGCCCGGGCCAGGGACGAGCCCGCGGCTCCCGTGTCCATCGCTCGCCTGTGGCGGCTGGTTGAGGGGACGCCGACGTGCCGGGTGCTGCGGGCCCAGGCGGGTCCCGGGCCGCCCGCGGGAGCGGAGCCGGCGCCGGCGTTGGCGGGGGCCGATGCGGCTCAACTCCTTCTCCCAGCCCTGGACTACGGACTCTCCTCCGAGGAAGGGGGCTTGTCATCAGAGAGTCCGGGGGCTGTCGGTGGCTTGGGGGCGGAGGCGGCCCCCTTGGGCAGTGAGGTGGACCCAGGGGGGTCACGGGAGCAGGTCTTGGAGGGGCCGGGCACCCCTTCCGTGGTGGCCGGCTTGGGACTGGGGGAGGACTATATCCCTCCTGAGGGGGTGTGTTCGTCCCGGGAAGGGACACACAAACGCGGGCGGGCGGCAGTGGACGGGCAGACTCGGGGGGGTGGGGGGGCTGCACCAGCCACGCCCACCTCCTCCTTTACCTCTTCTTCCTCCACGGCGTCCCCCATTCGCTTGTTCCTCCCATCGGGGTCCGAGAGCCCGTCGTCGTCTGGGGGCGCTTCTGCGCCTCCCACGCCGGCCCGGGCATCTGGGAGCGGCAGGGTGGGTGGGGCAGCCACGGCCGCTGCAGGCGGGGAGGGCCGGTCGGCCGTGTCGACGGCCGTGTCCGGCGGCTCCTGGGGGCATCTCGCTGTCGAGCCTGCTCTGGCTTCGGGGGGCCTTCAGGGGCCCGGCGCTGCCTCCCCGTGAGGTGCTCCCTGCTCATGGCCTGCTATGGCGGGGACACAGCGGGAGTCGTCACTGTCCCCCCCGCGGTCTCGCTCGGGGACGTTCGTGGTGGCCACGTGGAACTGTGGCGGGCTGCGGCAGGCGGTGCGGTGAGAGGAGCTCCTGGGGGTACTGCAGGAACTCCCCGCAGACATCCTCGTCCTCCAGGAGATGCACCTCCTACACGAGCGCCACCGTGCCGCGGCCCAGCGCCTGTGGCCCGCGGGCCCCTCCTTCTGGAGTTACGGGACTGAGGGCTGGGCGGGCGTGGGCATCCTTGTGTGCGGCGGCCCCGGCCTGCGCCTCCAGCGCTACGTGGAGAAGGTGCCGGGCGGGCTGGCTGTCCTCGATTTCGAGGTGGTAGCGGCGGAGGAGGCGGGCGGCGCTGTGGCGGGTCCGCGTGGGCCGGACGACCCGCTCGGCTGGCGCGCATTCCGCCTCTGTGCGCTGTACGCGTCGGCCTCCTCGGCGGCGGCACGCTGCGACCTGTGGGTGCGCTTGCGTGCGGCCTGCGCGACGTGGCGCTCGCTGCTTGTGGCGGGGGACTTTAACAACCGCGCAGTCCCCCAGGACCGCGTCCCACTGCAGGTGGCCGGGCGCTGCGGGGGGCCCGCCGCTCTCGACTGAGGAGCACTACACGGAGGCCGTCCGCGCGGAGAGTGGGCTACTGGACGTGGCGCTCACCGTGCCCAATGCCCTGGGCTTCTTTCCTGCTCTGCCGGGGGTCACCCAGGCGGAGGCGGGACCGGCGGAGGGGGCTGATGAGGTGACGGCGGTCGGGGCGGGGCCTTCTGAACCCACTACGGGGCGGCGATGGCGGTGCGGCTCGACCGCGTGTGGGCACCGCGGGGCTGCCCTATGCGCTCCTGCCGCGTGCTGGTCACGCCCTGGTCCACGCATGCATTGGTGCAGGTAGCGCTGCGGATGGCAGGCCGGCCGGGGGCGACCGCCGCCAACCTGGATGGGGACGCGGGCTTGCGGGGCAGGCTCGCTCGCCTCCTCGAGGAGCGCCTCTCCCTGCGGGACGTGTACGGCCCGGCCCGCCTCTCCGAGTGGTGGGAGCGGGTCAAGCGGGACGTGCGTGTTTTCTGCCAGCAGTGGGAGGGGCGCCGCGCGCGGCGGGACGTGACGCAATACCAGGCGGCGGTGCGTGCATTCCTCGGCTGCCATGTGCGGGTGCGCGAGGGCTCGCCGGTGGAGGGGTAGCGGCTGGACCGAGCACGGCGCGTCATCGCCGGATTCCATGCAGCCCGCCGGCGCGTCCGCTTCTTCCGGCACTTCGCTCGCACGGCGGGCGGCCCGGTGGGTGCCAACGGCTGGGAGGAGCGGGGGCGCGGCGCCCAGCCGGCGCTGGCGGCCGCTGACGAGGACGTGCCCTCGGGGGGCACGGCGGCCTTCGTGGAGGCGCTCCGGGACGACCCTGCCGCGCCGCTGCGCATCGACGAGCGGGGCATGCTGGTGGTGGTTGACCGGTTCTACTGGGTACTGTTCGCGGGGCGGGTGGATGAGGGGGACGCGGGCGTGGAGGAATTCTTCGCGCCCCTGCGCCCGCCGGGCGGCGGCGGCGCAGACACAGCGGCCCGCCTCGCCGCGCTTGGTGGCACGTTCACGGTGGAGGAGGTGCGAGTGGAGCTGCGCGGCGGGCGCCGCCGCTCCGCCCCGGGCCCGGACGGCCTGGGCTGGGCCTTCTACGGGGCGTTCGCCAACCAGCTGGCCGCGCCGATGGCGGCGCTCTACGAGGGTTGCGCGGCGGGGGCGCGCGCTGGCAGCGGGCGGCTGCCAGGGTCGCTGTACCAGAGCATCCTCCTGCTCTTCACCAAGCCGGGGGACCTCGACCACACGCTGCCCGCCAGCTGGCGCCCCATCGTCCTCACCAACGTGGACTACCGGGCGCTGGCACGCATCCTCTCGGACCGGCTGGCCGCCACGGTGGGGCCGCGCATGGTGCCCACCCAGACCAGCGCACTACCAGGCCGCAGCATCACAGACTCCCTCTGCCTCCTGCGCGAGGTCTTCTGCCGGGCAGGCCGGGGGGAGTGGCGGGGCTTCCTGCTGCAGCTGGACCAGTCACGCGCTTTTGACCGCGTCCGCCACGCCTTCCTGTGGCGGGGACTTCGTGGCGCTGGTCCGGTTGCTGTACGCCGGGGCGACGGTCGTCCCGCAGGTGAACAACACGCGCAGCGTGCCCGTCCCGGTGCGCTCGGGCGTGCGGCAGGGTTGCCCCCTGAGCCCGCTGCTGTATGTCCTCGTGCTGGACGTGGCGCTGTGGGGGCTGGAGCGTGATGGCGGTCTGGCGGGCTTCCCATGCCCAGTGGGGCTGCGGGGCGGTGCAGCGCGCGGGGTGCGCTTCCTTGCCCATGCCGACGACATCTCCCTCCTGGTGTGTTCGTGCACGGAGGGCCAGCGGGCGAGGGAGGTCTTGCATGGGTATGAGGCAGCCTCGGGGGCCCAGGTCAACGAACGCAAGAGCTGGGTCGGCGTGCTGCGCCGCTGGCCAGTCGCAGAGTGGTGGGGGGAGGGCGCGGGGCCAGGCGTGGCCCGCGCTGCCCTTGCTGGGGCGGCGGTAGCGGCCCTGCCCACGCGCACGGTGCGCGTCCTGGGCGTTCGCTTTGGCCTCCACCCGGACGCCTGGGTGGAGAACTGGGACCGCTGCGCTGAGCGCTGGGAGGCACGCTGGGCGTGCTGGCGGCGTTGGTGGCTGCCGCTGTTCAAGCGGGCCGCCTACCTGCGCACCTACCTGCTCCCGCAGGTGGCGCACCTGGCGGCGGTCTACCCGCCGCTGGACGCTTTGCTGCGCCGGGTGACTCCTGGGTGGTTCGCCTTCCTGTGGGGCACAGCGTTCTTCCCCCTGGCGCAGGCCGTCACATACCTGCCGGTGCGCGAGAGCGGCCTTGGTCTGCCGGCACTGGACCTGGCACTGTGGGGGCGCTTCGTGGCGCAGAACCTGGGCAGCGCGTCCGAGCTACTCCCGCCACCAGGCGCGGGGCGGGCGGTGCCACCGCCGGCTGGGCGAGCACCGGTGCTCTGGGCGGCACTGTTCCTGGCCCACTGGTGGGGCAGCGACTGGGGCGAGACGCGCTGGTGGCGCGGCGGGACCTGCGCCTTCCGTGTCTCGGGCCCGGACCGTGGCTGCCTGACTGCATTCCTGGCGGAGCTGCCCGCTGTCCTGCGCCGGTACTGCATTCCGGCGGCCCAGTTCCACCCCTCTTGGTGGGAGGCGGCGGCGGGCGCGCCGGGCCGGGAGTTGGCCATCCGGCGCCGCACGATGAGGGTGGAGGTGACGGCAGAGGCGCTGGAGCGTGCTGTCACGGGGCCGTGGCGGGCGGTGGCGCGGCGGCGGGCAGTGGCGGGCCGCCTGCCAGGCTACCGGGCTCCGCCGGCAGGCCCGCTGGAGCCCTTCACCGACCGGCGGCTCCTGTACCTTTACTGGGAGACGCGCTGGCGGGCGTACCACCAGGTGGTGCGGGAGCCGGCGGCCAGCCGTGGGCGCGCGGGGCAGCGAGCCTGCGCCCGCACGCAATCTGCACCGCCACAGCGCGGCCGGCGCCGTGCCCGAGGATGACTTGCGGCACTTGGTCGCCGAGTGCCCGGAGGCACGCGCGCTCTGGGCGGCAGTGGCGTGCCGCTTCGGGCGGCTGGAGCTGGCCGTCCGTCCGTGGCTGCGGCTGGTCTCGGGGCTGGAGGACCCCAGGGCCTTCTCCCTCCCCCCCTCCCCCCCGTGGCTGGCCTTTCACGGGCGCCCGTGCCCCCGGCCCCGCTTCCTCTCCCAATCCCCCCTGCTGCAGGTTCGCCCGGACGGAGTGGCGGAGACGGGGGCCCTGACGGCGGTGGCGACGGTGCGGCCTACGGTGGAGCCACGGGGGATGGCGGCGGCGGAGCCGCCAGCACCACCGACGGAGGCGACAGAGGCGCCGGTGCCAGTGGTGGAGGTCGCGCAGGTGGCTCTGGACTGGCGGCGGCGGCGCAAGTGGCGGGGCGGCCGCGGCGGTGGCGGCGGCTGCTGGCCTTGCCCTGGTCAACGCTGCGGATCCTGAATTATCTCGTCCTCCACGCGCTGTGCCAGCTCCGGACTCGGCACGTGCGCGTGGAGCGGACTGGCGGCGCCCCGCCAGTGGACTGGGCAGCGGAGGAGGCAGAGCGCATCGCCGACCGGGCGGCCTGGATCCGTGCCGCCGAGCGCGAGCAGCTGCCCGAGGAGCGCTGGCGGCGGCTGTGGCCGTGGCGTGAGCGGGCGCCCTCCCCGCCGCCGATCACGTGAGCGCGGCCTTCCCTGTGGGCCTTCCCGGCCGGACTGACTCTGGGGTTTTCCCAAGGATGACTTTGGTGGGCGGCGGGTTTGCCGGTGGGCGTGTGGGGGTTTTTTGTTGCGTTTCTCCAGTCAGGAGTGTTTTTTGTTGTCTTCATTCCCGTGGGCCCGGCCGCCCGTTCCCACTGGGGGCGTGCCAGGGCCGGTTGTAGGAGGGTTTTAACCAATAAAAAAAATCGTGTCGTTTCCTAAAAAAATCGTGTCGTTTCCTTCTCCTTCTCCTTCTCCTTCTCCTTCTCCTTCTCCTCCTCCTCCTCCTCCTCCTCCTCCTCCTCCTCCTCCTCATCATCATCATCATCATCATTGCTGTCCTATGAAGGCTTCAGGGAAGGCAACCATAATGTCACCAGAAAGAGCATGATAGGAGTTGATGGTTGTTTTAAAGAAAAACAGCACAGACTTAACCGCTTTATTTTACCTTTTATTTTCATTAAAAAAAACCACCATGCCATCAAAGATGGGCAATTTGCTGCTGAATTTCAATGGAGTAAACTTGGAGGTGGGAAGCAAAAATGGGAATGAGAGGATGCATGTTGGCCATGAATAGCTCACCCAGCTTTAGTCTGCTAGTGATGTCCACGATACTCCATTCATCTATTCTTTCCATTTGATTTTAATTTCCCCTCCGTTAATAGTCAGATGCTGATGCTAGGGAAAGTGGAAGGCCAAAGGAAGAGGGGACGACCAAGGGCAAGATGGATGGGTGATATTCTGGAGGTGACGGACTCGACCGTGGGGGAGCTGGGGATGGCGACGGCCGACAGGAAGCTCTGGCGTGGGCTGGTCCATGAAGTCACGAAGAGTCGGAAGCGACTGAACGAATAAACAACAAAATAGTCAGTCATTATTCTTAAGTCGTACTTAGTCCTCATAACATTGTTTTGGAGACTTCTCTTTCTTAGGATTTTCCTTCTAATATATATCCATACGTGTATATACTTGTGTATATACTTCTACAAACCTTAGAAAATCCTGACGACTTTGGATACTGCTCTATATTGTATGATGTTCCTACTTTGGTTTTATAAGGAATGACACTCTTCTCTGAACCTAAAACTCAGGGAACTTTAAAAAGAAGGAGTCATTATCATTGTTAACATATAACTACTCTGGAGATAAGAATGACAATTGAGGCAGCCAGAATTCTTGAAGTGTTTTGAATTACTTAAATAACGTGAACAGTCCTACAGTGATCAAATTGGATTAGGTGATGAGCAGAAGAATGAGTGTGGAGCCATGGACAGATTACTCAAGAAATCATGATGGTGACATTTTGTGTTTGTGAAATGAGTTACATATACAGTAACTGTCTGGTCTTTTATATCCTGTTGATAATCAAGATGAAACTGTTCTGGATCTAGGGATGATTTTCGTTTTCTTAATAAATAAATAAATACATCAATCCATTTGGCCCATCTCAATATTCTATGCTTGTGAGCACAGGATCCTTTATGTCAGAGCTTCCCTGCCTAGAAGCTTCTGGATTTGTGCATTTGGCTGATGCAGGGACAGTAAGTGCATTTACACACAAACAGGAACGGAAATAGCCCTTTCCAGCTGTAGCTGAACAGCACACTCATACTAGATAGTGGCAGACAGGCCACAGTCCAAAGGTTGCAACAACAACAACAACAACAACAATAAAGGAGATTATATGAATGGACAAATACAAATATTTCGTCTCTAAGTGTCAAACAACAAGTCAGGAGGAGCTTCGTGACTTAAATTCCAAGCATTTTCTTTTCTTTTTCATGAAATAAAACCACAAGGGACTGCCAGTTTGGTTCAGTGGTACTGGTGGGATGGAGCTTTTAAACCTGTCTTCCCCATCAAAAACACCCCCTACTTGAATTGTTTTGCTCTGCATTTGATATTTCTTTTAAAAACCAGCCAGAACTGTCCATTCTGGCCGGGGGTATGAGAGAAATGAGTATGAATATCATGAACCCGTGTCCTGAGTCACTAAAAGGTAAAGGTTCCCCCCACACATTTGTGCAGTCGTGCCCGACTCTAGGGGCCGGTGCTCATCTATGTTTGTTAGCCGAAGAGCCAGCGCTGTCCGAAGACGCTTCCACGGTCATGTGGCTGCATGACGCGCGTGGAACGCTGTTTCAGCAGGAAAGATTAGAGTGAGGTACAGTACTATATAAGAAGATTGCTGCTATTTCATATATATTTCATATATCCTCAGAGGATCTGAGCCAAGTCATTTGTTTGATGATAGATGGGAATGGTAGGAAACTCCAGGAACGTTGTCCTACTCCAGTATAACCAAGAGTGATTGGAAACCTGCCTATGGAACAAGAGATTAATCAGAAGAATAGGGGGAAATAAGATTAGGTGGTGAAAGCCATTGTTCCAATTGGTATCAGATCTGATTGTTATGGCTGGCAATGTCACTGGCTCAGAATAATAAGTTGACACATTTCATATATTTCAGCTCCTACACTTGTCTCCCATTGTTTTGGCTTAGTCCTTCCACATCTTTCCATTATGTTGGGGGAAAGGAGGAGGCAAACTATAATAAATAGGAAGAAGAAAAATAGGGGGAGGGGATGAGCTTGATATGAAAGGAATGGAAGCCACCCTTAATGGACTTTTGCTGATCCGGACTGAACGGTGAGACTTTAAGGCAGGGTTTCTCAACCTTAGCAACTTTAAGATGTGTGGACTTCAACTCCCAGAATTCCCCAGCCAGCTGGGGAATTCTGGGAGTTGAAGTCCACACATCTTAAAGTTGCTAAAGTTGAGAAACCCTGCTTTTAGGATTTGTTTATAGATAAGAGATGGGATATGGGAAGAAGAGTTAATTTGTTGTATTTTAAGAGAAGGTGATAAATTACTAAAATTGTTTCTACTTGTGATGAAGGAGGAAGTCATTTTTTATATAATTTCTTTTCCTTTTCTTTACTATAATCTTATTTTTTCTTTCTTTTCTATTTTTCTTTCTATTTTTTTTCTTTTCTGCACTTTCTATTTTTTCTTTTTCTTCTTTTATTTTTTTTAGGTTGTTTTAGTTTTTATCTTTTTGATTGTAATTTTTAATAACATTACTTCTTGCCAACCTAGCAATTCGAAAGCATGCAAATGCAAGTAGATTAATAGGTACCACTTCGGTGGGTAGGTAACAGCGTTCCGCATGCGTCATGCCGGCCATGTGACCGTGGAAGCATCTTCGGACAACGCTGGCTCTTCAGCTAACAAACGGAGATGAGCACCACCCCCTACAGTCGGACACAATTGTGCAGGGGAAACCTTTACCTTTACTAATAACATTACTATGAAAAAATGAAAGGAATGGAAGCCTATATCTAGATTCATAAGCTGCAGTTTTTAAATCATGGCTTGTTGATTAAGCCCAGTTGGCTGGGTTCATAGAGCATGCTAAACCTAAACCAAATGTTGCAATGTGTTTATCTAGTGAAAATAGTGAGATGCAAATGGAGGAGAGCTGAGGTTGCTAAGGGCATGCTGAAATGGTGTTTCTGTAATAAGAGTTGTTATCTTTTGAGGGATCTATGCACGTCTGGCTTTTCCTAGGAGAAAGTTCAGAGGGGATTTAAAAAGATAAAATTATTTGGGGGAGGAGAGAGAGGAAGAGAAAGTAATATAAATAATAAGAAAGTTAGAGGAGTGAATTTAAAATAATGTCTAATAACATATGAATCCATAAGCTGGCTATTTTTTTGTTAAGTTGCTTCCTGCATTTCTTTTTCCAGACCAGTTTTTGAACATTTGTGGGTAAATTTTGTGTGGTAGGAGAAATCAGCTGCAGGGAAAGAGCAGAATCTCAGGGCTGTCCTTTTTATTTAATCTCATAATTGTCAGCCTAGCAAAAGCCTGACTTATGTAGCAGATTGTTTGTGTGAACTTGCCCTAGACACTGATCAGTGATGAAAATAGCATTTTTTTCATTTTGCTTTCTATGTGCAACATACTATTCAAGAGGGCAGCTGGATCTTAGATTTCTTTTTTTACTGCAGATCTAAATCAGTGGCAAGAGTTATAATTATTTCATTGACATTGACTCCATGTACTTATTGACAGATTTGTGGGAGATGCTCTTCTATTGCCCTGATCAGAGATTCAGGCTCAAAAATATTGTGGGGGAGGGATCTTCCTCAGCAAATGAAAAAATAAATTTTCTAACATAGCGATAGCCATTTTTTGCTTTTTGCTTAATCATAATTTCTTGAATAAGCTACAAGTAGTTGGGTTCACATCATAGTTGCTGTGTCAAAACCAAACAGATTATGTGATGGATTAGCACAATAGGTAAATCCAGCCAATATTTTCCCGTCACTCATTGCAATTTACCCATTCAAAGGAAGGTTTTGAATATCAAATATCAAATAACTTTTGATCTCCTTTTCTATCTTCCCCATCCATAAGTTCATACTGCATACTTCTTTCGGAGCAGGCACGTTGTATGTTGATGATTGTCACCTAATACCACAAACAGTAACAGCAAACTAGAAAATTAGTTTCCATATGTGTATGATTGCAATAAGGCAAGCTTCCCTTCAGTTAAACTCTGGTTAGAACGGTCTTCACACGCACATATTTAATGTTCTGTATTTCAGTCCATCCCTGTCAAGGTTTCTGTGACCCATGGAGATGATTCCAATCAAGTTTGCTGAGTTTCCCCACCCTGAAAGAACAATGGTCATAATAGCAATTAGAGACAGAAAAAATGCTGATGTGGGTCCAGGAGATTGCAAATGAAAGGGGCATTTACATGGACCGTGAAGATAGGATGCTTGGGGTGAATAGGGAAACCTATAGATCAGCTAAATCCTAATTGTTATGCTCTCATGGACATGGGCTCTTTGACCAGGTCTCTGGTGGAGAGAGGAAATCATGTTTATCATAGAGTTTGCTTCTCTCACAAAAGAACTTAGTGATATAGCTGTAGATTGACTATAAATACTAGGTAACAGCCAATGAAAGATGTTAGTTATTCTTTTCTCCCAGGGCATAATGCAGAGACCAAAAAATTGCACCCTGCCTGAGTTAAATAAAGGAAGATTATAGATGTCTGGTGAATATAGAAAAAAAACCTTCCCTGTTTCTCTTTGGTGAGAATATACAATTTAAGCATGACGTGTCAGAGATAGAGAAGCAAGCAGACCTTTGTGAGGGGCAAAAGTTGCTGCCAGTGTTATTGTTTGAGTTGACTCAGGCCCATCAGCAAAGACAAGAATAACATTGTTTATGTGCAGTAAACCTTGTTTCTGAGCATCGGTGTCCTGCCACCCACAACGATGAGAAATTGGTGGATGTTTTCAGAGAGTCAAGTTACAAGTGACACAGTAACAGATTTGAATGGAAGATCCAAGTCAGGTCATGATGATATGGAAGGAGTATTTGTGCCAAGGGAAACGTGTATGGTTGCGTCATCACAGAATGTAAGGCCAAAGCCTCAGAAGGGGTTTGGCCTCAGAAGTTCCACAAGGCCACAAAATGAATGGATGGTTTCATGTAAGAAACTGGACAAGGATCTACTCTCTTATTTTCCCCTTTGAACAAAAGTTGTAGAGACATCTAGAAAAAAGCCACTGTTTTTTATAATTCTCTACTTTGGAAAACAATATCCTCAGTTATTAGTAAGTTGTTAATACATTTCCAGTGCTTCATTAAACAAACCCTCAAGCCAATAATAAATTAAACTTAACAACATTGGTCTGAAGTTCAGGATTGACTCTGAAAACTTGTTAAACTATAGCTTTCCTCAAAGAATTCAGGAGAATTATGGTTTGGTGAGCATATCCTATCATTCTTTAAATGTGCAGCATGTCCCATGATTCTTTAGAGAGAAGGAATGAATAATAAAGTAATCTATGTCTGTGCTGTGTACCCACACCCTTATTTCATACCTACATAAAACCTCTTAAACTGAATGCAGATGTGATGCACCACAGCAGAAAAGGCTCTCCTCCTGGGTCCAGCCAGAGAGCATGTCTCATGGATGGGACCCAGAGACAGCACTGGGAAGAGATGGTCCTGTAAATAACCTGGTCCCAAGCCATGAAGGGCTTTAAAGGTAACCACCAGCACCTTGAATTGTGCTTGGAGCATACTGGTAGCCAATGCAACTCATGGAGCAGAAGTGTCACATGTGTTGAATGACCAGCATCCATAACTGCCCGTGCTGCTGCATTTTGCACCAGCTGAACCTTCCGAATACTCCTCAGGGGCTGCCCCATGTAGAGTATGTTGCAGTAATCCAGTTGGGAGATTAACATAATTAGCTCAGGTTAGTGAATTTTTGTTAGAAAAATCAAACAGGCAGATAATTATAGCTATGTTTTGAAATGCTGCTAGTAGATTAAAGTAAAGTCAACACTTATGCATCAGTTGAACAGCCTGGATAACCAGAATAAGTTCATATTTGATGTGGTCCTCAAGATGGTTTGTATCTGTTTCTAAACTGACACTGAGATGTAGAGTTATCACACACAGCACTGCAAAAGTCCAGACAACTCCCAGAGGTCTGTCTCTTTGATGCCATGATGGGGGTTCAGATTTTTGCAGCTCTACTGAGATATAATCTGAGACCTGTTGGGAGAAGCATTGATGCATGCTGGAAAGGCATCAAAAGAGCCTTGTGGCACCTTTGGAAACTGACAAATGGAATGAGATTTGATGAGGTAGAGTCTACTTCATCCAATGCAATTACAGTTGTGGAGGATTTCAGAGAAGTGCAAATAATACCATGTCTGACAATTGCAATACTGTATTAAACACTTTCCTGGATTGATCTTTGCTTTGTTTGATTATAAAGTAGTATTCCTTGCTGTTGCTCTCTAGATCTCCGAGGTGGGCTATTCTTTTCAGGGTTGTGGGGGCACTTTCAAATGCAGCCTATCGGTTAGCAAAATGCACAGAGGGAATGTGGCTAAATGCTGGCAAAGAGATGGCGAGAAGAGAAAGAGTTGAATCCTTTATTCACTGGCTCATCTCAACTGATCTAAGATATTGTTTTAAGTGCACATCAAGCTATGGATGCTGGAATGATTGTGTGCCAACGGCTGAAGAGGAAATGAGGGGGAACAGAGACTATAGGCAAAGAGGCAAGCTAAACCAAAACAGAGTATTGTTACAAGGATGTTTAGCTGTGAAACTACAACCAAGAGAGAGTATGATGTATTGTGGCTGCATTTGATTTACATCCTGTCAATCCACTGCAAAACCACCCAAGGTCTGTCTGTCTATCTGTCTATATATCTTGACTTGAACGCCTGAAGAAAAAGTGGAAACAGCATAGCAGGTGGACTTTACTTAATAAACATCTTCTGCAGCAACAAGAGTTTACAAAATTATTTTACTTATTTATCATTTATTTGAGAGAATCTGATTGTATGAACAGTCTGGAAGAGCATGTGCATTCAAGCTCATGGCAGGGGTACCCAACCTTTTTGGCACCAGGGACCGGTCGTGGAAGACAATTTTTCCACAGACCGGGGGCGGGGTGGCGGGGTTTGCAGGCGGGAGCCAATCACACTGGGGGGCGGGGTTTGCAGGCAGGAGCCAATCGTGCAGACGGGTGGCGGGGTTTGCAGGTGGGAGCCAATCGCGTGGACAGGGGGTGGGGTTTGCAGGCGGGAGCCAATCGCATCGACCACCACCTCTCACTTCCTAACAGGCCGTGGCCCACTAGTGGGGGACCCCTGATGTACAGGATGCAGGAAGCAATCAGCAACCTCAGTAAGAGTGGGAGCTAACTCTGAAAGGGCAGAACAGTTTTTGCAGAATCCAAAAGAAGATAAAACTACTGTTCCAGGTGCCAGAACTGGGAGGAGGTTCCACCTGTATGTATCTCAATGTACTCTGCAAACCACTTGTTAGAATTTGTTTTATTTCTTTACCAGGTTCGCTTCTGAGCCAGGACCAAAGAAACAGGCAGTTGCATGAAATTAAGTTCTTTATTTTTCACCCAAGAACAAAAGCAATGACAGCAAGCTGTTAGGTGGGCGATCGCGCAGGACCCCCTCCTTACAGCACGTTATATACATTCCATTCAACATTCCTTTAGAAGACCACCCCTTACTTAGTTACCCATACTCCACCTTAACCTCATTCCATATTAGGAATCTCCTTCCTTCACTCTATCTTAGCACCATTCCATATAAGGGACTTCCTTCCATCCTTGCTATGGCCCCTTGGCCATTATTAAACAATACCTTTCCTCTGGAGAAGTTATTTGGAATGTACACCTCATCTTGTTTCTATGGGCATAGCTATTTATCAATGCCTGTAGGCCTGTGAGAAAGGAAGAGTAAGAAAGTCAACAAAACACTTCTAGGAAATACAACATGGTTTCAGGGCCATAATACAAGTGCAAATGTTTCTAACTTATGAATATTATATATAAAATATATGAAAATGAAATATATTTGTATTTAAGTACTGTATATGTAAAATCTTCTATCAAACTCATGCTGTTTTACAACATTCCTTTTGAGTTTGCCCATGTACTGTATGAGTAACTCTAAATATGAATGGATTATAGGTAGGATTATAGGTACTAGCAAATCATTAGTCTTTATAGCAGGCAATTGCTTTATTTAATTCTGTGTGAAGGTTCCATAAATACCACATGCCTGGTGTCTACCTGCCACTTGAGTCTCTGTGTTGACTCCTCCACAATCCATGGCTAAACTTAGGACATTTGCAACAGTTAACAAGCTTGTGTCATTCACAAAATATCAGGATTTATCTAGAGAGGTTCCACAATATTCTGAGGGAAAATTTTCCTCTACCACAATCCTTCCTATATCAGTTCAGAAAGAATCACATGCTTTTTCGGTTGCATCTTCAAATCATGGTAGCTGTATTACTGATATACATCCTGGGTAGATTTCTTTTCAAGATATTTTCCTGATACGTTGGTGAAAAGTAGTTAATCTTCCATTAATCACTGTTAAGGGAAGAGAACAATTGATTAAGCTGAACAAAACTGAACTGGAATATGTTGAGACATCATAAAAAGAACCATAGTTGTATTGATCTGATACTAGAATTTCCAGAGGAATTCCAAATTGGCCACATTCATGGAGATAATGGAGCTGAAGTCCAGCATATCCTGAAGGCGCTGTTGAAAGGCTGCAGTAAGATGCAGAGGGGGAAAAAAGCTGTAAACAATGAAATCTGTATCAATTCATTTAAGTGACTATTCATAATATCAATTACTTTAGGCAATTGGTTTCCTCCTTTGAACTTCTCAATCTGGCAAGCAAGAACATAAATTTTGATTCTGACCAGGGAGAAGATGCATTTTGGATGAAGGGATAAGGAGGGAATGTTCTTAACTTGGTTTTTGATCCTGCTGCTTTTGCATGTAGAGCTGTTGCATCCATGTGTGTTTTGATGCTCTTATTTAAGGGGGGGGGGATTTGGGAGAAGGCATTCTCAAAATATATAGCTGCAGGCTCAGAATCCCTGAGGCTTCCAAGGGTGAATTACAGAAGCCAGTTTTGGCCCAGCAGGAACTTCAGCAGCACACACCACACACACGGGGTGGAATCCTCTCATCCAGTGCTGGCATGAAGCTCTGGCGAATTCTAGATTGCTATTATATATTCTGGAAAAAGAAAATGTACTTGATAGGGCAAAGGGGTTTTCAAGTAGTAACTAAACCTGCACTGGGGAGATAATTAGCGTCTAAGGCAAACATAATTCAAGAGCTCTGGGTAATTATCTGCCCCTGATGTATGCAACATATCTTGTATGAAACAATTCTCTCTGGGAGAGTTTATCATCTGTATGGTATCTGCATTATGAGAGAAACAAATGTACAATGGGTTAGCAAATGGATTCTGGAGATCAACTGGATGGCTGTTTGAATAAAATATAACTCCATGCAATTGAAAAATTGGTGTGTGAAAGGTTATGTGATTTCACATTTGTTGTTTATTCGTTCAGTCGTTTCCGACTCTTCGTGACTTCGTGGACCAGTCCACGCCAGAGCCCTCTGTCGGCCGTCACCATCCCCAGCTCCCCAATGGTTGAGTCCGTCACCTCCAGAATACCATCCATCCATCTTGCCCTTGGTCGGCCCCTCTTCCTTTTGCCTTCCACTTTTCCTAGCATCAGCTTCTTCTCCAGGGTATCCTGTCTTCTCATTATGTGGCCAAAGTACTTCAGTTTTGCCTTTAATATCATTCCCTCAAGTGAGCAGTCTGGCTTGATTTCCTGGAGTATGGACTGGTTTGATCTTCTTGCAGTCCAAGGCACTCTCAGAATTTTCCTCCAACACCACAGTTCAAAAGCATCTATCTTCCTTGGGGATGAGATTAAATACTGGGGGAGGATATATTGTTTGGATATTATCCTTCCTTTCTCACGTAAGTGAGATTAGCAGAGCATCATCCCCGGCAGCATAAAAAATTGGAAACTGAGACGAGGTTGGTTTAACCTTCTAGAAAACAATAATCCAGGATGCTGTGAGGCAGACTGGATTATCCTGGCATTACCCCTTTTTGTCCCTCTTAAAACAACAATCACACAGTTTTGTGAAGAAATAAAAGTAATGTTTACTCACATTATCTAGGTCTCAAAAACAGCAGTTGCAGTAGTAGAGTCAAGGCAGGTTTAAAACATATTAAGTTACAAAAATAGAATATATAGACTTTAGCATTCTGTCTGAGCTTGGAGAGCTCAGACAACGTGTCCTTTCAACTCGAGAGCATGGTGGAAAGAGAGAGAAGAACAGGAAGAAGGAAGTGATCTCACAGAGTTCTCTCTGCAGGAAGTTACTGCGAGTCTCCGCCCTCTTCATGTCCTTATAGAGCAAGACATGAATTGTTGGTATGACTGCTATATTTTCCCACAAACCCCTTCTCAGGCATACAAGACAAGTTCATGCAAACTTTTAATTAAACCACCCAGAGTCCCATTTTGACTCGAAGGTTCTCGAAACTGTCTCTTGGTAGAGGCTTGGTGAGAATGTCCGCAGTCATCTCTTTGGTATGGCAATAAGCCAAGTCCACAAGTCCATCTTGAATGGCCTCACGCACGAAGTGGTACTTCACTCCGATGTGCTTTGTTCTTGCATAGAACTTCTCACTTTGTGACAACTTCAGGCAACTCTGGTTGTCCTCCATGAGACGAACAGGCTTCTTGCGCACTAACCCAAAGTCTTTGGTCAGTTGGTCGAGCCAGGCCGTTTCTCTGCATGCTTCTGTAGCTGCAATGTATTCAGACTCTGTAGAAGACAAAGCTATACAATTCTGTTTATAACTGCCCCAAGAAATGGGACCATTTGCAAACATAAAGACATAACCACCTGTGGATTTATAGTCCTTTGCATCCCCAGCCCAATCAGCGTCCGTGTAACCTACCAGTTCAGGATCGCTGTCAGCTGGCAACTTTAGTTTACAGTCCATGGTACCTTTTAGGTATCTGACAACTCTCTTGACAGCTGTCCAGTCACGTTCAGTGGGAGCATTCACTTTTCTGCTTAGAATCCCCACTGCATTAGCTATGGCTGGCCTACATGTTGTGGTCAGGTACAAAAGTTTTCCTATTGCTGACCTGTATTTGCTGTTGTCAGGAAGAGGTTCTGACTCCTCTTTATTCTTTAGGAAGTCAGTAGTCATAGGAGTAGCAACTGGGTGTGCTTCTTGCATCTGCAGGCTGTCAATTAGTTCAGTGACCTTCTGCTTTTGACTTAGAAGAAAAGAACCATCTTCTCCTCTCTCTATTTGAACTCCTAGATAATAATGCACTTTTCCTAGTTCTTTGACTTCCACATCTTGGCTTAGATGTTTTACTACTTGGGAGTAGTCTCTGTCATTTACGGTTGCAATTATTAGGTCATCAACAAATGTTAGAATGTAGGAAAATTGTCCATTATTACATTTTGAGTACAAACACTTGTCTGCATGGCCTTGTTTGTACCCCAACTGTGTTAGCATGGCGTGTAGCTTTTCATTCCATGCCCTAGCACCCTGTTTTAGTCCATAAAGCCCCTTCTGAAGTCTGCATACTAAATGCGCTTCATTTGGCTTGACAAAACCTTTGGGTTGCTTCATATAAATCTCCTGTGAGATTTCTCCATGTAAAAATGCAGTTTTTATGTCTATGTGCCTCACTTGCATTTGCTTTGAAGCTGCAATGCTTAAAAGCATTCTGATGGTGGTGTATCTGACTACTGGAGCAAAAGTGGCATCATAGTCTTCTCCATACTGTTGACTGAATCCCTGTGCTACAAGTCTCGCTTTGTAGCGCTGTACTTTCCCTTCTGCATCTTGTTTCACCTTAAAGACCCACTTACTTCCAATAGCCTCCTTCCCTGGAGGCAGCTGGGTAAGTGTCCAGGTCTTGTTCTGGTGCAGTGCATTCATTTCCTCCTGCGCAGCATCCTTCCAGAGACGGGCTTCAGTGGCTGGCATCTCCTCTATCGCTTCCCAGTTGGAAGGCTCTAGGGGTTGCGCCGACCCTGCGAGGTAGGACAGTTGTAGTGGTGGGACACCTCTGTTGGATCTTGATGAGCGTCTGACCTGTGGTTCTGGTTCCACATCAGCTTCCTCATCATCCTCCAATGCAGGCATCTCCGCATCAGACTGTTCCTCTTCATCTCTGGTGGTGCTGCTGAGAGTCTGGTCCTCTGCGTCTTCTTCCTGTTGATGCCCTGTAGATGGTGTTATGGCTGCGGAAGGCAGATCTGGACAGTTACACATTTGTGGTGGAAAGTATATGAGATCTTGTGTTTCTTTCTCTGATTGCTCAGAAAAATCTACAAAACTTCCTCTTTTGTCAACTTTGTTGTGTAAAATGTACTTATTTTTCCCAACTGAGGGAACATTCAGTGGACCACACATATCACTGTAAACTATATCAAGCACTTTGGTACTTCTCTGTTCAGTACACGGTGGAAAAGAAGGTTTGACACTTTTCTCTGTGATACAACTTACACACTTTGTTGTTGGTGACGTGTTTAGTGCTACCTTTATTCCTCTTGCACGCTCCTTGCGCTGCAAGTCCACTATGGCATTGATGTCTCTGTGTCCAAGTCTTCTGTGCCAAAGTTCTGGATCTGCCTCATCCTTCTGGTTTGAGCGCGCCACTTTAGCAGACTGGGGTTCTGAAAGATTAATCTCATACACACCATGTATTAGATTTGCTTCAGCATACAATTTCCCATCTTTAGACACCTGGCACACATCATTTTCAAATAATATACTGAAACCTTTTCTGGCCAGAGTAGAGACACTAAGCATATTGTAGGTCAGTTCTGGAGTATACAAGACCCGTTGTATGAGATTCTCTTTTGTCTCACAACCTATCTTGCACTTCAGGACTCCTGACCCTGCGCCATGTGCTTTTATGATTTTGCCATCTGCAATTTGAATACTGCCACCTTGTGATGGGTCAATACTTTCAATGTCCTCAAAGAAATCTTTTTCATGAGTAAAATGACTCGAGGCTCCAGAATCTATTATCCATTTGTTTGACTTGGTGTCACAACTGTTAGCAGTTAAACTCTTTTCTTGTAAGAGAAAACTTCCCTCATTTTTCTCTTTCTTTTCGTTTTGCTGCTTAAATGCAGGGAAATTTTGTGACTTTCGGGCTTTGCAAGCTTTAGCCATGTGCCCTTCCTTATTACAATTGAAGCACACAATTTTCTTAGGTATGGGTTTAGCCCTTACTTGGAATGTAGACACATAGTTTGAATCATTGGCTTTTACAGTCCTGGTAGGAGATTCTTGTCTCCTTTCCACACACTCTTCTTTCAGATGGGCAATTACTTTTCTTAGAGTTAAGTCTGTCTTCCCATCCATAAGAGTTGCAAAAGTCTCAAACTTAGGTCCAAGTGATCCCAGGAAATAACAAACTTTCTGTTCTTCCTGCATTGGGTATTCTGAGAGTTCTAGTTTTTCAATAATTGTTAGGAATTCTGTCACATGACTGTTACAGTCTGCTTTGGACACAAGTTTCAACTTAAATAAGTCTCTCACCCAGGCACGGTGAGAGCGTTTACTTGCAAATCCATATGACAATTCCAAATTCTCAAGGATCTGGACTGCAGTATTCCCCTTCTTAACGTGAACCATCTGCACATCCGAAATACTACTCAGAATTATGGCTACTGCTAACTTATTCTGCTTTTCCCATATCTTGATTGAAGCTTGGGCTTCTTCTGTAGTGCCAGTAGGCTTTTCTTTTTCAATACAATCCAAGATATCTTTAAGATCAAATATCACCTCTAGGCGCTTTTTCCATTGGATAAAATTGTTCTCTCCTAGTTTGGGTAGCTTAAGGCTTCCCTCCTCAATTTGATTCTGATTAGCCATCTCAAAAATCAAAAATTTGAAAAATGTCCAAAAATACAAAATCAAAAACTTAAATTTCCAACGAAAAAAAAAAATCTAAGATCTTCTCTGCCTAGCTACTGCACTGCGAGGGAAAGGGGGGGTTAATCCTTTCACAATGGAGACAATGGAATTCACCATGTGCTCGCCCAAAAAAAAATGTCCGCTTTGAATCTTTCTTCTCTCTTAAGAAAATCCAGCGACATCCACAAAATACTTCAAGCTTTGTCTCTTCTGGGCCCGTAACCCTTGTTGGGGATGAGATTAAATACTGGGGGAGGATATATTGTTTGGATATTATCCTTCCTTTCTCACGTAAGTGAGATTAGCAGAGCATCATCCCCGGCAGCATAAAAAATTGGAAACTGAGACGAGGTTGGTTTAACCTTCTAGAAAACAATAATCCAGGATGCTGTGAGGCAGACTGGATTATCCTGGCATTACCCCTTTTTGTCCCTCTTAAAACAACAATCACACAGTTTTGTGAAGAAATAAAAGTAATGTTTACTCACATTATCTAGGTCTCAAAAACAGCAGTTGCAGTAGTAGAGTCAAGGCAGGTTTAAAACATATTAAGTTACAAAAATAGAATATATAGACTTTAGCATTCTGTCTGAGCTTGGAGAGCTCAGACAACGTGTCCTTTCAACTCGAGAGCATGGTGGAAAGAGAGAGAAGAACAGGAAGAAGGAAGTGATCTCACAGAGTTCTCTCTGCAGGAAGTTACTGCGAGTCTCCGCCCTCTTCATGTCCTTATAGAGCAAGACATGAATTGTTGGTATGACTGCTATATTTTCCCACACCTTTTGCCTTCCACTTTTCCTAGCATCAGCTTCTTCTCCAGGGTATCCTGTCTTCTCATTATGTGGCCAAAGTACTTCAGTTTTGCCTTTAATATCATTCCCTCAAGTGAGCAGTCTGGCTTGATTTCCTGGAGTATGGACTGGTTTGATCTTCTTGCAGTCCAAGGCACTCTCAGAATTTTCCTCCAACACCACAGTTCAAAAGCATCTATCTTCCTTCGCTCAGCCTTCCTTATGGTCCAGCTCTCACAGCCATAGGTTACTACAGGGAATACCATTGCTTTAACTATGCGGACCTTTGTTGTCAGTGTGATGTCTCTGCTCTTAACTATTTTATCAAGATTTGCCATTGCTCTCCTCCCAAGAAGTAGACGTCTTCTGATTTCCTGGCTGCAGTCAGCGTCTGCAGTAATCTTTGCGCCTAGATTTCACATTTGCTAGTCTTTAAAATGCCACCAGACTTTTTTTGCTCTTTGCTTAGGGAACAGGCCACAAAACTGTAGCAAGGCTTCAATATGAATGTCATATGGCCTAAAATCTACCTTTAAATTTTGAACTCTAGTATCTTTCAAATAAAAACACCTGTGACCTGATCAAATGCTACCTGATCCTCTTAACTAAGGGTCAGATATTCAAGGCCAGCCCTACTCGTGGGCACAATGAGGTGACTGCCTCGGATGACAGGATCTTCCACGTTTCCTGAGATAACAAGCTAGATGGTATCCTGTCTTTTCATCAATCTCAAAAGAAAAGCCTCTGGTTTCAACTGTATATTAACCTTTAAGATCCTCTGAATTAGTGTATGTGTTTGTATCCAAAACTTTCTAGCTTTTTTACACATCCATCAAACAGGATAAAATATCCCTTCATGTTGTTCACATTTCCAACATAGATTTGAGGTACCTTTATAAACAGCTGGAAAAATGTTGTGGGACTTTGTTTTTATATACGATAACTGCAGTGAGATTATTATATGAACAAAGGTGGAAAGTTTTGGCACTACCCACAATGGAGGAATGGTTGGTGAAGATGATGGAACTTGCAGAGATGGCTAAATTGACTTCCTTAATTAGAGAAAAGACAATATCTATGTTTATTACTGACTGGAAACCCCTTATAGACTTTTTGCATGAAACAGGAAAAAAAATGAACCCATTATTTATGGCTTTGATGATTAAAAAAAAATAGATTATAGAAAAAAGAGAGGGTTGTTTTGTAACCATAGAATAAAAGGTAATTTTATACTTATAATAAAAGTATAAAATACTTTTTTATTAGGTACTTATAATTGGTGTAAAGAAAATTGGAAGCTACTTCCTTCTATTTCTTTTCATTCTTTCTTTTTGTACTTTTGGCTTTTTTTTGTTTTCTTTTTTGTTTTCTTTCTTTACTTTATATTAGTTCTTGTTAGTTTTTATCTCCTTTTAAAAATCTTTAATAATATGTATGTATGTATGCATGCATGGTGGCTCAGAGGGTAAGATGCCAGGCTTGTCGATCGCAAGTTTGGAGGTTCGAATCCCTAGCCCCGCGTGATGGAGTAAGCTCCCGCACTTGCCCCAGCTCTTGACAACCTAGCAATTCGAAAGCATGCAAATGCAAGTAGATGAATAGGTACCACTTCGGTGGGAAGGTAACAGCATTCTGCATGCGTCATGCCGGCCACATGACCATGGAAGCATCTTCGGACAATGCTGGCTCTTCGGCTAACAAAAGGAGATGAGCACCGGCCCCTAGAGTCGGACACAACTGCACAAATGTGTGGGGGGAACCTTTACCTTTATGTATGTAAAAAAGAAGATGGTATCTTGTCTTTTCAATCCATCTGAAATTAGACTAACTACAAATTAAATATGATTCTGTGTGTGGAGTGGGTTCATGTGTGTGTGTGTGTGTGTGTGTGTGTGCGCGCGTGCCAGGATCTTTGGTATGTGAAACAGATGCTCTGCTTTGAACTATTATCTCCACCTTCCTCTGAAATGCCCTCCCACCTCCACCCCTCCCACTTCGAAATCTACTGCCAATAACATTCCTTGGTTATGTAGTGTTTTATCTGCACCAAGACTTTTCAATAATTTCTCCTCCATCCCCTGAAGAGGAGACATAAGGATATTTCTGAAAATGTAGCTCATGGAGAAACTGTTTATTACCATATACTGTAGCATAGCCATCCTGCCCAAACCATGGAGAAACTGCTTTTAATAGTGCACTGATGTTGGATGAACAGAACTAAAAAGCATGTTAGGTTCAAATTTTTGATAGTTTATTTAGAGCTAGAAGTGTTCCTGGCGAAGCAAAATCCAAATCATGGTAAACTTGCAAAATGAGTATGTATCTAATCTGTTAAGAATCTTTCCAAGCCTCAAAGAAGTTCTTGGAAAGCCTTCAGCCTATCAGCTCCAATGGGTTGCAGTTTTAGAGTTATAAGTATGCAGTGATTTTGTGTCTTAACAGGATATCCATTTCCCCATGAATTTGTGCCATGGAACAGAGTTGTGGGATCTTCTGAGAAGTTTGGGGTTTCTCTTCTTAGTTCTCCTGAATTCAAGACTTAAAGGCAGTCTGTATGGTACAGTTCATATAAGAGAGTAAGCAATCCAATAGCTTCTGCAACTGGATGTACAGTATGTAAATGAACAAATAAGAGGTGGTGCTATCGATACTCAGACAAGTATCAGACAAGAATATGGGTTTGGGGTTTCTTCCTACCATTGGCATTCAAGAAGCATTCCATTTATATATTGTTGTTGTTCTTAATGTTTGTCCCATTGGTTGCAGGGTCCACTTGTTTTTCTACTGCACTCGCTAATTCACACAGCAAAGCATGGTCAATGAGGGATTTGTTTCTTCAACTGGCTCGCCACAGAACCTGAACTGATTTTGGTATGAGAGAGAGGGGTGTCCATGCCTAGGGAGGATGAGAAACTGGGTCTCCCCAATCCCAGTCCATCACCTTAACCACTATATCACACTGGCTCTTAATCATTCCATTTATACAACAAACTAAACGAATAACTATTTTATATAGCCTTTCCCAAACATGTGTCCCCCAGGATTACAATTTGTAGAATTCCCAACCAGAATGGCTAATAAGTTATGAGGTTGACATCCAAGCATGTCTGAAGATTACCAGTTTGGGGAAAGGTTGAAAGGTTGAAGGTATATGCAATTTGTGGAAGGCAAAAGGAAGAGGGGCCGACCAAGGGCAAGATGGATGGATGATATTCTGGAGGTGACGGACTCGACCTTGGGGGAGCTGGGGATGGTGACGGCCGACAGAAAGCTCTGGCGTGGACTGGTCCATGAAGTCACGAAGAGTCGGAAACGACTGAACGAATAAACAACAATATGCAATTTGGATACTGGATGCTAAGGGAATCCAGAATAGCTGTTGCTTTTAAGATCTGGGCAGGTTCTGCTATTTTTACTCAATTTCCCATAAACGAACATGCATATTTGATATAAGATATCTTGAAAGAAATCAATATATTTCTGAGTCCTGGTGTCTTAGGGAAGCAAATGTAGGGCATCCCTCCCCCTGTTCTCCCCTTGATCAGCATTTACTTTCTAGCTCAGTGCTGGCTGGGGAATTCTGGGAATTGAAGTCCACACATCTTCAAGCCACCAAGGTTGAGAAACACTGCTCTAGCTGTTTCCACCTCTTCCCCTGGTTCCAGTCGGTTTCATAATGCAGTTAGAAAATTGGCTTCTTTCTTTTCTACTGGGGCAGACAATGGGACCTTCCTCACAGCAGCTTCATAAAAATAGTCAAGAAAAAATGGAATTTTGAAAGAAGTGTTTCAGGAAGTCAGATTGGAAAGTATGTCACATGTTTTGTGGATGAGGCAGTCAACACACAACACAGTACACAATACTAGTGCACCATAGATCTATGCTTCCCTGATCCATGGGGCTGTCTCAAAGGTGGTATCCCAATTCTTTCTCAGGAATAGTTGCTGGACCCTCTCCTGTCTTGCCCACCTGGGCATTTGCAGAGCAACAGCTGCCCCAGGACTCCCTTTTGAACTACCTTGTAACTGAACTGTTTCAATTGTTGGGTTCCCAAAGTTTTATTGTCTTGTTGGAACAATAGGTTTATTAATTCTTTTTATCAAACTTACTGTTTACTGTTTACTACTCTGGAAACCTTCAGGAGGAAGAATTGCATATAAATAAAACTTAATAATCATCATCTGACTAGCCATATTTGGAATCTGGTTGCGGGCTGGACGAGAGATGAGCTTTTGGACTGAAGCTGCAGTGCTTTTACATTTCAAAAACTGTGTTTATATGAGGTTTGATAATGATATTTCAGAGTGCTTTTCTTCAAAAACACTGTTAGCTGCTTTAGAAATATTGCACTAAATTGAAAAGCAGGATACAGATACTTTAAGTGAATAAAGATACGTTCATCGATTTCTTCTTGTAACTGGGTTATGGAGGGAACCTCCAGCTCATACTGGCCACTTCCCTCTCCCTGCCTCAAATTGGAAAGGTGTCCAGCCCTCCAGCTTCCCTTTACCACTCTTACGGCAAGTATAGACGCTGCTACAGCTGTAGGGGAGGCAATATGGAAAGTAGAATTGCTATGGACATAAGCAACTCCTGCCTTAGGCATGAAAGCCGGCTGGGTGACCTTGGGCCAGTCACTCTCCCTCAGTGGGGAAAATAGGAGGAGGAAGGAGTATTAGGTATGTTCCCTACCGTGAGTTATTTATAAAAAATAATAAAGGAGGGATAAAAAAATCTAAAAATCCCTCCCAACTTTCCTATGTATACTAACCATAACTGTGAACTGTGCACTCCAACTTCTGAAGAAAAGAGAAGTTGACCAGAGCCAGCTTGTTGCCACACTGGAATGATCAGTCCTGAAAAATGAGGGTAAGGGAAACACATTATAGAAAAGAATCCGATTGTATCTGAGCTTTGAACCCAATCCTCCCCTCTCCACCCAACTCAGATACCTTTACTTATTTTTCAAAAGAAAAACTGCATCCTCAAGGCCGAGAGCTTTATATGGCTTGCTCTGGGAGAAAGTTTAATCGGCTGTGGCTTTGCAGAGCGCGGCTGTGGTTTCTCCCTCCCCTGGCAAATGCACTGGAAGCTGTGAATGTGGTTGGGACAGGAGATCCTGTTCCTGAGGCTGAAAAGAGGCCATGTTGAGGTTACAGTGACCAGGAATGACACCGTTCCCCTGCCCTGCCCTGAAGGGAGGGAGAAACATTGCCTGGATCCCATTAGGGGGAGGAAGCAATGCCAGTTAACTCCACGCATCTGAAAAATCCCTCCCTCTCCGTCAGAAAAGCAGATCAGCCTATTCTTTGATTGCTCCTGTGGTCAGTGTGAGGCTGGCACAGGCTCTGAGTGTAGGAATAGGGGGTTGGAGGTGGGTGGAGATTATCTGAGAGGGAGGAACAAACTTCAGCCTGGGTGTAGTCAGGTAGCCCCGTTAAGTTTGAAAGCACTGATGGTGAATGGGAGATGAAGAAATAGATGTTGGCGAAATCAGGTGGGAAAGTGGAATAGTTTAGTTTCACAGTGTTTAATCGTTGTTGCAATGAAAGGAGCAAATCCTTTTATTGCTGCTGCAATTGTGAATGGCCAGAGAAAGACTACAGCAGCCCCACGCCTTTCATCCAACTTGCTGTCCTTCACACAAATCAGGGATGGCCTCAAAGGTTTCATCCATTCATTTGTTACTGCCTGTAGGGATGGTTGGATGAATATGACCTTTTCCATTTTGCTAAGTTTCTCCTTTTCCCAGTCAGTTTATTTAATCTTACTTTCATCTTGGTTTGCCTTTAAAAAATAACTTAGTGTGAACTTCTTATTAATTTCTGTAGCTGCTGCTTCTAATAGATGCATTTTGTACCCACCTTCTCCTAATATACTCATTTTGCAGGCAAATTTTTCAATATTTTATATGTTATTCTTATAACATATGAAAACACATTTTTGTATGGGTTTTTAAATTGCAAAACTGTATTGTGAAATTTGGAATACTGCATATTTTGGAGTGGACCTAGCTTTGATCTGTGTATTGTTTAGAACTGCTGAGAAGTTTGCATTAAAATACAATTAATTTTGTTTCCTTCCCTCACTTCCTGAACGTATGTCCTTGTTGACTAACGGGCCATGATGTAATAATCCAGCAATTGTATTCATTCAGTGCCTTGGCCTCCAGTCAATGGCCTCCAGTCAATGGGAATATGTCCTCTTGCCCCAACTGGTGCTCCCCAGATGTTTTAGGGCTAGTTTCCAGAAGTGCTAGACAACATGGCCATGGCCAACAGAATATCTCTTATTGTCTCAAATCATCTGAGGACCACCAGATTGGACAGACCTAAAATGTGTGTGTGTGTGTGTGTGTGTGTGTGTGTGTATACATTCACATGGGAGCCAAATCATAACACAATATTTACAAGTACAGAACTTTTGGTTTTGATGTATGCTACACCATGCTACATTTTTTTTCCAGAAAGAAATTTGAAACCACCATGTGTAGTGTATTATAATAAACCAATGAAGTCATTATTAATTTAATTTTTTCTTGAAGCAAAATATAGATGCCTTTTTAGCCAAAGAAATGCTCTTTCTTTGCAAGAATATTAGCTGCAATTAATCTTTGAGGATGTTCAGGGCTGGGCACAAACAATTCTCAAGTGATGATCCTTGGAAGGGAGTCAGGATGAAAATGAATTGTTAAATTTCTGGAAAGCAGGTCCAAGAGATTCTCAAATTTTGCAGTACTGAGATCTAATAAAACAATTAATGAATTTGAATATTTATTTATTGAAAATTTTCTTTGAGAAACCACCCTGAGCTTTCCTCTGAGGCACGGTTATTTAAGAATAATACATTCCAGAGTTCTTTATTCATGTAGGCATTTTCTGCAAACTTGCAACAATCTACAGGGGACAGCCAATTTCTAGTTAGCTGGTACTCTAGTCAGGAGGTATGCTCAGTGGCATCTAGGTATCGAGCGAAGGCCAAGTGTTCATCAAGCCTTTGGTAAGAGTGTGTTCTGAAGGACACAATGGGCCTGCGAGGAAAATTTGGTAGATTCTAGTCCTCCACAAAGGCTGGCCCAGCTCATTTAGCAGAGTCCAAAGACTGTCTTCCATTTCTTGCTAATTCAGTCTTTGATTATGATGGTGACAATGATGCTACTTCCTGTTTTCATCTATTCCTCCATGCCACTGCCTGAAGCAGTTTGCAGGGGCATCATGTTCTGACACCTTACATCAGGGCTTTCCAAACTTGTGCCGTTGGCGACACACCAACGGCCGGCGTGCAAAACCCCGGAAGCGCCACCACTGCGGTGCGTAAAACCCCAGAAGCGCTGGTGACGGCGCTTCTGGGTTGCCGCTGTGCTTTCGGGTTTTTGTGTGCTGTGGCGGTGGTGGCGCTTCCAGGGTTTTGCACAACACACCTGGGGCCCCCAGGCAACACAGTACTGTGTTGCAACACACAGTTTGGAAAGCCCTGCCTTACATATTATCAGAGCCCTTGGTTGTTTCTGCTGCAGCAAGCCAAGCCAGCACAGCTCACCCTCTGAAATTTGCCTTTCTCTGCATCACAAGGGCTTCTTTTCTCTCCTCCCTTTCGACCTTCATTTGGGTGGGAGCCATAATGTCCCTGGTTTCCAAGTATTAAAAATAGCTCTCCCATGACTGTCCCACCCTGCCATTGGGGTGCTATTTTTAAGCTGGGTGTGCCCTAATGGAAAACGTTGAGGTACTTTTATCTGGTCTCACATGCTGGGATTCCCTAAAGCCAAGCCTTTAACCCAGGAGCAATAAAAGGACCTATTGCAGAAGTCAGCCTATTATGCCTAAACCCTTCATTTCAGTACAGAGTTTATAGTTATTTGTTTATTTATTTGTTTTTCAGATTTTGCCACTGCCCATCTCTCCCAAAAAGAGGGACTCTGGGCGAGTTGCTTTTGCTGTCCTCTTTCTGCTTGAATAAGGAGGCTCAGCTTTGATAAGGCCTTTCATTCAGGTTGATATAATGCCAATCAAAGCACAGGTTTAGGACAAGTGAACAAATAAGGCAGAGATGGCCAATGGAAAAACCTTGCAGCAAAATATTGGAAAACTTTGCAACAAAACATTGCAGTATATTTTCATGATCTGAAAATTATCTTTCCAGCCCTTCCCTGTCTTTTCTTTTCCAGTTGTCAGTCTATAATTGGGGGTTACTGAGCTTACGTAGTCCTTTTTGAAGGATTGTACCTTTCAGTCTTTTAAATGGATATTTTTCCCTGTGTACGGTGTGTGTGTGTGTGTGTGTGTGTGTGTGTGTGTGTGACAGAAAGAGAGAGGGAGAGAATATCTAACCTTGACTCTATCAATGGATGAAGGGAGTTTACTCCTTTCCCTTCAGTTTCTTAAATAAAAATAATCTATTCCCAACTGCTACGCACATTAGCAGCTGGGTGAGGGTGGATGATTTACACTGGAAAGAAAAACCAGGAGAAAAACCAATAATCTTTCTCTGCTGTTACATTTCTAGAGACAGTGTAAATCAAAAGAGCAAGGAATCTGATCATGGATCTCTCAATGTCACCTCGGTTGTGCCCTCATCACCGTGCATTTGACCCCAGCCAGTGCATCCTTGTCCAGCAGTGGCCCTAATTCTCCAAGCAGTTCTGTTTCATAGATCAAAGTAAGAGGCCTCCTCAACCTTTGCCCTCCCCTTCTCCCAAGATTTGCTCTCTCTCCCTTCTGCTTTGCAATTGGATGCTTCAGAAAAGAAAGCACATTGCTTTGAGCTGAGAAAGAAATACTCCACAGAGAAGTCTGGTTCAGAACTCCTTGTTTAGCAATGCTGTTAGAACAAAACATTCAGCGTTAATGCTAGAACAGCTAAAACAGGCAGTACGCCTTCCATTGCAAAACACGAACAAACAGCTAAAGCCAGATGAAAAATTCACTGTCAGAATGTGAACTAAACATCCCGTTAGCCAGTAATACAAGCAATCAAACTAAAAAAATATGGAATTGCTGGATCAAGATCAAGAACACACACGACTGCCAAGAGTAAATGAGCAGAGATCCTTGCTCAGAACTACTGCACCTTCACTAGTTTACTGTAGTGAAAATCTACGAACAGAAAACATAGTCACTTAGAAAGGAAAGGAATTGTGTTTTAGTCCTCTCTCACACACACTGATTTTAGTATAAGACATAGATCCCACCCCTGCTTAATAGGCAAATGCACAAGAATGAATTTAGTAAAGATGCACAAGTCTAGTTTGGCTCCAACGTGCCACCAAGTAAAGAATCAATGGAAAATTATCACACTGCATTGGCTCCTAATGGGAGCAGGAGAGCTGTGTGGGCCACTTGCAAGAGAGGGCGAAAACAGCATCCCAGAAACCTTGCCCGGCCAAAATCCTGTTGAGGGGTATTAAGCATCTTATCAAAACAGAGGCTAGGATTATAGCAGGTAAGGGAAAAGACGAAAGAGCATTCAATGGCACAAAACATTCATTTTTCAGTAAGATGATAAAAAGAGGCGAGGAGGTGCAATCATCCTATACAGATCGGATAGGGTGGGCATGCTCCTAGTTCCCCCCCCCCTTAAATGTTGTCATCTTACGGGACCTAGGAAGCGTGCCTTTCTGGGGCAGCCCCTGCCCTATGGAACACCCTTCCCCCTGAATTTCGGCAGCCCCCACCCCCTTTTAACCTTCCGAAAAGCACTCAAGACCTGGCTCTTCCCCCAAGTGCTAGGATAGGGTGAGACAGATGAGACGAACTTGTGGGCTGCATGTGAAAGTTTAGCGATGATGCTAGCTTCTGGTTTGGTTTGGTTTGAATACTTGTGGCTTTAATATTCTTTATTGTAAATAGAAGTTGTTTTATCTTTTGGTTGTGAGCCGCCCAGAGTTTGGTCCAAGATGGGTGGCTATATCAACGTTTTAATAAATAAATAAAAATAAATAAATGTCATCTGCTTCTGACCAGAATGGGGCAGCTTTTTTTGTTCTTTGTAATGTTTGATGCACTCTCTGAAAACCCTTTCATCTTGGTGATAAAAGTTCACAAATTGGAATTTGGACACCATGTTTAGTGAGATCCCAGCCCCAATTTCTAGCCTGCTACTTTAGATCCAATAACCCACCTGAAGCTCATAAGGAAACAGAAACCATGTTTGGTTTCTGGTGATCAGGGGCACGCCTTATAGTTGCAGCTCTGATTGTCCTTCCTGCTTATGCTCTGTGGGGGTTTGCCACCCTGCCTTAGCCTGGCAGGAGGGACCTGCTTCTATGCATACAAGTGCATAGAACCATTCAGCCCTCATACATAGGCATGGATGAGGACCAACATCTGTGAAGCGCTTCCCATTATCATTTAATCTCAGTTGGGTAGAAGGAGAGATTGCCGTGGCTTTTAGAGCTTTGTGAGCACACAAAATAGGAGCCATTTCATGCTAGGGTTTCTTCCATCAGTTTTTCTTCCATTTTCATTTCCTTCTCCTTGATGTCAGTGGGAGGGAAACTTACCAACAACCACAGGAAGCTTGGGACTTAGGGAGAAAATGAGGCTTTCAAGGAAGGTGATTTAAAGCTCCTTCCATCCCTGGAAATGCCTGTTTGGGGCTCACTGCTGCCTACTTACCTTTGGAAATAATGCTGCTAACAGAAGATTTGCATGGAAGATTTGGCATGTAGCTCCACCTGCAAAGTAGCTCCCCTTTCTGCTCCATTCTGAGGGCATTTCCCTACCAGCAATTTAGAGTGTCTTCCAGAATAATCCAGACATTGTTGTGCCAACATCACTGCAAGGAGAAAACTTTCTACTGCTTCAATGATAGTTGGATGCAGGGGTGACTGCAGTAATGGCCAGAGTTCCAAAGTGGTGAGCACAACCAGGTGATTAAAGCTCCCCCTTTGTAACATGTATCACATGCACTCCATGCACATAAAAAGAGGTGGGGCTTTGATAGTTTGGTTGCACCCTGCCTACCACTTTGGAGCAAGTGACTGTCACTGTGACATCCCTAGCTGGGTGATGCAGTGAAGATGCTATAAATCATGAATGGGAAAATAGCCTACGCTTTAGGAAGTGTTAATCAGTGGGATTAGAATTGCTTTCTATGTCTGATGTTGAGTGTGCGCGCATGTGTGTAAAGATATGTACATATACAGGATGCAAAGACATATATATATATATATATATATATATATATATATATATATAGATTTTGAAAATTAGTGGGCACATGACTTGGAGCATTGCCCATCTATTTGGGATCCCTCCACCCCTGCCATTTGAGTCTCAAGCCTCTCTGGGACATGACCTCAGAGTAGCTTGCCCACTGCTCCCCACTGTGCCCACAAAAGATGCCAAAACAGCCGTGCTTGTTTCCTTGTGCCTGCCCCAGCAGGAAACAGGCTATGGCATTCATTGGAGCCAAGCTGTGATCAAATCTATCCCTGGGAGCCCAGGAGAATTTACTGCTTGCCTGTGTGAGGGAAACAAAGCCATGCAGGGAAGGTTTTGTGTGCCCGTGTGAGCAGGGTAGGGCAGAGAAGGCGGTATTTTATTTCTCTTCAGTCCCTGATTGAACCAACATAAGCGTCTTGGGGAACAAAGAAAGGCTGAACTTCTCTCAAATGTGGGCTAGAAAGGGGGGGGGGTGCACTACAGTGTCTGAAGCACTAGCTCCCAGCCTGCACACGAACTCTGTGTATGTCTCTCTGTGGAATTCCTTAGCCTTGGCAGCTAGGTAGCGACATCATACGGGTGTTGATGTTGTCTGATCCCGCTTGCTAAAGAGGGATGAACGAGACAAGGCCACCAAAAAAGGCCACCTACTGCAACTAAAAATAAAGAACTATTGGTTCTCCCGTTGGGGGAGTTGGGCGGTCATATAAATTTAAATAATAAATAAACTATCTGCAGGGAAGAGCCCCAAGATGCTGGGTCCAAACTGGGTATTGGTAGAATGCTCGGTGCAGAAGATCCACATCCATCTCGTCACCTTCTTCCTCCTAATTGTTGGGGGCCTTGGACAAGTGACAGTCAACCTAGGCTACTGCAGAAGTTTGTTGGGAGGATACAGTAGGAAAGGAAAAGCTTTCTATGCCATCATGAGCTTCTGGGTGGAAGAACACAATTAAAATATTACACTTTTAGGTACAAACCTTAATAATAAGCTGGTTGAAATTAAAATGGAGGTTACAACTCTAATAACTTAGGAACCATTGAACAGCCGTGGCTAGGACTGAGGTCCTTTCCTCTGCTACAGTTTACATTAGCGTTAAATTGCTCTGGTAACCCCAGCGTTCCTCCCTGAGCACCTAATGTTGACCTGGTCTTGCTCCCAGACCATGTTTTAAACAGCTTTATGCTGACCCTTCATACACTGTAAAACCACCAGTTGTTCATGATCAGTCATGAAGATGATGCATTTAATTAGACACCTAGAACAGAAATGAGAGTCAGGGCAATATATCGCTATCTCGCAAGAATTCTTATTCGCACAGCAAAGATCTAAGAATCACTCATGAGGATAGCCCCATCTGTAAAATGAGCTTTTACATAGGCTTATCATCTGGATGGCTATTAAAAATCTTAAAATTACACACACATAGCAAACAATAATCCAAATAGCTCTGCTTATACCTGTCTTTCAGGAGTCGAGCAGTATATACAGGTAAGCCTACTGCACAGGTGCACCGCTCAGCTATCCAGGAACTGTGTCTCCCAGCTCACCCCTACCCCCACCCAAGCTTGAATAGAAGTAATTAGTCAGCCCTGATAACCCCTCGGTGCCCAGAGCAGAGTCTTTTCACCCAACAGAAGTGAGCTGGGAACGTCTCAAGCAGCCCACTTAGAACAATAATGCAGCTATTTATCCACATGGCCCTCCAAGCGGAGAATGGAGCAGACACAAGGGGACCTTGTGCTGTGTAGCGCCAGCCAGGAGTCATTTGGATGAAGGACTGGGAACCTTACCTTGGCACTGCCTTCCTGCCTCAGCGGCAGTGCAAAAGGGGCAGCAGTTCTGCCACGTTTAGTTTCTGTTTAAGAAATATTTAACAGGTCAGAGTCCTCAGCTGGCCCAGATTTCCTAGTAAAGAAAAAGCTCTGGGTGGAGCTTCAACAAATAAAATTAACCGTTACTCAGATAGTCAGCATGCATACTATCCTTTGTTTTCTTCATTTGTTATTTGTAGCGTCAGCAGAATGAGCTGGCAACCCCAGTTTTACCCCTGACCCCATGGTCCTGGCTGTGCCTTGCCCATAGACCATGATTTATAGAGCTAGAAACCAGGAGACGGTGAGTTCTAGTCCCGCCTTAGGCATGGGGCCAACTGGGTGACCTTGGGCCAGTTCCTTCCTCTCAGCCCTAGGAAGAAGGCAAGGGCAAAGCACTTCTGAAATCTTGCCAAGAAAACTGCAGGGACTAGTCCAGGCAGTCGCTAGGAGTCAATGCTGACTGGAAGGCACCTAAACAAACAAACAAACAAATATAAACTGTTTATGTGGCACCAGACACCAATCTTTCCTCCTGTCATGGTTCTCCGTGGTGTATCATACTTCTGGTACTCTTCCACTCCCTATTTTTCCAGACAGATTTGTCCATATGATTCCACCAATGCCTAAATAAGGTTTACATAATGGAAATGTCTCCAGCTTGGGAGTGCCAAGGGGAACCAGGAACAGGTAACATTCTATGATGTCAACATGTCCAGCCGCCCATTTTCCACTGCAGAACACAGTATCCTGCAGAGAGGCCTAAATTACAACACAGAGGATGCAAATAAATTAGAATTCTTTGCAGCTTTAGAAGCAGCATTGAAAACTACAGGACTTACTACAGAAACCCAAGAGAATGTAAGACAGATAATCATACCACAAACCAGAAGGACATGGAAACAGAACCAACTGAAAGCAGAGGACAGAGAAGCCCTCAAAAACCTAAAGATGGACCAAACTATCATCATCGTCCCAGCAGACAAAGGCCGCACCACCGTCATAATGGACAGATCACAATTTATACAAAAAGCCAAAGATTTACTTGAGGACAAAGAAACCTACACCCCAGTATACACCAATCCCAAACAGAAACTGGACAACCAGGTCAAAAGAATCCTCAACGACTTAACCAAGAAAGGTCAAATCACAAAAGAAGAACAGAGGCAGATGAAAAGCAGCGGACCCATCATCCCAAACTTCTACAGACACCCCAAAATACATAGGCCCGACATACCGCTCCGTCCAATTGTATCATTACCAGGCACCCCAACATACAACATAGCTAAAGAACTTACAAGAAAACTTGGGCATCTCACAGAGGAGAGTGAATACTCTATCAACTCCCCACTACAGTGCCTCCAGAAAATCAAAGACCTAAAAATAGATGAAGATGAAATTATGGTGTCATTTGATGTCAGTGCACTCTTTACATCCATAGACCAAGCACTAGCGATTGAATCCATGGCAGCAGTTCTACGCAACACACCTGACCTAACCTGATACACCAAGATCAAAATACCCAGAATCATGGACCTCATCAACCTTTGCCTCACCACCTACTTTCAGTTTGATGTTTCAGTTTGAAATATACCAACAAATCAAAGGAACACCTATGGGATCACCACTCTCAGGACTCATAGCAGAGATTGTAATGCAACGTCTAGAAAGGATAGCACTCCCACACATACAACCCAAAGTATGGATCCAGTATGTAGATGGCACCTTCGTCATAATAAAAAAGGAACAACTGGAGGAAACACATGAAACCATCAACAACATCTTCAAAGGAATAAAATTCACAAGGGAAGAAGAAAACAACAACACACTACCCTTCTTGGACATCCTCATCAGTAGAGGAAATGATGGCATTCTAGAAACACAAGTCTACCAGAAATCTACCCACACTAAACAAGTGCTCCACTACCAAAGCAATAACCCTACCTCCCACAAGAGGAGCTGTGTAAGAACACTATTCAGATGAGCACAAATGCACTGCAGCAACCCAGAACACCAGAAAAAGGAAACAGACTACTTATATAGCATCTTCCAGCAAAATGGATACCCACACAACTTTATCAAAAAGTGCCTGACCACTCAACCCACCACAGCAAAACCAACAGAAGCTATGAAAAGGATTACACTGCCACACATCATCTCAGAAACATCTCAGAAACTACTAATAGACTGTTACAACCACACAGCATCACCGTAGCACACAAACCAACCAAAACCCTTCAGAACATCGTAAGTAAACCAAAAGACCCAGTAGCCGAAGAAGAAAAAACAGGAGTTATCTACAACATACAGTGTAAGGACTATAACAGCCACTATGTAGGACAGACTGGCAGAAGACTAGCAGAACGCATCCACGAACACCAACCAGCAGTCAGAAGACACGATGAAAACTCCTTAATCTCACAATGCATGGACAGACTTAACCATACTTTCAACTGGGAAACTGTGAGCATCTTAAACCAAGCCAAGTCCAAAAACGCTAGAGAATTCCTGGAAGCTTGGCACTCAGACAAAGCAGCCATCAACAGACACATAGAGGTAAACAACATTTACATACCATTCATAAGAGACAATAGAAAAGCCAGAAGACCAGAACACCTCCTTGCCAGCAATCAACAACCAGATAGGCAAAGATTAACACCAGGATTAGCACCAGAGGAACAATCAAGCAGCATAATATACTCTAATCAAGAAATTATTAACTCAGTCAATCAACCAAGCAGCAAACAAGAGCCCAATCAAGGAACTCCTAAGGGGAGAACAACACCTCCACCAACACAAGCAGGACAAGCCATGGTATATAAACAGAGAGCAAGTCCCACTCCCTTTTTGCACTGAAGATGTTGCCTAGTCTGGCAATGAAACGTCTGCAAGAAAAGTTCACATTTTAGACAGAGAAGATAGGTGGTTTGAGAGAGGGGTCAAGGAGTCCATTTATGCCAACTTGGAAAATCCTTCCTTGAATAGAGGTGGGGGCCTCAGGCACAATCTTTCCCCTATTTTCCTTCCTGCTTTGTCTTCTGTGCCTAGGAAGATTAAGACCATTTCGCAAGCTCAACAGCAGCATGGTAATCTTAACGATCCTCCTTTGGATGATAAAGGGACTTAAAATAACATCTCAAAATAACCATGACCTAGCCCCAGGTGCAAGGTCACACAGCCACCTAGAAACATATTTAAGGATTCCCTTACTAACTTTGCTCAGACTGAAGAAGCTCCTTGGATAAGGAGCGAAACGTTTCCACTGAGAAAATAGAAATCCAGTTGACATGATTCAAGCTACAGACAATTCCACCTGGATGACTGAGAACCTTCATAGACGTCTGCAAGAAAACAACAAGGCTCAGAGAGCACCAAGGACTCCACAGTTCAACCCTGAGCTACAAATGTTCGCTTCGATTGGTAATGTATAGTTATGTTAGAAGTAAATTTTATCTTACCAGGTTCGTTCCTGAGCCGGGAGTAAAGAAACTGACAAATTGCATGAAGTTAGGAGTTTATTCACCCAAGAGCAAAAGCAATGACAGCAAGCTGTTAGGTGGGCGGCCGCGCAGGACCCCCTTCCTACAGCACATTATATAGATTCCATTCAACTCCTCCTTTAGAAGACCACCCCTTACTCAGTTACCCATACTCCACCTTACCCTCATTCCATATTAGGAACTTCCTTCCTTCACTCCATATTAGGAACTTCCTTCCATCCTTGCTAGGGCTCCTTGACCGTTATTAAACAATATATTTCCCCTGGAGAAGCTATCCTTGGAAAGTACACTTTATCTTTCTATGGGCACAGCTATCTATCAAGGCCTGCTAGAAAGGAAGGGTAAGAAAGTTAACAAAACTCTTCAAGGAAATACAAAATGGTTTCAGAGCCATAATACAAGTGCATATGTTTCCAATATATGAATATGAAATATATTTGTATTTATATATACAGAAATGTAAGAATATGTTTACAATCCAACAATCCCCCCTCTGTGCATGGGAAAGCATATTCCCATAGCACACCTAGGAATGGTCCAGTCAGTAGTTGTGGTTGAGGAAGCAAAGGGAATAGCGACTGGATTCCCTTTAGAAACCTCTAGTAGGAGGGTCCACAGCATTATAAGCCAAGACATTCTTTCAAACCCCAAATGTCAGAATCCGGATCCCTAACGAGCTTGATGGGAGGCCAAGGCAGGAAGGGGGCTGTGATCTTGGACTGCTGGTTTGACGTGTGTCCAATGAAGCCAGGTGTTTCGTTCAGCAACCCGAACTGCTGTTTGTGTTGTCAAAAGGATATCCACACCCAATCACCTGGTTCAAAAGGATGAAGAGTTTCTTCCAATGGCAAGGTCTGGAGTAGAGCACTTCATTTCCATAGAGATCGGAAGTACCTGCACATAGAGAGGAGATAAGAAAATAACGTAGAATCCCCCCTCTCTAGGTGAAGGGAGTGGGGATCCAGGCCTTTTGAAACATCTGGTGGCCTGCCAAAAAGCAACTCAAATGGAGACAATCTCACATCTTTTCAAGGTCGGGTACATAAGTGAAATAAAGCGATAGGCAATACCTGGGGCCACTTTAAATGCGTCTCCTGGCATAATTTTCCTAGCAATGTCTTGAGTTCCCTGTTAGCCCATTTCACCCCCCCCCCGAAGATTGAGGATGATAAGGGACATGTAAGTTCTCTGTGATGCCTAAAGCTTGCAGGATGTGAGTAATCACGTGTGCCGCAAAGTGTTGGCCGCGGTCCATATCTAAGACAGAGGATGCCGTATCGGGGAACGATGTGCTTCAGCAGGTGTCTTGCAGTTTCAATTGCGGTAGCATGTCGACAAGGGAAGGCTTCAATCCAGTGTGTAAGTTGGTCTCTGCAAACAAGTACATGTTCAAAGCCATTTGCCTTGGGTAATTGAATATAATCTAGCTGTAATTTTTTTTCAAAAGGTCTTTGGGCCCAGGGTCTCCCTCCCTTATGGATCTTTTGTCTTGAGGAAGCATTGTTAGCTTGGCAAGTGAGACATGTTCGTGCTACTTTTTCAGCTTCCATGTAAACCCTAGGCGCATACTATACCCATTGCACGATATCCACAATGGCCTGGTCCCACAGTGGCCCTTTGCATGAATCTGTTGACAAAGAAGGTGTAACAAACATCTAGGGGCTAAGGGTCTTCCATCCGGTACCCTCCAGAATCCATCAGAAAAAGTTGCCTCATAGTTTGCCTGCCACTGTTCCACCTCCCCCCTCTCAACGAAATTGTCGTACGGAAGAGACAATTGAAGATGAAACTCTGCAGCTGTGACAGAGAGAGATAGAGGCTGCAGGGCGGCCCATTTCGCTGTAGCATCGGTGAAAGCATTCCCCTTTGTAACCAGGGAGACGTCCTGTTGATGTGCAAGGCAGTGCACTACAGCCAGAGCCTTAGGGAGCATAATGGCTTTGAAAAGAGAGGCTATGAGGGTAGCATGAGCAATGGGGGCACCAGAAGAAGTAAGGAAGCCCCGCTGTTTCCACAGGGCTCCTGTAGCATGGCAAACCCCAAAGGCATATTTAGAATCCGTGTAGACCGTCACATGGAGGGTGCGGGCAGCCTTGCAAGCCTTGGTCAGGGCAATGAGTTCTGCGGCTTGGGCACCGTGGGAAGGGGAAAGTCCAAAATCAATCCATTGGGAGTACATTTAATAGTGGCCCCGAGTTTACAGAGTAAATCACGACCTAAGAGAAAAACAGGAGATTCAGAACAAACAGTAAAAGCATGTTCAGCAGTGAGAGGACCCACCTCTACTGTTAAGGGGTCAGTAACATTTACAGGAATGATCCTACCCTCAACCCCAATAATATGATCAGAAATCCCAGAAAGAACAGTAGGGGAAGAGGGAGGGTGACTTAGTAAGGATGCAGTGGCCCCAGTATCAACCAGGCAGTGATACTGTTGACCACCTATAGTTAAAGGAAGAAAAGGTACTCCTCCAGGTCCAGAATGTATAGGTAACATGAGTGCACTCAAGGATAAGGTCGCTTGTAGAGCCAGCTGGTTGAGAAGACTCAGAGACAGGCAAAACTGGATACACATGAGAAGGTTCTGGAGGGAAAGGTGTGTGGGTCAAAACGTATCTCTCAAGGGCTCTAAGATATGTGTTTGCAAACAAAAAAATATATGGGGTGGTTCCCAAATGTATAACTTTATGTTTGTGCAGCAGGATCACCCCTATTTTCATCCTGCTACTTTATTAGTTGGTCCAGGTGTTGGGGTCACAGCAACAAAGCACAGTAGAAACATAACAATTTCCTTTCTTTTTCCCCTCTGTGATTCACTCCACATCAACTCTCTCCCAAGCCATCTCAACATCACAAATACATTCCTGTATCTCCATCTTCACTTCATTCAACTTACTCTCACGCAACTTACAATATTCTTTCCTCACATTCCCATCTCTTACTTCCATACAGATCAAATTGGTTACCTACTTACAGCAGAAGTAACATGCAAAGAGGCAAACAATAGATCTGCAAACAACAAATTATTTTCCAACACCCTCCCAAAGTCTCGGTCTTTAAATTGAAAAAAAACAAAAATAAGTTGAAATAGCATTTCGGTGTTTTGGCAGAGCTCCATCAGGTTTTGTCTGGGAGCAGGCAGCAGACACAGCATAGGAGCTGATTTCTTCTTCGCCTCTTCTGTCCTTCGGTAGCAAACAGTCAGTGAAACAGTCAGTGGGAGGGGGAACCTCAAGGAGAGTAGGCACACACACAAAAAATGACAGGAGAAAGCTATGTAGATGTCAGGAACAGAAGGCTGTCCTTGCAGGGTCTCCTCTCTTTCTAAACACTTTTCTGGAGAGACAGCAGCCAGCCAACCACTCACAAGGGACATACCTCAAGTTAGCAGAAAGGATTTCCAAGCTGAGTGAAAGAGAGCTTACAACTGATTAGTTTACACACTTTTTTCAAACATCAAACACCATACCACACAATCAGGGCACACACAAGCCTTTCATGTGACATTCATCAGTTTAATTCATGCTTTACTTATTGTAAAAGGAAAGGAGAAAAGTTAGGATCCCATGTCAGTCAGAACACACACTCCTTCTCCCAAGTCCCATCAAGCACAGCCTACCAGGGCACATACAGTCTTCAGTTCCTTACTTGCAACTAGGAAATCAGACAAACAGCCCTGATCAGCAAACAGGAGATTTATACAAACTTACACACACATAAGTGTAGCCCAGTTGGAGTAAAAAAAAACATAATGAAAACCAAACCAGGGGAGATAGAAACACACACAGATAGAAAGAGCTTCTCATGTATACACACACAACCTTTCACAGGAAATCAATTTTCTTCCCCCTTTTCCTTTCCAAAGGTGGCAAACATTCAAGATGGCATGTACATATCATACAATAAAGATTATATGGTAAACAACAAACAACCTCACCTTTCTTCTTGTATGTACTCAACTTAGAAAACAAACACAAAACTTACACAACTACAGGAAGTGCAAATAACTGGACACATGGCATGATCAAATCCCATGTCCAACTATTCACAGTAAATAACAGAAAGGGTTGCATAGCCAAAAAGTTGGAAGAGCCACAGCCTGGCCAGAGCTATGGATCTCCAAAAATTCGAAGCATTCCCTTACTGTGGAGAAATTTAGTTCCGTAAAGGGACAGACTCACATTTAACTCCTAAAGGGACAAACTGACATACATACATACATACATACATACATACATACATACATACACATACACAAACACACAACCTGCACCATTTCCCTCAACAAATATAGATAGAAGTGTACAGACTAATACTTAACAAACAGAAAACATTTTGGTTACAGATACTTGCACAAATATTTGAGCTTAACTGGCATGTTGTAAGTGTTTTAAAAGTCTTAAGTTTCTCATAGTGGAAAGTACCCACGCTTGACCAGGGTTCACCTGACCACCTGGAGACCTCCTAACGAAGGTTGGGAATCAGGAGCACTGGCAATTGAGGGTGGGTCTGCAAGCTCATTCCAGCAATGCCAATAGGATAATTGATCAGGGTTATTTCTTTTCAGCTGAAGTTTAAGAAGCTTCAATTTCTCACAGTGAAATGTACCCATAGGAGGCCAGATTGCATTACCGCTTGTGTCTAAATATTGAGTCCATTCCATACATAGCTCACGTGCACGTCTTTTCTTCATCCCTGGCTGGGTGGGCAAAATCCCCTTATCCCAAGCCTTCAACAACACCCCTAAGGGGGAAGATGGGGGTACTGTCGACTTAGTATGCCCCATAACCACTCGTGTCCCTAAGCATGGCACCGGTGCCCGTCGGATTTGGGGTGTGTCTAAACACCCAGAGACTCCCTATTAGAGTACCGACCCTCTGCGCGCTTCCAAGTCTTCAATTACTTATTCACCTTTTTCTACTTTTAGCTCACAAGCGGTAATTGCCCAGTTATAGTTCATTCATGCATTCAATCGCAACCTGTCCGGGCACGCGTATCGCCCTGGTCCCACTGGCTATCCGAGTTACTCTGGTCAACGCCCAAAAGAGCTAGCAGAGGCCCGGGGGCGTCTTGAACCAGTTTGACACACAGCCCTGGTCGACAGTCGGGTTTTATAAAAGGAATCAAGCACACACATTCACTGGGCTTATAAAAGGAATAAAATTTTCAGGTACTCACCCACTGTGGAGTTGTCCTAGGTTCATGCAATCAGCTGGCATAAAAACCAAAGTTCCCTTTACTACCCTCTGGGCGGTCCCACAGGAAAATCACAACCCTCTGGGCAAATGGCCCGGTGCCGGCAGGGCGTGTTATCCCCCTGGGACCCACTCTATTAGGTTAGCTCAGTAAAACATCTGGGGTGCCAAAATGTTAGAAGTAAATTTTATCTTACCAGGTTCGTTCCTGAGCCGGGAGTAAAGAAACTGACAAATTGCATGAAGTTAGGAGTTTATTCACCCAAGAGCAAAAGCAATGACAGCAAGCTGTTAGGTGGGCGGCCGCGCAGGACCCCCTTCCTACAGCACATTATATAGATTCCATTCAACTCCTCCTTTAGAAGACCACCCCTTACTCAGTTACCCATACTCCACCTTACCCTCATTCCATATTAGGAACTTCCTTCCTTCACTCCATATTAGGAACTTCCTTCCATCCTTGCTAGGGCTCCTTGACCGTTATTAAACAATATATTTCCCCTGGAGAAGCTATCCTTGGAAAGTACACTTTATCTTTCTATGGGCACAGCTATCTATCAAGGCCTGCTAGAAAGGAAGGGTAAGAAAGTTAACAAAACTCTTCAAGGAAATACAAAATGGTTTCAGAGCCATAATACAAGTGCATATGTTTCCAATATATGAATATGAAATATATTTGTATTTATATATACAGAAATGTAAGAATATGTTTACAATCCAACAGTTAGCTGACAGGATGTTATATCCTTCTAGCAAGGGCTGATTTCTGCTAAGCTTGGTTACTATGAAAAAGCTAATACTATAGACTAGGAAGCTGCCATCTTTCTAGTGCCTGCATATGGGGAGGGGAGAGAGAGAATACTTTGTAGGGTGGGAGGCAGAAATGCTGCATGAGAGGGATGAGTTCAGGCCCAAAATACAGGGCCTCCAAGCCTGAGCAAGAGCTCAAATAAATACAGAAAAAGCAGAAGTTTGTGAGACAGTGGCAAAGAGGCCAGCTATATCCTTTTCAAAAACAATATACAGCAAAGGCACATGTGGCTGGTCATGAACACATTTACAGATGCTCCTTTTATTATCTTACTCTTCTTTTTTAAAAAAGTATCATTCTTTTCCACAAGAAAATGGCACTTCAGTGGTAATCCTATAGTAACGATGGCATGATAATTTATCCAAGCTGAAGAGGACTTTTCGATCGATTGGTTTAAATAAATAAAGACGGGCAGAGCATCAGTGGGATGCAGAAATGGTGGAGCGAAGGAAAATGTCAGTTGTGTGCTTCACAATCACAACATTATCCAGTCCATTACAGTTGCTATCTAATGGGGAGGACTTTGTTGCATTCAGTTCTGTAATGGGGTCATCATGTTTGGGAGGTTAAAGGTTGTTGAACTTCTAAAGAGATGCAACAGATATTTGGTCATGACTTTGGCCCCTTTTTGTGGTTTATCTGGAGTTTTAAGGGGAAGAACAGGAGCAAGAATCCTCTGGAAAGCTAGCTAGCACTCTGTTGCCATTATAAAAAAAAACATGAAAAATGGTACGAATCCTCCATTTGGGGTTTCTAATTGTTTTTCAGTGGTTGGGACTTTTTTAAGGTTGGAGATTGGAGTGAATGCCTCCCTATGCTCATTCCTACCCTGAAAGCTCTCCAAAAGACCTCTACCAAAAATGGGTTGAAATCTGAATAAAAACACCAATTTTAATCCAGGGTGGTGGAGGAAATCAGTCCAGTTTGCTTCACAGAAGTGTCCCATCTCCACTCTCATCCTTAATGTTATTGTTCTTTGAAAATACACTACTGAAATCCAGCCATTTTGATGCTGAAATTTGGTGGCACAATCTCCAGGTGTTTAAAGGGCACAGTTGGGGTTTTAAGGGGCTAGCAAATCCTGGTCTACCTAGTTGTAGTAGCACTGGCTATTGGAGAGCATCTTTTTCAATATACCCATGATGGTTCTAGGTAGAAAAGAGAAATACCTGGGCAGAGGGGAGTGGTCAAAAAAGTCAATATGGTAGTCACGACTGCAGAATTGAAGCCTTGCCCTTTTTTATGTGCATGTGACATTTATGGTTCAGAAGACGTGGGCTTTGATTCCATGACTGTGGCTACCATCTTATATTTTTTGACCCCCACCCCCTTGCAGATGTCCATGTACCCAGTTACATGTCTCTCTAACCATCTCTCCCAATTAGGTTTTGGGGTAGAACCCAGTGGTTTTGAATGGAACAATAACTTATTTTCACCTCAGACATTTCCTACTGTGGGCCCTACATGAAATTAACTAATAATTTTGACATAATATTCCTTTGCTGTGAGTTACAGTTGATGGTCCATTAATGAACAAGAAAGCAACTCCATGCCAAAGAGGCAGGGCTGCTCCCAATGCCAAAGAAGAGCTTCAATGGTCCTTCTGTCTCATTCCCTGTAAACAGCAGCTGAGTCAGGGTCCAGAACTTCCATTAGATGAGACTCAGGGCCATAAACGCACCATGACTTCCAACTTCTCCGTTTAACTTTTGTCTGTTGGCTTTTAGGATGCTGCCAGAAGATTTTCCAACTATGTTTCTTAGGCATCCAAATTTAAAAAAAAAAACTCTGACTCTCTCAGAAAAGTAATTCATCACTAACTTCCCCTTTCCCCACCCTGCTTTTTGCACTACCAGCTTTACTGTGGCTGCCTGAAGTCAAGAGGAAGCAGCATCAGCCTCAACTGGAATCATTATCCTTTGGAGAAGGCTGGGGGAAAGGCAATTCTCCTATCACTGAATCTCGAAGGACGATGGGGAGGTGGGATAGGGCCCCTAGTCATGAGAAGCCTTCTTCCAGCACAAAAGCTGTGACAAAGCCATGGAAGTTCCTGCTAACTCCTGAGGCACCTTTCCTTGCTTGGTCCCCTTCAGAACATGGGAGACAAGGGATGTTTCCAACACAGGGACTGTTTCTGGCTCAGTTAATAGAACACCTCATTTGCTGTGGATTTGTATGATTCACTGTTTTCTCTATACATTTCAGGAGGAATGCAATATTTTTACATGATGTTTGCATATTAAAAGACTCTTTAAAACAAATCACTACTGTTGAAGAAACAGCCACTCTGTAGGACAGACAGGCAGAAGACTAGCAGAGCACATCCATTAACACCAACTAGCAGTCAGAAGACACGATGAAAACTCCTTAATCTCACAACACATGGACAGACTCAACCATAGTTTCAACTGGGAAACTGTGAACATCCTAGGCCAAGCCGAATCCAAAAACGCTAAGGAATTCCTGGAAGCTTGACACTCAGACACATCAAGCATCAATAGACACACAGAGATAAAGCACATTTACACACCATTCAAAAGAAAGAATAAAAAAGCTAAGAAGGAAACCAAAAGACCAGAACACATCCTCTCCAGCAGCCAACACCCAGATAAACAGGGATTAACCCCAGCCAAACAATCAAGCAGAAAACAATGCCCTAATCAAGGAACTATGAAGGAAAAAACCACACCCCCACCAACACTGGCAGGACAAGCTCTGTATATAAACAGGGAGCAAGCCCCACATTCATTAGCACTGATGATGTTACCTAGTTGGGTAATGAAACGTCTACAAGCAAACAACCAAGCTCAAAGAGCATCAAGGACTCCATATTGTAAACCAGCACAGATGCGCACAAATACCCCACCCTCACCTGTACACACACAGCAAAGGGTGTGTGTAAATAGTTAACCTTTGCACTAGGCTGCATTTATTGCACTTGCTCTCCATCTCACCAGGCCTGTTTTGTGAGTTTTATCAGAAAGGGTTGCTAAGAAACCTCCATAGCGCAGGAGTCAGGACGTGGTTCAGTGGTTAATTAAGATGAAGTGGAGATTTCACATCTAACCATTGCACCCCCACATTAGACCAAGAGTGCAATGCATGTGAATTAGATTTTGCTACAGTTAAGTGGCCAGGTTCAGCCCAGAGAGATCCACTGAATACTAAGCTCTCTAATAATGACATCATCTGCATATTAACTTATTGTCTATTATTATTTCACCTAAGATAACTTACTAGGTTTTGCCTCCTATGAAAATCTCATTCCTTGGCTGAGGATTATGGGACTTGGTTTAACACATCTGGAAGCCATCAGGTTAGTTCTATACTCTAATCAGGACCTGCTGCAGACTTCTGATTGGGGAATAGGGTAATCAAAAACTCTTCAGACTGAGCAGGACGTTCTGTTTGCCACTTGGCAACATTGCTCAAATAAAAAGCTTGCCCAGACGGTTGAATCAGATTAAAATCCCCTCTCACCCATGAGTCTCTGAGAGACTGTGGACCAATCAATCTCCTTTCCTTCGTGGCAATTTTTAAAATTGGTTAATTAATGTTGAACCAAATGTATGCCAAACAGGCACTGCTGTTCTGAATTTGGTTCCTTCAGTTGGTGTTATATGCCCAGGAGTAAGTCAGGCCAGATTGGCATCCAACTAACAAACTTCAGAGTTTGATATCTACTGTTATAGACCCAACTCAGTTGTCAACTTAGGCACAGTCATCTACAAGAGGATTGGGGTGGGGCAAGTTAGGAAATGTGTGTCACAACATTGCAATGCCAACTCAATCCCCAATGCAAGTACAAAAGGCCAAGCTTGTGAAATCTGTCATTTTGGCATTATTATGGTTAGGAACATATGCCCATGGATCCAGTACAAAACGCTGAGTGCATCGCCTCTTCTGTTGGTTCTGGTGACCAATGCAGTTCTGGGTGAAAGGATAAAAACAAGAGAGTGAAGAAACTAGTGAGGTCCATCATGATAAAAGAAAACCATATCCCATCCTAAAAGCTCATTTGAGATCGACATAGTAAAAAACACAGTTACTCTAGCCAAATACACTTACTCAATTCATGAGTCAACAGCATTGCACACATTCATCTTAGCTGGTCAAGTGAATCAGACAGGAAGGAACACCCAGGAATAAGAATAAAAGGCATTTTGCAAGATGTTCTGCTGTTCAGTTAAAGTGACTTGAATTGACAGCTGCCCTTACTCTGATTAAAGGGCAGCGTTACAGATAAGTTGGAGAAGGTCCCTCATGCTGGCAACTACACTATTATTGGAGTGGGTGAGAATAAGTGAGCAAGTGGCAGGTCCTCAAGGCAGTTACATCTCTCCAGCGTGTCAAGTGCCTCTCTCAAAATGCCCAGCATGCTCTAATCTGCCCTCCAGCCACTATTTTTGCTCAGAAATGATTCTCCTGCCCCCAATGCTTCTCTAATGGTCTCTTCCTGCATTTACAGCTTCCGTTCCCTGTTGAATGTCATTTTTTTCAAAATGACGGTACTTTAAATTTTACTTATTAAAGAGCACCCAACTTACATAAGCAGAGGACATCAAGCTGGGCAGTTGTGAAAAGCCTAGAAGCCATGAGACCCTGAGTTCTAGTCCCACCTTGGGCAGAAAGCCAGCTGGGGGACCTTGGGCCAGTCTCTCTCTCTCAGCCCTGGGAAGGAGGCAAAGGCAAATCACTTCTGAAAAACCTTGCCAAGAAAACTGCAGGGACTAGTCGCTGAGAATCGGACACAACTGAACAGCAAAACAACAACAACAACCAAAACCGTGGGGCTTGTAGGAATTCTGGGATGGTAATACCAGAACTCCACGCAGCTTCTTATTAGTATATAGCAGAGAAGTGTTCCCATAAACTTGCACAAGGCTTAATCAGTTCAAAAACACAAAATAAACACACTTCACATGTTAATGTAAAGTAACAATAACAAAAAAGAGTTTACAATTTTATTGTAACTCACAGTCTCTTAGTAGAAACGGTCCATGCATGCGAGCAATAGGTTCTGACGAGACCCACACGCTTCTTTAATGTGGCGCACCTGAATTAGGGTGACCATACGTCCCGTTTTGAACGGGACAGTCCCGTTATTTTAGCATTTTTCAACCGTCCCGTCGTTTTGATAAAAATCTCAATTTTGTCCCTTTTTTAAACCCGGTGGGAAGGAGGACAGGAAGACAGGAAGGAGGACTGGAGCCGGACTTGCCATTGGAGGCAGCCCGGAAGAGGCCCTATCAGCGCGGCAACTGGAAGCCCAGTTGCCACGTGCGATCCCAGCAGCAGAAGCAGCACCACAGTCCAGGTTCCTGCCTCCTTACCTGATCCTGAGATTGTCTGCCCAGCAGTGGTGAGGCCAGGGAAAGCAGGCACGGGAAGGTTGTGGAAAGAGGGTGCGTGTGTGTGTGTGTGTGTGTGTGTGCATGTGCGCAGATTACTTGCTCAGCGTAATCGCGCGCGCGCACACACACACACACACACACACTAGGCCAGGGCTTTCCAAACAAAAACACGGAAGTGCCGGTGGCAGTGCTTCCGGGTTGCCGCTGCTGCCACTGCCCCTTCAAAAGGGCAGGCTCCGGGGACCCCGAAAATGCCCTCGGTTCTGGCAGGGAGGCAAAAGCCTCCTCCCCGCACGCACACGCTGCCCTGGAGCTGGGGTGGAAATTCTCCCCGCAGAACAGCTGAGCGCCGCTTGCGCGCAGCCTCCCTGCCTAAACTGAGGGCATTTTCGGGGTCCCCGGAGCCTGCCCTTTCGAAGGGGCAGCACTGTTGCTGCTGCTGCCGCTGCCCCTTCGAAAGGGCAGGCTCCGGGGACCCCGAAAATGCCCTCGGTTCTGGCAGGGAGGCAAAAACCTCCCCTCCCCACATGCACACGCTGTCCTGGAGCCGGGGTGGAAATTCTCCCCGCAGAACAGCTGAGCGCCCCTTGGCAACATGCGCGTGCGCGCAGCCTCCCTGCCTAGACTGAGGGCATTTTCGGGGTCCCCGGAGCCTGCCCTTTCGAAGGCGGGGTTTGCAGGCGGGAGCCAATCATGTGGGGCGGGGGTGGGGTTTGCAGGCGGGAGCCAATTGCGTGGACTGGGGGGCGGGGTTTGGAGGCCGGCATGGTGGCATAAGACCCTGTCCCGTTTTGCCATCCCCAAAGTCCCGTTTTCGTCTGAAGGAAATATGGTCAGCCTAACCTGAATGGAAGTATGAGCAACGTGGGCAGCCATAGCTGACCATCCTCCTTGGTAGGAGATTCGAGCAGAAAGAAGGAAAAGAGAAGGGAACAGGAACAGGAACAGGAACAGGAACAGGAAACCAGGATGCATCCCCTCCCACACAAAGCAAGTAAGATTACGTTACAGCAGAGGCTGCCTCCTCCTTCTATCTTGTGTGAGACGTGCTTGGTTGAAACCCAATAACTCTAACGGGGCTAGCTAGTGAAATTGCCTAGAGACTAGCTAAGGTGGAGGTACACAACCTGAGACCTGCTAAATTCTTGGGTGCAGCCTCTAGAAACTCCCCAAAATGGTTTCCAAATTGTAATTATTAATGTGACTTAAAGGGGAAAATTATTTAATACATGACTGGAGAATAATCTTGTTGATTATATCTCACCCTGCATTTAAAAGCATATCAAATGAAATTGGATTCATTTTCTCTCTTGGCCCTAGCCGCTCTTCTCTGGGGTGCAGCCTCTGGCGTGCCATCAAAGGGGAAGACTGAGGAAGGTTGTGTCCCCTGGGCTACGACGAGGAATGGAGGGGGAAGACACTGTCCCCTCTGCTTCCCCCAAGGGACTAATTGTCAGGAAACCAGGAACTCCCTTAGAAAAAAAACCTGTACTAAATATGCAGGACAGGACACACAAACCAATTGCTCAGAGACAGAAATTTGGAAGTTTAAAAAAGAACACATAGGCAGTGGCTAGAGCTTGCAACTGCAGTGTTATTGCCCCCCCATAATTCGGCACCGGCACCTCTCATGCTTATATTGTAAGCTCAACAGATACAATGCTGTATATTTGTCAGGGGGCTACCGAGGAGCAGTCACATCTTAGAAAACAGGTGTCATTCAATTGCTCTGCTATGGAAGAGGATTCAGAGCCACAGGGTAGGCCCTGCTACAGTTGTGGGTATCTGAAGCAGGGGGCACCTGGGAGAGGATTAGAGGGAAGAAGGAGATGGATCAACCTTTCCCAGCCAACTTTATAGAGTATTTGAAACATGGGAGGCTGGGCAAGGCCTGGTTGTGTAACAGTCATATATTCCATCTCAGTCCATCAAACACAGAATACAATATCTCCCCAAGCTAGTGCTGTCCAGATATATTGGAACTTGCAGAATTTCTGGGCAGCACAGTGGATCACACTGCCATGTTGGGGAAGATTACACTAGCCCTTGCCCATTGGCACATTTGTTCTGAAGGCCAGTATGAGCAAATACTCTTTTGCCAACAAAATATGCATCTCATTTCCTGGGTACATTTCATCTGACTGTGTCTGAGATGGCATCATCTCTGCCCTGACCCCTCGGAGTTTCTTGTTATGTCTGGAGCATTCTCCAGAGATGCAAAGACCCAAATCTACAATAGTCTCTTTGGCTCCAGGGAGGCACTGTGCAGTGAAAACTGTCACACATTTCTTTCTCCTCTTCTTCAGTTCTTAGTTTTTCCAAAGCATTGAAAGAACAAACAAGGCCATTTTGTCCCTGCATCCAGAATGATTCAAGACTGCTGGGAAAATTATCAAAGGGTAGGACATGGAGGGAAGATTGATTATGAAACTGGAGAGAGGGCAGGAGGTGCAAGATCTGAGATCACGCTGCAACTCTTTGACTAGTTCTGGCTCTGCTCAACTTTGAGGCTGAAGTCAAAACAAACTTGGAACTGGCCATGGAAATACACCATTCAAATAAACCAGCGGCCATCCCACCATCAAGCAATCAAGAAAGTAAAAGGGTATATATCCACTTCTGGTTTCATGTAGCAACTCAAGTTTAACAACTCAGATAGCTGAGAGGCATTGGCGGAAATGAGTTGGAGAAGGCTGCTGCTGAATTGCTAAATGCTTATTTTGCAGAGCTTTCTGGTGGAATAAGAACAGCATTGGCGACACAGAACACATCTGATTGCTGATCTTAGTGGGAAAAGGTCTTTGTTGCCTTAGAAAAAGGCTCCAGGTCCATATGCACCCCCTAACCATTTTCCATGTTCCCCCTTGTGAAAAGTTTTTTAATATTTTGAGGCGGGAAACTTATAAAACTATGTGTGTCCCACCTGGCATTAGTGCCCACCCCTGTCAACACCCTCTCCTTTTCCAACATAGTCCATGTGACCACCAGCCATCAGGGATGCCTAACTATCCCTTGATTGATTGATTACGTGCCATCAAGTCGGTGTCAATTTTTAGTGACCACATAGATTTCTTTCCAGGATGATCTGTCCCCAACTGTAGAGGAGCACAGAGATGACGTTGGAGAAGGTATACAATGATCGTTAGTAAAACATGAGTTTACCCTAGGAAAACAAGGAAGCACGAGAAAGAAATTTAAGATTGCCACTCCTTGACTGTCTTTGGTATAAGAGGGAGGGAAGGGGAAAGGCTGTCAGGCTTTCAGGTTTCAGTTATTATAGCCTATATCAATAAAGCAGAGTTCTAGTATTTCTTGTGGTGTCTGTCTGGCCTACCTTGCAGACTTCAGTTTGAAAGCCTGACAGCGTTTCCCTTTCCCCATCAGAAAACTCCAAGGAAAGCAGAGAATGATTTGACCATAACAAAGCACCGATGGAAATGTTCCCCACCCTCAGATCTCACTGCTTTGAAACAGAAAACATGGCCTCCTCTGTGGATCAAGTCCATGATCACCTGGGACAAGTCTATGGTTGTCATGGTGTCCGTGAACTCACAAGCTGCTTCTGTTTCCCTTCTCAGGGTTGATAAGCTGAATAAACAGAGAGTCTATCCCAGAGCTTTCCAAACTGTGTGTCGGGACACGTTAGTGTGTTGGCTGCAGTGTCTGGGTGTGTCGCGGCTGCTGCTGCCTCAGAGCCCTGCCAGGATTCTGTGCAGGTCCTAGTGCCTGCCTTGTGCCTGGCAGCCTCCAAACCTGCCCTGCCAGGATTCCGCGCAGGTCCTAGTGCCTGCCTTGTGCCTTGCTGCCTCCAAACCTGCCCTGCCAGGATTCCGCGCAGGTCCTAGTGCCTGCCTTGTGCCTGGCTGCCTCCAAACCTGCCCTGCCAGGATTCCGCGCAGGTCCTAGTGCCTGCCTTGTGCCTTGCTGCCTCCAAACCTGCCCTGCCAGGATTCCGCGCAGGTCCTAGTGCCTGCCTTGTGCCTGGCTGCCTCCAAACCTGCCCTGCCAGGATTCCGCGCAGGTCCTAGTGCCTGCCTTGTGCCTTGCTGCCTCCAAACCTGCCCTGCCAGGATTCCGCGCAGGTCCTAGTGCCTGCCTTGTGCCTTGCCGCCTCCAAACCTGCTGTGACTCTGCACAGGTCCTAGTGCCTGCCTTGTGCCCTGCTGTAAGAGTGTGTTGCGAAATGATGCCCTGCTGTAAGAGTGTGTCACGAAATGATGCATGTCTGAAAAGTGTGTCACCAACATGAAAAGTTTGGAAAGCTCTGGTCTATCCTAATAAATCTGCAGTGGAGCTGAGTTACCTTGCGAATTGCAAAATGTTGCTTTAAGTGCAATAACTAATAACCCTCACCCAAAACTGATTTGATTTTTGAACTATGATGCTGCGGTATTTCCTGCTGAACATGTTATATAGTGGGGTAGATTTGGTCTACCACTGATTTGGTTGACAACAATTGTAATTCCTTTCCAAGTGTTGGCTATGGTGGATGCAAACTGTATTTCAAACCATCTGATGGGTGCTGGTTTGCTTACTTGCGTTATATAGTGATGCCACTGGGGATTTTCATACATCTGGAAGTGTCCTAGTCACTGCTACAATTCCTATGGTAACACAACAATATGTATGCCCTTTCCCTACCAAATTTTAGCTAGGGTGTTGGCTCTTTTTCGCAAGACTATTCTCCAATTATGTGTACATTAAACAAAGTAAACATTTATTGTAAAAATCGAAATCCATTTTTTTAGACTTAAAGCCATAGCCCACTTCTATCAGAAATAAAAATAGGTTTCTAGGTTTGATTGCCTCTGAAACTCTGTGCTTCTTCCTTAAATGATGTGGCTGCGGTTCCACAGCAGACTTTACTACTGATGGTAATTATGCCCATTTCAGACCAGACCAGATCAATCGCACCTCTTTTGTTCAGCATCCCAGCAACCTTTCCAATGGCTGATCAGCCAGCATTTCCTGTTGGTTTGTTTGATGTTTGAGAGAAAAAAAGCCTTAGTGGTCCACAGGGAGATCCACAGGGTATGGTTAAAAAGGTCCAGCTGCAATGGTGGCTCCAATGGTGCAATTGGAGCTCCACCTGTTTCTATGTGCAGTGTTGTGCTGTCTCTTCTTCCAAATTTCAGGAACTAGACCACTGCTTCTAAATATAGTGTTCCCATAGTGACCTTGTCCCATTAATTTGTCTCATACTTTATAAAGCCCGCTGAGCCAACCCAGAGTTCTCACTCGAGGCACAAATGACCAGGCTCAAATTATCCTACTCTGGACTCATTATGTGAAGACCCAGCTCTCTTAAGAAGTCCATAATGCTGGGAAAGGTAGAAAGAAAGAGAAGAAGAGGATGGCCAGCAGCAAGGTGGATGGACTCAGTTACAGTGGCAATGGGTGCTCCATTGGAAGACCTGAAAGACCAGGGATAGATCGTCATGAAGAAAATTTATCTATGTGGTCGCTAGGAGTCAAAAATGACTTGATGGCACATATTCAACCAACCAACCAACCAACCAACCAACCAACCAACCAACCAACCAACCAACCAACCAATTTTCCTTTGTCCTGAATTTATTTGCACCAACTCCATAGGTTCTAGTATTACAAGAAATGGTAATTCTTCTCTCCATCTTTCAGTATTTTCATTGTCTTTTTCTGAGCTAAAAAAATCTCAGAGTTCATTTTGGTAGCCCATATTTTTTCCAGCTGGATAATATCCCAGAATACTTTTTGCAATTAATCACAAAGTTTTGTTTTAGTTTTAATATTTTTAAAGAATGGTACATTCATGTTCTATTGATGTTGGATTTTATTTGCCGTATGATTGCCCTTCTGGAGTTTTCAAAGCCTGCTTTGGTTTACAATTCTAATATGTGTTGATGTCATCCAAGAAACTTGCATTACCTCATTGAATATTATTGTCATCCATACATTTTGTCACACCAAAGCAAAGTTCATGTTCACAGAAAGAAGTTGTTGACTGCTTTGTTCATTTACTCAAATCTTCAACTTATTCTTAAGTTATAGATGTGGATCAGAACAACTTGTCTGCACCTCTGGATTGGGGGCAGATGCTGAAAAAGTCTGGTAATGATTAAAAATATCCCTGGAATAACTATCCAAGATAACACTTTGATTCAGAGCCATCAATAGCTACTAGAATTCATGGTGGTATGTAACCTCCTGAATTAAAGGTGGGCTGCCTAAGAGACCAACTACTAGAGAGCAGGAATGGAAGACCAGAGGTATCCATGGGGAGGGGGTCAAAAAAGTCAAGATGGCAGCCACAACCATGCAGTTGAAGCTCTGCCTCTTTTTTATGTGCACTGTAACACCCCTGGAAGAGACCTCCTATGCTCTCATGTCCTATTGTCATCTTCCTAGATCCATCTGCTTGAGTACTAGGTGACACAGCATACTGGGTTAGATGAGTTTTTGGCCAGATCCAGCACGGCCATTTCTTCTGTTATTTTTGTAATAGCATCCATATTATGTAGTAGAATCCCACTATATATAATTATATCCAAACATGTGCAGCAAATAAGCATTCACTTAAACTAATGTTTGCTTTTTATCTTATTTAAGTCAATCATTTTGCTTTATTTCTTTTTTCTCTCTGCTAACAATTAACCAAGCAAAACAAATGTTAGTGTTTTTGGCCCATGTGAGTCTTTTGATGCAAGTATTCTGTTCTTCACCAAATGGTAACAATCATTTGAACTAATAATAAGTTTTAATTGTTTTGCAGCCAACTCTAAAAACAAAAAAGTGGATTTCGGACTCTAGATCTTATTCAGAGCCAGATATGTACATTGCTGTGCAGAGAAGCCAGGCCTGCACAAAATAATCTGAGCTTCTCACAAGGCTACTGTGGATGACGTGGAGGCCCCCATTTGGATTATCTTTAAATGTGTGTTGGTACCGCAAAAACATTTAATAGACATTTCTTCTAATATGTATTGGTTCTAAAGTCTTTTGTGGATCCATAATATGGACTGGCAAGGGACTTCTAGAGACTGGATTTAGAACAGTTATACACTGATAAACTGTATTTGAGATTGCTATTATTTAAAGAAGAATATAGCTTTTATTTGATCTGATAAAATTTAATTGGAATGATTAAATTCATTTGGGACATAGTTACAATTGTTGTAGGCTAATTTTTAAAACGGCATTTTGTAATGAAATATTTCAGAATTATTTTTTCTTGAATTCAAGACTATTTATTCATCATATGAAATTATACAGAAGCTGTTGGATTCAGTTATATTTCTACTATCTGCAAATACCTTTTCTATTTAGTATGACTAAAATCAGAAACTATGAATGAAATTGTAGCACATTTACTATGTGGCAGCAAGCTGACACCTTGTTGGATATTAGACATGTGACCAACAACTTCCCAAACCTGGATTCTAACCGTATCTTTATTGATTCTGCATCCAGAAGATAGTTCAGCTAACACTTTAATGGTGCAGTTACACAAGTTCAGAAGAACGCCTGTTGGAGACACTGTGGGTGGAACACAATTTGAGCAATTTGGGTCATTGCATATTTCACACACACTTTCCCTGTCATTATCCCAATAGCTCAGAATTCAACCCTGCGTCATGTTAACATTTCCCTTCACAGGCATAGCACTGGCGTTCCAAAACCTTGTCACAGAGCTGGATGGGGGTCATTCATGTTCCTGAGGCAACACTCCAAGATCAAGTGATCTGGTGCTGGCAGATGAATAACTATTCTTACTTAAATGTCTTTCAGCCCATGATGACTTAGAACAAAATTTGAAGCTGTATACAAGAAATAAAATGGATAAATCTGGATTAAAAAAATAAAAAAAAATAGCATTAAAACCAGTAAAAAAGAATGACATGCTAGTTGTAGTTATTAAGCATATACTGTAGTTTGTATTAGATCCAGTAAAAAAAAACCTGAAAGATTCTAGATTCCATTAAAAGCTTGAATAAACGGTAGCATTTGTGACTGGCATCTAAAGGCCATCAGAGACGGCACTAAAGGAACCAACAGAGGAGCTGAATTCCTTAGTCCATATGCTACAACCAAGACTCTTGTATTGCCACCTACCTTTCTTCCAACGTTGGGAACATTCTGAGCAAGGCCTTTAGTGGTGATCTTAATAGCTGGACAGGCTTACATGGAAGGATAGAGTTTGAAATATGTAGAGGTAAAAACTTTGTGGCACTTTATGGGTCATTGCTAGCAGTTGGGAACAAACTGGAAAGGCCTTTGACCTTTTTCTACTCCCTTCTATGCATGCTAAAGCATGTGGTATAACTAGACTTGACCATAATGTTCCTTTCCTCAGAGGTGCTGACTCGACCAAAGCCTTCTCTGAAAACACATTTCAATTTAGCCCCCTGGTCCTTACTCTCTGATGTTCTGCAGAGATGTGTTTGCTAGCTCACCCAAAGGACTAAGCCTCTTTTGTTTCATTTCATGGCTGGGGTCCAAGGGAGAAAGCACCAGAACTCCTGCATCCTACTGGAGAGCTGCTCTTGGCCTGTTAGAATCTCACCATAAGATTTCTCTCACAATGAGTGTCATTGTAAGGACATCTCTTGGCTTGGAAGACAATGAGGAGGAACTCCCATATGCCAGTAGGCCCTCCAGCTTGAGTGTTAGGTGGCCTGAGGAAGGCCTTTGACACTGGCCCTGCCATGTTAAGGGTCTGTCCTTCCTGCTTCATTGGGCAGGGCAGGCTGTTCCTTCTCCTCTTGCCTCCAACCTAGCATTGTTTTAAAGATCCTGTTCCATTACCCTCAGTGATAGTCCTCTTAACCTTATCTTTTCTTGTGCTCTGTAAGTTGGCTGAAGACCTATTACTGGGATTCAGTTCCTCAAAACCAGCAACAATAACAACGATATGACCGTTTTTCAGAGTGTCTGGCATCTTCAGAATAAATGCCAACTAAATACAAAACCACAAAATACAATCCCTGCAGACAAAAGATATTTGTCAAACAATATAGAAGATAAAGCTGTTGAACAAAATCCCAACACTGACAAAAGGCCTCGTGGCATTTGTTCACATTAACAGCATAGAGATCAAGTGAAATTATGAGATGCTCCCTGTCAGGACACAGTCTCACAAAGAGGCTGCAATTCATGGATTCCACAACTGTTTCTTCAAAATATCTCTCAACTCAAAAACTGTACACAAATGCATGTACAGTATGTGGGCAAGTTGCAATCAAAACATATTAATTTCAGTAGTTACAGGCAAAAAATGAATATGTTTAGTGAAAATGCATATTAAAAAGTATATATTAGAAGCAGATGCTCACAAAAATCAAGTTAGTAAAAATTATATATAAGACAAGTACTTTTGAGGCTGTTTTTCAATAACTTACAAAAAATGTTGTTAAACTGGATAGTGCTGCATGCTACAGTGATCTGGCTTAGGTTTAGACTCACTCATTATTCCTACTTATGATAATTGATTCAGAATTCAGTATTATTGTAAAGTAAATCCAGAATACCTTTCCCCAGTCTGATACCTGCCTCCCCATCTCCTCCCTAAGACGTGTTAGCCTCCAGCTGCCATAATGCTGGGGGTGATAGGGGTTGATGACCAACATATCTCATATCCAGTTAGGGAAGTCTCATCTAGAGGAGCTTTGAGTTGTTATGACCAACAGAATCTTCCCTCCAGCTGTTCAGGGATGAAGTCATGAAATAAAGAATTTCAAGACGGAACAACGGACTGGTTTAAGATTGGGAATGGAGTACGGCAGGGCTGTATACTCTCACCCTACCTATTCAACCTGTACGCAGAACACATCATGCAACGTGCTGGGTTTGAGCAATCCAAGGCTGGAGTTAAAATCGCTGGAAGAAACTAACAATCTTAGATATGCAGATGATACCACTTTGATGGCTGAAAGCGAGGAGGAGTTGAGGAGCCTTATGACGAAGGTGAAAGAAGAAAGTGCAAAAGCTGGGTTGCAGTTAAATCTCAAAAAAACCAAGATTATGGCAACCAGCTTGATTGATAACTGGCAAATAGAGGGAGAAAAAGTGGAGGCAGTGACAGACTTTGTATTTCTAGGCAGTGACAGACTTTGTATTTCTAGGCGCAAAGATTACTGCAGATGCTGACTGCAGCCAGGAAATCAGAAGACGTTTACTTCTTGGGAGGAGGGCAATGACAAATCTCGATAAAATAGTTAAGAGCAGAGACATCACACTGACAACAAAGGTCCGTATAGTTAAAGCAATGGTATTCCCTGTGGTAACCTATGGCTGTGAGAGCTGGACCATAAGGAAGGCTGAGTGAAGGAAGATAGATGCTTTTGAACTGTGTTGCTGGAGGAAAATTCTGAGAGTTCCTTGGACTGCAAGAAAATCAAACCAGTCCATACTCCAGGAAATAAAGCCAGACTGCTCACTTGAGGGAATGATATTGAAGGCAAAACTGAAGTACTTTGGCCACATAATGAGAATACAGGATACCCTGGAGAAGAAGCTGATGCTAGGGAAAGTGGAAGGCCAAAGGAAGAGGGGCCGACCCAGGGCAAGATGGATGGATGATATTCTGGAGGTGACGGACTCAACCATGGGGGAGCTGGGGATGGTGACGGCCGACAGGAAGCTCTGGCGTGGGCTGGTCCATGAAGTCACGAAGAGTCGGAAGCGACTGAACGAATAAACAACAACAAAGACGATTTGAGCTTGGGACACTTAAGGGCCAAATAAGCAATATAATATCCTAAATTGGTAAGAGATTTCCTTATTTTGCTATGATGTAGTCATATATTCATCTTCAAAATCTGGGCATTTTTTGATACATTGGTTTGAAGAAAGAACTCTTTTTGTCCAGATCATATTGACACTTCCTATACAGAGCTTTAGTTACTTATCATAACACCACCACTTCCAATCCAGTTCTGCCATTTAGGCCAAGCAGCAAGAGAACAATATAGTGATGAATACACTATTTGCAGGAATACATGTTAAGTTCTTTAAGAAGCTGTGGAAATTTTAGAACCACAGATAATGACAGAGTTGTCAGTAACCCCACTAACATGGCAATAAGGATGAGACTCAGTTTACATGAAGGCTTGAAAATTGCACATGAGACCATAATATTTTCACCATTGTACATAGCAAATGAAGGTTGGAAGAGACTGGGGAGGAGATATTCAGAAGAATTGTTCTAATGCTGAGAGACAATGTGGAGCAGGAGGAGGAAAACCTAGGCGGATGTTAACTTCCAACTTTATTTTCTGAGTCCAAGAGAAGTAGACCTTAGGAGACTGAAAGGTAGAGTTAGGACAGAGGCAGAGTTTAAGCCTGTTGGAGATTGAAACATTCTGAGTATGTGTCAGAATGTTCCTGAGGCTGGGAATCTAACTTGAGTACTGTTTAGTGAAGCAAGTTCTGTAACTATAACAGAAAGGAGATTTATTAATAGGAAACACATTTATAGGAATAGGCAAAGCCTAGCACCAAGCTAGCTATATATTACCAGGAGGAGAGTCCAAGAATATCTAGTCTCTGTGTGTGTGCCTGGGAAGAAGTGATAGAAGGAAGCAGCCTCTCCCCCTAGCTACCTTGCCTTTAATTCTTTCACTGCGACACTTGACTTTAGTCATTTTTTTCCCTAATTGTCCTTATCTGACATGTTCAACTTTAATTTGCATTGTTAAAAAAATGTTTTCTTTGGCGTGATGACTAACTTGGTTTGAGGGTGTTGTCAGATATCACTCATGGCATGAGAGTTTTGCTTCCATCGAGGGCACCATTGTTTGGCTTAGGGCATCAATTGGCCTTAATCCAGCCCTGGAAGGAAATGACCTGAGATTAGCAATCTCATAGTCAAAAATTAGGCAGAGCAGTAGACAAAGAGGAGACACAGTGAATTGTTAGCTCTCCATGTATACCCCACTGCTCCTCAAGTAGGTCATGAGGTGCTGAAGAAGCTGTGCCACTGGGCTTACACCTCCAACAAAGGGTCCCTGCCACAACCAGAGTAGCTCACTACACTTACATGTGTTATAACACACTTTTACAATTTCTGAGTTGAAATGCTATCCACCCCACCTCAAGTTGGCAGGAAAACAAAAATATTGGCATGAAAATGGTGGTCCCCATTGCTGAGTCCTATGCTGCCTCCATAGGCGCTATTCCCTTGATTGGAGAAAAGGCAATAGAATCAACTGTCTTCTTGTCCAAGGTGGCAAAGCCAAACCAATTTTATATACTTTGAGGCTGCCCATAGAGAATATTGTCTAAAGGAGGAGGGAGATACTTAACAAAAATGTAAGCCTGTCTCACTCATGGGCTAAGGTCAAGGTGAAGGCAACATCATGGGTATATGGCAAAACCTGGGCACCTTTGCACCATGGTTAGGTGCAAATGGGAAAAGCCCTAATTCACAGAACGATGATTAGCTCTCATGGCCTTCAGAGTTCATTGACAGTTGACTTGACAAGCAAGGATGTTGTCTACTGCTCAAACACCATGAAGGCATTTCATTCCTCTCTTTCCTGGAATGGGTTCTAAGATTAAATTGTTGTTCCTCTGCTTTTGCCTGGTGGAGTTGGCCCATCTGGTCTGCAAATTCAGAGCCAAATGACTATGAGGCCCAGGATTGGGATGTGACACAAAAGCAGGATTCCCCTACTGAGGAATTACTGACAAACTCAAGAGCTTCCTATCATAGGGTGGAGCATGTGTTGAAACTAGGAAGGAAAATGGAAAAATTCCCAAGCATTTTGGAAGTACATCCCACTGCAGTCTTTTCTTAGTACACAGATGGGGCCTTGTGTAGATTTTATAGCAATACAATTCAACAGAAATCCTCACCTGTATTTCTTTTACAAAGTGTTCTCTGTTTGTTAGGGCTGCTTTGGGATTATATTGCCATGTACACCACTTTAAACTCCTGAATGAAAGGCAGGATATAAATCCAACAATAAATAATAAATAAACAAACAAATATTATTCCTATCAGAAACCATCTCTATTTAAGGAAAAATATGTACTAACTTTCTGTAGGTTCTGTAGTGCGTGCACATGGTAAAATAAATGCCCATATGACTGTCACACATGACAACCTCCATGCATGTTTTGTACTTTTTCCTTACCTGGAAATTCTGAAGTTACTCTTTATAGACAAGCTCAAGGGCTATTTATCAATTTATTTATCAACCGCCCAGAGTCCTCCGATTGGGGGAGATGGGCGGTAATACAAATTTAAATAATAAATTTAGCTCAGCACTGTCTATACTCTGATTGACAGTAGCTCTCCAGGATCTTCAGAAAAATGTATTTCCCATTTTAAACTTGAAATGCCAGGAATTACACTCAAGATCTTCTGCCTGCAAGGCATGTCTTTTACCACTGAGTTATGGGATGACACTAGAAGCACAGCACTTTGGCAGCAAGTTAAATTCAAAGGAGAAAAAAAGTAGTTTCCAAACTGATGTACAATAGTAAGGCAATAGCATGGGAGAAGATGGATTGGACTTGTGAAGTTGTGAAGGCAGAGATATTATGTGGTAGGGCTGCACAAATCTCTGAAGGGGTGCTTCACGTCAACCAAAGGTTAAATGAAGCACCCCCTTGGATGTGCTTTGTGAAATAATGTGTTCTCCTTGCTTCTCAAAGCAAAGTAAAGCCATGACAATGTTTTGCTTGGCCCTGCTTCTAAAACCTCCTCTGTACGTTCCAATACCCAAAGGAGCTTCTGTGCAAGTGCTACGTGTGTATGCAGGAGCCTCTTCCAGTGTTTCCAGAAATACTTAAAAAGGCTTCTCTGCTTGCATTTTGCATATCTCATCCAGCTGTTTAATCTACCAGTTGAGGTTTCAACAGGTTGTGATGCGGAGTCCTTGGTGCTCTCTGAGCCTGATTGTTTGCTTGCAGACGTTTCGTTACCCAACTAGGTAACATCATCAGTGCGAGTGAGTGTGGGGTTTGTTCCTGTTTGTATACAGAACTTGCCCTGCCAGTGTTGGTGGGGTTTTCTCCTTGGTAGGAGGTTGTGATGCACCTCCTGGAGGAAAACTGTCACCTCCGCTGTCTGAAGTGCCCCATCAAGATGAAACCAACCTGTGTCATACAACCCTATGATGCCATCTACCCTTGTCTCAAATGTTTGCAAATAAAGGTGATTTACATTGTTTAGAAAAACTAAAATTACGAAAATATATTCTTTTCTGTTAGATGTGATCGGACATACCATGAAAACCGATTTTCAGTATCATGAGGATTTTGCACTGATTGAAGTCGTTTCTGTATAAAAAGTGTTCTTGCAACAAAGTAGATGACATTATCTTATTCCCGCCTAATCCAAGCTTTTGATTTTTGACAGTCCACCAACTTCTTTTTTCTGAATTGGAAACCCCAATTATTTTATTTATGTTCTATCATCAGGTTGAGAAGTAAAATCTGCAGCTGTTTGTTTGTTTGTTTTGGAGTAGCATTAATCTCTTCCTGGCAAGAGGGGACTCCAAGCACATGGTATAAACATGTAGGGCGGATGGAAAAGTGACTGAAGGTGTATGGATGGCATCATAGTTTGACATATCTTGGTGGTTAAGAGAGCAAGCCATGAAATGGAATCCCTCAATTTACCAGGTTGCTTCCCAGAGACGCCTCTGTCTGTCCAGCTCAGCTCCCCGTCTCTGATATGGTGATAATTTTGGGCAATGCAATAATTATTGAGATTAGGTAGCTAAGGCATCTTTAAGACTCAAAAGGTATAGTATAAATACTTAGATCAGGTAGTCCTCATTTATCTACCACAATTAGGACCGGCAACTCAGTCATTAAGAGAAGTGGTTGCTAAGTGAAACCGTGACTGTGCAGTTAATCTTACTTCAGCTTTCCTTTGCTTTACAAACCTGTGAAGGTCATAAATGTGAGGATTGGTTGCAAAGTTACTTTTTCATCACCGTTGTAACTGCGAACAGCTGCTAAGGGGAATCAAGTTATATCTGTAAGGTATAAACAGAGGAAGGGAGGAAAAACAAAATGCAAAATAGTTAAGCTGAGGCATTTCCAATCATTTGGACAGAGTATGTAACTTACCAGAAGCACTTATAAACATTCCTCCCTGTGGAGAGGAGAAGGTAATAGGAGGCTATTGGGTTCCAAGTAGAGAGTTTTGCAAAGCCCTCTAATGCCACCTTGTGATTAAATTTTCAACTACAGCTTTGTTTCTTCCTTCTGAAGAAATATAAAGAACTATACAATACTTAGTTAGGTCTACCATATCTGGGCTGCAAAATTCCAGATGATCATTGGATAGTAGTGACTTGTGTCATCTTGTGGTCATCTGAGCTGAGTTTTGCAGCTCAGATAGGGTAGCCCTTTTTTGTTGTTTATTCGTTCAGTCGCTTCCAACTCTTAGTGACTTCATGGACCAGCCCACGCCAGAGCAAACGTAGCCCTAAGTTATAATATCTATACCTGGGTCTACCTTAGAATGTCTTTTAAAAAACAACAATAGAATCATTTTAAAGATAGAAATTAGAATAGAGAAGCAGCAGAGAGAAGGGAGGTGCTTAAGCTATCCCACCCCAGACTCTTTCAAATGTCCTTTCCTTTGGGTGGGTTTGCACATGGGTACTTGCAAATGGTGTGAACATGAGATCCAAACTGTACTGTAAAGTATTTATATAAAAGATTATCCTAAACTTTGTGTGTGTGTGTGTGTGTGTGCCTCCAAGTCAGTCTTGACTCCTGTCCCTGCAATTTTCTTGGCAAGATTTTTAGAAGTGGTTTGCTGTTGCCTTCTTTCTAGGGCTAAGAGAAAATGACTGGCCCAAGGTCACACACCTGGTTTCATGCCTAAGGTGGGACTAGACCTCACATTCTGTAATGGTATGTGGGAATGACCTTGGGAGACTGGGCCCAGAGATGCTGCCTAGGGAACTGTCAGATAAGAGACAGCATAGTCCGCAGCTGGATAGTGGGCGGGGCAAGAGACTCAGAAGAGACATCCCTAGTGTCTTGGGCTGTAAAGGAGACCGGGGGTGGGGGAGATGTACTTTCAGACTTGCAAGATTCTGTTAATGTAGTCTTACAATAAAGTAGAATTAGCTCATCTGGTCGTGTTTCCTGCCGGGTTTACCCGGTAGGACACATTCTTCCAATTTCTAGCTCAGTGCCTTTAACCACTACATCAAACTGGATCTCGGTCCTAAACTGAAGATGTCCCAAAAGGAATAGTAGTGTTTCTCAACACAGACAAAAATCCTGTGAAATTACCAGCTTCTCTAGCTGGTCAACCTACAGTTGTCCTCTCCTGCAAACATTCCCCCTCCAAAAAAGTCCCTGTTTGTGACACATTTGTTTGTGTTTTCATGTGTGTGTGTGTGTGTGTGTGTGTGTGTGTGTGTGTATCAGAAACTACATAAGAAGTAATATTAATTAAATAACTGTTTAACATTAATTGCCTGTACAATAAGGAATCTCATTTATAAAACTGATTCCCCATCCATATAGACTAACCATTCTCCGTATACACGCATTAGGGGGTGTTTGTGGTGTGTCAGGGGGGTCTGTGGGATAAGGTCAAAAAAAGTCAAGATGGGCCCTGTGACTGTGTGATCAAAGCCCTACCTCTTTTTATATGTGTTACATGTGTGACACACCTAAAAAGAGGCAGGGCTTCAATTGCACAGTCATGGCTGTGATCTTAACTTTTTTGGACCCTGCATCCAGCAGAAGCCCCTGACACAGCCATACATTCACTTTCCTCTTGTCAGGAAGAACAACCAGAAAGAAGTAATACCTAGGCTAGAAATAGATAGATGGAAGAAGCAACAGTGAAAGAAAGAAAGAAAAGAGGAAGAAGCTCCATTTGGGCATTATAGCACTCGGCAGCTGAGGAACCCCCAAAGCAAGGGCTAGTTCTCAAAAGCATTCATGCAAGTTCTTCTGCCAGCAAGCAGTCCTATCTGCAGCCACTTATATTTCCTGCCCTTTGGAAATAGATGTACTTTTTCATAATTAACTAATTGCATAGCCAGCTTTCCAGCCCAAATGTGCTCCCAAAGCAGCCTACCACTAAAATTCACCATATTGATTATGTCTTGGAAGAAAAGAAGGAAATGTAGCTCCCATTTTAAGGTATTGTGCCTATGATTTTGCTGTTTAGGGGTAGGACTAAATTAAGTTTATATTGTACAATGGGGATATCAGCCAAATTTCAGAGAGGGATTTGAGGGATTTTCTGCAATATTTTATGAAAAGGGGTTATAATTTTTAATATAAATTAATGCTACTTATAGTGAGCATTGGGTAGGTCTTTTACTAGGACTGTTGTAAGAGCATAATGGTTATAACACTTGCCTTGTAAACAGAATGTTGCTCATTTGAAATCCTGCAGAAACTATTTTACTTACCCTGAGCTTTGAAGTTTTCCTTCTGCTTTTCTCTTTAAACCATACCTTTCCAAACTGTGTGTCACGACACACTGCTGTGTCGCATCCAGGGCCCAGGTGTGTCACGGGGGAACCCAGAAGAGGAGGCCATGCACCACGTGGAGTCCCGCCCAGCCCTTGCCGCTGGTCCCTGCTCTGTGCCCAGCTCTCGCCGCAGAACCCAGGTAAGGTGCCAGCCCGGCAGGGCCGTAACTGGGGGGGGGGGGACAGGGACACAACTAGGCTGCTGTGTTGGGGGGTGGGGGGTGCAGGGACACGACTATGCCACCGCGCTGGGGGGGAGGGACGCGACTAGGCTGCCATGCTGGGGGGTGGGGAGTGCAGGGACGCGACTAGGCCACCACACTGGGGGGTGGGGGGTGCAGGCGGGAGCCAATTGCATGGGCCGGGGGGTGGGGTTTGGACCCAGGAGCCAATTGTGTGGGCCGGGGGGCGGGGTTTGGTCCCGGGAGCCAATCGTGTGGGCCGGGGGGTCAGGACCCCTCATTACTGTGTCATGAAATTATGCATGGCTAAAAGGTGTGTCACCAACATGAAAAGTTTGGAAAGCCCTGCTTTAAAGTCTGGTCATGTACCATTTCATTGTTTTTTCAGTCACCCAAGACCTAAAAAAAAAAAAAAGCACAGGAAAAAGTAGAAGCTCAGGAACTCTGAAAATTTGATCTGCTTGATAGAAGTACAAGCATATTTTATATTACATACTAATATTAGAGGACAATTGTTATTTCTTAGAACTAATAATACGCATATTATTATTGTATTATGTTTATATGTATTGAAATCTTCCAATAAAGTAGTGGAAAATCTAACAGCAACATAGGTTCAGCCTGCAATCCTGGCAGGAAGCCCCTATCCTGGGGGGACTCATTTCTAGGTACACTTGTATAGATAAATTCGTTCTTGGTAAACTCATGCCCTTTGAGAGAAATCCGTACACATTATTAGGACAACTTTGTCTTCATTTAGTTAAAGACAGTTCAAATAATATCCTTTCTAAACAGGAAGGCAGGGAAGGTAACAGAATACGTGACATGGAAAAGCTAGCATTGAACAGATGATGTTCATCAGCCTTTCATCAGCCTTCTCTTGCAGACCAGAGGTGAACACTGCAATCCTCTTTCTCACAGGGCTTCCCATGGGGCACTGCCCAGGGAAGAAGGACAGCTGTTTTACAGTTGTTCAGGCAGCTAAGCTGATCTGACAGTGGAAGTTGGGTCTCTTAATTAAGGCAGTGAGAGTCAGATGCGGTTAAGGGAGCTGTGCAAAAGAGCTACTCTAATCTCCACGGTCTGTTTAGCATACTCCCAAAAGGCTCTCTCTCCCACAGAAGCTCCTGCGTTTCAGTCATTAGTTCTGAAATAGCTGGAGAGCGAGCTTTGGTGACATCTCCAACATCCTTCCATTCTCAGAGGTATCACAGCATTGCCCTTTGGATATGTTCCACCTTGCCCACAATAATCGTGCCTGGAATAGACTTTGGTTCCAATGTTGCTTGCAAGAGAAAGATTTGCTCCTTTAAAGTTTTCAAAGATTCCATGCAAAATGCAATTAGTCTGGAGCTGGTGCAGATTCTGATAGTGCTGTGAAGACAGGATTCACCAATATTTAAAGAGCCTTGGCCACATGGAGTTTCCAGTCTAGTACAGCCACTACAGCAGAGCTTTCCAAACTTTTCATGTTGGTGACACACCTTTTAGACATGCATCATTTTGCAACACACTCTTACAGCAGGGCACAAGGCAGGCACTAGGACCTGCGTGGAAGCCAGGAGGCAGCAGCAGCCGCGACACACCCAGACACTGCAGCTGACACACTAACGTGTCCCGACACACAGTTTGGAAAGCTCTGCACTACAGAAAGATTGGAGAGAGCATGCACATAGCTCTGAAAATCAGCTAGCAAAGGCACCAGAGGGGTGTGTGTACGTATGTGTGTGCAGATACCCACTGCCTCTCTGCTCCACACAGTTACGTTGCTTTTTTCCCAGAGAAGAAAGAAGTAAGGGGTGGGTGTGTCCTTTTATATAAAATTTAGGAACAGTAGTTAGGGACCTGGAAAATGAAAGTGCAAAAGCTGGGTTGCAGTTAAACCTCAAAAAAACCAAGATTATGGCAACCAGCTTGATTGATAACTGGCAAATAGAGGGAGAAAAAGTGGAGGCAGTGACAGACTTTGTATTTCTAGGCGCAAAGATTACTGCAGACACTGACTGCAGCCAGGAAATCAGAAGACGTCTACTTCTTGGGAGGAGAGCAATGGCAAATCTTGATAAAATAGTTAAGAGCAGAGACATCACACTGACAACAAAGGTCTGCATAATTAAAGCAATGGTATTCCCCGTAGTAGCCTATGGCTGCGAGAGCTGGACCATAAGGAAGGCTGAGCGAAGGAAGATAGATGCTTTTGTACTGTGGTGTTGAAGGAAAATTCTCAAGAGTGCCTTGAACTGCAAGATCAAACCAGTCCATACTCCAGGAAATAAAGCCAGACTGCTCACTTGAGGGAATGATACTAAAGGCAAAACTGAAGTACTTTGGCCACATAATGAGAAGACAGGATACCCTGGAGAAGAAGCTGATGCTAGGGAAAGTGGAAGGCAAAAGGAGGAGGGGCCGACCAAGGGCAAGATGGATGGATGATATTCTGGAGGTGACGGACTCAACCATGGGGGAGCTGGGGATGGTGACGGCCGACAGGAAGCTCTGGCGTGGGCTGGTCCATGAAGTCACGAAGAGTCGGAAGCGACTGAACGAATAAACAACAACAACAACAACAGTTAGGGACCGTGATTAGGATGGGAGCAAACTTGATTTCCAGACTGAGCTTTACTGAGCAGGAGGGTGAGGAGTGCCTTTTAGCCCTACAGTGTCACCCACTGTAGGGACCGTGTAGAGGTAGATGAAAAACATTCTATCTATTTTCATCAAAGAAATGAAACATTATCTTGTACACCAGACTACTGACTTCTACATCATTAACTTGTTTTTTTTAAGATAGGTGAATAGTCATTGGCCTTTTAACCAATTCTTGATTAAATTTATATACTCTGATAATTGCCCTTTCAGGATATGGAGAGCCATGTGAGTTCATTGCTGTTCAATAAACAACAACAACAACAAAACCCCACCCTGAAATAACTTTAATCTTCTTTCTTTATCATGGTGCCAAATAGAACCAGGGCAGTTGAAATGTATATCCACAAGTAAGCAAGGATTAGGTCATTAACTGAGCAACTGAATTTTGCAGCACTATCTTTGCAGTTTTTGATATAATTCTTTGGTATCAGTTGCTTGAATTTTTTCCTGGAAGCATCTGGCTGAGCAGTCTTAGAGATGGAATAATTCAGCATGATCAAAGACTTATGCCCTCCAGGTGTCTTGGAACCACAAATCCCAGAATTTCCTGAAGAACATGCCCAAGAGGCATGATTATTGAGAATGCTGGGGCTATAATCTCAATTTATCTGGAAACCAACAATTTGGGGAAAGCTGCATTACAGTTTACTGGAATGTTAAACATCAGGCAGAGCTTTAAATGTGTTGATCTGGACAGAAGCTGCAGTGAGTGGGGAGTTAATGCAAATTTGATAAATCAGTGTTTTTTGGGGGGTGATCTTTCAGTTTAGATAGAATTTAGAGATTTTCTAAAAGTATATTCTAAAGGCAAATTTAGAGATAAATCAGGGAGTCCTAAATTAGCGACCTATGATTAAGAGATGAAGCTTTTTGCAAAAAGGCTGGCTCTCAGTTAACTTCCACCAATACAGCATTCTATAAAACTGAGGATTGTGCTCTGGAGGGAGGGAGGGAGGCAGCAGCAGCAGCAGCAGCAGCAGCCGCCGCCGCCGCCGCAGAGGTGAAAGTTTGACTACCAACTTCTAAGCAGGAGGCCCTGATGGTCTCTCTCCAATGAACTCTGGATATATTCTGAAATGCAAGATTTTGCTGCATTGATTTCATTTAGTATTTTGTCTTTGTGGCTACTGCCTTCCCTTGTTTTTCTTATACTCATTTTTTATATTGGAAGATTTGACTTTATTGAGTTTTTTTTTAAAAAAAGTGGGGGGGTTCTTATTAAAATCTTCCCCTTCGGCATGACTGCATGGCTGCACAGCTACCTCTTATGTTTCAGGATTGGTTGGTTTCTTGATGGAAGGGCTAAGAGCTTCCATGCTGGACAGATTGAGGTATATCAGCAACCTGACTGCTAGAAGACCATCATAAATATATATTTATGGGGAACCATTGGAAAAAGGGATCTGCCAGTAAGATTTTAAATTATTTCCTCTCCCAACTCACAACAGTCAGTTACCCATTTTTCCTTCTCAATCCTCTTTCCTTGGGTATTATATTTTATTAGATTATAAGCCTTAGGCCTCTCATATGATGCCTGCTTCACACAGTGATTGGCCTGATATGAGTAAAAGAACAGGATGATGAACTTCATTAATGTTCCCATTAACATTACCAGAATATAAGAGCCAGAACAAAAGCAAACACACCCTGTTTTCCATTTGCCACCATCAAGTACAAGATAAGTCAATTACCTTTTTTCTTAGTACAGTACATTGAATTATATTTAGCTTCCTTTCCTTGGAAGGTGTTCTGTAAGTGCACATCTGAAAGCCTTCAGTCAAGATTAATTTACAGAAAACCTGCTTTCATGACTCTGCCCTGGATTAAAAGGGGACATGAGAAATATTCCTTGAGTGACCCATCTACTGTAGTTGAAGAGCTTTGTTCTGGCAGAGCATGTTTTGAAAGATGGGAATAATTGCCCAAGACCCCCAGTGGTGATATTAAACTTACTTCCTTTTGGAAATTAACTTGAACTGAGATCAAGGAAACCTGTTTCCTCTTATAAAGGTAAAGGTAAAGGTTCCCCCTGCACATTTGTGCAGTTGTGTCCGACTCTAGGGGCCGGTGCTCATCTCCGTTTGTTAGCCGAAGAGCCAGCGTTGTCCAAAGACGCTTCCACGGTCATGTGGCCGCATGACACGCGTGGAACGCTGTTACCTACCCACCGAAGTGGTACCTATTCATCTACTTGCATTTGCATGCTTTCGAATTGCTAGGTTGGCAAGAGCTGGAGCTAGTGCGGGAGCTCACTCCGCACACGGGGCTAGGGATTCGAACCTCCGAACTTGCGATCTTCCGATCGACAAGCCTGGCGTCTTACCCGCTGAGCCACCACGCCCCTTGTTTCCTCTTATACTTGTTGGGAAAATTGAGATTTTTAAGGACTAAATTAAAGGACTTGGCCAAAGTGCATTTGTGATGTTGGTTAACCCCAAGCTTTCATCTCTACTGTTTTGGGTTCCATGAAAGAAGTTTCTCTTCAGAATTCCAAAGTAGGTGCAGCTTTAATGAATCACTAGACAACCTGTGACCCATTGGGTCATCGTTTCAGAAATATTTCCTTACCTAAACAGATAAACAGAATGACCAAGTTTCCAAAGAAGCCAATCGCCGCTCGCCTGTTGGGCCTTGCTGCCAGCTGATTGGGTGCAGGGGACAAAGGGAAGTGAGAAAGAGGTTGGGGATACGCATATGACGATCACATGACCTGGGCTGACTGTGGCAGTGTGGTGGCACAGCAGTGCTGAAGCAGCCACAAATTTTCCAAATTTCAATCCCATGGGAGTAATGGGTCCCAGATTTTGGACACATTCTGTAAGTTAGCCCATTTGAGGTACCATGGTTCAAAAATTGTTTCCCTATGATGCACTGTTTTGCCCACTTGAAGGTTACAAAGTATCAAACAGATACAAGAGTTTTAGTAATATATAGATTGCTTTTGACATAAGTATTCAAAAAATTATGCATGTGCTACAAGATTATGTTGACTGAGATTCATAGCAAGTGGGAAGGGAAAATTAATCTTTTCCTTCCCTGCTGATGTCCAGACTGCTCCACAAAAGCTATTATTTGCCCTGGGGGGGAAGACTTCATCTGATCCTAGTGGAGGTTTTTCCTTCCAATGCTAATAGCTGTTTTGGAGAAACAAAATTTGTCAGAACATAGAAGGAAAGGGTTAAGAACCATTTTGTTTACTTTTCTCTTATTCATAGCTGCTATTTGCATTTTATATTCCTATATAGCTAGAAGATAGTCTAACAAGGTTAGATGATAGGGAGGAAGGAAGGAAATGCATTTGAACAGACATTGTTAAGAAATGTGTGTTTCATTTAAAAATAAGGCTTAATTATTATATTTACATCTGATATAGATAGTAAATTCAGATGTAAATATAATAATATTTACTATTATTATAATAATAATTTAATATTAATATTAATATTTAATATTATAATAATTTAATATTATCTGATATAGATAGTAAATTATAGGGGCGTGGTGGCTCAGCGGGTAAGACGCCAGGCTTGTTGATCGGAAGATTGCAAGTTCAGAGGTTCGAATCCCTAGCCCTGCGTGCAGAGTGAGCTCCTGCACTAGCTCCAGCTCTTGCCAACCTAGCAATTCGAAAGCATGCAAATGCAAGTAGATGAATAGGTACCACTTCGGTGGGTAGGTAACAGCGTTCCGCGCGTGTCATGCGGCCACATGACCGTGGAAGCGTCTTCGGACAATGCTGGCTCTTTGGCTAACAAACGGAGATGAGCACCGGCCCCTAGAGTCGGACACGACTGCACAAATGTGCGGGGGGTACCTTTACCTTATAGATAGTAAATTACTTAGCTTTCTCTGCAAATGGAAATTGGATTTTGAAGAAATAATCTCAGTTGAGATGTAAACTTCTGTGAAATTTAATTGTTAATAATTAAAGCTTTTTTTTTAAAAAAATACTATTTTTGCTAGTATCTAGTTGCTATTTGCTTGATGCCTAAGCCTGACCTACAACCCGAACTGTAGTTCTCAGGGTTCCCTAGAGCAAAAGTGAAATGATTAAAATCCGCTTAAACATTGCAACCATCCAAAGCTGCTGTCTAGGTAGCGCTGCCTGAAATTGGACAAAGAAGGAAGCACTGAGCAGTCAGCAGGTGGCATTCTAAGCTTTCAGCAATAAATGACTGAACAACAGGAGTTCTGTGCTAAAAAGGAGCATTCAGAAATCTTTACACTGATTTATGTCAACTCTAGATAGTCACCTCGAAACCAGCTTAGGGAAGCATCTAAGAAAAATGCTAGAGAAAAATCATTAGTATTATCTATTACATCCAAAACTTTAGCAACCCCTTCCATTGAATACTACCCACCTGTCTGCCAGTGCTTCATGCCCATATACATGCACGCACACGTGCACACGCACGCGCACACACACACACACACACACAACTTATTAAGAGCCCTGAAATAGAAGGTTGAATTTGGCCTTAGTGGGCTCTTTGCTTTATGGTCATAATTTGTGCAGGTCTATTCTAACAAATGACCAGTTGCTCTGTCTTGAGATCTCTTGTTGTTGTTGTTCAGTCGTTTAGTCGTGTCCGACTCTTCGTGACCCCACGGACCATAGCACGCCAGGCCTTCCTGTCCTCCACTGTCTCCTGAAGTTTACTCAAATTCATGTTCATTACATCGGTGATGCTATCTAACCATCTCATCCTCTGCCATCCCCTTCTCCTTTTGCCTTCAGTCTTTCCCAGCATCAGGGTCTTTTCCAGTGAGTCCTCTCTTCGCATTAGGTGGCCAAAGTATTTGAGCTTCAGCTTCAGCATCTGTCCTTCCAATGAGCAGTCAGGGTTGATTTCCTTTAGGATTGACTGGTTTGACCTTCTTGCAGTCCAATTTAATCAACAATAAAATCTGTGTAACAATAAAATCTTTGTAACAAAAGTTTTATTGTAAGAAAGGCAATAAAGGGTTGGAAAAAGTAGCTGCTTGAAAACTCATGTGAATGTTAGCTGGTTTACTGAAAAGAATCAAGGCCTGAACGTTTTAAGCTTGAGCTTCCAATGGACATATATAAAATGGATATCTTTAACATACATCTATTTTTAAAATGTATTCTGCAGTGTTAAAGTCACACCGAATTTGTTACATATACGTAAGCTAATTTCAGTGAACTGAAGTGAAAAGTTCTTGCTGAAGCTTAACACATCCATTTTTTGCCTTAAACCCTATGCCTCCCCCAAATCTGACAGGTTCTCCTAGTTTTTTTTTTCTAAAAAAAGAAATCTCTTTTAAAACTTCACCAACTTCCTAAAACCGTTGAAGATTTTTGGTCTGGCCCTCTCTTGTAGCTCTCACAAGCCTCTCCCCAAAATTTTTCTTTCTTCAGGGCTGCAAGAAAGTTGCCTACCCCTGCTCTAAAGTCATTATGGAGCGTTACAGTTCATAGTACCCTAGTATTCCTCTTCCTTGGAAAGTCATTATTACTCTTCTGTGTGTCAACTCAGTACAGATTTTGCTCTCTGACCCCAGTTCATCCAATTAACTCCAAAATGTGAGTCTCCTATTTTTGGTGCCTGAAATTACAGCCCTGTTCCAACCAGGTTTGCATGGATTGAATGACAAAAGGGTGTATAAATAGCACCATGGTCACAATGTTCCTGCAATTAAAAAAAACCTGATCCATATTTATTTATTACATAGAAGCCTGCGAACACCTCCCTGTCTAGTCTCCATTTTGAGCACCCCTTTTGAGCTGGGCCTCATTAGACCTTTTCTATCATTTTTCACTCTCCAAGGAAACCTTGGCAAAGACCTGAACATTAAGCATATTCTGCAGCGCTTTCTGGCTTTCTGTCACACAGTCCAAAGCAAGAACTGGCCCAGACCCAACCCTTGAAGCCAAATACTTAGCCAAGCACATACTGAGCTGCTAGGCTAGCAGGAACCCAGCTTTCTACTGCTAAGAAGGGAGAAGGGGTGTTTCCTCATTTAATCTGACTTGTATCACAGTAATTCATAGAGACCTTCAGAGGGTGTTCTTCTTTTGAACACCCTCTGATCTAATCCATGAAGGCTCCTGGAGAGCCAATCAGTTAAAGATTGTGAAGCAGACATTCCAAAGTCAGACTGTAGATCATCGTTTGAGCACTAGGAATGTAATTAAAAAGCCACAACTTCCCTTTTAAAATCAATCTGCAGCCAGAATGTTCAGCTCTTGCAAACTCGACTCCCATCTAATGGAAGTTATAAAGAGCTAGGATTGAAAGCATTTGTTCTACATTCAAAAAGTGTCAGAGAATCTACCATAGCTAGATGCTCATGGTAAATGGCCACAGCAACACTTGTATCTGGAAATGGAAACAAAGGCATTTGCAGGACTGGAGGCTTTGGTTAAAATGATGTAAGCAGTGCTCCACCATTGCGGTGCAAGCTCCGTTCCTTTGCTTGTGACATCACATTGCACATACAAAAGGGGTGGAGCTTGTGTCATGATGGTGCAATGCTGCTTTCACCATTTGATGCTCCCCCTCCTTTGAGGGTGCCTCTGAATAGAAACAAACTGCAGCAGGGACTCCCTACAGGATTGGAAGATGACCTTGACAGTGATAGGCTACAACTGTTATTAAAGCAATGAGGGGAAAAACATGGCTTAAGTTCAAAACAAACACCTCCCTAATTCACATGGATATAAGGGGAGGAGGTACAGTACAATCAGACCTACAAGATTCTGATATTTATATACTACTAAAACTCTTGCATCTGTTTGTCTGTTTGTAACCTTCAATTGGGCAAAACGGTGTAGCATAGGGCAACAATTTTTGAACCAAGGTACTTCAAATGGGCTAACTTACAGAATGCATCCAAAATCCAGGACCCATGACTCCCATGGAATTGAAATTTGGCAAAGTTGTAGCCACTTCAGCACTGCCACGGTCAGCTGCAGTCATGTGATCATCATTTCCAATGCTCCCTGACAGCTTCCCACAAGTCAATGGGGAAGTCAGCAGGAAGTCTAAACTTGATCGTGATTGCCAACACTTCCCTGCCAGCTTCCCACAAGAAAAGTCAGTGGGGAAAACCGGCAGGAAGCTGCAAGTCCAAGGCCAACAGGCAGGTACGTGGCTGCTGCTGGGTGGGGGAGGGAGCATGGGGGTGTGTGAGAGGTGCAGCATGGGTCAGGGAGGGTGTGCAAGAGTGCACAAGGATACTTGAGAGGTGCAGTGAGGGTCACAGAGGGTTCATGAGGGTGCAGTGCAGGTTGGGGAAGGTGCATGAAGGTGTGGGTCGGGTCCTTGTCCTGACTCTGAGACAGCCCACTTACCATTTATTTGAGGACATGTTGTTGTTTATTCGTTCAGTCGCTTCCGACTCTTCGTGACTTCATGGACCAGCCCACGCCAGAGCTTCCTGTCGGCCGTCACCATCCCCAGCTCCCCCATGGTTGAGTCTGTCACCTCCAGAATATCATCCATCCATCTTGCCCTTGGTCGGCCCCTCCTCCTTTTGCCTTCCACTTTCCCTAGCAGCAGCTTCTTCTCCAGGGTATCCTGTCTTCTCATTATGTGGCCAAAGTACTTCAGTTTTGCCTTTAATATCATTCCCTCAAGTGAGCAGACTGGCTTTATTTTCTGGAGTATGGACTGGTTTGATCTTCTTGCACTCCAAGGCACTCTCAGAATTTTCCTCCAACACCACAGTTCAAAAGCATCTATCTTCCTTCGCTCAGTCTTCCTTATGGTCCAGCTCTCGCAGCCATAGGTTACTACGGGGAATACCATTGCTTTAACTATGCGGTTCTTTGTTGTCAGTGTGATGTCTTTGCTCTTAACTATTTTATCAAGATTTGCCATTGCTCTCCTCCCAAGAAGTAGACGTCTTCTAATTTCCTGGCTGCAGTCAGCGTCTGCAGTAATCTTTGCGCCTAGAAATACAAAGTCTGTCATTGCCTCCACTTTTTCTCCATCTATTTGCCAGTCATCAATCAAGCTGGTTGCCATAATCTTGGTCTTTTTGAGGTTTAACTGCAACCCAGCTTTTGCACTTGCTTCTTTCACCTTCGTCATAAGGCTCCTCAGCTCCTCCTCGCTTTCAGCCCTCAAAGTGGTATCATCTGCATATCTGAGATTGTTAATGTTTCTTCCAGCGATTTTAACTCCAGCCTTGGATTCCTCAAGCCCAGCACGTTGCATGATGTGTTCTGCGTACAAGTTGAATAGGTAGGGTGAGAGTATACAACCCTGCCGTACTCCTTTCCCAATCTTAAACCAGTCCGTTGTTCCGTGCTCTGTTCTTACCGTTGCTACTTGGTCGTTATACAGATTCCTCAGGAGGCAGAGAAGATGACTTGGTATCCCCGTACCACCAAGAACTTGCCACAATTTGTTATGATCCACACAGTCAAAGGCTTTAGAATAGTCAATAAAACAGAAATAGATGTTTTTCTGAAACTCCCTGGCTTTCTCCATTATCCAGCGGATATTGGCAATTTGGTCTCTAGTTCCTCTGCCTTTTCTAAACCCAGCTTGTACATCTGGCAATTCTTGCTCCATGAATTGCTGGAGTCTACCTTGCAGGATCTTGAGCATTACCTTACTGGCATGTGAAATAAGTGCTACTGTTCGATAGTATGAACATTCTTTAGTGCTTCCCTTTTTTGGTATGGGGATATAAGTTGAGGACATATCCTCACAATAAAGCCTCCATTTCAGTGTCAGCCCACTGCTGAAGCTGGATCAAGATGATCTGGCAGGAAAGTTATGTTTTTACTCAAAAAATAGAAGAAAACATCCTATGTATAGTGAATATAGAAGATGTCCTTAAGTACAGAGGGAAGATCTGTACCAAGGCAATGATCAGATAAATGAGGCTTGAGCCCAGGCCAAGAAAGTGGTTTATGAACATGCTTCAGAAGCCCCCCCCCCACCTTTAATTCACATGAAGATAAAAGAGGAAGGGAAGTTCATTCAGACTTTAAAAATTCTGTTTGTATAGCTATTCTTTTTGTGTGTGTATATAAGACAGCTAGTTTGGTCTAGTGGTTAAGGCAGTGGGCTAGATCCAGGAGACTGTGAGTTCTAGTCCTGCCTTAGGCATGAAAGCCGGCTGGGTGACCTTGGGCCAGTCACTCTCTCTCAGCCCTGGGAAGGAGCCAATAGGAAACCAGGAGACTGAGAGTTCTAGTCCCGCCTTAGGCATGAAAGCCGGCTGGGTGACCTTGGGCCAGTCACTGTCTCTCAGCCCTGGGAAGGAGCCAATAGGAAACCAGGAGACTGAGAGTTCTAGTCCTGCCTTAGGCATGAAAGCCGGCTGGGTGACCTTGGGCCAGTCACTGTCTCTCAGCCCTGGGAAGGAGCCAATAGGAAACCAGGATACTGAGAGTTCTAGTCCTGCCTTAGGCATGAAAGCCGGCTGTGTGACCTTGGGCCAATCACTCTCTCAGCCCAACTCACCTCACAGGGTTGTTGTTGTGGGGAAAATAGGAGGAGGAAGGAGTATTAGGTATGTTCGCCGCCTTGAGTTATTTATAAAAATAATAAAGGCAGGATAGAAAATAAATAAATAAATAAATTTTTATTAAAGATTTTGATTACAATAATAAAAACTAATACAAACTAAACTTAAAAAAGAAAAAGAATAGTATGAAAGAATAAAAAGTGCAAGAAAAAATAAAAAGAAAGAGAAAAGGAAGAATATGATAAAGAAAAGAAATATATAAAGTGACTTCTAACCTTCATCACAACAAATATAGACAATTTTAGTAACTCTCCCCCCCCCCCTCTAAGGTTACAAACAGATATCTCTTCATTCCACATCTGATCCCTTATCTATAAGCAAATCCATAAAACATCAACTTTTCTATCCTGGTGTCAGCAAAAAGCCCATAAAAGGTTGCTGGAATTTTACAAAAAAAAAAAAATCTTGTTAACCTTGATCAAATAAACCAACTTTATATTCTTTCCTTCTAACAGTCTTAATCTTCAATTTATTCAAATATTGTCGTAGAATTTGATTTCTCTTCAATTCTTCTTTATCCCATCGCACAGACTTCTTCAAGGGTTTAACAAGCCTCTTTTGTAGATCCAATAAGAAAACATTTTCCAGGTCATTCACTTGGTTTGTCATTTTATTTCCCCTTTAATTTTTAAAACTTCAGCCAGTTTCTATTGTATATCCAGTAAAGCGTCCTTTTCCAAATCATTCTCTTGGCCTGTCATTTGTAGTTCCACTTTCAGTACTTTCTCTGTCTTGTCAGACCAAATTTGCTCCACATCTGTCATTCCCTCATTAACATCTTTTGGCCATAGTCTGTCCATAGATTCAGACATCATTACTGACACTGTTGATATTGTAGCTACTAATTTCTGGCTCCATTCTTCAAAGATCTCCTTTAATATTTCCAATGTTATGACATTTTGTGTCATTTTGTAAGTCCTAGTACTAACCAACACCAAAAGCAGGCTTGTATTTTTTTTCCCATCTGCTTAGAAACTTTAGTTCCCTCTAGTGTCCAGTTTCTAAAATCATAAAGTTGCTTATCTTCGTTATGGCTTACAGTAGCGAAGGTAGCCAAAATAAATCTGGTTCCCACAAGAAGCTGTTTATTTTATATAGATAATTCCAAAGTCTTATAGTAAAAGTCAATATTCCAAATTTATCTGGACCCTTAATCCAGTTATAACTTTCTTGGGTCAAAATCTTATTTAGCTTTTTGCTGTTTATTTCAAATTCTTTAACTTCTGAAGCTTATAATTAATTTTTCTTTTGTTCAGAGTTGAAGATAAACTCACCCGGTGTCCTGTGTAAGTGCAGAAATAACACGCCAAGGCTAGGAATCGAGTCTCTAGAGTTTATTTGCTACCTACTTACAGAATCCTGCTAAACTAAAATGGCTTGAAGAATCCCAGAGACATAAGTTCAGGCTAGGGCGGAGCTTTCCGGAGGCGTTTGGGAAACAAGGCCAATGCTTCTGAACTGTGCACGCGTTTCCCTTCTCTGAGGGAACTCCCCCCGCCGCCGTCCTCTATCTCCCTGACACCCGGTGACTTTTCAGACTTATTGTTCTGAAGGTCTCTAATAGCTTTAAGCTGGTTAATAGCCAATTTCTGAAACTGATTAGAAAGTGAGGCTAGTGAACTCAGTGTCCTTTAAAACAGGGGTTGGCAACCTGTCGTCCTCGGCCCACCAGTGGACCGCGGGCTGTTAGGAAGTGGGCGGCAGGGTGAGCCGGAGCAGCTGATTGGTGTGAGCCCAGAAGAGGAAACACCTCCACCTATCAGCGCGCGGTGGCAGCAGCGTGCGCATGCCCGGTGAGGCTTTTCGCCTCCCTGCCAGAACCAAGGGCATTTTCAGGGTCCCCGGAGCCTGCCCTTTCGAAGGGGCAGGCTCCGGGGACTCTGAAAATGCCATTGGTTCCAGAAGGGAGGTGAAAATCCTCGCCACGCATGCTGCCAGGTGCAAAGCTGATCGGCGTGGAGATTTTCCAACCCGCCCCCCCCACGCCGATCAGCTGTGTGGTGGGGAAGTGGCCCGGCAGCATGCGCCCGCACGGCGAGGATTTTCACCTCCCTGCCGGAACCGAGGGCATTTTCAGGGTCCCCGGAGCCTGCCCCTTTGAAAGGGCAGGCTCCGGGGACCCTGAAAATGCCCTCGGTTCCCCGAAAAAACGCTGCACGGAGCGGCAGGCCTGCAAACCCCACCCCCATCTGTCCGATTGGCTGCCACCCACAAACCCTGCCCCCCGGTCCTTGAAAAAAATTTTCTGACGGGGTGGTCCCTGATGGAAAAAAGGTTGCCGACCCCTGCTTTAAAAGTCTCCATGACAATTGCAGGCAATATGGCCGATCCCTTCATCTCTCTGTGCTCAAACCCGCAGAAGACTGCTCTTGTCCTGTCCCGACTAAGACTCGAAGCAGGAAGGTGTGGGATAAGTCTTTATTTACAATTAAAACACACAAATTGAATCTAGAGAAAACAGAAGCAACATTAGGTGCTCACAGAGTTTGGGTGGCCTGCGGTGATCCGTTCCCGGTTGGGGCGCAGGCAGGCAGCCACCATGTGGCTGCAATGCAAGGTCGTGGTGTTTGGCGTGGCTGTGAGGCAAGTCTCCGGCACGAGGCTTGGCGTGGCTGCAAGATACGGTTCCGGCACGAGGCTGGGTGGGGCTACAGGACAAGGTTCCGGTGTGGGGCATGGTGCGGCTACAAGGCAAGGTTCTGGCATGAGGCTTGGCGCATCTGTGAGGTACAGTTCCGGTGCGGGGCTGGGTGCGGCTAGGCAAGGTTCCGGCACAAGGCTTGGCGCGACGGCTGCGAGGTGAGGTCTCTGCAGAAGGCTTGGTGTGAAGGCGAGGTAAGATTCTGGTGTGAGGCTTGACGCGGCTGTGAGGTACAATTCCAGTGTGAGGCTTGGTGCTGTGGCAGCGGGACAAGGTTCCTGCTCAAGGCTTGGTGAGGTTCTGGCGCGAAACGCAGCTGGACAGCAAGGCTTGGTTCTGGCGTGGGGCGCAGCACGGCAAGAAGGCAAGGTTCCAGCATGAGGCTGGGCTGGGCGACTAGGCAAGGCTCTGGCATGGAGCCCAACTGGACCGCAAGGCAAGGTTCTGGCGCGAAGCTTGGCTGGACTGCAAGGCAAGGCTCAGGCGTGGAAGCAGGGTGAGGTCCGAGCGGGGATTCTGGTGCAGCAACAGGATCGCGATTCACTCCGGGTTGCAGTAGGGAACGTGAACAGTTGTCTCCGTCAATAGGTACACGCTGTGCTCATCTTTTATCCTTTTGATTTTCGCGCCAAATGTGAGTGGGAGCCAATTGCGCCTCGCGTTGCTCTGCCCATCTTTCCCACCTCCTTTCTCGCATGCTGATAGGTGGAGGCGAGTCTCCTTCTGGGCTGCCTCCAATCAGCTGCTCCGGATCTGGTTCAAATTTTGCACCATCCCAGTTCTTTCCCACTTCTATTGTTATCAGCCCTTCTACTTACAAATCGGACTCATCGGACTCAGTCTCCAACCTGGCAGCTGTCCTGCGGTCTCCTGATGAGAAGCAGCCCTCCAGAGCACATGTGGGTCATCTCCCATCCTCTCCTTATCCAGAGAGGTTTCAAAGAACTGGTCTACTCACTGGTTCTTCATTCTTTGCTGCGGTCGTCAGCTCCACTTTCACAGAGACGTCTTCAGTTCGCCATGCCTCCCCTGGAAGTCCGTTACTATATCTATTCTTATAAAAGTAGCTTTAGGCCCACCCAGTGTCTGTTTCTTAGTCTAGTCTACCTTATAGGGCTGACACGGTGTGAATATTCTAAGTTGCATGGAGGAGGAGGAGTCGTCTTCAGAGGGCCAGTGACCTTCTGAGCTCCAGTTGACCCTCTCCCAGCTGGCCATGGAACTCTAGGCCTCTATGGCCATTTGCTTTGTAGCTGCCAGAGAGAACAGAAACTCTCCCAGGAGCTATTTTCCTCGCCTTTTTTCCATGAGGGGAATAATGACCTTATGTTAGCAACAAAACTGGGATAACTACTAGAGCTTGAGTCTTATGTTTTCTATGTGACTTGCCAACCAGCCTCCTTGGACTGGACCTTCAGATTGCTCTTCCTGTGCTGGGTTTGTGTGTCATGGCTTTCTAATTTCAGGCAGCTCCCCATGAGATCTATTTTTGTGCTCTGATGTAATTCTTCTGTCAATCCTGTTCAGTTCACCAAGTGGTCATAGACACATTGCAGAAACTAACAGCTTATTAAGTTGTCATCCATACTTACACTTGGCCTAATCATTCATCCTCAGTACTGAGCTAAATATACATCACCCCTTGATCATCAGTGTGATGTAGCAGGGATGGGATCTGTTACGGACCCTAAAGGAAATGTTCTCTTACTCCCATTTTCGTAGTGCAGTTTTCAATCTTATGCCTGTTAAATGGTAACTGGGAGCACATATACAGCAGCATTATACTGCAAGTCTGTATTGGCCTGGCCTTTACCGCTGGAGTATTTACAATGTCATAAGCGATGCTGTGTTTAATTTCATTAAGCAACCACTGAGGAGCCCTTGTTAGCTCTGAGCATTCCTGTGGAGCCAGAATTAATGATGCTTTTAATAGTTGTGTAACTTCTTCTGCCCAGTTGAGCAATGACCTTCATTCCCCTTCTTTATGGGGAGTACAGGAGGCTGCTTCTTACCAGGTCAGTCGATTGGTCCATCTTGCTGACTACTGTCCGCTCTGATGGGCAGTGGCTTGCTCAGGTGCCCGCCGGAAATCTTTCCTGTCACCTGACCCACTCAGTGGGAGGTGCCTGGGAACCTTTGCCAGCAAAACCTGTGTGCCACCTCTAGGCCGAACTCCACTAATCAGGTAGAGCTAATCAGGTGGAGTTTTTATCAATGTAAATTGTGCATGGGGGAAAGCAGCAGCAGATAAAGATTACTGAAGTGATGTGTATTAGGTGTTACTGAACCATCATGAGAGGTTTTAGAAGGATTTTAAACCTGGGAGAATACGGTGGTTGTCAGAATAGCCTATGAACCCTGGAGCTTGAAGTCGTGTCAGAACCTGAGACAGGGGGAGTCCTTAACTAATTCAAGAAATACCAGAGCCGACCCCCTTATTTAGTCAAATCATGCCATATAGCCTTAAAAAACAGATTGTGTCACAAAAAGAAAAAGGCAACACCTTCTTTGTTTCTCCCCTGTTATATCAAGATTACATTTCCTTCTTTCTCAAAGCAGTTTAAAGGTGAAAAATGAATTCCACCAGTAGTTGGAATAACAGGAAGAGGAATTGCTGGGAAGTATCACTTGCGTGAGTCAAATAGGGATGTTAAGCCTTAGTAGGTGCAAAGACAGTCACTGTGGTGTAGTGGTTAAGGAGTGGAACTAGGAGATGAGAGAGCCAGGTTCTAATCTTCCCTTAGACAGGGTGCCCTTAGACCAGTCCTTCCTTCTCAGCCCAAATCACTGTCAGGCTCTGCGACCAGCTGAAAAACAAAACCCCTCATTGCACCATGTGCTGATAGATAGCTTCACTGTAAGAATGAGGTGAGCACAGTGCAAAAGCAAGTGGATCTTGCAACCATGTGGGACAAACACCATGAGCAATAATAATTCTTCATAGCTGCAAAAAGCTACACTCCCCAAGATTCCTTGAAGGGAAACCATGAGGATTTAAAACAGGTACATATACAGTAGCTAGAGTAGAAACTTTTATAAGACTGATGGTCTACTAATATTCTAGGAGACAACTTGATGTTTATTCAATGAAAGATAAGGATAAGAGATCCTCCTGGTGTCTGAACTCTTTCATCAGCTTTTGAATGTAATACCTATCAAAGGCCTTGCATCAGGAAACTGCTGTAAGGTTTGCTAATCTGTTGCCACTGAAGTTGCAATTGTTTTGCTTTGACTATATTCCTGTCAGGGAGATAACTGGCGGAGAAGGAGGGGGCTCCCTCCAGGGGGAGAAACGCATGCGTAGTACTGAATCCCTATGCTTTCCTCCCAAGGGGCTAAAGAAGGCCCCGCCCTGATTTCTTGGGCCCTTTCTCTGAGCATTACCAGTTCATTTTAGTTTAGCTGGATTCTGTCAAGGGGAGTAGGACAATAAACATTAGAGCTTCAACTCCAAGCCTCAGCGTGTTTTTCCTTCACTCGAAGTCAGGACAATTCCCTTTCTTTTATTTGCAAATTTGTAAATACAGCTTGAATTTCCAGGGTTCTCTCATCCAAAAGAAAACATACACGTTGGCCTATCACCTGGGATTCTAAGGGAGGTGAAGCAGGTAATGCATGCATATCCCAGTCTTCTTTTGGAAAGCTCCAGGTAACTTGTATGGAGACCTCAGAGATCTGGTATCTGCAATAGTATCAATCATGTCCAACCCCATTTAGCGTTCACGTTGTTGTTGATTTTAGGTTCCTCACTGGGATCATTTGTATAAAACAATTTAAAATGGATTTGAGATGGTAAGTAAGATATTGGTGGGAGGAATATATTACAATCTTGACACATTCAGCAGGTCACTGAGTTGCTTAGCCTTGAACGCCATCTGGAGCAGGCTGCCTGGTGCAGAGACAGGCATATTCTGTCAGTCAGCTCCAATAAAAAGGGTGTGCTTAGGAGTCACATGAATGAGGCCAAGAGAGAATCATTGCTCATTTGCGAATAGGAGCTAACTAGAAGGTTATTGCCGAAAGTGAGGTGGAAACATAAACATGCATTCAGTGAAATGTAGGGAAGGGGCCATAGTTTAGTGGGAGGTCACATGCTTTGCAAGAAGTAGCTTGCAGGTTTGATATCTGCTGCCTCTAGATAAGGCTGAGAAAGACTTTAGTCTGATCCTCTAGAGCAGGGTTTCTCAGCCAGGGTCCTGTGGAACCCTGGGGTTCTGCGAGAGGTCACTAGGGGTTCCCTGGGAGATCACGGTTTATTTTAAAAATTATTTCAAATTTGGGCTACCAAATGAATTCTTCAAAGTGCGAAAAAAATGTATTATATGGCAAAAGGAAGTGCAAATTGATGTGCGCTGGTAAAAAAGTGATCTTGACTTCTCATATGACAATGAGATGGTGATGACTGGTCAGGAAAAGATCTTGGAATCTGGACAAATACCTTGATAAACATGATTGGCTTAGTATGCAATGGCTGGAAAAAAATGATTTCCTGTTGGGATTATTGGAAGAGAAATCAAGGCAATAACTTAATACTATATACAAACCTGTCTTATCACCACGTTTGGGATGCTGTGAACAGCTCCAGCCACTGTATCTGTATAATTATCCTCATGGATGTGTAAAGCTGTTTTTATGCAACAGTTACCTTTATGCCATTAATGGATTAAACTGCATAAATAAAATGACAAAAAGGAAGATTATCCCCTGAAATAACTCTCTCTGAATATCTGGGATAATCAGGAGAGACTTCATGACACAGAGCCTCAGTAGTTTTGACAACTGCATACCCAGGTAGTCCCCGTGGAACTTAACAGTCTGAATATGGACTATAAAAGAAAGGAAAACAAAGTCAATGACTTAGCCAAGGTCACCCAGAGCGTCAGACCTTGGAGCATAAGGGAGTTCTTCCACTTTCCAAACCCAGCCAACACTTGCTGTCATTGGCTCTCTGATCTGGACTTCTTTTTTTTAGTTTCCACACAGACACACAGACACACACACACACACACGGCTGTTCCTAATGTTTCTCCATTTGATTTTAAGGCCACTAAGGGTAGACCTATGGAAAGCATTTGAAATGGATGTTTTGTCAAACGTGTGAGCGTGAGGGAAGCACCCCTTCAATTGTTAAAGCAGCCGCATCCTCTGGAGGGCTCTTTCAGCTGTGTTGATGGTTGTCCCCAGTTCCGTCTGTGTGTATGTACCTGCATGGATAACACCTCTGCTGTGACCAGCAATGGAGTAAAATGGCTGTGATGCAACAGGTTCAGAGAAGGGCAATGAGGATGATCAGGAGTCAAGAAGCTAAGTCTTAGAAGGAGAGACTGAAGGAAGTATGTTTAGCCTTCAGAAAAGATGACTGATATGACAGCAACTTTTTTGAGAGGTGATTGATATGAAAAAGGGTATCTCATAGAAGAAGGACAAGTTCTCTGTCTTCCCAAATATGGAACAATGGTTTTAGAATCCAGGACGATTGACTCCGTTTGGATGGTACTAAAAAACACCCACAGTGGGATCAGTTTGACAGTGGAACCAATTACCCAGACAAGTGCTGGGCTCTCCTTTATGGGATGTGCTCAGGAGAAGCTAGACAGCCTTCCGTCAGGGATACTCAGACTGGGATTCCTGCATTAAGCAGCAGAGATTAGACTGAGTGGCTTAAGTGACCTCTTCCGACACTACGATTCTATGACTTGGCAGTCAAATCAGATTTAGTGAGCATTACTTGTGCAGGTTGGAGTAGCCTGAAGGCCTCTAGTGTAAAGTGTTCCACTTAGGAGTAGTTCATTGCTGGGGGTTACATCTGCTGCTTGTGAGCCAGTGTGATCAATTAACTTTGGACCTCAATAAACCTCCCTGGTATTTTGACTCTTCATTTGCTCTCTTGTTTTTCGCCTCTAGAACCTTGACTGGAACCAGTCTGACTCTTGAGTTCAAGACCAGACCAACTTACTGACTACTTGTCTGTCTGTCACTCTAGCTGCAAGTAACTATTTCTGGAATTAAATCTTGGATTGTAAAACAATGTTTTTGAAACTCCCAAGTCAGAACAAAACAATGGGTTGCAGAAGTATTGTGGGGATTCCCAGGGTAGAAGACTATCAGTGACATTGCCAAAATGTCTTCTTCCTATTCTAGGATATGTTCATGGTGAGGAAGATAATTACCAAGCAACCTATGTGCCAGTGTTATTTTCTTTCTTTTTTTGTTTGTTTTTTGTTTTTGTTTTTTTTGTTTGTGTTATTTTCTTTCTAAGTTCTGAGTTAATGGGCAACTTCAAGGTCCATGCCCTAACCTTTTTTGATTCTTTGTTAGATAACCCTTGGAACAGAGAACTTTCCATCTATAAACTAGGACAAAGAACCTAATTACCTCTTCTTAACAAGTGGGGGAGGGATTTCTCCCACAAACATCTAACAGATAGGACTGTTTATTGAAAGACCACTAAGCTGGCCAGAAAAATTATTGTGTGCTGAATCATGAAGATGGGGAGTTGTGGAGACGTTCATCTTCATCCTTTCTAAATGATACCCCTACTATCTAAACTGTTCATGTTGGTGGCAGCTGTTCTCCTGGTTTTTTTTTTATCCATTCAATCATGTCTGATTCTTGGAGACTGCCTGGATAAGTCCCTGCATTTGTCTTGGCAAGATTTTGGAAGTGGTTTGCCATTGCCTCCTTCCTGAGAGAGAATGATTGGCTCAAGGTCACCCAGCTGGCTTTGTGCCTAAGGCAGGACTAGAACTCACAGTCTCCTGGTTTCCAGCCTGATGCCTTAACCACCACACCAGATTTTTTTTCACCAATGCTACCACTTTTCTTCTGATACTAATATTTCTTTTGAAGCACTAGCCATAAACCTGGGCGATGAAGAAATCCAGTGGAGAAAATTCTGGTACAGGTTCTCTTCCAGAATCATGACTTCCATTCGCCAGTAACCTTATTTGAAGATGGGAAGAGGTTTTTCCTAACATAGGCTTTTTTCAGACTTTGTCCTTTTATGCAGCTTTGACTGTTTAAAAGACTTCCCTCCCCCACCCATCACAATTACAAATAATGGAGACCATATAAGTGATAGATCTGCTGTCACTCACAGGCCATTTGATAATTGCCCAGACAACAAGCCTGAATGTCCCTTTATGTCCCTCCGTTCCAAGTTGATGTAACAAGTGGCTGGCTTGATAGGTGGGTTCCAGTCTAGCTCTGTTCAAAGCCGTGGAGTCCTTGGTTCTGTTCAAAGCCTTTGAACTGGAGAAGTGCTTTGTGATAGAGAAAATTACTGTATGAACCAAATTGGGTGAGGCTCTATTTGCTGCATCACCACTACATTTTTGCAGCGCAAATCCTGTTACAAAACATGAGGGCAACGATAAGCTTCTGTCTATTTTCCATAGGTGTGAATTGGCCAAGAGAAATGATATGCTGTTCCAGAAAGTAACAGAGAGAGAGATCAGCACATGAGACAAAGCAGCTATCAGTGATGTTCTTCCCTTATCAATGTGCTCAGTTTGCCTCCCTGCATCTCTTTGGAAGCTCACCAACTCTTGCAAAAGAAGAGGCAACCTCAGAAACTGATCAGTAGAAATCTCCAGGGCTCTGAACCTTCCCCTGGGAATCAGATGCCAGTTAGCTCCAGTTCACAACTGGGAGATAGTGATCTTGCTCTGCCTGAGGACTTTTCTCTTTCCTCATTGGGTGCATAGATTAACAAGAAGGCCCCTCCCACCAAATTGCTTAAATCAGGAAGCATGCCCTGAATATTCCTTGAGTAACATTATATTCCTGGACCTCCAGTCTTTCAAATGAGGTGACGTTACTGGCATTACACTTTGCAGTGCAGTGCAGTTAAGGGAAATGTCCATTCTATAGAGCAGAGCTTTCCAAACTGTGTGTCGCGACACAAAAGTGTGTCATCACACACAGTCTGGTGTGTTGCCACACAACCAGCACTGATCATCATCAGCGCTTCCGGGTTTTCCCGTGGCGACACACCAACGGCGGTGCGCAAAAACCAAAAGCGGCAGCAGCGCTTCCGGGTTTTTGCGCGCTGCCGCAACAGCAGCACTTCCGGGTTTTCCCGCGGCGACACACCAACGGCGGTTGGTGTGTCGCCGCGGGAAAACTTTGGAAAGCCCTGCTATAGAGGACTGAGCTACAGTAAATGCTGATGAACAGCTTTTTTTTTTAACCAAGGGTAAAGGACTTATAGGGAGAAGGGTGATCCTGATTGCTGATGAAAATGCCTAATTAATTAATTAATTAATTAATTACCACAGGACACCAGAGTACAGGCTGAAATTGTAGCCCTCACTCTGTGCTGGGTTTAGACACAATCATCCACTCAAATTTCATCCAATATACAGTGAAGCTAAATCAAGGAGAAGAGGGAAGAATTACCCCAACTTTTCTAATTATTTTGACATTCTGTTACTTCAAAAAGGGTGCTCCCACGAGACTTTTCCTTTATTCACAGCTCCCACCTGCTATAACCAAGGAACAACTACCCTCAGTCTGTCTACCAACTGAAGAATATGTTATAGGCCAGGGCTTTCCAAACTTTTCAGTTGGTGACACACCAATGGCGGCGCACAAAAACCTGGAAGCACTGTGGCGGCGGGCAAAAACCTGGAAGCACCGCCACTACGGCGCTTCCTGTTTTTTTCGTGCCACCACAGCACTTCCAGGTTTTTGCGCGCCGCCACAGTGGTGGCGCTTCTGGGTTTTCACCCACCGCCACCGTGGTGCTTTTGGGTTTTCATGTGTGGCGGTGGCAGCGGCGGTGTCCTGGTGTGCCGCACGAAAACCCGGAAGCACTGAAGGCAGTGGTGCACGTGGCGGCAGCGGGCCATCAGCGCTTCCGGGTTTTTGCGCAGCACACCTGGGCCCTGCAAGCAACACAGTACTGGGTCGCGACACACAGTTTGGAAAGCTATGTTATAGGTCAGGGGTCGGCAAACTTTTTATGCCGGGAGCCATGCTCGTGCACATTTTGAAATGCTCAAGAGCCAGGGGGCGCGGTTTGCGGGTGGGGGCCAATCGTGTGGAAGGGGGCGGGGTTTGCGGGCGGGAGCCAATCACGTGGCTTATTGGGGCGGGTGGGAGGGCGTGGGGGAGCCGCACAGGCGCCGAGGGGGGCGGGCCCGGCGGCGGAGGCCCGGGCCGCCCGCCTGCCCCGCCCACCTGCTTGCCTGCCTCAGGGCGGGCGGAGGGAGGCGGGCAGCCGCTCCACCTTCTCTCCTGCCGGCGGAGGAGGAGGAGGAGGCGGAGGCGGCGTCCTCTTCCTCGCCGCCCGGCTACGGATCGAGCACCTCTTCTTCCCCCAGCAGCAGACCAGGGAAAGAGATGGGGAAAGTTGTCCACCTCCACCTCTGGGCTCCGCTGGCTCCAGCAAGAGCGAAGGCACCCCGGAGGGGGTGGGGTCGTCCTCCTTGGCCCCCCACCCTGCCGCCCATCTGCCCGCCCACCCAGCAGGACCCGGCGTCCCCCCCACTCCCGCTCCTCCCCCGGCAAGAGGCGCCCGGGGTCGACCACTGCCCAGCCCATGTCCTTCCTCCCACAGCAGAGGCTCCAGCACCCGGAGGGCCTCCCGCGGCCGCTTCTCCAGGAGCGCCTCCAAGGCGCACGGCCAAACTCCCACCCCCAAACTCTGATGGCCGGCGCCATCAGGGGAGGGAGGAGAAGGGTGGGCGGAGGTGGGGCAGGGGTGGTGGGTGCCGGCGAGGGAGAGAAGAAGGAAGGCAGTAAGGAGCGGCATCCAGGCGCTGGGCGAGGGCGCGGGCCCAGGACGCGTGCGGCAGGGCGGCGCAGGGGGCCTGGCCGGGGCGGGGGCGGCGGGGGCGGAGGGACCAGGCAGACCCGGCCAAGGCGGCTGCTGGCCCTGTGCGAGGCCTTGCCTGAGGAAGGCTGGGCCGAGCGCCCAAACGGGATGCCCCTGGAAGAGCTGCGCCTGCTGCTGGAGAAGGCGCTGAGCCTGGTGCGGAAGGCGCTGAGCTGTCATGCTGTCAGCCTGGAGAGCGCTCTGTGGGCTGGCCCGCTGGAGGAGGAGGAGGCGGCTGCGAATGGGACCTTGCCAAAAGCTCCCCTGGATGAGGTGGGACAGAGACACAGGGCACCCCAAGAGGCCCCTGCAGAGAGCTCCCCAAGTGGCCCCCACCAGGAGCACCCTCCTGCCCCATCAATCAAAACCCCACCCCGCCATTCGGCATCCTGTCCCCCCAATAACCCGAGCCCTGCGGCGGCCGGGGGAGCCGAGCCAGGCTCGGACCGGAGGCGGCCAAGGGGAGAGCAGGTGGCTCTTCGCCCTGCGCCGCCCTGTCGCTCGCGTCCTGGGCCCGCGCCCTCGCCTGGATGCCGCGGAGCAGCGCCATCTCCAGCCGCAGCAGCCCCTGCAGCCGCTCCTGCGCCGCCTCCAACAGCGCCGCGTCCCGGGCCAGCAGCGCCTCCCTGCCGCGCCGGGCCTCGCTCAGTGCGCTCGGAGAGACGGGCCTAAAGGGGCGCAGAGGCCGGAGAGGGAGCCCCTCCATCTCCCCTTCTCTCCCTGCCTCGCCCGCCTGCTGGGCGCAGAAGCGCAGTCGCCTTGACGTCAGGCGCTGGCGGCGCGCAGCCAAACTCACCCAGCGCCTGGATGCCGCTCCTTACTGCCTTCCTTCTTCTCTCCCTCGCCAACACCCACCACCCCTGCCCCACCTCCGCCCACCCTTCTCCTCCCTCCCCTGATGGCGCCGGCCATCAGAGTTTGGGGGCGGGATCCAATCGCGTGGAAGGGGCGGGGGTGAGTTCAGCTGCGGTTGAGCCACGCTCAAGGGGCCAAAGAGCCAGATCTGGCTCGAGAGCCGCCATTTCCGACCCTTGTTATAGGTGATAAATTATACAGTATGTTCCTCTGCAAATGGAAAGGCCTTTTTTCACCCATACTACTCCTACCTATCAAGGACTCAGCACTCCCTTCTTGTGAAAGTTTGAATGCTCTTACATTTGGAACGTTTTAAAAAATTATTATTATTATTATTATTATTATTATTATTATTATTATTCACAAAAATGCAAAATCACAGCTGCCAGTTTTTTAGCTGGTGTTGGCCTTCATTCGCATCGAGTTCTTCCCAAGAACCTAGGATGTCGTAATGTATCGGCGTAGTATACGTGTGGATCCAAGCAGTGGCCTTTTGTAATTGACAGATGGAAATTTTGTCAATGCGCAGATTTTCTAAGTGCCGTCCAAAGTTTTTAGGTATGGCACCAGCGTGCCGATAACCACTGGGACCACCACTGCCAGTTTATGCCATAATCTTTCAACTTCAATTTTCAGATCTTGATATTTTGTGATCTTCTCCAATTCTTTGTTTTCTATTCTACTATCCCCCTGTATTGCCACATCAATTATCCACACTTTCTTTTTTTCATCCACAGTTAAATCTGGTGTGTTATGTGCTAAGACTTTTATCAGTTTGTATTCGGAAATCCCACAATATTTTAACCTGCTCATTTTCAACTACTTTTTCAACTACAGTATATGTTCCCACCAATTTTTTATTACTGGCAAACAATAATTTTTACAGATGTTCCAGTGAATCATTTTGGTGATTGTGTTATGTTGTTGTTTATAGTCAGTTTGTGCTATCTTCTTGTATGAGCTGAGTATATGATCTACTGTTTCTTCTGCTTCTTTGTAAGATTTGCACTTTGAATCATTTTATGATTTTTCAATTCTGGCCTTGATTGCATTAGTTCAAATAGCTTGCTCTTGAGCAGCCAATAACAAGCCTTCGGGTTGTTTTTTTTTAACGTTTCAGTGGTAAGCCATTGCTAGGTTTTATCTTTATCCACTTTCCCCTCAATTTATTATTGTTGGTCGCACAGTCAGCCAGATGTTTTTTAGACTGGATTTGGCATTTTTATCCACCTATTGAGTCCTTCCCAAGGACCTGGGATAGGCAGATGTTGTTGATATTTTAGTTATTATTTATTATTATTATTATGTTGTTGTTGTTGTTATGCCTTGTCCTGACTCCTGGCAGCTGCCTGGACAAGTTAATGCAACTTTCTTGGCAACATTTTTTGAAAGTAGTTTGCCATTCCTTTCTTCTTAGGGCTGAAAGAGAGTGACTGGCCCAATGTCACCCAGCTGGCTTTGTGCTTAAGACAGGACTAAAACTCAGTTTCTCAGTTTCTATCCTGGTGGCTTAACTGTTACAGCAAACCAGCTCTCCTTTTGGAATATAGGTAAGAGAAAAAATTATGAGTAAGGGAGTACATATAAAGATAAATAAAATTAATGTTTGGTGAAAAAAAAGCAGAATGGGTTTCTGCTCTATCTCATAGAACTAGTACCAATTAAATGAAACTCATTGTTACCAGAGTCAGGATAAGTAAAGGTAAAGGTTCCCCCCGCACATTTGTGGAGTCAGGATAGATATATGGAAATATTTTGCATAACTCATAATATGGAATTTTCTACTTGAAGATGGACAACTTTAAATGTGGATTAGGTAAATTCATGGAGGACAATTCTACTGGTTATGAATGCTCCATATTACAGATAGTCCTCACTTAACAACCATTCATTTAGTGATGTTTCGGACTTATAACGGTGCTGAAAAAACCAACTTACAACCAGTTCTCACACTTATGACTGTTGCAGTGTCCCTGCGTCACGTGATCACGATTTGGGAACTTGGCAACCGGTTTGCATTTATGACCATTGCAGCATCCTGTGGTCACATGATCACCATTCTCGATCTTCCCAGCTGGCTTCTGGCAAGCAGAATCAGTGGGGAACCGCATGATTCGCTTAACAACCACATGGTTCACTTAATGCCCATGGTGATTCGCTTAACAATCGCCGCAAAAAACGTCATAAAAATGGGTTGGATTCGCTTAATGACCGCTTCACTTAGCAACCAAAATTCTGGTCCCAATTGTAATTGTTAAGTGAGGACTACCTGTACTTTCAGTGTCAAAGATAAGAAGCCTCTAAGTCAGTGCTTTCCAAAGTCCCACCGTTGGTAACACACCAGCGGTGGTGGTGGCACATGCAGCGGTGGCGGCGTGCACGGCGGCGGCAGTCTCGTTTGTCGCGCTAAAACCCGGAAGCGCTGGTGGCGCGCTGCTGCCACCGCCACTACCGCCACATGAGCCGCTGCTGCTGCCGCCGCCACCACGGGAGCAGCGGCAACGCACCATCAGCACTTCTAGGTTTAGTCGCGACACACTAATGTGTCATGACACACAGTTTGGAAAGCTATGCTCTAAGTAACCTTTGCTGGGAATATGACTAGGAAAATGTTGTTGTTCTGCTTGGGCCATTATTGGAGCAGAATATTGGACTAGGTAAGTCATTGGTCAAATCCTGTTGGCCTCAGGGATCCCCTGCACATTCAGGCTCAAATATAGGCCAGAAGTTACAAAATTATTATATTCGTTTCATGTGTAGGCCTGTATCTAAGCACTAACAGTGTTCTTAAACTAAAAATAAAGAATGAAACTTACCTCTTTAATGTGAAGTTGCCCGAATTTGAAATAATTTTTAAAATAAATCATGATTTCCCAAGAAACCCCTAGTGACCTCTCGCAGAACCCTAGGGTTCTACGGAACTCTGGTTGAGAAACCCTGGTCTACAGCCTTAGGATTTCCTGATCTCCCATGTTAGCAGGGGGTCTGAAGAGGAGTCAGAAAAGTCAAGATTTTCCTTGTCAAGGGGTGTCTGCAGGGATGACAAATGTAGAAAGGGATCGGGCCTCCAACTGCATGATTGTGGCTGCCATCTTGACCATTTCTCCCCTCCCTGCAGACCCCTCTGCATGTTAGAATGATCCATTCCTGCTTTCTGGTTTCTGTTCATTAAACAGAGATCTAGAATAGAATCACTCTACTTTTTATATGACTGCTGAGTTTGCTCTGGAGTCTCTGGTGAGAAACTGTTGAAGGCCTTTTAAAAATCTAAGTCAATAATGAATCACCTCTATCACATAGTTGTTACCACTTACAAAGAATGATGAAAGGTTAGTGAGAAAGAGCTTATTATTGCAAAGCCATGCCAATTCTCTCTGAGTGAAAAGGTTAGTCTTTCTATATCCTTGATTATTAATCTTTAATAATATTTTCCACCCATTTCAAGTAGAACAGATGACAAGTAAACCAGCCTGGAATTTCTTGTCTCTTCCTGGGATCTGTTTTTTTAAAACTGGCATTACTTTGCCCACTGATCTGAATTTTTTTTTTAAGAAGATCAACAATTTCATGTTTTTGTTCCTTATGTACTCTCATATGGATGCTTTCTGGATTTGGTTTGTCTTCAACTTGGCAATACAACTGAAAATTTTATCATTATTTGCTTCCATTCCACAGATGCTGAATCCCACAGATTTGCAAAGAATGCCAACAATTAGCACTCTCCATTGCTACCTCCAGGCTGGCTAATAGTGGAGCACCTTGTCCTTCACTATCTGATCTGATCATTAATGAATAAAAACCTGATTGAATAAAAACCTTTCCATCCTCACTCCCCAAGAAAAGAATTTAAAGTAACTTCATAGCTTTTGTCTAGCCCCATGCTCCTTATGGTTGTCATTTGTCTTGTAATTAGCAAATAATAAAAACCTTCTGATGGATGCTATATGGGAGAAATGGGTGGGGCAGTGTTTCTCAACCTTAGCAACTTTAAGATATGTGGACTTCAACTCCCAGAATTCCCCAGTCAGCATGGGGAACTGCATGGCTGGCTGGGGAATTCTGGGGGTTGAAGTCCACATATCTTAAAGTTGCTAAGGCTGAGAAACACTGGGATGGGATATCAATTGTAAAAAGCTGTAAACAAATGCCCTGATTTTAGTAGCTCCATAGGTACTACAGCAGCAAACATGAACACAGAAGCTGTGAATGACTACAGAAATGATGATACTGCAACATAACCCCTTCTAAATGCCTTTTTGAGTAGCTGTGACTATGCCAGCACCTCACTAAATTGATGGGGTGCAGAGGTGAAGGAAGATCAGTCTTAAGCAATGCAACTACAAACAAGAAGACGTTGGAAGCTGACTGCAGCTTCTCTGTCTATCCTGGTTTCACTGAGAAATGAAATGGCTACATTGAGGTCTTGAGCTGGGGTAGGGAGGGGGAAGAATGGGAATACTGTAGACCAGTGTTCCTCAACCTTGGCGACTTGAAGATGTGTGGACTTGAAGTTGAAGTTGAAGTCACCAAGGTTGAGGAACACTTCTGTAGACCATTCCCGTTGGCTGCAATAGGACGGATGAATGCTTTGTAATAACAGTGCTGGCCACCTGGAGGATTTAAAAGGTAAGAATGGTTTTTCCTTGTCAGGGAAAATGATGGGGGGTGGGTGGGAAGGCAAATGATACAACGTCTGGATCAGGGTTTTTTTCCCCATGAAACATCAGTAGCAAGGTATCTGCCCTACATCCTCTGCAGTAAACATAAAAAGAAATAACCAGTTCAGCTTCTCTGCAATCTTGTTATCCTCTTTTAGTGCTTCCCTGCCAATTATTTCCTTTTGATGCGTTTAAAGAATTGCTACTGCTAATTTAACATGTCTGTGTGTGTCTGTGTATATGCGTATGCGTGTCCATATATACACATACACACACACATACATTAGGGGCAACCCTTCATTTCTAGCAGAAGTCTTCTTTTCTTGAGTAGCTTGCTTAAGAGTCCTTGTTAATCAGGCAGATGACCAGTTATCATACAGATGTGGTTATGGCCTGCCATGTTAGTGGCACATTGACTTGGATCTTAGGGCATAGTATCATTTGGATACTCTGTTAATTTCATAGAAAAAATGTTTGCTAATATAGAAGCAACAGTCAAATCATGAATTACATCGATACAGAGCTGTTCTATTAAATTACTTATACAAATATTCTATATGCAAATATATTATTCTTGCCAACATGTTGTATATTGTTTTTCTGTGGAGGTTTATGGAAACTTCCCTGATTTAGCACTAGTAAACAACTGTGATCTCACAGCACATTTCATGCTTCTCACATTGTGATCTTGGCTGGTCACAAGCTGGTCATGAAAAGGAAAAAAACTAAATGTATTTTAGTTTTAATTTTTTTAAAATAAAATGCTATATAGGAAAAGGATGTGGGATAGAAATTTAGGGTTCAACTTGTGAAATATAAAACTTAAAAGCTGTGCTGGATTAAAGTGTTTTCTGGTTCATGATTCTGTTCCGATAGTGGGACATTAATGCACTAGCAGATTTGCATGCATGTTCCCCATAAATAAAAATGCTGCATGATCCTGGAAACATAACCTGGTCAACATTATTCATAGCTATTGTTAATTTTATCCTTCATAGATTTTTGTGCCTCTTTTTAAAGGTGTCCAGTTCTGTGGCCATGAAACATCAGTATATTTTGGCTGCAGTTAAAGGAAAAAGATTAATTCAGCCACAGTCAATTTCCATATTTCATTTTACTTCAAGACATACAAATTAAAACTACCTATTATGCAGCATTGGGATTAAATACTTATTTAGTCTATTTATTCTTAAATTAACTGAGGCAATAAACAGGGCTCCTGGTATCTTTAGTGCTAAATACTACCACTTGTAGCATATTTGTTGTAACCCGCCCAGAGTCCCTTGCATGGGAGATGGGCGGGGAATAAATTTGAAAAATAAATAAATAAATAAATAAATAAAATTTGAGATGAAAAGTTGAAAATAATGTCTGGATCTTCATAGCTGGGTAGTCCATCCCAATTTGCAGAATTGCAGAACAGGATTTTAGACTGGTCAAAATAGTCCACATTTAAATTGTTCACTAAATTCAACAGCAAGTCTCATTAGAACAAGGTTTAACAACCTCTTAATGTGGTGGACACCACTGTATGATTCCAATCACACCCACACAGAGAGAGACTCAAATCTCATGATAACTCATGTGAGAACACAGAGATTTTTTAAGATTTGGTTATCTGATGAAGTTGGGCCATCTTTCATTTAAGTGGTTGGTGGATACCATCTAGTGGTGTGACTGTCAGCGCTGCGTATTGCCAATCTTCAAGTCAGAGCAATTGTATGGGACATATTACAGAGCTCCAATAAACATACCTTTTGAGGATTTGGGGGGTGGGTGCATTACATTTCTTTCTAGGCTCCCCTAAGATCTTCAGAGGATCACTTGGATCAGACAGATTCTCTCCTACCAATAATTGATTAATCTCAGCTTCTTGGAAAATTACTAGCTTGGCATATTTCTGAAATCAATCCAAATAGAACATGTTGGTTCTAGTACACACCTCTCCTCCTCCTCCTTCTGTTCCATCTGTCCACATTCTGGTTCAGTGGCTAAATATTAACAGTTTACATCTGCAGTAACATGGCCCAGAGGTCAAAAGATGACATCCCAGCAAGGTTTCTGGATCTAAGCCTAGGTTGATATGACGCCAGTGTACAGAACTCTTTTCTAGGAGAACAGAGATGGGGCCAGTTCTTTGGCACAGTGACTCTATAGGAAGGTGATATTTCAGCCGAGTGAATTCTCCTGTGTAGCAACAGGCTTTGATTATGAGGCAAGGTAGACAACCAGTGATGGCCAAGATTGTCTAAGGATTCCCTCTTCTCTCTTTTCCCTAGAAAAAGAAGGTGCAGAAGAAAACATACGGGATAATGAGTGTGTAAATACATGACCACACATTGCATGACTCCTGCTTAACCTTTTGGTCTGGCAACTCTACACAGAGAGATAGTAATTGGAGCTTGCAGTGAGCATTGCTTGCATTGCCACCTTCTGCTTAGGAAAAGGGCAGTCCTTGTGTCACTGCTCTCCTGAATCAATGCTGAATGCCATTCTAAGATCAAACCAAGCAGGGGAAGGACTGTTTTTTCATGCAGATGAGAGTAAGGCTCACCAGCATTAACTGGCATTTTACTCAGCATGGCTGCTGGTCACTTTACCACATATTTTATATCCATGTATACCAGATATATATGGGGCGTGGTGGCTCAGCGGGTAAGACGCCAGGCTTGTCAATCAGAAGATCGCAAGTTCGGAGGTTCGAATCCCTAGCCCCGCCTGATGGAGTGAGCTCCCGCACTTGACCCAGCTCTTGCCAACCTAGCAATTCAAAAGCATGCAAATGCAAGTAGATGAATAGGTACCACTTCGGTGGGTAGGTAACAGCGTTCCGCATGCGTCATGCGGCCTCATGGCCGTGGAAACGTCTTCGGACAACGCTGGCTCTTCGGCTAACAAATGGAAATGAGCACCGGCCCCTAGAGTCGGACACGACTGCAAAAATGTGCAGGGGGAAACTTTACCTTTACTATACCAGATATACGAAAGCCCCAATAACAAAATATTTGAAGTATGTACAGAATTTGTATCTTTTAAAACTGTAGATAGCTCCTTGCAATCAGGATTTGAAATAGTGTATGGGGTGAACCCTTCACTCTTGTACAACAGTCTTAATGAACCCTGCCCCCTTCCAGATTACAAGCTGTTGCTAGCTACTGGGGACAGGGGACAATCTGATATGGAAACCAGGGGTGTACATTGGGTGAGAATGAATCCCACATTGCACTTTTTGTTGTTGTTCAGTCATTTAGTCGTGTCCGACTCTTCGTGACCTCATGGACCATAGCACGCCAGGCCTTCCTGTCCTCCACTGTCTCTCGGAGTTTACTCAAATTCATATTCATTACATTGGTGATGCTATCTAACCATCTCATCCTCTGCTGTCCCCTTCTCCTTTTGCCTTCAGTCTTTCCCAGCATCAGGGTCTTTTCCAGTGAGTCCTCTCTTCGCATTAGGTGGCCAAAGTATTTGAGCTTCAGCTTCAGCATCTGTCCTTCCAATGAGCAGTCAGGGTTGATTTCCTTTAGGATTGACTGGTTTGACCTCCTTGCAGTCCAAGGGACTCTCAAGCGTCTTCTCCAGCACCACAGTTCGAAAGCATCCATTCTTCGGCGCTCAGCCTTCCTTATGGTCCAACTCTCACAGCCATACATTACTACTGGAAAAACCATAGCTTTAACTATACGGACCTTTGTCGGCAAGGTGATGTCTCTGCTTTTTAATATGCTGTCTAGGTTTGCCATAGCTTTCCTCCCAAGGAGCAAGCGTCTTTTAATTTCATGGCTGCAGTCACCGTCTGCGGTGATCTTGGAGCCCAAGAAAATAAAATCTGTCACTGCTTCCATTTCTTCCCCTTCTATTTGCCAGGAAGTGATGGGACCAGATGCCATGATCTGGGTTTTTTTAATGTTGAGTTTCAAGCCAGCTTTTGCACTCTCCTCTTTCACCCTCATCAAGAGGCTCTTTAGTTCCTCTTCACTTTCTGCCATTAGGGTGGTATCGTCTGCATATCTGAGGGTGATAATATACAGCCTTGTCGTACTCCTTTCCCAATCTTGAACCAGTCGGTTGTTCCATGTCCGGTTCTAACTGTTGCTTCTTGACCCACATACAGGTTTCTCCACATTGCACTAGGCTGATTCAAATATAGATAATACCCAAACTGAATAAAGCTTCTTCAAAGTAGTCCAAATTTACTCTGAACCAGCTTTGACATTTCAGAGGGACCAAGAGACTGTGCATCTGCAAAATTATTTATGTAAAAATATAAGGAAATAAATCTATGAAGGTTCTCAGTCATCCAGGTGGAATTGTCTGTAGCTTGAATCATGTCAACTGGATTTCTATTTTCTCAGTGGAAACGTTTCACTCCTTATCCAAGGAGCTTCTTCAGTCTGAGCAAAGTTGGTAAGGGAATCCTGTTTTAGGTCTGGTAGATTTAGATTTGGTGAAGGCCCAATTTGGTGAAGGCCTGTGGATATCCAAATTGGGCCTTCACCAAATCTAAATCTACCAGACCTAAAACAGCGACAAATAGGGCTGAGACTCAGAATAAACGGAAGAACCTGGTCATTCCTTACATGGCTGGCGTGTCTGAAAAGATAAAACGGATATTTGGCAAACACCACATACCTGTATATTTCAAACCCACCAACACACTGAGACAGAGGCTTGTACACCCCAAAGATCAAACTCCAAAACACAAGAAAAGCAATGTAGTTTATGCAATCCAGTGCAGTGAGGAGTGCTCTGAACTCTACATTGGAGAAACCAAACAACTTTTGTACAGGAGGATGGCCCAACATAGGAGAAGTAACACCACAGGACCAGAGTCAGCAGTTTATCTTCATCTAAAGGAAAAAGGACACTCATTTGAGGACATTAATGTTCACATTTTAGACAGAGAAGATAGGTGGTTTGAGAGAGGGGTCAAGGAATCCATTTATGCCAACTTGGAAAATCCTTCCTTGAATAGAGGTGGGGGCCTCAGGCACAATCTTTCCCCCATCTTCGTCCCTGCTTTGTCTTCTGTGCCTAGGAAGATTAAGACCATTTCACAAGCTCAACAGCAGCATGGTGATCTTAACGATCCTCCTTTAGATGATAAAAGGACTTAAAATAACATCTCAATATAACTATGACCTAGCCCCAGGTGTAAGGTCACACAGCTACCTAGTAACATATTTAGGATTCCCTTACCAACTTTGCTCAGACTGAAGAAGCTCCTTGGATAAGGAGCGAAACGTTTCCACTGAGAAAATAGAAATCCAGTTGACATGATTCAAGCTACAGATAAGGAAATAAAATTTAATGTTTTGATGGACAGCTCTAGCTTCTAAACACAGTGCATGATTTTACCAGGCCCCTTTAAACATAGTGGTTTGAATTTGAATTATCTATTCAGTTGTATCCGACCCTTGGCGATTCCATAAGCCAGCTCTCTCCATGATTTCCGATCTTGTACAGCTTCTTTCAGTTGCTTTAAATTTTGGCCTGTGTCTGCTTTGATTACATCCAACCAGCGCGTTCTTTGGCTTCCTCGTCGTCTTTTGCCACTGACTGTTCCAAGTATAACGTCTTTCTCTAACGGGTGGTAGAGGAAAAGAAATTAACATAATACTGTATCCATGCAAAAGAAAGATAATGCTGAATTTAAGATAATCTGCAAATCCGATGAGACATTCTCTCCACTTCTTCATCTAATCCATTAAAAAGTGTTGAAAGGTACAGGTTGCAGAATTAATTCCTGTAGCAGCCTTCCCAATACCTCCCTTTGATTTCAGGAGAAACTGTGCCAATCTCTGAATACAATTTTCAAAGCTAGCCTTGGGTCCAGTTAATTGTCATGCTATCCAGGTCACACTTAACTAATTTGCTAATTGTTGTTATTTTATTTATAAAATGCTTTGATGAAACCAAGACATATTATGTCTCTATAATTCCCATAATCCAGTAACCAAGTTAGCTAATCAAGTAATAATAATGTAACATTAGTCTGGTAAAGTTTAGTCTTGACAAACTCATGCTAACTTTTAGTAATCACTGCATTGTTTTTAAGGTGCTTATAGATCAGTCACTTTACAATCTGCTCTAGAATCTTCCTAGATGGCAGAGTGACTGAACTGCACTTCTCTAGATCTCCATTTTCCCTTCTTTGAGGATACGGATGAGGTCTGTGGTCTCCAATGACTGGCACTTCACTCATTCTCTACGATTTCTCAACAATAATACATTAAGGTTCAGTTGGGGCATCAGCAAGTCCCTTCAGTACCCAGGATTCAATTAACTAGCCCTGGAGATTTAACTTCATTCAAAGATATTCTGTGTCTTTCAAGATTCAGTCCTGCCCTTGAAATGCATACCCTTTTATAGTAGAAGATTAAGCCAAAATAGGAAGTGAGATTGCCATTTTCTCTGTTAGCATTTTTCCATCTTCAACGAACAGCTGGTATGCTGATTCTTTTTACTGTGAGCATGTCTGAGGAAGACTATCATACAAATGCATTTAAGGGTTCGAGGAATCTGACTGAAAGAGGCAGGGCCACACAGTGTTCCAAGGTTTTATCCCCCTAATTTTGTTCACTATACTGAGATCAAGGGGTGCGATGGCTCAGTGGTTAAGACGCCAGGCTTGTCGATCAGAAGGCCAGCGGTTCGAGACCCGAGCGCCGCGTGACGGAGTGAGCTCCCGCACTTGCCCCAGCTCTTGCCAACCTAGCAATTCGAAAGCATGCAAATGCAAGTAGATTAATAGGTACCACTTCGGTGGGATGGTAACAGCGTTCCACGTCGTCATGCCAGCCACATGACCACGGAAGCATCTTTGGACAGCGCTGGCTCTTTGGCTAAGAAACGGAGATGAGCACCGGCCCCTAGAGTCAGACAGGACTGTGCAGGGGAAACCTTTACCTTTACCTTTACCTATACTGAGATCAATATGAAGCAAGTTCAGTAGAGCTTTATTGGAATAGCTCGTTTTACTTCTCTGGAATATTGTTTTGCATTCTTTTGTGAATAATTCTTCCCCTTCCAGCACAGTTGCCTGTGGTAAAAGTGTAAGAGGTATGCGTTTTTTTTCCTGCACTCTCACATCTACCTCAAAGCCATTTTAAGCATGAATCTTTTAGAAAGTTGTAATATTAATTTAAGATACTTCATTACCTCTGAAACCAGGGCAGATTCAGTATCTGCAGTAAATCTCTCCTCCTCCTCCCCGCATTGGCGCATCGGATCCTATTAATGGAATTTCCAATGTCCACGGTCACGATGAGGGTTTGCTTGACGTGCCTTCCTCTTAGCTCGTTTCTCCCTTTCACCCTGTACTCGTGCTTCTTCAAAGTCTGTAGCGCCTTTAATAAAGGCTGACCTCCAATTGAAATGCTCATGAGTTAGAGCTTCCCAGTTCTCAATGCTGATATTAAATTTTTTAAAATTAGTTTTGAGAGTATCTTTGAATCTCTTTTGCTGACCACCAATATTCTGTTTTCCATTCTTAAGTTGGGAGTAAAGTAGCTGTTTTGGAAGACAATGGTCAGGCATTCGAACAACATGGCCGGTCCAGCGAAGTTGATGTTGGATGATCATTGTTTCAATGCTGGTGGTCTTCGTTTCTTCCAATATGCTAACATTAGTCCGCCTATCTTCCCAAGTAATTTGCAGAATTTTTCGGAGGTAGCATTGATAGAATCTTTCAAGAAGTTGGAGGTGGTGTTTGTAGAGGGTCCCTGTTTCACAGGCGTACAATAGGGTCGGTAGTACAATGGCTTTGTAAACAAGCATTTTGGTCTCCCTGCGAATGTCTCGATCCTCGAACACTCTACACTTCATTTGGGAGAAAACTACACTCACAGAGCTCAGGCGATGCTGAATTTCAGCGTCGATGTCGGCTTTTGTAGATAGATTTTATTTATTTATTTATTTATATTGATATTTATACCCCGCCTATCCCCTCCCTAACGGAGGACTCTAGGTGGCTTACATACACATATACATTTCATGTTATACATTTCATATTATACATTTTCAATTTAACCGCGCGCTAAGGGAAGGGGTAAGGGAACCGACTCTTCCGAGGCTACTTGGACTACAAGCCCCACAATGCCTTGCATCGGAGCCAGCTGCCGACGTCCTGTAGATGAAGCTGCTTTTTCCGGGATCCGTTGTAGCCACCGCCGTTCCAAAGATCTTCCGTTTGGTGGGCGACCTCCGACAGGATGCCAGCAATTTTACCCACTTAAGGTGGTACCCATTTATCTACTTGCAAAGCTTTCGAACTGTTGGGTTGACAGGTTGACAGATGGCTGCCAAGATAAGAAAAGAGGTTGACATTTTCTAGTAACACACCTTTAATCTGGATTGATGGTGCTGCAGAGGGATTGGTTCAAACTTGCTGGTAAAGCACTTTGGTTTTTTAATGTTAAGCGAGAGGCCGAGCTTTTCATATGCTTCTGCAAAGATGTTTAGGATAGTTTGAAGATCTTCCTCTGAGTGTGCACAGACTATGTTATCATCAGCATATTGAAGTTCTATAACAGAAGTTGTGATTACCTTATTTTTTGCTTTCAGCCTACTAAGATTAAAAAGCTTTCCATCTGTTCGATATATAATTTCTACACCAGTAGGAAGTTTCTCTTCAACAAAGTGTAGAATCATAGCAATGAAGATAGTGAATAAGGTTGGAGAAATAACACATCCCTGTTTAATGCTGGATCCCACTTTAAATGGATCACTTTGAGAGCCATTATTATTCTGGATTGTTGCCATCATGTCGTCATGGAGTAGCTGCAAGATGTTCACAAATTTATCAGGGCATCCGATTTTCAGAAGGATGGTCCAGAGAGCAGTACAATTTAAAGTATCAAAAGCCAAAAACTGGGAATATATCTTGTAGTCCTGCAGTGAAAACTATATACAGTACTAAAGCTGGTCCTTAGTGATCCATAATCCTGTTAATTATAGAAAACATAGGTTGGCTCAAGAGTGAGTTTTTCCATCAAGAACGAATATAGAGAGGGATAGCTGAAGAGCAATTTCAGCCAATGCTTACCCCTTTCATTTGCTCTGTCTGCATTCACATCTGCTAAATTGGTTAAGGAGTCCATCAAAAGAACCATCAAAACCCAGGTTCAGGTCCATCTTTAGCCATGGAAACTCAGCAGGTGGCTTTGGACCAGTTGTTCTCTCTGAGCGCAAGCTGCCCCCAGGGGTGCTCAGGGTGGGAATAAGATGAAGGGAAATCCTCATATAAGCTGCCCTTGAGCTTCTGGAGAAAACATGGGATATACGTTTAACAAAGAAAAATAAACAATAAGTTACATAGCTCATCTCAATACTACAATTCATACCCTGTGTATTCTGTATTATTTGATGCCTTCGTAATCAGTAAAAGGACCCCTCATTTTAGTATGGGGACTTTGCCTAAAGCCTTTTTTTAAAAAAAAAGTTCAGGGGGGGGTCTCCATTTACATATTTGTTGACACTTTCAAAGAATTTAAACATTAGTGATGCAACTACTGCCAACTTTCAATGCAAATACTACCAACTTCCAGTGCAGTGCACTTTGTTGCTCTAGTTTCTAGGAACTGAAGCAGATACTGTCTGTTTTTCAGACAGTAGCCATTAGGAATGGTAACTGCTATGTATGATCAGAAAGTCACCTTGTCAGTTTACAGTAAACCTTGTACTTCTGATCTTTACCTTTGGTGAAAAAACAACAACTTTTTTTCAGAGCACTTCTGCTTTACAAGGTGACTGGCATTTGTGGGTTTTCCCCCTCACTTTCTATCTATATATCTTGACACTGCTTACTGCAACATTTTATTTGAAGTAATTTTACTATGCTCTTCAACTGCAAATGTTTTACAGAATAAGCTACAAAGATGAATAAAACAGACCTTGCTCTCAGATTTACAACTGAAATAACACAATGCATAAGAAAAAGATAATAATTGGACCAGCATGTTAAGAATAATCAAATCTTGGATGGGCATAAAATGATAAAATCTTAGGTTTTGCATTGTTATGAACACCCTTTCAGAGTTGGTATGTCAGTTTGGTTGGCACAGGATGCAGAGATTTCGGAATGAGTGGTGTATTGATGGAAGCATTCTGTAATATACTAACATTCAGATATAAAGTTCTGAAAATTTGGAAATAAAATATGGAAATATGAAAATAAATTTCTGATTATGTGGAAAGATGCATTATACATACCAAAACTAATTGTTTGGCATGCTTGTGTGCCTACCCAAAGCTGATGTTCAGTCCAGCCTAGTCTTAGAAACAAGGACCAGGAATGTAGAACTCTGTCCCAGTAGAATGTAAATTGCCCAACACTGAAACGGTAGCCCAGTGCCCAGGTTGGGGTAAGTATTGCCATGTTCAGTTTCAATTGTGCCTTGCAATGGTAATGCTGTGTCAGGATGTCATCCGTGCCATCCTGCCATGGCGCCAGGAAGCATCCCACTAGACTGTTAAAACTCACAGGGTCAGTTGGGGGGTGCTTTGCAGTAAAACCACCAGACATGTAAGCGGAGACTTGGTGTATTCACAGAACTGCAAACTATGTTAATCAAAGTATCAAGGTGAGCAATTCAGCACCCAGGACAGATCAAAGGGTGATACCGCCGTGTTAGGTGATTTGGACCCAGAAAGAGAAAAACTGAGAGACGAAGGGAAGGGCGATTGAGCAGTGAATACCGATGGGGGGGGGGACTTGGAGATTATTAAACTGTTGGTTACGGGAGCTTTATTCACTCAAATCTTTAATGTGCAATGGATCACTGGCTTTAATAAAGATTCCTTCATATCCCTATGTGGTTTGTGTCAGGAACTCTGATTTAATAGTCAACAAATCAGGAACATCACAGAAAGATTCGAGTCATTATGGAGACCTTACCCAAAGACTCCAAGTTTACCAAGGAAGGTCTACAAATGGAATATCCAGAACCTGTGGGAACCCCTCCAATATCGGGAGGGGAAGGCGGGGAGTATGGAGAAGAGGGCTCTATCTGGAGCGCACAGGAATTCTCAGTGCAAGAAGGCAGCTCGCCAAGTGGGAGAGAGGGGAGAGAGATGGAACTCAGAACCCCAATGAACCCAACCAGGCGAGACACCAGGGGACGACTGGAGGAGCGGGGAATCAAGCCAAAGGTTCCAACTGACCTCGAGAGCACAACATGATCCAGGACAATGAAAGGAACCAAGTTTGCTTGGTCCCTGGAGGAGGGAGGAGGTGCAGAGAGGAATCCAGACCGGTGGGTGACTACACAAGAAAAAGGCTCCCACTCCAGGTGGTCGACCTTGGAGCAGCAGATAGAGAAAATGGAATGAGAGATTAGTTCCATAGGAGAGCATGTATCCAACCTGCAGGAAGCAGTTGAGCAGCTCCTTCAGAAACTAAGCTGGGGGGTGACCAGCGTGACGGCGACGAAAGATCAGACATCCTCAGAAGGATAGAGTGACGAATCTGAAGCGGGAGGAGATTGCGGAATGACCAGGTTGGTAACTGCTCACCCCCCTCGAGGCCGAGCCCAAGCCATGGTGACGAGACAGATCCTGAGCGCAGACGGGTCATTTGGGGTGAGAGACTTGAGGGTGAAGTTCATAAGTTGTGGGACGAGGAAAAGGAATGGCGGGCTAAGAAGGGACTATGCTTTAAATGTGGCAAGGAGGGTCATCGCATCGCCAGCTGCCCTCAATCTGCGACCCTGATGATGATCAAAACAAAAGAGACTGGTGCAAGGTTTTTTGGGGTGAAGAGCAAGGGAGCCGTGGCCGCTGTGATGGAGGGAAGGGCTCGCAAAGCCCTATCGGAAGGAGAAGACTCGACTGAGGAGGAATTCCAGCCAGCAGGAAATGGTGGGAGCCTGTTCTAAGCAGCACCAAAGGGCAGGCGATTATAAATAGGAACAAAGATTCCATGGTGAGTGGAAATTGTCCAGTAATGCTGGTAAGATTGCAGATAGAGACATTAGGGGGACATGGCGGCATGAATCTTGTGGGTATGTTGGATTCGGGGTGTACCAGATGTCTCATGCATCCTGCCCTAGTGACTGGAGTGAGACTAAAAGTGAGAAGGCTGAAAAAGCCCATCAGTTTCATTCAACTCGATGGGACAGAGATGAAAGGGGGCCCAGTGGAGTATTACACCGAAGTGGTTCGGATGCGAATAGGAAGCCATGAAGAGACTTTGAGATTTATAGTGGCTCCTATATCTGATCAACCCATAGTATTGGGACTGGCTTGGTTGCGAGCCCAGAACCCCCAAGTGAATTGGGTCACTGGACAATTAACTTTTGCTGATGGTGAGGGGTTATTTTATTCAATACAATGCTCAAATGAGGAAGAAAAAACAAAAAAGAATTCAATTGATTTTAGATGAAATTAAAAGTATAGAGTTAGATTTGAGAGATAAACCAATGGATGACACTTTGCTCACTCAAATTAAATTTCTACAAAAGCAAATATCAATGATATTAACTCAAGAGATAGAGACTCAAATGAAATTTACAAAACAAAAATATTTTGAATATGCAAATAAACCAGGTAGATGGCTGGCTTATAAATTGAGGAAACAAAGACAAAAGAATTTGATTACTAATATTCAACATGAAGGAAAAACTCTGGTGAATAATATGGACATTCAAAAAACCTTTCATGACTATTATTCTAAATTATATAAAAAACAAGATGTCAACTTGGATGAGATTGAAGAATATTTGAATAAACAAAAACTAACTGTTCTTAATGACCAACAAAGATTGATATTAAATAATGTTATAACAAAAGAAGAATTGATAAAAGCTTTTAAGAAAATTAGTAGTGGAAAAGCTCCTGGACCGGATGGATTGTCAGCAGCCTACTATAAATGTTTTGAAGAGGATTTATGTCTACCTTTGCAGAAGACTATGAATTCTATTTTGGAAACAGGAATTATGCCTGAAACTTGGAAAGAAGCACATATAACATTGATACCCAAAGAACAACAGGATTTAACATTAACTAAAAATTACAGACCAATATCTTTATTGAATAATGACTATAAGATATTTACAATGATATTAGCAGAAAGAATGAAGAATATACTTAAGGATTTTATTCATCAAGACCAAGCTGGTTTTCTACCCAAAAGACAAATTCATGACAATGTCCGAAACATAGTAGACGTAATTGAATATTTGGATCAACACTATGATAAACAAGCTGCCTTGATATTTATTGATGCTGAAAAAGCCTTTGACAACTTAAATTGGCCTTTTATGTTCAAAGTTTTGGAAAATATGAATTTTGGAGGAAATTTTATAAAATGGATTAAATCAATATATACTCCACAATTTGCCAAAATAATTGTTAATGGAGAATTTAGTAAGCCATGTGAAATACAAAAAGGTACTAGACAAGGTTGTCCATTATCTCCACTTTTGTTTATATTGGTATTAGAGGTTTTACTTAGAGATATTAGACAAGATGATGGTATCCATGGTATTAAAGTTAAAAAAGAAGTTTATAAACTAAGAGCATTTGCTGACGACCTAGTCATTACTTTGGAGAATCCACTAGAAGGAATTGAAATATTAATACAGAAACTAAAAGACTTTGGGTCGCTAGCAGGGTTCAAAGTGAATTTACAGAAGACAAAAGTTTTGACCAAAAATATGGATTACCACCAACAAGAGAAATTGAAAGAAATAACAGGATATTCAATGGAAGAAAAAGTAAAATATTTAGGAGTATATTTAACAACTAAAAATGTTAAGTTGTTTAAGAATAATTATATTCCACTTTGGATGGATATTAAAAAAGATTTGGAACATTGGGAAAAACTGCAATTATCATTATTAGGTAGAATTTCAGCAATTAAAATGAATGTTTTGCCAAGAATTTTATATCTTTTTCAAACACTACCTATATTGGCATCAGAAGAACCTTTTAAACAATGGCAGCGAGATATTTCTAAGTTTATTTGGCAAGGGAAAAAACCAAGAGTAAAATATAAAGTCTTGCAAGACTCTAAAGAAAGAGGAGGACTAGGTCTACCGGATTTGAAATTATATTATGCTGCTTGTTGCTTGGTTTGGATTAAAGAATGGATAGTTTTGAAAAATGAAAAATTATTGAATTTGGAAGGACATGAATTAAGATATGGATGGCATGGATATTTGTGGTATGATAAAGTTAAAGTTAATGTGGATTTTAAAAACCATTATATTAGAAGATCCTTGTTAAGAATCTGGAATAAATATAAATTAATCTTATGTTATAAAAGACCCTTATGGATTTCTACACAAGAAGCATTCTACAGAACAGAAGTAAGAAATAAAGATAAATGGTTAACCTACAAAGACTTTTTAAAGAAAGAACAAGGACAATATATAATTAAATCAATAGAAGAATTGGTATCAGAGGGATACAGTTTTCAATGGCTTTCATATATGCAGCTCGTAGAGAAATTTAAATTAGATAAGAAAGACCTTGAATTTGAACAAACCAAATCGGAATTTGAGATACAACTATGTGAGACAGATGATCATCTAATTGCAAAAATGTATAAATTATTGTTAAAAGGTGAAATGGTAGAGGAACAAGTTAAAGACTGTATGATTAAATGGGCTAAAAATATTGGCCATAATATTCAAATGCAACAATGGGAAGATATGTGGACCAAAGGGTTAAAATTTACTTTGTGTTATAATTTAAAAGAAAACTTTTATAAGATGATGTACAGATGGTATATGACCCCACAAAAACTTTCTAAAATGTATGGAAATGTCTCCAACTTATGTTGGAAATGTAAAAAAAAAGAGGGGTCTTTTTACCATATGTGGTGGACATGTGAGACTGCAAAGAAATTTTGGACTCAAATACATGCATTGATGCAAAATATATTACAAATTCGAGTTCCATTTAAACCGGAATTTTTCTTACTGGGAATAATTGATGGACAACCTGGGAAGCAATTTACAAGGATTATGCAATACATGATTACAGCAGCAAGACTTATTTTTGCACAAAATTGGAAAAACCAGATATCGCCTACGATACAAGATTGGATGTTAAAATTGATGGATATGGCAGAGAATGATAAACTGACATGTTTATTAAAAGAAAATCCAAATAATTATTTCCTTAAAGAGTGGAAACCATTAACTGACTATTTACAAGATGCGGGAGGGGCAAAGCTTATATGGGGATTTGAAGATTAAAATATATATATATTGATGTAATAGACAAGAAATATTCTTTAATATTATATATAGACCTAGCATGTAAGATAAAATTTTTAAAATACCATGACCAGATACAAATCGGAAGTTGACCAAATTCTATGTTTCAGCTTTATCTTTTTTTCTTTTTTCCTTTACTACACTTTTTTATCTTTTCCTTTTTTCTTGATTTGTATTTCCATTTTCTTTTCTGTTTCAAACTTTTATCTATGTAAAATTAAAATCTAATAAAATTTGTTAAAAAAAAAAAAAACTTTTGCTGATGGAATTTATAAGGGGTTAACTCCTGGAGAATGGAAGAGTGAGCCTGAGCTAATAGGCGCAGCGTCCAAGATGTGGGGGGTAGTGGCAGGAGAGGAGAATGATCTCATCCCCGTGCAGTACAGGGATTTAAAGGAGGTGTTCGGAGAAGTGGAGTCCAACCAGCTTCCACCTCACAGAAAGTTGGACTGTGCTATAGAACTGGAACCAGGTGCCGAATTGCCCAGAATTAAGCTGTATTCCATGAATCCCAAAGAACTGGAGGTGTTGCGGGAGTTCATTGACAAAAACTTAGAATGAGGGTTAATTCGCCTGGCCACTTCATTGATGGCTGCACCCGTTCTTTTCAGAACCAAGAAGGATGGATCACTGAGATTGTGCACTGATTGCCAGGGGTTGAATGCTATCTGTACTTCCAATAAATACCCCTTACCACTGATTAAAGACATGCTAGCCCACCTATCAAGGGGGAAGATTTTTACCAAATTAGACTTAAGAGAAGCATATTCCGAGTTCGAATTCGGGAAGGAGGTGAATGGAAAACAGCATTTAATTGCCAGCTGGGGTCCTTTGAGTACTTAGTAATGCCCTTTGGATTAAGGGGGGGGGGCTGGGGTCTTCATGCATTTAATTAATGAAGTATTACATGATTTCCTGTACCGGGGGGTGTTAGTCTATTTAGATGATATCCTGATTTATACTGAAATGATGGAAGAGCATGTGTCTTTGGTGAGGGAAGTGCTGAAACAGTTACTGAAAAATCAATTGTATGCTAAATTGTCAAAATGTGAATTTCATAAGGAGCAATTAGATTATCTGGGGTATCGGGTATCAAGCAAAGGAATTGAAATGGATCCAGCGAAGGTGCGAGATGTGGTAGCTTGGGAACCACCTTGAACTAGGAGCCAGTTACAGAGTTTCTTGGGGTTCGCAAATTTTTACCGACAATTCATACACAATTTTGCACAAGTAGCTTTACCTCTCACTGATTTGCTAAAGACTAAGGGGAAGGGGGACTCTAAGGTGGTAAAAAGACCGGGGGCAGGTCTGCAGTGGACAACAGAATGCCAAGAGGCTTTCGAGCAACTGAAGGCATTGTTCACTTTGGAGCCAGTATTAACCCACCCCGACCCCACAAAACCCCTAATCATTCAGGTAGACGCATCAGATGTTGCTGTAGGGGGAATTTTATTACAAAAGGATGAGGAAGGGAAACTGAGACCTTGCGCATACCTTTCCCGCAAGTTCACCGACACAGAACGCTGCTGGCATGTATGGGAAAAGGAAACGTATGCAGTGCACTGGGCTTTGGTGAATTGGAGGCATTTACTAGAAGGAGTGGCTCACCCCTTCGAAATTTGGACAGATCACAAGAATTTAGAAGCACTACGCACTCCAAGAAAGTTAAACCCCAAGCAGGTTAGATGGGCTCAGTTTTTTAGTAGATTCAATTTCACTCTAAAGTACTTACCCGGGGGAAAGAATTTTTTGGCTGATGCTTTGTCCCCGCTACCACAACATAACAGCCAGAGGGAAGAGGTAATAGATTCAATCATCCCCATCCAACAATTGGGGATGGTGGTGGTCACAAGGGGCCAGAAGTCAAAGCTTTATTTATCAGTAGAAGGGGATTTACGAAATGAGCTGAAGTTAGCGTTAAAAACTGATGGGTGGTTGCAAACCAATAAGGCAACCCTGAGAGAGAAGCAGGAATTCTGGTGGAGTGGGGATAGGCTGTATATTCTGGAGCCCCTGATAAGGAAAATACTCGAGAGAGGCCACGATGTGAAGTCAGCTGGGCACTTCAGATTCCTAAAGACTTTGCACCTTTTGAGGTGGCAATTCTGGTGGCCATCCCTTCGCAAAGATGTGGAGGAATATGTAGCCAGTTGCCCAATCTGTGCCATGGCCAAAAGAGTGGGGGGGAAACCCAGAGGACTATTGCAGAATGTGGCAAGCCTGTGTGGCAGTTGAAGTGTATTGTATTTTGTATTTCGTATATAAAGCGCTGAAGGCGGGAGATTTATTTTTAGAGAGGCAGTATGTCAGGATGTCATCCGTGCCATCCTGCCATGGCGCCAGGAAGCATCCCACTAGTCTGTTAAAACTCACAGGGTCAGTTGGGGGGTGCTTTGCAGTAAAACTGCCAGACATGTAAGCGGAGACTTGGTGTATTCACAGAACTGCAAACTATGTTAATCAAAGTATCAAGGTGAGCAATTCAGCACCCAGGACAGATCAAAGGGTGATACCACCACATTAGTTGATTCAGACCTAGAAAGAGAAAAACTGAGAGACGAAGGGAAGGGCAATCAAGCAGTGAATCCTGATTGGGGGGGGGGGAATGTGGAGATTATTAAACTGTTGGTTGTGGGAGCTTGATTCACTCAAACCTTTAATGTACAATGGATCACTGGCTTTAATACAGATTCCTTTGTATCCCTAAGTGGCTTGTGTCAAGAACTCTGATTTAATAGTCAACGGATCGGGAACATCACATGCTGCAAAAAGATAATCAGGATTCTTGTGTGCAGAACACAAAGTATGTTTCCCCCTTATTCATTGGTTCCTGGAAGTTCTCTATCAGTCAGCTTCACAGAAGCTAGAAGTAAATGCTATCAACTACCCTGAATGGGTTTTGCTTTATCTGAGCAGTAAATCACAAAGCGACCATGCAGATCACATGCATAGCTAACAAGGAGAAAGGTAGTCTTACATTCTGGATAAAACCTGTAAAAAAATATAGATATTGCTTTTTATTTGCTGCACACGGGAACAACAGGAAGAGCAAGGAAATTAAGCTAATGAGTTCAGGCTATGAGTGTTGGTTTACTTACGCACGGACACACATGGATGAATTTCTGTGAAAGGCAGCACAATGCATTGGAAAGGCCCTTAGAAAAATATTTGACAGCACACGCACTTCCTGGTAATGCACACCACCAGGTAAAACTGAATATTAATGCTGATAAATTCTAGCATTTGGATACATTCCTATTTTGTCATTGCACTTTTTACAACTGCTAGATTTCCCCCTTTTTATTAGGAGGACTGAGAACCAGTCAGTGCACTATAGCAACTGGAAAATGCCATTTCTGTTGATCCAGCATCAATCACTGAAAGGGCTGAGCCTAAACTATTCCAAAGCTTAAACTATTTTTTTCATATATTTTCAGTGTCATAAATTGCTTTCCTTTTTTTCAGAATTTTTTCATATACCTTTTAAAAATACTATTATAAATTTATACCGTAAATATAAATGAATAGGTACTCATTTATATTGTGTTCCATGCTCAGTCACTCTCTGTCAAAGAGTTTCCACATTTAGTAGCAAGAGGGGCGTGGTGGCTCAGCGGGTAAGATGCCAGGCTTGTCGATCGGAAGATCGCAAGTTTGGAGGTTCGAATCCCTAGCCCTGCGTGTGGAGTGAGCTCCCGCACTAGCTCCAGCTCTTGCCAACCTAGCAATTCGAAAGCATGCAAATGCAAGTAGATGAATAGGTACCACTTCGGTGGGTAGGTAACAGTGTTCCGCGCGCGTCACGCAGCCACGTGACCATGGAAGCGTCTTCGGACAACACTGGCTCTTTGGCTAACAAACGGAGATGAGCACCGGCCCCTAGAGTTGGACATGACTGCACAAATGTGTGGGGGGAACCTTTACCTTTACCGTTAAAGTCATATAACCAGATCTAGTTATCAACATAACTTCTGTAATCTAGTTGTCAACATAACACTGTAACTTCTTGTTTGCTGCATGATTCTTGACTAGCTAGGATACCTGTATGATTAATTCTGGAAAAAGTAAGCTGAAATAAGTGAGAGACAAAGAAGCCAATATAAAAATGGTTAAGGAAATATGTTGAAAGGTACAGGTTGCAGGATTAATTCCTGTAGCAACCTCCCCAATACCTCTCTCTGATTTCAGGAGAAAATGTGCCAATCTCTGAATACAATTTTCAAAGCCAGCCTTGGGTCCAGTTCATTGTCATGCTATCCAGGTCACACTTAACTAGCTTGCTAATCATTATGTCATGTTATTGGTCAATATAGTGGCTTGTTGTTGTTTATTCGTTCAGTCGTTTCCGACTCTTCGTGACTTCATGGACCAGTCCATGCCAGAGCTTTCTGTCGGCCGTCACCATCCCCAGCTCCCCAATGGTTGAGTCCGTCACCTCCAGAATACCATCCATCCATCTTGCCCTTGGTCGGCCCCTCTTCCTTTTGCCTTCCACTTTCCCTAGCATCAGCTTCTTCTCCAGGGTATCCTGTCTTCTCATTATGTGGCCAAAGTACTTCAGTTTTGCCTTTAAGATCATTCCCTCAAGTGAGCAGTCTGGCTTTATTTCCTGGAGGATGGACTGGTTTGATCTTCTTGCAGTCCAAGGCACTCTCAGAATTTTCCTCCAACACCACAGTTCAAAAGCATCTATCTTCCTTCGCTCAGCCTTCCTTATGGTCCAGCTCTCGCAGCCATAGGTTACTACAGGGAATACCATTGCTTTAACTATGCGGACCTTTGTTGTCAGTGTGATGTCTCTGCTCTTAACTATTTTATCAAGATTTTCCATTGCTCTCCTCCCAAGAAGTAGACGTCTTCTGATTTCCTGGCTGCAGTCAGCGTCTGCAGTAATCTTTGCGCCTAGAAATACAAAGTCTGTCACTGCCTCCACTTTTTCTCCCTCTATTTGCCAGTCATCAATCAAGCTCGTTGCCATAATCTTGGTTTTTTTGAGGTTTAACTGCAACCCAGCTTTTGCACTTTCTTCTTTCACCTTCGTCATAAGGCTCCTCAACTCCTCCTCGCTTTCAGCCATCAAAGTGGTATCATCTGCATATCTGAGATTGTTAATGTTTCTTCCAGCGATTTTAACTCCAGCCTTGGATTCCTCAAGCCCAGCATGTCGCATGATGTGTTCTGCGTACAGGTTGAATAGGTAGGGTGAGAGTATACAACCCTGCCGTACTCCTTTCCCAATTTTAAACCAGTCCGTTGTTCTGTGCTCTGTTCTTACCGTTGCTACTTGGTCGTTATACAGATTCCTCAGGAGGCAGACAAGATGACTTGGTATCCCCATACCACCAAGAACTTGCCACAATTTGTTATGATCCACACAGTCAAAGGCTTTAGAATAGTCAATAAAACAGAAATAGATGTTTTTCTGAAACTCCCTGGCTTTCTCCATTATCCAGCGGATATTGGCAATTTGGTCTCTAGTTCCTCTGCCTTTTCTAAACCCAGCTTGTACATCTGGCAATTCTCGCTCCATGAATTGCTGGAGTCTACCTTGCAAGATCTTGAGCATTACCTTACTGGCATGTGAAATAAGTGCCACTGTTCGATAGTTTGAACATTCTTTAGTGCTTCCCTTTTTTGGTATGGGGATATAAGTTGATTTTTTCCAATCTGATGGCCATTCTTGTGTTTTCCAAATTTGCTGGCATATGGCATGCATCACCTTGACAGCATCATCTTCCAAGATTTTAAACAGTTCAGCTGGGATACCGTCATCTCCTGCTGCCTTGTTATTAGCAATGCTTCTTAAGGCTCATTCAACCTCACTCTTCAGGATGTCTGGCTCTAACTCACTGACCACACCGTCAAAGCTATCTCCAATATTATTATCCTTCCTATACAGATCTTCCGTATATTCTTGCCACCTTTTCTTGATCTCTTCTGCTTCTGTTAGGTCCTTACCATCTTTGTTTTTGATCATACCCATTTTTGCCTGGAATTTACCTCCGATGTTTCTAATTTTCTGGAAGAGGTCTCTTGTCCTTCCTATTCTATTGTCTTCTTCCACTTCCGCACATTGCTTGTTTAAAAATAATTCCTTATCTCTTCTGGCTAACCTCTGGAATTTTGCATTTAATTGGGCATATCTCCCCCTATCACTGTTGCCTTTTGCTTTCCTTCTTTCTTGGGCTACTTCCATTGTCTCAGCAGACAGCCATCTTGCCTTCTTGGTTTTCTTTTTCTTTGGGACGTTTTTTGTTGCCGCCTCCTGAACAATGTTGCGAACTTCTGTCCATAGTTCTTCTGGGACCCTATCTACTAAATCTAGTCCCTTAAATCTATTCTTCACCTCCACTGCGTATTCCTTAGGAATATTAGTGAGCTCATATCTAACTGATCTGTGGGTCTTCCCTATTCTCTTTATTCTCTTTAGTCTGATTCTAAATTTTGCAATAAATATAGTGGCTACTGAGGGGAAATATATTGGTATGTTGACAAACAAGTCAAGCTATTATGTTTTATCTCAGTCTTTAGAAGACTGGGAATTCTGAGTTCTAGAGCAGTGTCTCTCAACCTTAGTAACTTTAAGACGTATGGATTTCAACTCCCAGAATTCATGCTGGCTGGGGAAGTTGAAGTCCACCCATCTTAAAGTTGCCAAGGTTGAGAAACACTGCTCTAGAGGGTGTCATACTGGGGAAGTCTATCTTAATTCTTCTTCTTCCCCCTCCATTGCAGTGAATGAGATAGATAGTAGTGCCTTTGTAGAGCAGCTAGCTTTCCCTGCTAGGAAGGACCCCTACCTCCAATGAATGGGCTGGGGCCAGGATCAGCCCAACCATTAGGCACTGGAAAGTTTGGCTGCTTTTTCCTGTCATGAATGAGGGACCACTTTGTTAGTTATTTTATTTATTCTTATACAGTGACAGAAGCGTTTTGTTTTTATCTTTGGTTGGCTGCTTCAAATAATTTGGCTGATTCTGGCATCTTCGTTTGCAGGATGGGGAGATGAGAGGGTATCAGGCCACATGTTATCTTGGGTCGCATTTGCCTATGGCACAGTGATTGCAGTAACAATGGGAAGCATATTCTAGCTCAGTCTTTCCCATTCTGGTGTCCTTCCCATAATTTATGAAGACCACATTGCCTGGAAATTATGGGAATTGCAATCCAATATATCTGGAGGGCTCATGGTTGGGGATGACCACTCTAGCTTTACAGAAGCTGCTCTTAACCTGCATATGCACACCTCAGGTAAGTGGAACCTAGGATAGGTCACTGAAACTTTAAATATTTGAAAACTTGTCAGAAATGAAAAATATAATAACAGAAACATATAAATGTTCTTTTTGGCCTGGTGTGTGTCAGGCAGAGGATCTGAGGAGGATTGTCTCACTGTAGGTCATCTGTAAACCTGTCAGTTTGAAAGTTAGGTTGACAAGGCAAACTACCCTGAAGGATTTTTCAAATGTTGGTGGATGTGTGTTTGAGAAGTTTATTTATTTTATTTATACTTGTATTTATACCCCGCCCATTTCCTCCCTAGCGGAGGACTCTGGGCGGCTTACATACATCGTTTATACATTCCAATTCAATTATACAATGTTTTTCTAATCCGCGTGCAAGGGGAGGGGGTAAGGGAACCAACTCTTCTTGGCTTCCGGACTACAAGTCCCAGGGTGCCTTGCATCGGAGCCGGCTGCTGACGTCCTGTAGATGTTGTTGCTTCCGGGATCTGACGTAACTGCCGCCATTCGAAGAGATCTTCCGTCTGGTGGATACCGACCCCCGACAGGACGCCAGCATATTTTCCCACTTTAAGGTGGTACCCAATTTATCTACTCGCTAGCTTTCGAACTGTTTGGGTCGACAGGAGCTGGGACTAGCAACAAGAGTTCCCCTCGTTGCGCGGGGATTCGCAAGTTGGGCCACCTTAGAGATGTGAACCATAAATAAATAAATAACCTATGAAATACATGAAGAGCAACATTTATTAACCCATCCTATTTCATCTTATCCATCCTAACTTCCCTTTTCTATATAGTATTCTATGGAAGAATTTTCCCTACCAAAGTATCTCCTACACAATGGGCTCCTCTGCTTGTCCATCTTATCCTGGCACAAGAACAGCCCACTGACCATTTCTCAAGGTCAGAAATGCACTACATTATACTCAACTACCCTGAGCCCACTGGTAAGGTACTGTAACCCCTGCCTAATGTTTCTTTTGTTGTTGTTGTTCAATCGTAAAGTCGTGTCCGACTCTTCGTGACCCCATGGACCATAGCACGCCAGGCCTTCCTGTCCTCCACTGTCTCCTGAAGTTTACTCAAATTCATGTTCATTACATCGGTGATGCTATCTAACCACCTCATCCTCTGCCGTCCCCTTCTCCTTTTGCCTTCAGTCTTTCCCAGCATCAGGGTCTTTTCCAGGGAGTCCTCTCTTCGCATTAGGTGGCCAAAGTATTTGATCTTCAGCTTCAGTATCTGTCCTTCCAATGAGCAGTCAGGGTTGATTTCCTTCAGGATTGACTGATTTGACCTCCTTGCAGTCCAAGGGACTCCAAGAGTCTTCTCCAGGACCACAGTTCGAAAGCATCCATTCTTCGGCGCTCAGCCTTCCTTATGGTCCAACTCTCACAGCCATACATTACTACTGGGAAAATCATAGCTTTAATTATACAGACATTTGTCGGCAAGGTGATGTCTCTGCTTTTTAATATGCTGTCTAGGTTTGCCATAGCTTTCCTCCCAAGGAGCAAGCGTCTTTTAATTTCATGGCTGCAGTCACCATCTGCGGTGATCTTGGAGCCCAAGAAAATAAAATCTTTCACTGCTTCCATTTCTTCCCCTTCTATTTGCCAGGAAGTGATGGGACCAGATGCCATGATCTGAGTTTTTTTTAATGTTGAGTTTCAAGCCAGCTTTTGCACTCTCTTTCACCCTCATCAAGAGGCTTTTTAGTTCCTCTTCACTTTCTGCCATTAGGGTGGTATCGTCTGCATATCTGAGGTTGTTGATATTTCTCCCGGCAATCTTAACTCCGGCTTGAGATTCATCCAGCTCCGCATTTCTCATGGTCTACTCTGCATATAAGTTAAATAAGCAGGGTGATAATATACAGCCTTGTCGTACTCCTTTCCCGATTTTGAACCAGTCGGTTGTTCCATGTCCGGTTCTAATTGTTGCTTCTTGACCCACATACAGGTTTCTCAGGAGACAGGTAAGGTGGTCTGGTACTCCCAACTCTTTAAGACTTTGCCACAGTTTGTTGTGATCCACACAATCAAAGGCTTTAGCGTAGTCAATGAAGCAGAAGTAGATGTTTTTCTGGAACTCTCTTGCTTTTTCCATGATCCAGCGAATGTTGGCAATCTGATCTCTAGTTCCTCTGCCTCTTCGAAACCCAGCTTGCACTTCTGGTAGTTCTCGGTTCACATACTGCTGAAGCCTAGCTTATTGGATTTTGAGTATAACCTTGCTAGCATGTGAAATGAGCGCAATTGTACAGTAGTTTGAACATTCTTTGGCATTGCCCTTCTTTGGAATTGGAATGTAAACTGACCTTTTCCAATCCTGTGGCCACTGTTGAGTTTTCCAAATTTGTTGGCATCTTGAGTGCAGCACTTTAACAGCATCGTCTTTTAGGATTTTAAATATCTCAGCTGGAATACTGTCATCTTCGCTAGCTTTGTTGTTAGTAATGCTTCCTAAGGCCCACTTGACTTCACCCTCTAGGATGTCCAGCCCAACGTCAGTGACCACACCATTGTGGATATCAGGGACATTAAGATCTTTCTTGTATACTTCTTCTGTGTATTCTTGCCACTTCTTCTTAATCTCTTCTGCTTCTGTTAGGTCCCTGCCTTTTTTGTCCTTTATCATGCCCATCTTTGCACAAAAACGTTCCCTTGATATCTCCAATTTTCTTGAAGAGTCTTCCCCATTCTATTGTTTTCCTCAATTTCGTTGCATTGTTCATTTAAGAAGGCCTTTTTATCTCTCCTTGCTATTCTCTGGAAATCTGCATTCAGTTGGTTATATCTTTCCCTTTCTCCTTTTGCTTTCCTTCTTTCCTCAGCTATTTGTAAAGCCTCATCAGACAGCCATTTTGCTTTCTTGCATTTCTTTTTTCTTTGGGATGGTTTTAGTTGCTGCCTCCTGTACAATGCTACAAACCTCCATCCATACAATAGTTCTTCAGGCACTCTGTCTACCAGAGAGTGTACCATATTTTAATCCTTTAAATCTATTCCTCACCTCCACTGTATATTCATAAGGGATATGATTTAGGTCATATCTGAATGGTCTAGTGGTTTTCCCTACGTTCTTCAATTTCAGCCTAAATTTTGCGATAAGAAGCTCATGATCTGAGCCACAGTCAGCTCCAGGTCTTGTTTTTGCTGACTGTACAGAGCTTCTTTATCTTTGGCTGCAAAGTACATAATCAATCTGATTTAGGTATTGACCATCTGGTGATGTCCATGTGTAGAGTCATCTCTTGTATTGTTGGAAAAGAGTGTTTGCAATGACCAGCGTGTTCTCTTGACAAAACTCTATTAGCCTTTGCCCTGCTTCATTTTGTACTCCAAGGCCAAACTTGCCTGTTATTCTGGTTATTTCTTGACTTCCTACTTTAGCATTCCAGTCCCCTATGATGAAAAGGACATCTTTTTTTGGTGTTAGTTCTAGAAGGTGTTGTAGGTCTTCATAGAACCGGTCAACTTCAGCTTCTTCGGCATCAGTGGTTGGGGCATAGATTTGGATTACTGTGATGTTGAATGGGTTGCCTTGGATTCGAACTGAGATCATTCTGTCGTTTTTGAGGTTGTACCCCAGTACTGCCTTTCCCACTCTTTTATTGACTATGAGGGCTACTCCATTTCTTCTAAGGGATTCTTGCCCACAGTAGTATATATAATGGTCTCCTGAATTAAATTTGCCCATTCCTGTCCATTTTAGTTCGCTGATTCCCAGGATGCCGATGTTCAATCGTCATCTCATGTTTGACCACATCCAGCTTACCTTGATTCATAGATCTTGCATTCCACGTTCCTATGCAGTATTGTTCTTTACAGCATCGGACTTTCCTTCCACTTCCAGACACATCCACAACTGAGCATCCTTCAGCTTTGGCCCAGCCGCTTCACTCTTTCTGGAGCTACTCAGAATTGCCGTCCGCTCTTCCCCAGTAGCATATTGGACACCTTCCGACCTGAGGGGCTCAACTTCCGGCGTCATATCTTTTAGCCTTTTCATACTGTCCATGGGGTTTTCTTGGCAAGGATACTGGAGTGGGTTGCCATTTCCTCCTCCAATGGACCACATTTTGTCAGAACTCTCCATCATGACCTGTCCGTCTTGGGTGGCCCTGCACGGCATAGCTCATGGCTTCATTGAGTTACGCAAGCCCCTTCACCATGACAAGGCAGGGTAATGTTCCTTGCTCCACATCAAAAGTTGTGTTTTCTAACTTGTGCTGGCTCAAGTACTGCTGTCTGGTTCACCTGCTGCAGTCCTTTTCTTTAACAGCAAATGTCTCCTCTCCAACTGGCTACTGTACACTGTGGCAGGAATGTTCCTTCTCTTCCAGTCAGTGGTCACTGCCCTCCATAGCCATTGCATCCTGCCTGCTGGCTGCTGCCCCCTCCTAAAGGCATCTTACCACAGTGGACCAGTGGAAGTCCCTTCACTTCCCAGATGAAATTGACAAGACTTCCGCCAGTCTCCCCTTCCAGCCCAATGACAGGAAGGAAGATAAAAATGGGGTGTTTTCCTTCCACCCCACCCCCCTCTGCTAGTAGATACATTGGACCAACAGCATTAAGTACAAGGAGGAGTTGGGGAGGGGGATCATATAAAAAGTCTATCAATGGAAAGTCTTCAAAGGGAAAGGAAAGGAAGGTGATAAATAATATACCAGGAGAATCCACCAATCAGGGGCCATGGTAACTAAACCTGAAAAATTGATTGAACTCCAGAACACAATTTCCCAAATCAGCTTCATTTTCAGACAGTTTCAGCAAAGGAGACAAGCAGCTTAAGACTTTTGGAAGGACAAGCCCGATGTCAGCTTTTACTTCTATTCCATCCAGAGGAACAATCATGTGTGTCTCAAATATTCGGTCACATAAGGGGGAACAATCATAACATTGACCAGTTTGTTCTGAATTAGTGCAGAGAACATGAATATTGTGGATCTTAGGAAGTCCGTAGATGCAGGGGATGGCTTCTCCCCTCCGACACCATAGTCAGCAGCATCAATTCGGTAACATACAACATTGCCAAACACCTCTCTACCATACTAGCACCTCTAGTTGGACACTCTGAACACCACATCCATAATTCGGAAGAATTTGTTTCCAAAGCAAAGATCCTGAAACTGGATACAGATGAAACTATGGTCTCCTTTGATGTGTCCTCCCTTTTCACCAGCATCCCCACCACTCATGCTCTATCCGCTGTCAGGAAGAGACTAGAAGAGGACAGCACCCTGGAAAGGAGAAGCCATCTCAACCCAAACCAGATCTGCCATCTTCTGGACCTGTGTCTTAACACCACTTATTTCACATACAGAGGTGACTTTTACAGACAAAAACACGGCTGTGCCATGGGTTCTCCTGTGTCACCCATTGTGGCCAATTTATACATGGAAGAAGTGGAGAAGAAAGCACTCAACACATTCCAGGGAACGGTGCCCACCCACTGGTTTAGGTATGTGGATGACACCTGGGTCAAAATCAAGGCCCAGGAAGTACAGGCCTTCACAGACCATATAAACACTATAGATGCCAACATTAGCTTCACCAGAGAAGACACCAAGGACAACAGACTGGCATTCCTAGACTGTGAAGTCCTCATTGGGACCGGTGGCAAGCTAGAAATAGGGATCTACAGGAAACCCACACACACAGATCAATATCTGATGTTTGACTCCCACCATCCACTGCAGCACAAACTAGGAGTCATCAGGACATTGTCACACAGAGCAGAAACCATCCCCACCTCCATGGATTCCAAAAAGAATGAAAATCAGCACCTGAGAACAGCCCTGAAGGCCTGTGGATATCCAAATTGGGCCTTCACCAAATCTAAATCTACCAGACCTAAAACAGCGACAGATAGGGCTGAGACTCAGAGTAAACGAAAGAACCTGGTCATTCCCTACATGGCTGGCGTGTCTGAAAAGATAAAACGGATATTTGGCAAACACCACATACCTGTATATTTCAAACCCACCAACACACTGAGACAGAGGCTTGTACACCCCAAAGATCAAACTCCAAAACACAAGAAAAGCAATGTAGTTTATGCAATCCAGTGCAGTGAGGAGTGCTCTGAACTCTACATTGGAGAAACCAAACAACCTATGTACAGGAGGATGGCCCAACACAGGAGAAATAACACCACAGGACCAGAGTCAGCAGTTTATCTTCATCTAAAAGAAAAAGGACACTCATTTGAGGACATTAATGTTCACATTTTAGACAGAGAAGATAGGTGGTTTGAGAGAGGGGTCAAGGAATCCATTTATGCCAACTTGGAAAATCCTTCCTTGAATAGAGGTGGGGGCCTCAGGCACAAACTCTCCCCCATCTTCCTCCCCGTTTTGTCTTCTGTGCCTAGGAAGATTAAGACCATTTCAGAAGCTCAACAGCAGCATGGTGATTTTAACGACCCTCCTTTAGATGATAAAAGGACTTAAAAATTACATCTCAATATAACCATGACCTAGCCCCAGGTATAAGGTCACACAGCTACCTAGGAACATATTTAGGATTCCCTTACCAACTTTGCTCAGACTGAAGAAGCTCCTTGGATAAGGAGCGAAACGTTTCTACTAAGAAAATAGAAATCCAGTTGACATGATTCAAGCTACAGACTGAATGGCAAAGGTCTGCAGAAAAATATATGGCCAGTACCCACCAGGGCACCTCTCTGGATTGTGGAGTCCTTAGTGCTCTCTGAGCCTTGTTGTTTTCTTGCAGACGTTTCATTGCCAGACTAGGCAACATCTTCAGTGCAAAAAGGGAGCGGGACTTGCTCTCTGTTTATATACCATGGCTTGTCCTGCTTGTGTTGGTGGAGGTGTTGTTCTCTCCTTGATAGTTTCTTGATTGGGCTGTTGGTTGCTCCTTGGTTGATTCACTGAGTTAATAGTTCCTTGATTAGGGTATATTGTGCTGTTTGATTGTTCCTCTGGTGCTAATCCTGGTGTTAATCTTTGCATATATCGGTGTTGATTGCTGGCAAGGACGTGTTCTGGTCTTCTGGCTTTTCTATTGTCTCTTATGAATGGTATGTAAATGTTGTTTACCTCTATGTGTCTGTTGATAGCTGCTTTGTCTGAGTGCCAAGCTTCCAGGAATTCTCTAGCATTTTTGGATTTGGCTTGGTTTAAGATGCTCACAATTTCCCAGTTGAAAGTATGGTTGAGTCTGTCCATGTCTTGTGAGATTAAGGAGTTTTCATCGTGTCTTCTGACTGCTAGTTGGTGTTCATGGATGCGTTCTGCTAGTCTTCTGCTGGTCTGTCCTACATAGTGGCTGTTACAGTCCTTACACTGTATGTTGTAGATAACTGCTGTTTTTTCTTCTTGGGCTACTGGGTCTTTTGGTTTACTTATGATGTTCTGGAGGGTTTTGGTTGGTTTGTGTGCTATGGTGATGCCCTGTGGTTGTAACAGTCTATTAGTAGTTTCTGAGATGTTTCTGATGTATGGCAGTGTAATCCTTTTCATAGCTTCTGTTGGTTTTGCTGTGGTGGGTTGAGCAGTCAGGCACTTTTTGATAAAGTTGCATGGGTATCCATTTTGCTGGAAGATGCTATATAAGTGGTCTGTTTCCTTTTTCTGGTGTTCTGGGTTGCTGCAGTGTGTTTGTGCTTGTCTGAATAGTGTTCTTACACAGCTCCTCTTGTGGGAGGTTGGGTTATTGCTTTGGTAGTGGAGTACGTATATGAATTTGAGTAAACTCCGAGAGACAGTGGAGGACAGGAAGGCCTGGCGTGCTATGGTCCATGAGGTCGCGAAGAGTCAGACACGACTAAACAACTGAACAACAACAACAACAAGTGGAGTACTTGGCTAGTGTGGGCAGATTTCCGGTAGACTTGTGTTTCTAGAATGCCATCATTTCCTCTACTGATGAGGATGTCCAAGAAGGGTAGTGTGTTGTTGTTTTCTTCTTCCCTTGTGAATTTTATTCCTTTGAAGATGTTGTTAATGGTTTCATGTGTTTCCTACAGTTGATTCTTTTTTATTATGATGAAGGTGTCATCTACATACCAGATCCATACTTTGGGTTGTATGCCTGGGAGTGCTATCCTTTCTAGATGTTGCATTACAACCTCTGCTATGAGTCCTGGGAGTGGTGATCCCATAGATGTTCCTTTGATTTGTTGGTATATTTGTCCATCAAACTGAAAGTAGGTAGTGAGGCAGAGGTTGACCCATCTGGCTTTATACAAATACTCCAAACTCTCTTGCCTCTGATATTTGGTTCTTCTACTCTGCTTTGGTGCCTGACCTCTCATCCCTCTATGAGGATGTCCTCTTCCTCTGCTTCTGCTCACTTGACCCTCACCGTCCTTTATCCAAATTAGACTCTGGTTTCAGCCTGGCTCAAAACTAGACCCCAAGCCTAACAGACATGACAGTACTGATCACTGAAGATCCAAAGGTTTAAAAACTCCCAGAAGCTCTTGAATGGTCATTTCACTGCTATGTTGCTGGCCTGCCCATTACGCAGAATCTGCGTGGTTCAGAGTTCATCATATGTAGAAAAGTGTCCACGCAGTTGTGGGTGTTATGCCGTGTGGTTCTGCTTATATGAAATGTCCCCAGCAAGTTGCTGTTCATTTCTTTCACAACTGAGCAATTATTTGTCTGTTGCCCTACGCATCAATGCCCATAGAATCTTCTCTGACAGGTTTTTCCCACACCCTCCCCATGGTGTCCTAAGTCACTCTGCACCATTCATAATTAGATATTCATCTGTTTGTTGTAGCTGTGGCTGTGGATTCAAAACAGTTAATGCTGTGCTGGTACCTTTGGTTTACTTAAAACAGGGTCTTGCTCAACTGATCACAAGTGAGGTCTGTGACTCAGCTATTAGCTTTGCAACCTACCTTGAACTTCAAAAGGCTGGGGCCAGCCAACTCTTTCAGAATTCTGGATACCGCCAGTTCGATTCCTCTTGATTCTATGGTCATTCGGGATTAACATTTAGCATGTGTCTTGGCCAAAGACATGCAGAACAAGAGCCTATGTAATATGAGACAATGCCACATAGGGCTGGGGAGCACAAGGACAGAACTTGTGACTGCATCACTTTGAATATTTAACATCTTAAGTCTATGATACGGGTCTGTGGTTTAAAAAAATAGTATTGTCTTTGCGGGGGAGATGAAGGAATCAAGAACATTCTTGCAAATTGCAGCACACTCTTCTGAACACCGAGTTTTTCTTTCTTTCCTTTTGTTTATAACACCAGGAAAAAAAATCCTGATAAAAGAACATCATTTGGCGCAAGTTTTCAGAAGGGCTGGTTGGCATATTTTGTATTAAGGTGACCAACTGCAAATTTTAAGTACAGGTTTACAATTTTTTTTTTAAAAAAAAAGTGTTTTCTTTTAGAATTCATTTGGTTCCTGTCATCTTGTCATTTCAAAAATTTTCCATCTCCCAACAAATGTAATAGAAGTTGAGAACTGTAAAATATGTCAGTTTACAGGCAGTGTTATGATACATATACAGGACCACATCATCATTTTATTCATGTTAATCAGCCCAGACAGTATTTGTCCTCTCTTTCAGATTGCATTACAATTCTGGAGGACATCTAGTGTTGGCTATGATTATAGATGGGGTATCTAATTTAAGGCTCAAGTCTACATGAACCAAAGTCTTGGTTTTGGATCCCAAGATAATCCCAACAGTTGCTGCTGAATTAGGATTTCCAACATGCCAAAAAGAGAAAGCTATGAAATACAGTATATAAGAAAGCAAATACATGAATTATGTTTAATTTCATTAAATAAATCAAATTTAGGCTTTATTCCGGCTCATCCATTTTAGCCAATACAAAAATACACCTTCAGCTCAAAAAAAAGATTATGCACCCTTGAGTTAAAAGATTACCAGAAGTTCATGCAAAGTGTTCTTGGAAATATGACTCCTTTTAAAAATACGGTACATTGGTTACAAGTTGAAATCCTCACTCACAATCTTGTGTGACCTTGGTCCAGTCATTATTTCTTAACCTAACCTGCATCACAAGGTTTTTATTAATAAAAATGGGAGAGTGTATGCTGCAATAACTCTGAAGGAAAAGTGGGATATACATATAATGAATGAAATATTCTCTTATAAGTCATGGTCAGGAATATTTTCATAACACAATTCTTTTTCAGGTAGTCTTGCCAGCATTAGAAATATTCCTAGGAGGTCCCATTTCCACTATCTGACATCCAGATAAGCCACACACACCCTTCAGTAAGTCCCCTAGGATGGGGGTATTTGTACTAGAGGGAGGGAGGCTTGGCTCCCTTACTAACAGTGTTCAGAGATGGTCAGTCAAGATTGGCTATTACGCTGAGGATTTTCAGTAGAAGACAACTACAGTAGCTGGTATATTTACGGCCTTTGTTTTTACATATTTGTTTTTTCTGTGATTCCAGGAAAAATATTTTTTGTTGTTGGTTTTGCATAGAACAAAAACATTTGAAATAACAATAGAATATCTGAAATTGATTTTGATGCCTTACTGTCTTGTCAAAATAAAATATGTTTGTGTAGAGAATGGTAAGCAAGATGAGCCAAAAACAGAGCAAATTCCTTCCAATAAGATTATACGGTCTGAACCCAGGGCTCATGAGGCCAGGGATGCAGCTCCGAACTCTGCTTCCAAATTGTAATGTTAAGATTTCAAGAAAGGGGAAAATATTAATAGTTGGTTGTGAACCGCCCAGAGTCCCTCCTTGAGGGGGTGATGGGTGGCCATAGAAATTTAATTAATTAATTAATTAATTAATTAATTAATTAAATGCAGTATATGAATTGTTCTTAATTTAATGATGTTCTAATTCAATTACATTTAGGGTTTTGGGGGGTATTTTTCCCCCTTTTTGGTTTGGTTTTGGTCCACTCACTTGGTAGAATATGGCCTCCTGACACACCAATTAAAAAGCTGAGGGCATCCTTGGCCCTGAAACTGTTTATTCCTGCCTTAAAAGGGAATATTAAATCGATCATTTTGATTTTTAGAGAAAGCACAAATAAGACGAGAACGTGGCAGGCAGGACAAGGGCTGCAGCAACAACTATTCTGTTGGCATCCGCATTGTCCACATAGTCTTGTGCACCTGCCACCATGATAATAAACTGATTAGCCCTAGTTAAACCTTAGCTCTACAATGCTGAATTGGGAAAAAGTTAGAACGCGTTTTCTAAATTCAAGCAATTGGAGCTCAATGGGTTTTTCTAATCTTATGGGTTTTTTTCCCTTTACTCTCTGGAATTTCCAAACTCAGTTCCGGGACTTAAGGAAACATTCTGCCAATAGGCTATGTTCTGATGTCCCATTTGTTTTAAAAACCATGTTTTTAAACTACTATCAGTCAGTGGATAAACTGGATTCATTTTTATGCCAATTTCAAAATGTCATCATGTAATTTGATTACATGATTTTGACCATGGCAAATTCTGCAAGCTATAATTAATTGCAAAGCATCCAGAAGGCACCAAGTTGGGGAAGAAGGATTTAAAGCCTTTTGGAGTTAAGACCAGATATTTGAAAGTTTGCCTTGTTCCTTACAGACTTGACCATGATTGAGTGAATCTTCAGAGGCCCTCTTCTATCTGTTGTCAGAAATAGGCTAACTTGGAACCAGGGAAAGTTGCCTTTGGAATTCCCTCTTAGCAGAACTTTCTCTTGCTCTGTGAGTTAATGGCTTTGATAAGTTTATAAAAAAGGGGGGAAAATTAGGAAGGGGGCTGTATTGTAAATGGTTATATTATTAAACTGATTTTAACTGTATCTGAGTTCTGCATGATATTTATGTTATTCCTTGCTGTAGTTTTAGTGTTAAATTGCTAAATCATGCTTTAAATGGTTTGTTTGTTTGTTTGTTTGTTTATTATTTAAATTTATATCACCACCCATCTCCCTCAAACGGGGGACTCTGGGCGGTTTACAATAAAATCAATAGTTAAAAACATATAAACATAAAATTACAATCATATTAATGATATACATTCTACAATATAAATAGAATAAATAAGTGTAAAATCCAAGGGATGATAAAATCTCAGATAATAGAGAGGACACTATGGCGCCAGCCACCCCCAGGAGGAACTGTTACTTTTCCCCTCCCAAGCAAGGTGGCAAGTTCCTCTGATAGTTGTCCATGACTGTCTTGAGCTAATCTGAACAAAGGAGAGATGCAAATTTTAAATATCTATCTATCTATCTATCTATCTATCTATCTATCTATCTATCATAATTACCAGTACAATCCTAAACATATCTTCTCAGAATAGGTGTGGATTTTGGTTGCGAGTCTGTTATGGTGCCTTGGTGTTATATTATGATTATTTGAAAGTCTGTTTTGTAATTTATTGATAGAGCCTTTATTATATACTGCATATTTTTTGTGGATTGTTGTTAGCTACTCAGGGTTATATATGTAGGATGTCCAGCCATATAAATTCTCTAAACAAGCAAACAAACAAACAAACAAATAAAATAAGTTCAATGGAGCTTGCTTCCAGATAAGTGTGTATAGAATATCTAAATTGAACTCAATAGGTTTGTGATGGAGCAAACATGTTTGTACACTGTTTTAATTATTATGATTTTAACTTCATCTTGTTTATTAAATTTTAATGATTTTTCTTTGCTTTTTACATGCTTGTTTATCTCACTTATATATTTGAGAGGATATATTATAAAAAAACTAGCTATGTATCGTAATTATCATCACTTCACCATCATGTATCATATTATATAAATCAGAGGTGGACACCCTTTCACTTGCCAAGGGTTTCAATCAATATACTTTGGTAGCTGAGGGCTAGGTTTTGTTGGGAGCTTGGTAAGATTCCTTTCATTTATTTTGAATTATGCTATGCCTATTTTAGGAATCACAGTACAGTTTTCATGTGTTTTCCCACTCAGAATTGCCATACTTTGGGCAGCCAATTTTATTGAAATACAGTTTCTCACTGAGCTTTCTTTAACAAGATTTATTAAATGGAAAAGAAATGTTAACAAGTAGATTGCTTCAGTTCTAGCTGATTAGGGCTAGAATGTTTCCTGAATCTTTATCAAGGTGTAAACAGTTAATTATGAAATGGTAGGAAACTGTTCCATTAATTTTCAGCAGTCATGATCAGAGAATTTGAGACCTGAAAAAGGACTACATGTTACCTTACTCCTATGTAAATAATCCCAAAAGCATAGGATTCCATATTCTCAAAGGTAATGCAATCTTAAAGATAATTCCAATGGGAATGGAAAATACTGAGAAAGAGCCTGCAGCCCCATGGAAATTATAGTAACTCCTTGTCCCAAAGCTGTTTTTGTTTAGTGCAGAGCTTTCCAAACTTTTCATGTTGGTGACACACTTTTTAGACATGTATCATTTCGCGACACACTCTTACAGCAGGGCATCATTTTGCAACACACTCTTACAGCAGGGCACAAGGCAGGTACTAGGGCCTGTGCAGAATCACAGCAGGTTTGGAGGCAGCAAGGCACAAGGCAGGCACTAGGACCTGCGCGAAATCACAGCAGGTTTGGAGGCAGCCAGGCAGGCACTAGGACCTGCGCGGAATCACAGCAGGTTTGGAGGCAGCCAGGCACAAGGCAGGCACTAGGACCTGCATGGAATCACAGCAGGTTTGGAGGCAGCAAGGCACAAGGCAGACACTAGGACCTACGTGGAATTCTGGCAGGGCTTGGAGGCAGCAGCAGCCGTGACACACCCAGACACTGCAGCTGACACACTAACGTGTCCTGACACACAGTTTGGAAAGCTCTGGTTTAGTGTCTCAAAATGAACACATGCTTTCCAAAAGATAGCAGTGATCATTCATTAAAAAGAGAGGTCCTTTCAAATAAAATCAGGTATCTTAACATTATGGAGCCAGAGCATCCTTCACTTGTAAAATCTTGAAGAATGGTTTCTAGTTGTAGTTTTAGCACTAAAATACAGAAGCATCATGTGAGTTGGTCACAAGTCATTCTATTTATCAGTATGCCTCACAGACCCCTGAAAAGTTTAAATAACTTACCAATGGACAAATGGAACAACATTACTCATTAACTAATTCAGTTTTAGGATTACATTGGGACCTTGAGTTCATTTCTTTTCTGACTTTGGGTACCTGCACTTACCTCATAATGTGTACAGTACAAACAGCTTTATTTGTATTGGTGGGTATGATAAATGAACATAAAATTTCCAGTTATATAAGATTACTGTTGCTTATGATTTCATCACTTTCACCTGCAAAACCATAGTTTTCTACTTAATTTGGTTTCATGCTGAATTTAAAAAGTAAAACAATTTTAATTGAAACTCATGTAACTTAAGCTAATTTAAACATTTAATTTAAAATGAAAATTAGAAAGATGCAACATTAAAATGTCAGAATTATGTTCCTATGAATTTGGCTACACTGGTTGGAAGGGAGCAAGTGTAATAATTCAATCCGGAGGTATTGTTCTTTACCATTCCTCTATAGACTGATCTCTACACCAGAGCTTTCCAAACTGTGTGTCAGGACACGTTAGTGTGTTGGCTGCAGTGTCTGGGTGTGTCACGGCTGCTGCTGCCTCCAAGCCCTGCCAGGATTCCACGCAGGTCCTAGTGCCTGCCTTGTGCCTTGCTGCCTCCAAACCTGCTGTGATTCTGCGCAGGTCCTAGTGCCTACTTTGTGCCCTGCTGTAAGAGTGTGTCGCGAAGTGATGCCCTGCTTAAGAGTGTGTTGTGAAATGATGCATGTCTAAAAAGTGTGTCACCAACATGAAAAGTTTGGAAAGCTCTGCTCTACACTTTCATATGCAAACACAAAGGGGAAACAGGGCCATGCTAACGGGACCTGTCACACGCACTCCCGGGTTCAGCTTACAGTCACTCACTCACACACTCACAGCCCGTTGAGGCTCGCAGATCTAGTAGCCCCCCCTTGCTTTCTACCTGGGTTTCCAGATAGGTGCAGCTAGAGCAGGAGACACACAGCCCTGGTCAACAGGCGGGAAATCATTAGGAACACACACAAATCACTTTCAACCAAACACTGAGACCCAATGAATTTAAAGTAGCAGCAAAACTTTACTGGTTACAATGTACATTTACTCTTTCTCACACACACTCATCCCCACTTACCCCCGTCCTTCTCAACTAGGCTGCCAGGCCCAAGTCTGGATCCAGGATGATTCAAAGAGTGGGCAGGCTTCAGGACCCTTTTTATCCCCAAAATTCTTGCCTTGTTGAGTTACAAGTCTGATAGCTGTGGATGAGATGGGGGTGGAGTTTCCCATGTGCTCAGGCCCAGCCTCCTTTGTCTGCTTCAGGTGACATTTCTCCTTTGATTCCTTAACAACTTGTTTCCTTCTTATCTACCTCCCCAAAGGGATCGTTTTGATGAGGTTCTTGCCTTTTGTCCTCTCTGCTTACCTCTCTGCTTCATCTTTAGGTTGTGACAGCTTCAGCCTAAGTCTCAATATTGCCATGCTTCACTTAATTCCATTCTTGCATAATAAACCAGCTAGACTGCTGCACTTGGGAGTAAACAACAGGGAGCCTGTTGTGGTGACTGGAGCCATGGACCTCCGCTCCAAAATCCCTAATGATACCCACCAAATATATATATGTTTTGCAACCAAATTGATATTACATGGGGGGAAAGGGTGGGTGGGTAAAAATCTGCATTGATCTTGCTTCTTCCCATTCTATTTGTTCCCAGAAAAACAACTTATTTTATAAGGGAGGTAGAAAACAACTAGGTAAAATGTACTTATGTGTAAGGAGCCAATGGCAGATAGTTTTCCTCTTAATTTCCAAGAATTGCTAGTGCCTAAGCCCAATAAACCCAATCTCCCTTGGGAGGAGAGCAATGGCAAATCTTGATAAAATAGTTAAGAGCAGAGACATCACACTGACAACAAAGGTCCGCATAGTTAAAGCAATGGTATTCCCCGTAGTAACCTATGGCTGCGAGAGCTGGACCATAAGGAAGGCTGAGCGAAGGAAGATAGATGCTTTTGAACTGTGGTGTTGGAGGAAAATTCTGAGAGTTGCTTGGACTGCAAGAAGATCAAACCAGTCCATACTCCAGGAAATCAAGCCAGACTGCTCACTTGAGGGAATGATATTAAAGGCAAAACTGAAGTACTTTGGCCACATAATGAGAAGACAGGATACCCTGGAGAAGATGCTGATGCTAGGGAAAGTGGAAGGCAAAAGGAAGAGGGGCCGACCAAGGGCAAGATGGATGGATGGTATTCTGGAGGTGATGGACTCGACCATGGGGGAGCTGGGGATGGTGATGGCCGACAGGAAGCTCTGGCGTGGGCTGGTCCATGAAGTCACGAAGAGTCGGAAGAGACTGAATGGATAAACAACAAAAGCCCAATAAGACCAGCCCTCAGTATAAACCATAAATGTCTTGCCTATACCTTTAATATTTAGTTCATAGAATCAATAATAAGATATTTTCTGTTGTGGTCCTAAGGGTATGGAATGGATTCCCAAGGAAGGTTCAATCTCTCCCCACTTTTTAGCAAGCTGCAAAAAAGCATTTCAACAAACTTTTTAACCAGAGATTGTATTTTTCCAAAGTGGAGAAAGTTGCAGGACATATTATTTGGTCCTTACAGTATATCTCAGTTGTGATTATTGTCTTGATCCTAGAGGAAGCAGTGATGCCTCAGTAGCTGAGGAATCAGTGGCACTTCCTCCAAGCACCAGAGCAGAACGGAAAGCTCTTGAGCCTAGACTCGTGTTTCTCAACCTTGGCTACTGGAAGATGTGTGGACTTCAACTCCCAGAATTCCCCAGCCAGCCATGCTGGCTGGGGAATTCTGGGAGTTGAAGTCCACACATCTTCCAGTGGCCAAGGTTGCGAAACACTGGCCTAGACTGTCAGACCTTCCCCAGCCCAAGGCTTAGACTAATAACTGCACCCTTGATCACAACTGCAGCAATGAGCCTCTTCAAAGAACTACATAATTGATAGAACTGGTGGATCAATGCTGACAATAGAGCTGGCTGGTGCAAGCAAGGGAAAGCAGAAGAACTGCTACATTTTAGCGCAAAGGCCTTTCCCTTTAAGGCTTTCCACTTTGCAGGATAGGGGTGGAGTCTGAGAGAGGCTCTGCAGCCAAGGCTTCCATCTAGTCTTAGCCTGTTGGAAGTTGTTCACAGGGAGCTGTCCGTGGTCCTGCAACTGGCCACCAATCTGCCTTGCTATTTCCTGATGTACTGTATTCTGCAGGGCTAAGACTGGACAATAATAAAGATGTTCTTAAATTGCTATACTATATTGCTTAACATTATGTTATTTATTTATTTTAATTTCATGAGTGCTTTTTTTTTTTGTTAGCATTTTGACATGAAAAATTGGAATAGAAATGCTTGAAATAAGTACATAATGATAGTGATAGTTTTTGCTCCATCATGATTTCACACCTTTCACTGCGGAAAGGCTGCACAAGTTGAGATATCATGCTAGAAGCATAGAACATATATATATTTGCACTTAACTGGAGCTACCTTCAAGTCATAAAACTGAGCTGAATTCTCTTATTTTAGCCACTGGCTATAACGAAGTACAAGATATAGGTCAGAACATAAAATGAGGGGAAAAATGAAATACAACAGACTGCAAGACTACAATCAAAATAAAAACATAAAATAAAGTACCAGAATGGTTGTTTATAATTATTGAAGTGGACATCATTTGTGGCATTTTGCTGCTGCTACAGTATTAGTGGTAAATCATCTTATTACTAAGGTATGCTCTCTCTTGAGTCATCCTTAACTCCCGATGATTTCACGGACACAGCCATGTAGTTTTTGGCAACAGTTTTGAGGTGATAAGTGACTGTTTCTTCCAAGATTTTTTCCCCCAAATTCCCAGTCTAGTCTGCAGCAAGGACAGTAAATATTCAAAATTTTGCAGTTTAGAGCATTCAGAGACCAACTTCATTTCTTAATGCTTTACTCCTTATGGCTGGGCCATATGACCCAGCTATTTTTCATCATGACTCTTTGATAGGAAATGTTGAGCAAGAGACCAGTAGAAAAATCCAATCAAGACACATCCAAAAAGGTGTGAAGCCACAGCCAATCAAATGGAGTATTGTACTGGCCAGTGGCCTGTACCTTACAGGCTTCAATTGTCTTTTGCATCACAGAGCCCTGCTGTTGCCCCACCCCATAGCCTCAGTTACACTCCTCCAGTCTAAATTTATTAGAATCCATGCCCTACAGGCCTTGTGATCTGCCCCCAACATGACATGCACACAGATTATAGTGGCTGCCTTACTCATTGCTGAAACAGTGCTTAAATGGCAGTGTGAGATGTTCAGAGTGGTGTCTCATGATCTTGCTTGAGCTCAAGAGGGCAGAAGGTGGGAATATTGTGCATCCTGACAGAAGGAAACTCCCATTCTTGAGATTAATCTCACCCAGAATCCGTACCTCTAGCCTGCAGTGGTGACCAATAACCAGGTTGGAAAAAGGGATAATTAGCTGCTTGTCTCCTTTAACCAAGTCAGCACAACGACTGTGACAAACATATTATTATTTTCAATCAACTGGATGAAAGATTCTTGCATGAGGTATTAAAAAAAACCTTAAAAAATGAAAATGACCAGTGGCTACAACCGCAACCCAGGTGATAGACAGCATTCTAGAGGCTACATGGAGCAATGTCACAAGTTTGCCTTTGGGTAACTAATGTTTTGTATGGCAGCTACAGTATTTTGTGGGATTGTCCACGGAATATGCTTAACATTCCCGGTCTATTCCCTGGCCCCCAAAGAATGTATATCTCAGGCTCAAAAACCTGGTATATACTTAACCAACACACCTAATACATAAGAACTCCATCTGGAAGTATCTACAAGCACATTTCATATATTATGAATAGGTTCCAGCCCCAGCATTTAGGTCCTACTAATTCAGCTCAAGAGATTTAAAACATGTTCTTAGCCCATCCATCAACCCAGCCTTTTTTGTGTATTAATAAATTATATGGGTTAACCTTTTTTAAAAAATGCCTCATCAGCAGCATCTGCTGTGGGGGGCATGGGGGGAGGGGCCAGAATGACTGAAGCAGCATCACGGTGTTGTGATATAAGACCCACCCGTTCTGTACGTGCATTGGAACATCACACGCATATACAAAATATGTGGAGCTTGCAGAGCAATGCTGTGACTTTGCTTTCATCATTTTGACAAAAGCAGCAAGATCCTGTGGATGTAGCAGTATTTGATTATTATACCATAAGTAGGGTTTATAAGGAAAAGACCCTGATGCTGGGGAAGACTGAAGGCAAAAGGAGAAGGGGATGGCAGAGGATGAGATGGTTAGATAGCATCACTGATGTAATGAACATGAATTTGAGTAAACTCCGGGAGGCAGTGGAGGACAGGAAGGCCTGGCGTGCTATGGTCCATGAGGTCACGAAGAGTCGGACACGACTAAATGACTGAACAACAACAACAAGGGTTTATAAGAGAAAGTGGGTTAGGGTTAGAGTTAAGAAAATGCAGGAAGGGAGAAAGGAAATAGCTATTCATATATGTTATATTGGTGAGGAATGGCTGGAACTGTGCATTGATAGGCTGGAAGAAGGGGAAGTGTAGGTTAGGAATTTTTGTAAGGACTTTGACCAATAGTAAGTGGAAGTGCTGATATAGGCTGACTGCACTGCTATTGATGCATCAGAGAAATAAAAAAGGAGTAACACATTTTCAAAATATTTTAGTGGTCATGGGATTGTGGGAGGTTGTGCGGATCCAGAATTGGCCTTTACAGCCACTTACGGATCCACTGTTAAAATTTTACCCTTGGAAGACAATCTTACTTGGCTACGAGTGATCACCAATGATGATGAAATTCCCAATACTTATTTTGTGATGCAGAAGTATGGTATATAAACACCAATTCCTTATTAAGTCTATTCATTGAGCTCTGATTTGGATAATAATGATTGTCAATAATTATTATCAATTGGATAATAATGATTACACAAATCCTCAGTATATAGCATTTTTCAAATCTTCATAGGAGTATCTTCAATTAATATTTATTTGTTTGTTTGTTTGTTTGTTTGTTTGTTTGTTTATTGGATATATAACCCACCTTTCTGCTTATTCCAACACTCAAGGCAGCTTGTAACAACAGTAATCAAGATGAGTTAAAACCAAGGCATGGATAACTATTGCTCTGAATGGCTCAAGAAGTCTCAGAGTTAGTGTCTGATCTGTAATTGTGCAAGTGCATGTGTTACTGCAGCTCCTATCTACAAATCCAGTGATAGCTGGGGCTCAAGGGGCACCACCTGTGAACCTGCTCTTTTTGGGGAATAAAACTCCATCCACAACAGGCTTTATCTCAGTCCCAGTTTTGCCTCACTAAAAACACTTCTATCTTGTCTGGATTTAATTTCAGCTTCTTCCTCATCCAGCCCATTATCAAGATTAGGCAGCCTTCAAGGGTATTGATTGCTTCCTTGGAGTTAGATATTGAGGAGCATTACAGCATAAGGCGAGAGATTGTGAAGAGGCTACAGCAGAGTCTTTCAACCTTAGCAACTTTAAGATGTGTGTATTTCAACTCCCAGAATTCATGCTGGCTGGGGAATTCTGGGAGTTGAAGTTCACACGCCTTAAAGTCGCCAAGGTTGAGAAACACTGGGCTAGAGAGTAGTGGGAGGAGCTCTGCACATAAACAATCAACAGATGGCTGAGTATATTAGTGGCTTATCTAATTAACAGCATCTCAATCCAGGTTGCATAAAATCTGGGAAGAAGAGCTTCAAAATTTTCAAAGAGATTCTGTCTTAGTGAACTAATAAAAGATGCCTGCAGGTTCATAAAGCAATTTCCAAAAAGCTATACCTTACCTTTACTTTTTACGTTAACACTCCTTGTTGAAGTCTGTGTGATTCTTGCTCTCTTGATTGTGCCCTGCTATAATGGGTTGACATATGCTGTCATCAGCAGACTGACGGCAGCCTACTCCAAAGGTCTGAATGATCCCCGCACCTCCCACCCCAGCACTTTCGTATACTGTAGATATTTAGCAGCATAGGAGACAGGCCTGGAACCTGGTGGAACTTGCTAGGTCAGCAACATAGTTGGTGTAGTTCCCCAGCCTCCTTTTAGTGTGCAGGGACAGATAATCATGGGACTGGTCCCACCTTGGTCAATTTAATTAGCCAGGCAGGGCAGGGATTGAGCAAGCAAATGGGGGCCTTCATCTCTGAGTATAAAATGTTTACATCCTGTGGGCCCCAAAAAGAGTCTGGATTAAATTCCTCTTATTTTGGCTCATCTAATCTTGTCTGTCTATCTAACTTTATTTGGAGGATCCAGAATGAGATTCCCTACCCATAGAAGCACTGTTTCAGTGGGCAGCTGAACTAGACCAGGCAAACTAGAAGGCACAAACAGCCAGATGCTTTGGTGCAATGCTAGGCAGGGGTTTTATACCCAAGACAGAACTGCCTGCATCCAAGGCAACAGCTTTTTTTTTTTATCTTCACACACTTACTATGGGTAAAGCCCATTAAGAGAACTTTCAAGAATACATGTGAGTCAGGGTTTGAGGAAATAGATTTGTGCAATAGCTCATTCCAGTTTTGTTCATGTGTCCCATATGCATATTCTCAGCTCATCATGTAAAGGACAGCTTTGGATTATAGGATTATAAATGATTTGATTCTTCTTACTCTTGATTCAGTTCTGCTTTAATCATTGGAAATTCAGGTGCAATGTGAATGATCAAGTTACACCTAATGTATATGGCAAAACTTCTCTTTCTCTCTCCCTGTCTCATGTTAAACTGTCAAATGGTGCGTGGATAGCCCTTAAGGTAGAGTGATGTGTTAGAAGGAACCTCAGTAAATGCCAAACATCCCATCACCCCAAGAAGAGAGATCATATACTTAATGGACTGTCAAAGATTCTGAATAGAGATTCCTGACTTCCCATCACTCAAAAAGAAGAATGTGAGACACAGTTCATATAGGATGGTCTAGGAGGGAGAGAATTAGGTACAAATGTCTCACAATAATAATTTCTCCATTCTTGTATGCAGCCTCTAACTTTTAGACACTTGCCTTCAAAGCTGTTTTGTGATGCAACATGCTGCCTCCACTTTAAAAAAAAAACATAGTTATATTGCTTGATGTTAACTTGAGGTGTCAACTGACAATTCCATTAGGTGACTAGAAAATATTATAATAAAAGTGTACAAGCTTTGATCTGCAATTTCTACTTTTTGAATAAAAAAAAAACATATATTTGAAAATATTCTACTTGTCACACAAGATTCACAGAGGACACTCACCTCAAATCATAGGTACATGTTTTGCTATGGCTTGAAGTTATGCACTTGACAATATGTTATGCCCAAAGTAATGGACTGAGCACAACAACATTTGCATTTTTAAGGACATTTTTCTGGAGGCGACAGTGCATTATTTCAAAATGACATAAAATTCAGTGTATGCAAATATTACCAGCATTGGAGACACATGCATGAGTATCTTGCAACTAAAGCGTGTTGAGCAGGCTCCGAAGGTAGACTGTCTTGCCGACTACATTGGAGTAGCCTGAAACTTAGCTTGAAGTTAGTGGCACAGCATTTATTAGAGAAATCCAACTATTTTTGTACTGATAGAATAGTAATGAGGATATAATTTCCATCCCCTCAATGATGGCTGGCTATAGAAGATGCTACAGATCACTAGTGGAGATCTGCCATACATAGTTACCCATTTTCTTTTTTGCCATTGAGTCCAGTGGTCAAAGCACATTCAAGTCTGATGGGCAAAGATTTGACCAGAGGTAATTATTGTGATTATGATGTCACAGGCAAAGCCTACTCTTGAGTCTAGGCACTGAAAAGGAAATAAACGTTGATTCCGCTTTAGATGCAGCTGTTCTGCTTCTTTTAAAATGTTCATAGATATAAGATAGTGAGAATTACTAAGCATCTTGAAGAGAATTTATTCCAAGAGGGAGACCCAGCACACTCCTTTGCAGATTTCCACTTAGGCAATGTAAGCAACAAATAGTTGCTATCAATAAATATTTTAAAAAGAGGAATGAGTCGACAGAGACGGGACAAGATGCCTTTTATCACCTCTTCTTCTAATTTAAACACTTGTCTGATGTTTATTTTAATATGATTTTACTATAATCTTTATGACAGTTTAGGAAATGTTTATATTTGGAAAGCTGGCTCTTAAATAAAATGAAATTAATTAAATATATAAACTATATTGAACACAGTGACAGAGAGAAAGAAGAATACGAATACTAGAAGTAGCCACACGTCCCAAACACGTGCCGACCACTGTCCTGTTCCTATTCCGTGGGAAGCATCTCATTTCATTTCTAACGCGCTTAATTCTGAGTCTGAGCCCTGCCATTCCGGCTAAGGAAGGGCGCCTTTTTCCTTTTTCACTTCCTTTGATTTCAGCGTAGTCCAGTCGCATCCGAGGATCTCATTCGAGAAACGAGTGACCACATGAATCCACAGGTTCGGAGAAAAAACGGAAAATAGATGCTTTCTCTTCCCTGGATCCAAGGCGTCCCCAATTTAATATCTGGAAAGTTGAGCATCTTGGAGTTCGACCAGCGCGGTTAGCTCAGATCGTGCTGGGGCTGTAGGACTTTCCTCCAAGTAGTCGTCTTCCCCTCACCTGGCCGCTGGAGCCGCGCTGGGGCAGGCAGGCAGCCCGCCCTTGCCGGCCTGCACGCGGGCCCCGGCCGACTGCTCAAGGCCCTGACGCCGGCCTCCCCCGCCCCCTCCGCTTGCCTCCTGCCAGTTCGGGGCGAGGGGGCACGAGTGACGCTCCTCCGGCGGCCACGGAGATTGGAGGTGACCGGAGGGGCGGGCCCGGCTGGCATTAATCTTCCCCTCCATTGGGGAATATTGGCAGGGCGCTGTAATCCGCGAGCCGCAGGGAGCCAGCGAGCGAGGGCAGCTGCCGAGTCGAGCTGAGGCGTTGCGAGAGACCCAGAAGTTTTGCCCGCGCGCGTCGGCGAGAAGCCCCTGAACGTACTGTAAGTCAGCACCGAGGTTGCGCCCCGCGAGGACTCTGCTGCCGCGGACGCTTCGCCTTTCCTTGCTAATTCAACGCGCGCGGATTTGCGGTGGGGGCGGCGGTAGGGACGCCTTTGCCCAACTCTTGGGCGAAACCTTTCGACTTCGAGCGAGTGGCGACGGTGTCCCGCTGTTGTGCAGCCGCCTCTCCTCAGCCCGAACCCCTCTTCCACCCCTGCCGGCTATTTCTAAATAGCGTCGCCTCCTTGCTTTAGCCTCCGACCGCGGCTCATATCTGCGCGCAATTCAGGTGGAGACGCGCTGGAGCCCGCGCGGCACCAAACGCCGCCGGGCGTCTTTCTGCCCGGGAGATTTGGTCAGCAGCGACACATGGCTCCCCTCGGTTCGGGAGAATGGGGGCTAATCTGTGGGGTGCTCGTGCGTGGAATTTACTCCGTTGACCAAATGCTGGACTCCCCGGGAATTTATGCCTCCTAGACCAGCATCCCTCTCCTCCCTGCGCGCTCTCCTAAAATTTTCCCCCTAAAAATGCTCCTCACAGTGTACCTTACTTTCCTATTCGGATTTTACCCGATGATGGTGATAACGATATTAGTTTCTGCTAGCTACTATGCAACCCCTCCACGTCATCTGACCCATCAAAAGAGAGACGGAAATAGAACTGGGCTTATTGAATTTCTAACCATGCGATTTGATCACTTGAGTCAGTGAGGACTCCAGAAAGGACTGAAGAGCCCCGTCTGCTTCCTCCGTTATGAGGAGCGTCTCCTGCACAAGCAAACATCCCTCTTGGGTCCAAACAATGAATGGACGACCATCTTGAGACATCCCTGAACAGACACAGCCAGTGTGACCCTCTCCACCCGTGGCCACAGCATTTATTGCATGACCTCTGATGTGCAGGTTCTTCATTATGTGCTGTGCACCAGTCTACCATCACTCATCTCGCCCTGATGGTAGAGAGGAAGAGAAATACATTCCCACGTTGTCAAGCAGAACGATTGCTTGCCACCCTGGACACATTTCAAATGTGTGTCCTGTCTAAGAAACATAAAAACAATTTTGCTTACTCTGTAGGGACAGAGAGCAGAAAAGCTAGCAGTGAGTTTGGGAATACTTTCGGGACAGCCCTGGTTTATGATATTTCTCAACAGAAATGACATAGGGGTCTGTTCCGGTCCTCAGATTACAAGATGGCTGGAAGAGAGAAGGTTGTCTTCTTGTCTTTTGTGGGAGCTGCCTTAGTTGCTCTTTTTAGAAGACTACAAGGGTTCGGTAGAATAAAGCCAGCTTGTCAGTTTCTCCCAAACTTTCCCCCTTAACTTCGAAGGCTAGTAATTTCTGTATGACAGCTGCCTTCCTGACCCCTGAGCCTATAATCCCAAATGTATAGTGAGTGGTTCAAAGCAAAACAATGCACTGCTTGAAGCTGAGAACGGTCAGTGCTTCCAGACAAGGCTTTAAACACTGTTTTACTCACAGAATTGTATGGGATGGGGGCAAGCAATGTTCCTTTCTAATCGTAACTCTTCTGTAGTCTCTCTCTGTATCTTCAGTTTTCTCCTAACATCACAAAAAGCAATTGAGAAGGAAAAGATAGAATAGCACAGTGTCTTTTGTAGTCCGGAGCCTTTGGTCAGGAAGCGCCCACAGATTAAATCATTAGAGGAGAGCTCAGGTAGAAAGAAAATATCCAACCACAATAATCCTACCCAGAGCTTCAAAATTCTCAGTGATAATGTAACTGTTTTATTTCATGGCACAGGGCCAGAAGTTGGGCCATGGGATTCCCAGGGGTTTCTTCCAGCTCCATATCTTTGCCATGTATAGAACTGATACAGTGGTAGAGAGCATGTGCTAAGGAAATTCTCAGTTAAAATCTCACTTTGGCACCATCCACAAGCAAAGCCCTCCTAAATTCAGTCAACACGGAATGAGGATTTAAGCCTACTGTATATGGTGGTTGTAAAGTTTGCTGAGCTGAGGTCTGTGAACACTTCACTTACTTGACACGCACCGTATAAAGTGATGTTTCTGTGCTGTGAATTTCTGGGTGGAATCTCTCGCTCCAACCCGCTTGCAGATGAAAGACATATGCCAGATCAGCTCCTTTCCCTGAAAGTCCTCTAAAGTGCTGCAAAATAGGGTGAATTTGGCAGGATATACTTATCTCATTGCTAAGACAATTTTAGCCATACTTAAATACAATGCACTGCTTATGGCAAAACCTTGGAAAAAGTTGTCTGCTGAGAGGTTGGGTTATCCAAGAGGATACAGATGTGTCTGGTATTTGCCGACTTTTATAGATTAAAATAACTCACTTTTACCAGTTTAATTTTTAATTGGGCAAGGAAGTGACATCTGTTTCCTAGCTCTGGCAGCTCTGGCAGATCAAATATCAAGACCTTCTGATATAGACCTGAGCTGGACAAAACCATAAAGTATGAAGAGTCTGAGATCCTACAACTCCACCTGGGTTGTCAGTTTGGGAGACAAGAGATCCTCCTCTGTTGTAGACTATGGAAAGTCTCATGTTTCAGCGCCATATTATTTGCAGCAGTAATAGTCCACAGCTGGACTGGGAGACCATTGCTAATACTCTGGCTGCAGGCTTTGCTGTACTCTCTGTCTCTGGAAAGGGAAGAGAGAATCCTGCCAGAGGGCAGGCTGGGTAGAGAGACAGTGGTAAGGACATGCCCCTGGGTGAGTATTTATAGAGCTTGGCTTATTGATGCTTTTTTTTTATGTCATGGGGGAAGCACTTGGCATTCTCTGGTGGGCTTTCCCCCCCCCCCCGCACTGTTGGATATCTTTTATTTTTTTCATTTACTTACCCAGTGTAAAGGTGTCTCCTGGCTTACAGAGGGTAAATGAACAGGAGAAAAAAATCCTACAAAGTGACGTCTACTATAGCTATATTTTCAAAAGAGACACATACACAGTAGAAATCATGTTGTATTGCCTCCTAATCTTGAAGAGTAAGAAATCAATTTTCTAAATCTCTCTCTGCACATGTGTGTACATACAGCTAGTGCTAGTGCTGCACTAGCAGGAATACAGGAGATTATATGGTATTTTGGCAAATTTGAGCCTAAGGTAAAAATTATTGGTTCTAGAAGAATAATTTTATAACCTCTTTCAGTTAGCAACTGGTTTATCCAAGGAAAATAAGTTCCCAGGTGACTTCTTGGTTGGAGTGTGGTTCTTAATTTAGCAGAAGCACTACATTGGTTCTTTTATGAGAAGACAAGGTGCTTCTTCTTTTGCAATAAAGGCCAACATTAAGATCAGATATTTTCCTGCCTTGTACCAAAGCGAAAGACATCTGTTTTCTTCTGAAAACAATCAAAGGTTATCCTTGGAGGATAGGATGCTTGTCAGTAATTTCAAATGGCTCTTCCTGTGGCTCTTGTCATCTGATTCATCTCCAAGAGCCTTGTGTTCGTTCATTCATTCATTCATTCATTCATTCATTCATTCATTCATTCATTCATTCATTCATTCTCTTGTCATCACTGCCAGCACATTATTCCACATGTTCATTTCACAGGAGGATGGTGTGGTAGGAACAAGCCAGGCAGTGGTACAGGCAGGGCAAGACCCTAGGCCTCCTTGCAATTTAAATGATGGTTTTCTTCCCTAATCACAAGAAGCCATTCGATGTGGAGTCTTTCTCACATTTAGGTTACTGTGTGACAGACTTAATCAACATTGTTTCTCATCCATTGTGCATGGATTGCGTAACTTCCCTCAAGATTCTGTATGTTTTGGAGAGAATATGCGAGTGTGACAATCCTACCTATATGAGGCAACACAACTCCACCCCGCACTCAATCCCAACACAGGACTATTATTTTCCCTAGCCATCAACCTCTTTTCCAACAGTTCTTGACTTTTAAGCATTTGATTTGTATGACGTGCCAAAGAGCAGACCAAGATCTGCCTTAGCTGGTCTATGACCATACTAAACTAAACCTGACCATATACATTTTGGGTGAAAAATGGATGGGCCAGATGGCACCCATAATACGCTTGGTTACTTCCCTGAACTCCAAGGGAAGCCTTCTCTATCTGGTGCCTTTGGAGGGTGGGGTGGCATCATTCCTTAGCCTCATTTAATCAGAATGGAGAAGACTGCCCTAAGGCTTGACTCAGCCATCAAAGCAGTTTTATTTCATTTGCAGTTCCCTGACAAACATTTTCAACCTACTAGGACATTTTCTTCTAAAATGGTTTTCCATTTTTGTCATTACTACTACTCGTAGAAGAGGTTAGTTCCTACTTTTGAGTCACTACTATTGGTTCAGAAGTAAACTATCTATTTATATTTCCTTAGCATGACATCTTAAAGAGGAAATCTTTAAGACTAGACAGAGTGTCTGCACCCTTAAAACTGAGCCCTGATTTTGCATGGTGGAAAGGGCAATTATTATTAGCAGTAACATCCCCAAAAAAATGCAGCTGGAGGCACGTAAGTTCTGGAGTAAACAAACCCGTTCCAGTTTGGGCTGTTTTCTTTGGTACATGCATAACAAAACAAAGTATTAGTTCAGAGTATTGACCTATTCATGCCAGGGCATTGTTTTCAAAGCTGTGTTATACCTGGCAAGGCAACGAAACTATGGACACTGCACATTGGGTGGGAATGGGTTCCACTTGCTATGCACAGATATGCTTCCTACTGCCACCTGTGGATTCTTACCCAGATATTTTTATTTCCCATTAACTCAGCCTTCCTCAACCTTTTGACCCTGGAGGAACCCTTGAAATATTTTTCAGGCCTCGGGGAGCCCCTGCACATTCAGGCTCAAATATAGGCCAGAAGTTACAAAATTATTATATTTGTTTCATGTGTAGGCCTGTATATGTACATTAACAGTGTTCTTAAACTAAAAATAAAGAATGAAACTTACCTCTTTAATGTGAAGTTGCCTGAAATTGAAATACTTTTTAAAATAAATCATGATCTCCCAGGGAACCCCTAGTGACCTCTCACGGAACCCTAGGACTCCATGGAACCCTGGGTGAGAAACCCTGCATTAACTCCTTGGTTTTCACTTCCTTTTCTCTATCAGGTCTTTGCAGGCAATATAATCAAGCTACATTGTCAAAGATTAAAATGCTTTTAAAATACTTTTTAAGCACCTCTTTAAATAATAATAATTTCAATTTGTTTACTTTTTTCAGCATATCAGTAAACCCCTTTCCCAAAATCCTCTTTTCCCCCCCAAGGTCTGTTCCCAGGATGAGTTCTGAAGTTGAAAGGGAAGCTGGCGCACAGTGGTGTGACCAAGACTGGGGCAACAGATTATTTCCACATTTGAGGAAATGTTGACTGATTATGAAGAAGAACTTCAGGGGGTTATGTTCAACCCATTCCACCCCATATTTGTTTCCTAAATTAAATGCATGTGGTTAGATACCAAACACCACACAAAGACCTGTGATGAGATAAAATTCTCCTTACTGGTTTCAGGGGGCTAGAGACAACCAGCTTCCTGAATGATAAAGTACCATTTGGCATTTGTTTCTATGGTATCTTAAAGGAGGAGAACTGTTCAGGAATTTTGGTAAAGGTTCCCCCCACACATTTGTGCAGTCGTGTCCGACTCTAGGGGCCGGTGCTCATCTCCGTTTGTTAGCCGAAGAGCCAGCGTTGTCCGAAGACGCTTCCACGGTCATGTGGCCAGCATGACACACGCGGAACGCTGTTACCATCCCACTGAAGTGGTACCTATTAATCTACTCGCATTTGCATGTTTTCGAATTGCTAGGCTGGCAAGAGCTGGAGCTAGTGCGGGAGCTCACTCCGTCACGCGAGGCTAGGGATTCGAACCTCCGAACTTGCAATCTTCCGATCGACAAGCCTGGCGTCTTGCCCACTGAGCCACCACGCCCCTGAGTAGAAGGCTGTGGTAGAGAGAGTCAAATTTCTGCCTTGTGGTTGGACTTTTATATAACTGTTTTCTGTGGAATAGCCCTACTTTGCTCATTCTTTACTAGGATATTGACTGACAGTATTCTGAGAGTGCCCTATAGTGTTTCTCTTTTTCATGCCATGGGAAATCTTACTTTTAGAGAAAGGTTGGAAGAGGTATAAATGTTTCCTGTTTTTCCAGTGCTTTCAGACAGAAGGCTACCAGTCAAAAGTTACTGCACGACTATACTGTATTATTCTCCTTAATTCTTTGGAGGGGGGGAGGGGGTAAGAAATAAAATTGAAGAGGTGATAAGAAATGTCTCAGAGCTAAGATTGATTATGATATTCATGCGTTCTGTAAAATTCCTCAAATGAGGCAAGGCAACCATAGAACAAATGTTTCATCTCCAAACATCTTTTTTGGTTGTTGTTCTTTAAAGATTTTGGCATGCACTAGATGGGTGAACATGCCACGATGTATTTATAACAAGGCATATGTTCACTACTGGCACCATTTTAGTACATTTTTTTCCTAACCCAACTCTAGAACTAGATGTATTTAATGCAACTTTTGATGGTAGCATAGGTAAAGGTAAAGGTTTTCCCCTGCACAGTCGTGTCCGACTCTAGGGGCCGGTGCTCATCTCCGTTTCTTAGCCGAAGAGCCAGCGCAGTCGGAAGATGCTTCCTTGGTCATGTGGCTGGCATGACACACACGGAACGCTGTTGCCATCCCACAGAATTGGTACCTATTTATCTACTTGCATCTGCATGCTTTCGAATTGCTAGGTTGTCAAGAGCTGGGGCAAGTGCGGGAGCTCACTCCGTCACGCGACGCTCAGGTTTCGAACCGCCAACCTTCTGATCGACAAGCCTGGTGTCTTAACCACTGAGCCATTGCACCCCTTATGGTAGCATAACTTTGGTAGCATAACTTTGGCTATATTTGCTGGAAGAGTTTGGAAGTAGGCTGCCTGGATTCTGCATGCATTTTTCACCAGCATTTTGCAGATCCTCATAATATGGAGCGCAGTGACTATATCCTTCTCTTCATAAAGCCTTGTTTCTATGCATTACAGTTAATGGACAACTTATGTTCCTTCCCAAAGGGCAATTGGGGATGTGAGGGCTGATGTCACACTTCCAGTCTCCATGGCTTTCTTGGCACGTGGAAGCAGCAGAAGGGGGGAAGTAGAAGGATGGCCCAGAGCAAAACAGAAGGTCTTCATCTGACCTATTATTTTGGTGCAGTGGCATCTGATGTCAATAGCATCAGAAGAGCTGGGAATCAGTAACACAGGCCTGAAGGGCGTATTGTTTTCACTGTCAGCTGAACACTGAGAATGTGAGTGGTAGAAAAAGGAACAAGCAGCATTCCTCCAAATTTCAGTTGCTGGGGAACATGATCAGAGAGGCAGTTGTTGCCTCATGTCCTACTTGTGGGCTTCCCAGAGGTATCTGATGGGCTTCTGTAGGATCAGAATCGTGGCCTAGAGAGGCCATTGGTCTGATTCAGCACAGCTCTTCTGTTCTTATCTACATAGTCCAATGCACACATCTTTGCATTTTTACAAACTAATGATTGAACAATCACTGTAGTATGTCCTCACTTCCAGCACATATTGGAAGTTCATGGCAAAAAGTTTCATCGAAGTTTGAAGCAGAGCCGTGTGTTACATCTTTAGCTTTAGCAATGCTAATTACATTTCAGCTTTTCCTTTCCAATCTTCTGCTTTGGAGAAATGTAGGCAATTGGCAGTCTTCTGATATTCTGTATTATTGTGCATTCAGAGTCTGCATGCCATGATCCTAACTAACAAAAGCCTGACAACTGCTTCACATGTATGTGGGCCTTGTCTTCGATCTGCTCCAAATCATCCTCTCATGCTGCCTCCTCTTTTACAACCTCTCAATCAATATCTAAATTAAGGATTTCAGTTTCTGAAAAAACATTTTGAAAGCTGGGGAAGGGGAAGGATGGGGGCAGAGATCAATAGGTGAAGAAAGGGTTAAGCACTCCATTCCTTCTGTTACTTTTGCTATGTTATCTCCTCTTGAATCATGCCCAGATACTTGTGCATGAATTGTGTTATTCAGCCTGGAAAATGGAGATCTGAGAAGATGCATGTTTTCTTTCTTCATACCTCTCAGTGGCTGCAAGCTGAGACTAATCATTATGGCCACAGCAGGCCAAGTGACCTCTGCTTTGAGATCAGGTGGATGCCCTTAAGTTTGTCAATTATGTGACTGAATACATCAAGAAAGCAAGAAACATTGCCTTAATAATGTCCTCATATCAGAGTAGGTTCATTCACCAGGGTCTCTTTCCTGACTTCCACCTGATTTTCATGAAAAGTCTTTAAAAACCTGCCGAGTTCCCTTATTTCTGTGTTTTGCTTCTTAGTGCCTATTGCCATCCAGTAATGTTTGATGAGCAGTTAGAAGCAAAGACCTCTGTTTCCAAGAACTTGTCAACTTATAACACAGCAGAGAACAGCATAACATCAAAGGTGTTGCAGGACAAGTTAGCAAACCGTAAAAAAAAATTAGGGATTTTGAGTGCTTGCTAATTAGAAAAGCAATACAAAAATATTCCAAACATGGCCTAAATTTTGGGACACAACAGGTTTCACCTACATGTATGGGAATACGTTCCCTCATATTCTGTATTGAGAATAGAGGTGTTAGCTGTAGGTATATGAGAATGAGAGACAACTGGGAATGCAATGGGACAAGCACACCTGAGGCATAGGGGTAAGTGCCATGTGTGAATAGATGAATGTTAAGATTCGAAGGATTTTTCTTCCCTATATTTTGACCTCTTTTTATTAGAAGAGAGAGTATCTCTCCCAGAATATCAGTCAGTGATATGATTCAGTTACCCTACTCTTTTGTCTACTTTACTGCACACAGTTAAGGCTTAGTTAACACTCTACAGCAGTGTTTCTCAACCTTGGCAACTTTAAGATGTGTGGACTTCAACTCCCAGAATTCTGGGAGTTGAAGTCCACACATCTTAAAGTTGCCAAGGTTGAGAAACACTGCTGTAGAGTGATAAAATTATTGGAGGATACAGCAAGCAGAAAGTAAGAAGGGAAAGCAAAAGAATATTGTAATTGCGGGGCTCCTGGCCATGGAGAATTAGTTAGGAGGATGTCTCCAGATGATTCAAAGAAACAAGTCATGTGGCCACACACTACATAGGATGTAGCCAAAATAGTCTCCTTATAGATTATGGTGTACTGTAAGTATGTATGTATGTGTGTGTGTGTGTGTGTATATATATGCATATGTGTATATGTGTATACAGTATGTGTGTATATACAGTATATGCCATATATTTATTATATTTATTATATTATATTATATTATTAATATAATATAATAATAATAATATAATATAATATAATATAATATAATATAATATAATATAATATAAGCCAAAAAAATTTTCCCTTCTCACCCCTATGGGTGGTATGTGTCTTCCTCAACCTCGGGTCCTCTACCAGAGGCCTGGGAGTTTGAGGGTTCTGCGCAGTATCTTAGCTGTTCTAGCACTGCACTCTTCTGGACAGAGAACTCTGATGTTGCTCCTGGGATCTGTTGGAGCCACTCTCCCAGCTTAGGAGTCACAACCCCGAGTGCTTCTACCACTACTGGGACCACTTTGGCCTTCACTTTCCACATCCTCTCTAGCTCCTCCTTCAGGCCCTGGTACTTCTCCAGCTTCTCATACTCCTTCTTCCTGATGTTGCTGTCACTTGGCACCGCTACATCTATCACCACCACTGTCTTTTGGTCCTTGTCTACTACCACAATGTCTGGTTGATTGGCCAGTACCTGCCTGCGTGCCTGGATCTGGAAGTCCCACAGGATCTTAGCCCTGTCATTCTCCACGACCTTCTGTATGTATGTGTGTGTGTATGTATATATATGCACCATAATCTATCAGGAGATTATTTTGGCAACATCCTATGTAGTGTGTGGCCACATGACTTGAAGGAAAAAATCAGGCCTGTGTCTTGGAGCAGCAGAATGGTGGGCAATGGGGTTATGATGATAAAAGGTAAAATTGTAGCAATAGAAGGAAAAAATAATGAGATTGGTAAGAGTTTATAGATAAGTGGGAAAATTAAATGGAAATCTATTGAGGAACCCATTGTGTGGCTTTGTACTAGAGACAAGATTCCAGATCAGGTTTTTAGTTACAACAGCCCCATTACTTTTATGGGAGCTAAAACATAATAGTCTTCCACTGATGAACCTCCTGTACTCCCTTACTTCTCTTTTTGCCCTTATCACAGAAAAACCATTAAGAGGGGAGAGACAAGGTATCTGCCTAATGTCCTTTGACCGGTAGTGCTAAGAGTTGTCTGAAAGCACACAAAGATGAATGAAGTGCAGCAGAAGAACTAGCAGAAGTTAGGTTTCATGAGTTGATTGGAGGAAAGTAAGTCTTCAGTTGGCTGCTCACTGATGGGGAGGGAAAACATTTAGGCAATTCTTCTCTGTCTTCTTAACAGGACTGCATTTCGAGCACAGGAGGAGGAGATGGAAAAGTAGTGCCTTCTCTTCCTACAGGAAAAAGTGTTTGTTATCCGAGCTATATTTTCTAACGGAGTCCAAATTCTATTGAAGTATCAGAGTAAATATGACCCTTTGGGGGAGGATAAGAAGTCTCTACAACTGATTATCTAAATAGTGTTCCATTGTTTTGTGTTGTGATGCCAGATACCCAGAGTTGGGGCTGGCATAAGAAAATATTTTATTTCCTCTGGACGAAAGTGGTTTCTGAAACACCCTGCGAATAATGGGGGAGCAGACTGGGAACGGTGTCTGGCCTGAGCAGAATGCTGGGTCAGGGTGCTGGGAGGGATGAGTTTAAACTGAGGCTCAACCATGAGCTTGAGATACCTTTTGGCTCCATCTCCTGATCAACACAAAGGGAGTATTACTAACCTCTGCCTTGCAGCACTGCTTATATTGTGCACTGCAACTAAATCTTGCAACCTCAGTATTGTGTGCACACTGCCATTTATGCATACTTGTTATAGATGTATTTATTTCTTTGTGTTACTGGAGTAGCATGACTGGTTCCAGAGGGTGAAAGGCTGGAGGTTTCAAACTTCCTCCTCCAGAGATCCACTGAGTTTACATAGCCTGGCCTCCCTGGTGCAGCTGTGTGGTAGTTACTGCTGCCACCCCCTATCTTCAGGGGGATAGTTTTATCTGGCAAGTTCCCCTCCACCCCAGTCTGTGAGAGATATAGGGCTCCCATGACCTGTGCTGCCTTCCTGGCAAATGAAAGGTAGATATGGGGAGGGAGGGGGAATGAAATAGTTTCTATCATGCAACCTCCTGGCCTTGTACCATAAAGAGGTATGGCTAATGGGTTCAGCCCTTCCTCCCCACTGTGGGAGGTAACTTAGTCTTGCAAGATATACAGGACATAAAACACAATGTTATTTTAAAAACAGTAACTTGAAAGATAGGATTTTTGAATCCCCAATTTACAAAAATACATGCAATGCTCTCAGCAGACCACAAGATGTTGGTCTGGTGTAATAATTAGTGATCTCTGAAGGGAGGGCTTTCAACTTATATATCGGCTCCCAAGAAATTAATGAAGAGAAAGTAAATCTTGAACTCAGTCTGAAATTACTTTGGGCAGAGAAATAGGAGTAACGGAAAATAAAGCTTCTAACATGTATAAACAAAGCCAGTTTGGCCTAGTGGTTAAGGCGCCAGGCTAGAAACCAGGAGACTGTGAATTCTAGTCCCACCTTGGGCATGAAAGCCGGCTGGGTGACTTTGGGCCAGTCACTCTCTCTCAGCCCAACCCACCTCACAGGGTTATTGATGTGGGGAAAATGGGCGGAGGGGGGAGTATTAGGTATGTTCGCCGCCTTGAGTTATTTATAAAAATAATAAAGGCGGGATAAAAAAAACATTTTAAAAAATCTAAAAACTTAATTCAATGCCTAACTAGAGCAGTTACCTAGTCTTTAGATATAACCTGAGTTCTGAAACACTCCCCAGCTTTTGGGGGAATTTCAGCCATTCATTAGAGCTGTTGGAAAGATGGTCACTGCACTTTTTTCTCAGCTCAGGCACAGAAGCTTCTTTTTCTGTGCCCTGGAATTTTGATTGTTGCCTTTAAGAAGAACCACACTTTTTTCAGAAAAGAAGAGGTTGAGCAAATCTCCTCAGCATATGTGCTAAAGCCCATGCCTGAGAGAAAGTGTGTATTCAAACCCAGTCATGGGCTGGCATTCAGACTGGCAAGGAGGCTGCAGTATTTTGGATGCTGGCTGGCTCTTCACAACATTTACCTAGTTACTCAACCTCCAATAATAATAAGAAGGTAAAAATCAGGGCAGGGCATCAAAGCCCACAGTCTAATACTACCAGCAATCCTGAGTGTAACAACCAGGCGAATGGAAGGGAAAGTCTGTCCAGACTAGAAAAGTAACTTTTAAAGAGTACAAAACCAAACTTTCCCACAAGAATAGCCCCAAACATAGTGATAATTCTCACTAAGACATTATTAAAGAACAGAGCTTTCCAAACTTTTCATGTTGGTGACACACTTTTTAGACATGCATCATTTCGCGACACACTCTTACAGCAGGGCATCATTTCACGACACACTCTTACAGCAGGGCACAAGGCAGGCACTAGGACCTGCGTGGAATCCTGGCAGGGTTTGGAGGCAGCAGCAGCCGCGACACACCCAGACACTGCAGCCGACACACTAATGTGTCCCGACACACAGTTTGGAAAGCTCTGTTAAAGAATGTTTAAAGATCCACCTATGCGCCGCTTCTATACAACCTTACTAGCTGGAAGAAATGAGAGCGTAAGTATCTCTGGAAGGGAGAGTTGCTAGGCTGTAACTCAAGGAATATATTAGAGCAGTGTTTGTCAACTGTGGCAACTTTAAGAGGTCTGGACTTCAACTCTCAGAATTCCCCAGCCAGCATGCTGGCTGGGGAATTCTGGGAGTTGAAGTCCAGACCTCTTAAAATTGCCACGGTTGAGAAACACTGTATTAGAGGCTTAAATTTCCTGATGCCTCGGGAAGAGGTAGCTGTGGCTCTCTCCCTTTCGGTAGGCCTGTTGTCCATTAATTGAAATGCATGGAGCTCTCCCAGCACCATGGAACAGATCAGTGAAGGGGCCAATGGAGGAAAAAATGGGGGAAACCCCCCCCCAACTGCACCTAGAAGTGGTCTCAGCTGATAGGCAGGTGGCCACAACTTAAGAAGGCTCAATCTGGGTGACAGGGAGACATGCAGGACTTACTACAGGACATGATTTGTAAGAGAGAGGAAGGGATCCCATATATCGGTTCAAGGCACAGTTGCCTTGAAAAGAAAAATATGACTACCTTGTAGCAGATTGCAGGCCAGGGCCAAAAAGCCTGTTTGAAAAGGCTTCGTTTGGGAATCTGTCTGTGGCTTGAATCATTTGGGAATATTTTCACCCAGTGGTAATATTTTGAAATGTTATTTTACAAACAAGATCCATGGCTTCTTTTGAAATGGCCTTGCTTTATGCCATGCTTCTTGTGTAGTTCTCCTGTAGCATAAGCTAAGAAGCCTGGCCCATGCTAGGCTAATGGCTGAATTTAGCCATTGACTGGTGCATCCAACACCCAGACAGTAGTGATAGCCAGGAGAAAAGAAGTCAATAATTCAAGGCATTTTATATGATCGCTCCCTATATTTAATTCTTTCTTTGGTCATGTTAGAAATGTGGCCTTGGATCTCAGGTTGTACATCCCACCTTAAGAAATAAAGCATTTCTTGTACATTTGGTCCCATTTATGAATGACCTAATTGCAAAGCAAGAATTTTTCTGGGGTCTTCGCAGGCCATACAAAAACATGTTACACATAGACATCTGATGATCTGTCTTTGCAAGTGCCTGGGGTGAGTTTATTTTTTATTGTTGCTTTTTTATTTATTTCCTGTTTCAGGGGTACCCTTAAAACAATGTGTTGCTAATTCAAGGGTTGACAGGTAGCAGTTTATCCTTTTAAACTGTGTAAGGGTGGAGAATAAACATGATATATTGGGCAGGGACTAGAGAGACCAGTCAATCCTAAAGGAAATCAACCCTGACTGCTCATTGGAAGGACAGATGCTGAAGCTGAAGCTCAAATACTTTGGCCACCTAATGCGAAGAGAGGACTCACTGCAAAAGACCCTGATGCTGGGAAAGACTGAAGGCAAAAGGAGAAGGGGACGGCAGAGGATGAGATGGTTAGATAGCATCACCGATGTAATGAACATGAATTTGAGTAAACTCCGAGAGACAGTGGAGGACAGGAAGGCCTGGCGTGCTATGGTCCATGAGGTCACGAAGAGTCGGACACGACTAAACGACTGAACAACAACAACAAGAGAGACCCAAGTTCAGGATGTGTGGACTATGCATGCTGGCTGGGGAATTCTAGGAGTTGAAGTCCACCCATCTTAAAGTTGCCAAGTTTGAAAAACACTGTCTTAGCCCGAAGACAACATCACAGATTTGACCTTTTGGAGAACATTAGAGGTTAGAACACTATGTACTCTACCTTGAGCACTTATTTAATAAATAAATACATTGTAGTCACATGGCCTGCCAGTATAGTATAGATTGCATTCCTTTGCTGCATAGTGGCCATTACATACTTCAAGCTGACTTCCTTCCTTTGTTATCTATTTCATTTGAGTTACATCTCCTGTACCATTGTGAAGCATAATGCATAACCCTTGGGCTAGGAGGGGGGTTGAGCTGGGAGGCTGTTTGGTCTGGTGCCTGGTGGGAAGGGTGGTTTTGTTTCTATCTGTTTTTTATTGTAAGCCACCTATTGATTGTTGTGAGATTATTATATGAGATAGTCAGCCACGTACGTTTTGTAAATAAATAAATCATATTTATTATAAGGGGCGTGGTGGCTCAGCGGGTAAGATGCCAGGCTTGTCAATCGCAAGTTCGGAGGTTCGAATTCCTAGCCCCGCAGGACGGAGTGAGCTCCCACACTCGCCCCAGCTCTTGCCAACCTAGCAATTCGAAAGCATGCAAATGCAAGTAGATTAATAGGTACCACTTCGGTGGGTAGGCAACAGCGTTCCGTGTGTGTCATGCCGGCCACATGACCGCGGAAGCGTCTTCGGACAACGCTGGCTCTTCGGCTAAGAAACGGAGATGAGCACCGGCCCCTAGAGGGAGGAACGTGCAGGGGGAACCTTTACCTTTTATTTACCCTTCATTATTCTGTTCTGACACTGGCTGGCCCTCAGAAGCTGGAGTCAGACAAAGGAGAGAGTGAATGAAGCATCTAGTAGGCAGCTACAGTATATTGGCATATCTTTCTTCTTGCATGCTAACATAACTCCCCAAATATTCTTGATGAGGCCTCAACTAGAGCTAAAAGTCTTCTTTACAATGAGGTTGCCCAAAATATCAAGTTACAGTGTGAAATCTCCAGATGTCTGGCTCTCTAATAGGGTAGGGCATTTTAATCAAACAGGGGAAGCTCTAGAAACTGTGCTGTCATCCTCATTTAACTGGGCTTTAACAAGGAGGTTAAAAGATCCTCTCCGCCCAGCATCTTTCCTATCCTTTCCCTTCTCCTATATTTCTTTCAGCTAGTTCTTCTGATGCTCTGTGCCTTCTTGTCTTTCCCTCATTCATCTCTTTATGCCTGATTATCTCCCTACCTACCTAGATGACCCCTCCTCCTCTCTGATTCACAACTAAAAACATTAAAAACAAGAAAAACTACAATACAATAACAGATGTCTCTTCTGAAAGATGTCCGTCTTCTAAAAGCCTCTTGTGCCTTCCCCAGCTTCTACTGATTAGTGCTATTTCCCTCATACCTCTTCCACCTGCCTACTTTACACAACCCCTCTAGGAAAGAAAGCAAATCTGTTTGTCAATCACCATCAGGCCAATCCAGGCCTGCTTAAGCCTCTAACAAGCAGGCTGTTAAACACCATAAGAGAGGCCTTAACAGCTTCCTAGGCTCTTGAGAAATGCAGACACATAAAATTCTTTGGGGAAAAGGAAAGCAGGTTTGTCACATGGTGGTGATTTATTTATTTTTTGGCCACCTTTTAGGTGGTTATGAGAGAGGCTGTAAGAAGAATCAGCCCAAAAGAGCTGATGTGTGAGTTGTTCACACAGCAGGTGTCAAGCCCGGAAACATCACAGTAAAGATCTGGAGCGTGTTTATATTCCAAGATTAATCTGAATAAGCTTGTATTTATTATTTATTTCTGAAATGGTAAAAAAAAAACCAAAAGGCTCAGGCAAATGGAGAACAAAAGAGACCCGAAGACTCTTGTTCAGCTCATACCTCAATTATTCTCTTAATGAATGGCAGACAGATTTTCTACACTTAATAAGCTCCAGGTGGGCAAGGGATAAGTGTGAGCCAGCGCCTCCTTTCCCCAGGATGTATAGATGGCTACTGGCGTGTTTGGCTATCAGCATACAGCCAGTATGTCTCGCTAAAGCTGATTTACCCTGGCTAACAATGTTTCTTCATGGGCTTCGGAACTGAACACTGTGCAGTGCTTTTGCTCAATGGCAAAGGCTTGGCAACTTGTTTCCCTTTCAAGTGCATTCATTCCTCTCTGTAGCATTTGATGAGGGGAGGGGAGGGGTGGTGTGTTCTCAAACAAGGATTTTGTTGTGCAGTTATATTTTACAAGAGATTCCAATCAGATCATCTTCCGTGTGTTCCCTTGTGTTTTTTTTGCCTCCTGTGCTTTCCCACCATTTCAGATTTCCTTCCTTTCTTTTGATAAGCATCATGCCTTTGACTAGTAGTGCTAAGGGGCCTCTTGTTTGGAAGCATCTCATGAAGCACTGGATATGGCATTCATGACTAGTGCAAGTGATCTTCCCTCCTACCCCTGGTATTAACAATGTTGGGGTTTTTTTTAGTATATTGTACAAACAGTGAAATAAGGGTACTCTCTCAAATTGTGTCTCATTTGTGAAACCATTGCTTTAACCAAACCCTCCCTCCCTCCGGCTTCCCACAGCCACAGCAATACAGTTCATCCATAAGTCTGGAATGTATGCCATGCTAGATATTGTTAATTTGTCTTTCCTCCCTCCCCTTTTACCTTTTGATAACTAACCCTAAACATTCAGAGAGAATGTAGCTAAGTGGCCCGGTGCCAACATTTGGTAGTAAAGTGTATCATCACCACTGAGTTACAGCAGCAAGTGAGGAGGAGGAGGATCAGGAGGCGTTTTGGAAAGCTCCAGGGCTAAGGGCAATTTGGGCTCTTTCCAGATGTATGGACTGCAAATCCCAGAATTCCCCAACCAGCACAGCCATTTCTGAGAATCTGTGGAGTTGGCTGGATTGGGGAAGGCTGCCCTAGAGGATCCAGATCTGTATGGATAGGCCTCGAGATAACCAGAGATTCATAACTCAGCTCTCTGAGCTACTTTTTATTAATACCTTCAGACTCTGCAGAATAATGAATGAATTTAAATCATTCTATTAGAGCCCAGCCTACCTTTATGGCAATGGAGGGCCACTGCTAGGACATGAATGACTCAAGGCAAACTCCAGGCTGTCAGCAACTGACATCCCTGCATGCCATGTGATGGGGCCCCATCTTCACTTTTTTTTTTCTTGAAATTTGGCACCTTCAATTGGCACCTTAGACACCATAGGGATGGGGCAGCCCTGTGAAAAGGTGCAGAGGTTGTATGGCCTGCCTCCCAAGCCACACCAAGAGTAACTGATAATAGCTTAGGAGAACCCCTGGGGCTTTATTTGTTTCTTTGCAAACTTTCTTTTGCTAGGCCATAATGCAGGACAGTCCGGATGTGGTCTGCATGAAGGTTGTTATTTCCTTTTGTAGAGTGCTGTAGGCTTTGAGTTCCCATTCCTATGCCAGGCCTCCGGAGAGTGAAGGGGAATAATCCACATGGCTTCTATCTGGAACTCTTCTTTGTGATTTCAGCTGCTGGGGAACCTCTGGAATGAGAATTGCATGATGAAAACCTGGCTGTGCAGCAGGAAACAAATTAATTTTGATTATTGAATTAATTCATCTTGAAAAAATCATGCAGCTCATTAATGGCATATCCTGACTGGGTCAGGCAATATTTATTTCTCCTTGAAAATATCTGAACAGTTTTTCTCTTCTAATATCTTTGTAAAATTTGGTTTTTATTTTTTGCCTGATATTAGACCTTCTGTTTAGCCAGGCCTTTCCAGTTTGAATTAGTGGACTGTTGATTTTAACTGTTCTTATATTTTAACCATTTATGTTTTAGTTTTTAGTGTTAGTATCCTCAAGAGCAAAAGGGTATGTTTCAAATCAAATCACTCGGTCAATAAAAATCCACTGGACAGTCCTGTGACTGAAGAGTCCTTATCATAAAATATGAGGGCAGCATCTTTCCCATTCATTTCAGCTGAGTAGAGGTTGTACAGAACAATTTCATTGTGTATTAGGTGCCCACAGGCTGAGTGATTCAAAAGCACTTGTCCTCAAGGCAGAGCAAAAGCAAGCGATCCAGCAGCTGGCACCCCTGGAGTGTAGAAATGTAACCATATCCTTGATACCTGACTGAGGCTTAGCATTCCAAGATGAGGTTTCACAGATATCATGGATTCCTGCTACAATATCCTTTTTTCCTCAAGCAGGTCTGGTTCTTTCTAGAAAAAAGGACTTCATTCATTCATTCATTCATTCATTCATTCATTCATTCGATTTATCACCGCCCAACTCCCCCAATATATCCAATCAGTTTTGTTTATGTAGTGGCATTACATAAACTGAGAACATGTGAAGCTACCTGAGATGATGGTAATATACCCACTCAAATGTCACTGTTCTTCTGGTTGGGGAAAAATGACGAAAGAAGTTTTAACTACAAGTTTAAGAACTTAAAAAGAATTTTTTTGAATAAACAGCAAAAGGGTGATTAAAATTTTGATTTTGGAAAGTTACAAACAGACTAAGAGTCCAGATAAATTGGAAATAAGTTTTTGGAATTAATTATAAATAATCCTTCCCATGGGAAAATGCTTTTGTTTTGAATTCTTTTTTTAAAAAAATGATAGGATGGGACTTTGAAGGTTGGACACTAGAGGGAACTAGAAGGAACTAAAGATTACAATTAAAGGAGAAGAACACTTAAATTTGACTTACTAATACAGAATGGAGCAAAGTATTTTAACATTGGACATATTGAAGGATATTTTTGAACAATGGACCTTGAAGTTAATTTTAATAGTGTCTGCCTCTATAGACAGACTGTATTTAAAAGATGTTATGGAAGAGGAACAAGTTCTATCTGACAAGATTGAGACTGATTTGAAAGTGGATCTAAAAATAACAGGCTACAAGAATGATATAGAAAAAGATGTTGCACTGAACATACAAAAGAAACCGGCTGATGTTTTAATAATTAAAAGAGATATACAAATAACAAACCAAGAGAGTGACCTGGATAATTTTCCTATATTGGATTTACAAAAGAGGTTTGTTAAAGTTTTGAAGAACTTTGTGAAAAGGGACAAAGAAAAAATGAAAAAAAAAATCAAGTTCTATGACACTGTTCAAAGGAACTAAAGATCAAGATTGTTAGAAGTAAAATGAAGGAATATAAAGTTGGTTTATTTGATCAAGGTTAAAATAGATATGTTATTTCTGATAACCTTTAATGAACTTTTGCTGACATCATGACTGAAATGACGAGGCTTTATGGATTTATTTATAGATAAGAGATGGGATAGGGGAAGAAGAGATCATTTGTTGTATTTTAAGAGAAGATGATAAGTTACTAAAAAATTTTATACTTGTTGTGATGAAGAGGCAAGTCACTTCTTTATATATTTCTTTTCTTTTTTTTTACTATATGCTTATTTTTTCTTTCTTTTCTAATTCTCTTCTTTTTTTCTTTCTTTTCCATACCTTCTATTTTTTTTTCTTTTTATTGTTTTCTTTTTTTCGTTTGCATTAGTTTTTACTGTTGTAATTGTAATATTTAATAAAACTACTATTAAAAAGGGGGGAAATGGCACTGGAGTGGTAGTTGTGGTAGTAAGCAGCAGTGAATTAGTAAGCATGAAGTTGGTTTGATGACTGTTTCAGTCCTGGAATCCTCACTAAACTCATTTATTCAAAGAATCCAGTGCAACCATACTGATACTGCTACCCTCATCTTAAGCCCAGGTAGAATCAGAAGAGGGGTAGATCAAGCCAATAAGGCCCATTTTGATTCATTAGCTCATAGAGTAAATTCCAGGTTTGATACTGCTACTTTCTCTGGTTTGGAAGGCAATTATATTGGCCCATACTTTGTATCTGAAATATTCAAGAACACATTGCAGCTATTGTGGAATTGTACACAGAAAGGAAGTTATTCTGATGGTACTATAGGCAATTCAAGTAAAGAAAGTGCTAGGACTAGAGCAGGGCTTTCCAAAGTGCTGCCGCTGGCGACACATGAGCGGCGGCGGTGGCGGTGCGGTGGTGGCGCGTGCGCGCACAGCGGCGGCGCGGGGGGGGCGCACGTGCACGGCGGCGGCGCGCACGTGCACGGTGGCAGCGCGGGGGGTGTGCGGCGGCGCGCGTGTCTGCACGGTGGTGGCGGCAGCGGCTGACGCTGACGCCATGCGCACGCGCCGCCGCTTCCATGCACGCGCGTCGCGACACACAGTTTGGAAAGCTCTGGACTAGAGGGATGGGTTTTTTTGAGGAGATATCGAGGGGGGAAAGTAATTTGGTATTGTTAATGCTATTTGTTGAGATTTTATCTAGTAGAAAATGACATTTGATGTTTAAATGCAGTATAAATACCTATCTGTGATACATCATAGAAAAAGTACTAAAGACTGCAACCAACATTTGGATTTGTAAATTGCAAAGTCTTAGTCCTTCTCCCTGCTACAATCTACCAAACAGATTGAATTTTGAGGGAAATTCTCTATTCCTCACTTCATCTCTGTTTCAGATATATGTATTTTCTCTTTGCTTTCTGTTTTGCTTGTGACTTTATCCCCCTGTGTGTGCCATTTACGGCAAGCTTTCAGTTCATCACCGCAAGGGCATTCCCACATCAATTTTAGTATGATGTTACAGCATCTACAGGAATCTTTGTCCAAAAGGAGAGTTTAGATTATGAAAATAAGTTAGCAGCTTCTTTGGCCAGGATTTCAAAGAAGTCTAGCTGTGTCTCAATGTGTTATCATCTTCCCCAAAGGATGGCAATATGTGGCCTCACTTTTTTTTTTAAATGCTTGTGTACTCAGAATGACAATGCTGTGGCAAAGACATGCAACTACCCTGCCTTCAAATGGCATAAAAAGTAGAGGGCTGCAGCTGGTATTTTAGAATAAATGAGGCAGTTAAATACCTCTCCTGTACTTTAATTGCAGGGGTGGCTGGCTTGTGTTATTAGTCATAGTTCACAGATGGAGAAATAAGAACTACAGGGGTTTGCACTTTGTGTGTAGAACTGTTGATATTTACATCTGGGTGAAACTGAGACAAAGACCTTGACACTAATAAGAGTTTTACATTTATTGGTCAGATTTTTTTAGTAAGTACTAAATATAAGTATGGGTTGGGGAGGATCCTAGAATGTCTAAGGGTTTGATGCAGCTGTTGGTGAATAAAGTACAGCTTTGTAGCAGTTTTTTGAATGCCACGTGCACTAAAAAACCAAAATCCCAACGCTTTCCCAAAAGCAATCTGCAAGGAAAAATTGCTAGATATAGGAAGAGTTAAAATGGCCCCTGGCCATCTGCACTAGTGAGATAACCTTAAAGATGAAAATCCGGAGTTTTGCTTCATAAGCTCTGTTCCAGTACAAAATTTCATTTGAGCTGTTTGCTAGGGCTCAACATCCCTTTCTAATTTCATTTCTTTGGTTTAAAACCAGGCTTAGACAAGTAGAGGTTGGGCCATAACAATGAATGAATTAATGTCTGTTTTCTATGGTGTAATATCAACCTTTTTTCCAGATGTCAGTGAATCTGTACTAGACCAAACTATGTGTCTTGTCTTTTGTCTCCATTAAATAGTGTCATATGTCCATTCCATGCATAATGGAGAGAGAGATTCTGGTTTGGCCTCTTATTTTCACAGTTTCTTGAGGGCTAGCAGGGCTAATCTATTGCAACAAAACAAAAGAGGTATCTTGAGGCACTTTAAAGGCTAATGGATTTATTATGACATATGATTTCATGGATCTCAGTGGCACAAAAGCTTCTGCCACATTAAATTGATTAGTCTTTAAGATGCCAGAAGAGTCTTTGTTGTTGTTGTTGTTGTTTGCAGTTTCCCTTTTGCTTCAAATGTACTCTCTACTGTAGGAGAGCCATTTAGCTTACGGTAGCAAGAAATCTGAAGGAATCTGGTAGCATCTTTTCCAACTAACAAACTTGATTTAAAAATCATAGGTTTTCATGAGCTGAAGCTCATGAAACCTTCTGCCTCTTAATCAAATTTCTTAGTTGGGAACAGTGGCACCGGACTCCTTCTGATTTCTCTCTCTGTCTGATTTTGTCTATGTGAAATCAACAGATCTGATGCCAAAGAGAGAAAACTAAGGGAGAGGAAAGGTACCCATGCTGATTTCTTTTCTCTGTCTCCCAAAAATTATGGCCAGCTAGAAGGTTTTTAGTTTTACATTTGTTTATCGATTTTTTTACCTTGCTTTTCAGGCATTTATTGCCTTCTAAGACCATGGCTTCTAAGACAATGGCTCAGTGGTTAAGACGCCAGGCTTGTCGATCAGAAGGTCGGCGGTTCGAGACCTGAGCGTCGCGTGACGGAGTGAGCTCCCACACTCGCCCCAGCTCTTGACAACCTAGCAATTCGAAAGCATGCAGATGCAAGTAGATAAATAGGTACCAATTCTGTGGGATGGCAACAGCGTTCCATGTGCGTCATGCCGGCCACATGACCGCGGAAGCATCTTCAGACAATGCTGGCTCTTCTGCTAAGAAACGGAGATGAGCACTGCCCCCTAGAGTCAGACACGACTGTGCAGGGGAAAACCTTTTTTTAAAAAGACAATTCACATTAATTAAAAAAGACAATGGCTGTGTTCACACCACACATTTATCTATGATTAATTTAATGATAGTTTACTGAATTAACTGAATTTTTTGACTTTTCATAACAGCCATAAGTTAACCAACTGGACAAGGTTTTGACAATACATCAGACTAAAACAAAGTTGACTTATTTGTGTGTCGTGATAATGTAGCAAAATAAAGAGAGATTAACAATCATGGTTTACTGTACTGTGCAAACACTGAATCTAAAAAGTCAAGGTACAGAAGGAGAAATAAATTAAGGGAAGAAAGGTATAGAGAGCCGTAAGCCAGCACTTATATCCAATTTGTTCTCAATTGATCTTAACGTGTTGAGGTTCTTGCTTGAATAGTATTGGTGTTCCTTATTTATCTGGCTGATGGTTGAGGTTGGAGTGTCTTGTCCTTCAGTCTTGTAACAACAATCTTGGATTTCATTGGAAGTGCTGCAGAATATATTTATAGTTTACACTGATTTATTTATTTATATTTATATTTCAAATTTAGTCACTGCCCATCTCACTCAGAGTGACTGTGGGCAGTTTACAATAAAACCTTATTATTATTATTATTATTATTATTATTATTATTTATTAAATTTATATTACCGCCCATCTCCCCTATCGGGGACCCTGGGCGATCCTCTACTAATGAGGATCATATAGTAAAATTTACACTATTGTATAAACATTATTATGAAATAGTAAGGTAACTAATTCAGAAACAGCTACTGGCATCAGCTTGTATCTCATAAGAAGAAACAGAACAAAGGGGAGTAGAATGAAGGCCACAACCAATTAGTGTTCAGAGTTCATAAAGAACTGGGGAACTGGAATCTATTCAGTAAACGTGATGGGGGGAGGAATGTTCCAGTAGAAATAACAAATGTTCGTAGGTCCTGGATGCTTGGATTAACAAGAGTTTAAGCAGCAGGCAATTGGGGATTACTGCCTTGCTATGCATAGCAACAAACTGTGTTCCACATGTCAGTGGAGGTGGGGGCGAGGGGGCGGGAAGAGAGGGAGACAGCCAGGATGGCTAGATGGGCCAAGCTGGTTCCTGTGGAGTTGCTGGTATGTTGAACTAGAATCTCCTGGGAGATCCAGGTTTATATCGACCCTCAGCCATGGAAGCACTGGATAACTTTGAGTCAGTCACCATTTTCAGCCCAACCTACCCATGTGGCTGTGGTAGGAAACACGAGAAGAGGAAGGGCTATATTTGCTCATCTTGAGGAGAGCCAAGATGAAAAAGGAAGAAATGAAAAAAGGAACAAAAAATAGTGTTATTTGTGATTTCACTCCTCTCTATGTATTCTGGAGTTCTCCCCAAATCCAGGTGATTCTGTTCCTCCTTTACTTAATAAGGATAATATTAAGTGTTTCTAGGTGGAGGGAGTGGGAGAAACTATGGGTAATAATATTCTACAAAGGTGCTTTGAGAGCAACCAAATGATAATTATTGTAGCAGTTTAGTGATTTGGAAGCTATACATCTACAGCTTCCTAATGTGTGGAATTCTGTTGAATAGGGCTGTGTAATGTTCTGGATCTGATTTGGAAGAGATGCTTTGGAAAGCACAGGAGCACAAATGCAGCCCCTTCTGTGACTCAAAGCAGCTGCATCTGTTTCCAGGACTGTGTGGCTGCAGCGGAAGGCTGTCTGCAACAGATGAACAAACCTGGAAAAAGATGTGGCTGTTTTAATGAGCCACAGACAGGTGCTCCATTTACAGTCCTCTCCATTCCAACCCCCCTCCCCTTCCAAATTAGTCCCAAAATGTTACACTGGCCTTGTTTATTCGTTCAGTCGCTTCTGACTCTTCGTGAGTTCATGGACCAGCCCACGCCAGAGCTTCCTGTCGGCCGTCGCCACCCCCAGCTCCCCCACGGTCGAGTCCGTCACCTCCAGAATATCATCCATCCATCTTGCCCTTGGTCGGCCCCTCTTCCTTTTGCCTTCCACTTTGCCTTCACTTACACTGGCCTACTATTTGAATTCTAGCACATTGGAAGAATTTCCCAGTTATTAATTTCTGTTTTGCCTTGTGGGCTCTGAGAAAAGAGAACAAGTTAACTTTCCTAATAACAAATATATTTTCTCATAATTTAACTGAAAAATGTTTACAAGACCTCCATCAAAGAAAAAAATCTTGTTTTTATTTCCCATTTATATATACCAGAAATATGCAACTTCTTCCATGTCAAGGACTGCAGTTGGCCTTTGAATGACATGTCATGGACAATACGTAGATCAGAAAAAAACACAAAATTCTATGAAATTACATTTCATATATGATTCCTTAGACTCCACTCACATATTCAGTCATATCTCCTACTGTCACATGAAAAATCACAATTCATTAATTTATGGAGGATCTTGGGGCCACACCACACCCAAGGTTTCTGCAGATGTGGTTTTCAGAGGGGGAATCAATTGATGGACAATTGAAAAGTGCAGTTAATAGAAAAGGGGCATGCAATTTAAAGGAAAAATAAGGGATGATTTGGAGTGAATGACATTCTTAAAATGTATAAAAAAAGGCAGGATGATTGAAAGGGGAGGAATAGATAGCTCTGAAGTGGAGGGAAATATAAAGAAATAGAGATTTGGGGGAGAATGGATAATAGGAAATATTAACAAATTAAGGAAAAGATTCATACTGCATAGGTTCTCTCACATAGCCTTCTTTAGCTTTCTTAATTTGCTATAGAAAATGAGAAGGTGCAGAAAAAGATATATAAATAGGAAAATAGAGCTGTTCTTTAATCACTAGGGAGCTATTCTGCATTAGAAAAGAACAAAGGATGAAAGATAGGGCTTTTCTGTAATTGACACCATTTGGGGCTCTGTTTTCAGTCAGCAACCAGAAAAAAAAATGTTGCAAGAACTTAAACTACTGAGAAGTCAGTCTGTGAAAGAATATTTGTATGGGTGGACACCCCTTGAATTTTGAATAATGGCAATTTGTATTACAAAATATCATGTGTTGTTGCTTTATCTGAGGCTTCTTCTCCAGAATGTATTTCTGAACTGAGAATAAGGTTATAAGAAGCATGTGTTTAAAGATCGACCAAAACCTTCACTCTAGTGAAATCTCATGCATGGAAAGAAGTCCACTGTAATCAGAGCGGAGTTGAAGCTATCACCTTCAGGTGTTGTGGCCTAGTCAGTGTATGGCACGTCAGAGAATAGAATCCACACCCTCTTTGGGGTAGTCCATACAGGAATGTACCTATCCCCTGCCCCATGCTCCCTCCCCTCCCCTAGTCAAACAGTAACAACCTGTTTTGCTTTGAAGCTTAAGGGGACAGGGAGGGGTTGTGTTTACCACAGCCAGCATCAGTGCACAGAACTATAAGAGAATGATGGTAGTTAGCATCTTATTTGGCATTTCCTGAGCTGCTAGAGCAAATAACTTCCATAATAAATCATTCAGACTGAGACTGAAAACCATTTTTATACTAAATGACACGTTATAGGCCAAATGGAATATGGGTCTTTGTAATCTGATCCATGCCTATATTAAATTGGGTGTGAAATAGGTAGAAGGGAGTATTATTTACAACCAAGAATGTATAAGCGTGTGTAGCCCAAGCTTCTCCAATTACATTAAAGAAGATTTTTCTCGACAGCAATGGTCCAGATGTCCCAATCAACTATTATTGTAGCAGCTGCAGAAAAATTATTAAATATTAAGCTTAGTTGATGAAATTCCCTATTTTAGTATGATTTATAGGCTACCTGACCAAAAAAAACCTTGTGGCTGATGAAAATTTCCAAATCTCTATTTTGATTAAATGTTTTGATTTGTTTTTTGGAAGTATTTTAAAATTGGAATTTTCTGTCTTAATTTAAAATGCATTAATATTCCTTGAGATGTTAGAACTGATCCTCAGAATTTCCAGTTCCATGTACTTACTGGTGCATTGTATGAATAGTTGAAATCACTCATTCATCAACATCATAAGCAAGAGACACTGAGCCACTTCCTAATCAACCAGAAGGAAGTTGCTTACTGCTTGTTGAGAAGAAGCAGCAGCTTTCAAGATTTATTTTATCTTCTGTAATTGTCCATATTCGGGGGGGGGGGGGAGGGGGGGTTGGAAAAGCAGGCAGGATTCTTTTTTCCTTAGATTATAAATCTCCATCTAGTGATTCATGACAATAATGTTCATAGATGCGAATTCAGAACAGGTCTGCCTGCTCATTTATGAAGTTGATTCACAGAAGAAGAAAAAATGTTCAAGTGGAAAGAAAAACCAACTAGACCCACCAACTTAATGATGGCTGCCCATAAGTAGAATGCAACAGCGGTAAAGCAGTAGGTGACGCTGACTGCAGCATTATTGGAACAGAGTCTGGTTGCTGTGACAATTTTCGAATATAATGCTTATCCTGATGATTTGAAATTAAGCTGGGTCTGAAAGAAGAACTTAAGTGAACTTGAAGGGTGTTTGGATGAAAATGGTAGAGCTGTGGAAACATAGGAAGCTGCCTTCTGCCATGTCAGACCATGGACCCATTTAGCCCACACTGATTGGCAACTGCTGTGATGGATTTTAGGCAGAATTCTTCTAGCCATAGCTGTAAATGTCAGGATTAAATTTGGAAGTTTTTGCTAGCAAAGCTGGCACTGACTTACGTCTCTTCCTTGAGGAGCACTGAAGACTGAGGTGAACTCAGTGGAATTGCTAAGGGGCAAAGGCTGTGTGTGCGCGCATGTATACACGTGTGTTTCAGAGCAGGGAAACCATTGCTGGAAGAACAGGAGTGCTGCTGGCTGGGCATCCAAACCACATGCACAGTAAGACCATGAACCCATTCTATATAGGCTCCTGTGGAGTTTTCATTTATCTGGTATTGCTCTCTGAACTACCCAGCTTCTTCTGCCCCTTAATATACTGTATAAAAATGGCTTAGCCACAGTATATGGAATATGTTGCTCAACGCTTCGTTTCACTCACTGTGACACTTCCTAGTGCGGACATCCAAAGAGAATTTCAGTATGGCTTCAATAATGTGTGTGTGAAAGGGAAGGAGGGAAAAGGTGTGAAGTACAAGTATAACGCACAATACACCCAGAAGTGCCCTTTACGTGTGCTGCATTCAGTGCTCATTGTATACAGACACAGAGACTTCATTTCCTGTACTGTCATATACTTCACCTCCTAGCAAATAACATTTTATGAGGACAAATATAGACTCAAAGTACAACATAATGGCATACAGCAGAGTTTTCTCACAGAATGGCACAGGACATTCCAAGGTAAAATCAATGCGGATATGGTATGCAGACTTTAAAATTCAGATGCAGTAAGGATACTTGTGGACCTACACCTGTCCCTTTTCACATAAAGTTACAGTAGATTTATTTGCTGTTCTGAAAACCAAACCAAACCATTTTAGGGAGGGTTTGCCTTCCCATCCTTTCAATTTTTTAAAACTCCCTGTTTCCCACTGCTACCTCGTTAAAATAGTTTTCAAATAAGTGTTTAAAAAATAATTAGTACCATGCATGACTCCTTCATTTCCACATTAATATTGCTAATCAGGTGCCCAACTGAACTGTATTCTGGGAAGAAAGCCAGCTATGGAACACATGCAGTGGCTGCCAGATCCTGCCAGCTGTCAGCAGAGCCCCCTCTCTCTGGGATTTCCATAGAGTCAGGCTGGGAGCCGGAACCTTTTCTTGTACAGTCCATTAACCAAAGAGCCGTGGAAATCTGGACGAGCAGTGGCACTTGGTATTCTTTACTCAAGTAATTGAAATGTTCTGTGTTATATAGGGTTAAAATGGGTATTTAACTATAGGATAACAAGATTGTTGAGCAAAAAAACTGAAAGGAAATTTTTCCTAGTCTCAGATAAAAAACACAGGGCTCCCTGTAATAACTGTGATGGGGCTTGCTGTCCAAATCTTGCATGAAGCTTGGAACTGTTTATCTTGTGCTTGCTTCCCAGCAGAGAAGTCATTAAGTCCTCAGGAGATGGAAGGTAGGAAATCAAAGTCTTGATCTTATGTGTCCGTGTCTCAAACTGTATGTTGCAGCTATATCCAGTACTGCAAGTATTTCTGGGAGAATTTCTTTTTTCCCCTCTCATGCAAATTAAAAAGAGGCAAAACCAACACTGTTGATATTTAGTTTTGCTAAGTAAGACTTCCTTGTTGCGACTTGCTGTGGAGTTCCATCAGAACCTTGTACTGTATGTTGTTCACTGAATTAAGGACGTGGAGTTTGCATCTTCTAAGCCAATTTGAAGCATTCCTGATTTATATCTCACTGCCCTCTCCTTCTGCATCTGGGGGGTAATTCATTTATGACTTGCTTGTCCATAGATCATCAGGCTTGGCACCTCATGGCAATTTCCTTGCAGGAAAGCAAATAGACACTCATCTCAACCTGGGTGGTAGGCTTGCTATTACTTGCTTTTTTAAAATGGCAAGTTTATCATTTTTTCAAGAAAGATCCTTTGATCCAATAAGAATCTAAGGCACTGTGGAATCAAGAACAAATAACAGTTGTTGTTTTTTTATATGAAAATATAATGAAAGTAAATTAGTACATTTTGATAGTTACTGTTTGGGAGTGGAAGGTCCTCCAGCTAATTTATGCCTAAGCCATGTAAGACAGCCAGTTTGGTCTAGTGCAGAGCTTTCCAAACTGTGTGTCGCGACACGTTAGTGTGTCAGCTGCAGTGTCTGGGTGTGTTGTGGCTGCTGCTGCCTCCGAGCCCTGCCAGGATTCCGTGCAGGTCCTAGTGCCTGCCTGGTGCCCTGCTGTAAGAGTGTGTCGTGAAATGATGCATGTCTAAAAAGTGTGTCACCAACATGAAAAGTTTGGAAAGCTCTGGTATAGTGGTTAAGGCAACAGGCTAGAAACCAGGAGACTGAGAGTTCTAGTCCCGCCTTAGGCATGAAAGCCGGCTAGGTGACCTTGGGCCAGTCCCTGTCTCTCAGCCCTAGGAAGGAGCCATTGGCAACCAGGAGACTGAGGGTTCTAGTCCCGCCTTAGGCATAAAAGCCGGTTGGGTGACCTTGGGCCAGTCACTCTCTCTCAGCCCTGGGAAGGAGCCAATAGGAAACCAGGAGGCAGAGTTCTAGTCCCGCCTTAGTCATGAAAGCCGGCTGGGTGACCTTGGGCCAGTCACTCTCTCTCAGCCCAACTCACCTCACAGGGTTGTTGTTGTGGGGAAACTAGGAGGAGGAAGGAGTATTAGGTATGTTCGCCGCCTTGAGTTATTTATAAAAATAATAAAGATGGGATAAAAATTAAATAAATAAATAAAATATAAAACTCTGTTTGTAAGAGTGAGCACATTAAATTGGGTTTGGAAAGCAACTGGCAAGCAGTGCAGCTGTTTCCAATCCCTACCTGTATTGTTGTATTCTGGGCCAGTTGCAATACAACCACTTGTCATTTAGCAACTACCTCAGTTAGCAACCATTCACAAATATGATGGTAATAAATGGCAATAAAAATTTCATTTTCCGACCAATGCGTGCATTTATGACCAAATTTCATGTGCCTGACAACAATGCATGCCAGAGTGAAAGTAATGTTGGCGTAGCTGTACGAGAGAACTTTATCTGAATGAGATGGCAGCAACCAGTGATCTTCGCAACATCTCTCTCTCTCTCTGTCACGTGTTCACTTGGCGATCATTTTGCTTAATGACCAGATTGTTGGAATGGAACTGTCACTAAACAAGGAGTGGGTGTATCTGGACCAAAGGCCACCCCATAAGGAATGTACTACAAATGTATTACTCCCCGTTGGGGGAGTTGGGCGGTCATATAAATTTAAATAATAAATAAAATAAATATTACAATAAAAATAGTTTTGCAATAACCAGCATGCATATGTCAGGTCTCTCTCCTCCAGTAGGACAGAGTCAAAGCTGATAAAAAACTTCCCCTTTACTAGAGATGTTATGTGCTTTTCCATGTTAATGCTGGATTCAGGAGGACTCCCAGATTGTGAACCAGTTCCTTAATGGAGAAAGCAGTTCCATTCAGGACAGGCATATCCCTAATTCCTGAAATCCAATCTCCAGAATCAGCAACAACTCCATTTTGTTCAAATTCAGCATCAGTGTGTCCTCCCATATCCAGTCCCTTATAGTCTGGAAACACTGTTGAGACATCCAACCCAGAGTTTACAGGAAAGGAGAAATACAGCTGAGCGTTTTCAGAATATTAGTGGTAGCTAGTTTAAAATCCAGCTGTGTTCCTTCCCAATCATTTCAGATAGATATTAAATAAAATAGGATACAAGATGGGACCTTGCAGAACCCCAAGGACACTTCCCGTCAAGTCAAGCAGATATCCCTCAGTACCACTTTTTGATAGTACCCAGAAAGGTAAGTGATCTGAAATATTGCGATTCTGTTTTAGCTGCCTAGGTTCTGGACACATTTAGAGTTTTGAAGTCTACCATTAAGCTTCCCTTGAGACATCTATCTCATGGTGTCTTAGTTGTACAGTATTTTATCTTTAAATAATTATTTGAAAGAAAGAGCATCTTTCTCACTAAAACATGTTCATTGTGAGTTAACATGGTCAAGAATAGGATGAAGCAATTGGAATAGCATTCACATAATGAAATCAGTAGCATGTCTTGTGGTGGGTTGTCATGTATGATAGCTTGTACATAGCATAGTAAAAGTAAAGGTAAAGGTTTTCCCCTGCACATTCGTGTCCGACTCTAGGGGCCGGTGCTCATCTCCATTTGTTAGCTGAAGAGCCAGCGTTGTCAGAAGACGCTTCCGCGGTCATGTGGCCAGCATGACGCACGCGGAACGCTGTTACCATCCCACGGAAGTGGTACCTATTTATCTACTTGCATTTGCATGCTTTCGAATTGCTAGGTTGGCAAGAGCTGGCATAAACATGAGGAAAGGCACAGAAATACAAAGGAGCAGGAAAACCAAATGTATCTGATGACCCAGGGGAGAGACTTATGAAAGCTTAACTGCTTCCTATGTGTGTGGTAAATAGTGGCCCATTGTTGAATAGAATAGCTGAAATAAATTCTCAGTCAGTTGTTTTTATGCTTCCTCTTGTCTAATTATTTATTTAATAATTCATGTTCATGTTTGACAATTATGCTCACAGTCACTCATGCCCTCGTGACCTCCCGTCTGGATTACTGCAATGCGCTCTACGTGGGGCTGCCCTTGAAGAGCATTCGGAAGCTTCAGCTGGTGCAGAATGCAGCTGCATGGGTAGTAAATGGAGTCAGATATTCGACACATGTAACACCGCTGCTACGTGAGCTGCATTGGTTGCCGGTGTGTTTCCGGGTGCAATTCAAGGTGCTGGTTGTCACCTTTAAAGCCCTCCATGGCTTGGGACCGGGTTACCTAAGGGACCATCTTCTCCCAGTTGTTTCTACCTGTCCAATTCGATCTGGTAGGCTGGGTATGATACGGGTCCCGTCAGCCCAGGAACGTCGGTTGGCGGGGACTAGAAGGCGTGCCTTCTCTGCCGTAGCCCCTGCCCTCTGGAATATTGTCCCTTCAGAGATCAGGATGTCCCCAACCCTGTTGGCCTTTCGCAAGGCCGTGAAGACCTGGTTATGTGCCCGGGCCTGGGGCCCCAAACATGGGAATGGTCCCGTTTCTTGGCTATATTAACATCCACACATTGCTTACTGGGCAGTCATGTATATTTATTTTGTATTTTAATTGTAATTCTTTTAACTGTTTTATGGTTTTTATTGTTGTAAGCCGCCCAGAGTCACTTGTTGAGATGGGCGGCTATAGAAATAGAATAAATTAATTAAATAAATAAATAAACAAATAAACAAATAAACAAATTATGACCAATAACCTGAGATAACATCACCTTTTCTCCCACATTGTAAAATATTCTTGTGACAGACAGCTTTAAATATTCCTGAGGTAGTTAAAACCATTATCCCCCAAGCCTGAAATGTCTCTGCAATAGAGATCTCTACAACTTTCTCTCACTTTCCTGGAGGCTTGCCATTTAAGAAATATACAGTGAATTTATGACTAACACTCTCCATTTTATGATCCCTGCAAGCTCCAATTTCCACTTTTATCACCAGACAGAAGATAGCACCAGAAGCCAGCCAACAGAATGTACTAGGCTTTCCATCATATTAGCTGTCAGTTTCCTCCCAGAAGCTCTTTCTGGGTTTCATTCAGCAAAATGTTTTTTATTTGGACATTGTCTATTATTTCATTCATGAATATTCTCCTCCAAATTAAACCGTGGAAGAGCTGCTTCCTCTTCACAGAATGGAACTACTGCAACTGTTGCTTCCCCCCACCCCCAACCCCTGCTCCTCAGGTGCTCCAAGAGGATAACATGGTCAGGGGCATCAAAGGCTCTGAGCAATGCAGGACATTACCTGGACTGCCGTCCTCCTTTCTCTCTCCCACTACTGTACCCAGTGCAGATTATCCGTCAGGGCAACCAAGGCCAAACCTGTGCCAGCTTTCAATCTGAATTCAGATTAAAAAGGATCGAGACAGTCTATTTCCTCTGTTAGTTCCCATTTTGTAATGTTTGCCTCTCTCCTTAAAACTTTACTAGAATCTTTTGGGGATTGTTGTGGTCACAAAGAGTCAGAGGAAATACAGCCTGAATGAAAGCTAACCGATATTCCACTGCATCACGACTTGAGTTCATGGGAAGGAAGGGATATCATCATGCAAATGTTGTGAAATATGTAATTTGCATTATGATGTCATGGTGTGTGGGACCTCATCATGGCTTAGAGCAGATGCCTAAGGACTTGATGACCTGGAAGTTTAGAAAAGATAGCTAATTCAATCTTAGGTTAGCAGTACATTTGCAACAGATGCCACATTTGTTTTTGACATGTATTGTGGATTTCTAAATACTTAATTTTTTTAAAAAAAGAAAATCTGTGCAAATGATGGTTTTTAAGTTAAAGCAGTTCTGACTCAAATACAGTAAAGTCTTAGATTTCAACAAAGAGCTGTTTTGAGATCTACCTAAATCCCACTCAGCTTCTGTGATCTCACATGTGGCCACCCCTGAGAATGCAATTATGGTATTAACTGAGGTATTTTAGATATTAGTCTTGGATTTCAAAACTGCCATTTAGGTTGCTTTAGCTAAATCTATCTGTTGCAGGAATAAGAAAGAAAAAAGTCAAGCACAGTCTGAAAACGTTCTGGCAAACTGTTTTACCCTTTTACATCTCAAATAAAGTCAGGAAGATTTAAAGCTGTTCCCTTGGCTGAAATAAAATTAATCAAAATGTCCAAGTCATTTTGGTCAGAAAAAAATTCCACATCTTTTTTTATGCATGTAATATACTGTATACTGCGCATGCATATATACCAATCACGCTATTCCCTGTCATGGTAAACAATGTTAGGAAAAATACAGACAAGGAGAAAGAAAAAGAAATTAAAGGTAGGAGATAAAAGGAAAAGGAAAGGAAACCTAACTAAATCTGGTTTACACTGACATCATTACCTGTACCTCTCCGTACCTACCTGTCCTTGCAAATCGTCTGCTCTTAATTTAATTCTTCGTTACTTCTTCTTCATTTGCTTAAAATGAACTGCAGTAATTAATTTTTGTAGGATAAGGAAAGTGCTTTTTTTTTTTTGGCAAGGAGTAAAAACTGGGTGCATGCTGAAATCATCATTGCAAGCAATATTAAGTTCTCTCCCGTGCATGCCTGGGTTTCTGATGTGGCTTTCACAGTCTTTGGAATGTTCTTTCAGATATCATGAAACCGGATATTTTACCGACTAACAGCTTGCTGAAGACAGAGCTTTTCTGAACCATTTTGATGACCATCAAAAGCACTTCTCTTGAGGCCGGAAAGCACCTGCCCAGCCCCAACCACCAAAGCCACCCTGGGCTCTTGAGAATCTATGGTAGAAAAAAGGATGGTTTGCCGCTGGATATTTGCTATGACTCCTACAATTTCTGAGTTGTTTTTTTTTTAAAAGCAAGTGTAACAACAGGAATTTTCAAAGTGTTGTGAACATGATTTATAGGAATAGATTTGTTTATGCCTGGAGCCTTTTCTTGGTGACTTGTTAAATTCATAAACGTAAGAAGCAGATCCCATGTCATATCAAGAGATGGAACTAAGTGTAAATTTATGCCGATGAAGAGATGAAGCAACCACTAATAAGGAAAATTCAGTGTGAGAGAAGATGAGTTCACAAAAACGTGGGCCATCTCAGGAAATTGGCTCATCATAGTGACAAATATTTTGATTACAAGTAAGTGAAATTCTCCTCATGATGAAGATCAATTTGTGGTTTCGATTTCTTTATGTAACTCTTCATTGCAGTTTGGCAAATGGAACCTGTGCAGAGAAAACTTAATTTCTTTTTCTTAATTCAGATTAAGCACCAAAAGACAAGTAACTGGCTGCAACTGGAAGATTGTTGGGAGTAGGGGCAGAGCCTGCCCCTTGAAGAGAAAAGGTCACCAAGCATAAAGCCTCAAGCTATGTGATGCCCCTGCATAAAGCCTTCCATTTTCTGCCATTCATTCCCAAAAGAAAAAAAAATAAAGAATTGTGCTTGAAGAGAAAAATGTAGTGGTGGTCAAAAACCTGAGTCTGACATGGGATGGGGGTGGGGGGACATCTTGCCTTCTGTTGAGAATCCCCCCACATTTGTGGGGCTATGATATGTCTCTGTGCTTTCTGCGCTGGGTCCACCTATCCCACTCAACTCCAATCAAAGCTGATAGAGCTGCAAAAATGGTGTGCGGATGGCCATATCTGCATGAAAGACCACAAGACTGATAATGGGAAACAGTTTACGTAATTACCAGAGGCCTTGTTCATAGTCACCTTAGTCACTTCCCAATTGGATTATTGCAAGGTATTCTACATGGGGCTGTCCTTGAAGACCATCCAGAAGCTGCAACTGGTTCAGAGCGTGTTGTGGTTTGCCTATGTTACACTGCTGTTACACAAGCTCCATTGGCTTTCAGTTGCTTCCTGGGTGCAGCTCAAAGTGCTGGTTATTACCTTGAAAGCCCTACATAGCACAAGGGCAGGTTATTTGTGGGATGGCCTCCCCCTGAGAGTATCTGTCCAACTCACTAGGTTAGATAGGGTGGGGGCGCTCCAGGTCCCTTTCTTCAAGGCTGTCACCTAATGAGACCTTGGAGGCATGACTTCTCCGTAGCTGCCCTGGCCCTTTGGAATAGCTTCCCACTTGAGAATTGGTGGGTTAGGGTTGCTGTGAGCCTCATAGGATCACTGTGTGAGTTAGGCAGCCATATAAGTTCTTTAAATAAATGAAAAGGATAAGAATGGTAAAACAATTGCATAGAGGAGGGTTTTTTTCCAGGTGAATACTGAGAGGTAGACTGGATATGGAGAGGTAGACTAGAAATAGAATAAATCATTGAGTCGCATTATACCAACTGCCATTTATGGTATACTAATGTAAATATCATTTTAAAAACAACAACAGCACAACAAACTTTCATGAGCTATAGGTAGCAGAGAAAAGACCACCGAAAGGAGTTGGTAGTGAAGAGAAGCTGAGATGCAGCCCCTCTCTTTCTTTGGGCACGAACTGCCTCTAAAGATGCTCTGTTCTGGAAACTACTTTCCAGCTATCAGCAAAGAAGAGCTCGTAGGCCCAACGGAAGGTGCTTTGTGTTGCCTGCCCGCATGTCTGAGGCTCAGGGTTTTCCAAACCTGGCCAAGTAGCCTGCCAGAGATTTGCCTCCAGTCCCTTGCAGCTCTTCTCAGACTTCAGTCCATTCATAAGCTGATGGCCAGCCCTAGGTGGGCTGAACTTCTGTCCCTGTGAGGATATGAGAACTCTTGGGGCGGTATTTCTGGATGTTAAAGGAAAGACCCTCATCTTGCTTACTGATGAAGTGAGATGATTAATTTCCCTTCTACTTAAAGCCTTGTGAACTTTAAAAAAAATACCGGTCTAGAAAAGCTCAGTTGCTGAATGAGAAGAACCACACTCCATCTGCCAAGCTCCTTACAGAATTGTTTCCCCCCCAATGTTTTTAATGTCAATGCAATGCAGCGGGTAAGACACCAGGCTTGTCGATCGGAAGATTGCAAGTTCGGAGGTTTGAATCCCTAGCCCTGCGTGCGGAGTGAGTTCCCGCACTTGCCCCAGCTCTTGCCAACCCAGCAATTCGAAAGCATGCAAATGCAAGCAGATGAATAGGTACCACTTCGGTGGGCAGGTAACAGCGTTCCGCGTGCGTCATGCTGGCCACATGACCACGGAAGCGTCTTTGGACAGCACTGGCTCTTCGGCTAATAAACGGAGATGAGCACCGGCCCCTAGAGTCGGACACGACTGCACAAACGTGCGGGGGGAACCTTTACCTTTACCTTAATGCAGTTGGTGTTATCAACCCTCTGCTCTGAGCAGCAGGTCAGATATTCTTTATGGAGGCTAAGATTTGGAATATTTTTTCCATGTACTTAGAGGTGAATATTTTGTATTTGAATATTTTGTATTTTGTATGTGGAGAATTTCTACAAGGAGATTTTTACTGAAAAAAAATATTACTAAGGTAATAAAGAGATTTAAAAGAAGAGCTTGGGTATTCTATTCAATCTCTTCTTCAGTAGAATATTATGTTTCAGTTACTCTTTCGTTGGGAGAAAATTTTGACTTGGTTACATTTTTTAGGCTTGAGCCTTACATCTTGTGTGGTGTTGTGTGAAGTGTAAGACTTGAGTAGAAACCACAGCCAAGCTTATAAATGTCCAGGGGTAATCTGGCTGTTCTGTTCTATCATTGTGCTGGAAGAAATCATGCTTGGTGAGCTTCTTGTTTAGCATTTGAATGTACAGAATTTATGAAGAATTGGTAAACATTTTTAAAAAGAATACTGGATTATTCCAGGAAGCAAAAAAAAAATGCAGCATCTTGTTTGAACCAGCAGTATTAATGAGCTTGTAGGACAGTTTAGGTAAAGGTAAAGGTTTTCCCCTGCACAGTCGTGTCCGACTCTAGGGGCCGGTGCTCATCTCCGTTTGTTAGCCGAAGAGCCAGCGTTGTCCGAAGACGCTTCTGTGGTCACGTGGCCATCATGACGCGCGCAGAACGCTGTTACCGTCCCACATAAGTTGTACCTATTTATCTACTTGCATTTGCATGCTTTCAAATTGCTAGGTTGGCAAGAGCTGGGGTGAGTGCGGGAGCTCACTCCGTCATGCAGCGCTGGGGTCTCGAACCGCCAACCTTCCGATCGACAAGCCTGGCGTCTTAACCACTGAGCCATCGCGCCCCTTGTAGGACAGTTTAGGACCTCATATATCCCTGCTTCCAGTTTTCTTGCAAAAAAGTGGATGATGCCATTTTCCATCCATAATTTGAATCTCCCAGATTTGTGCCCAATAGTCCACTTACTAGGAAAGAGAAGGCAGGATTCCTTTTGCAATTGCTGTCCATTTTTTCAGGTTCAGTTGCAGGCCTTCTGCACCCCTTTGCATTAAGTTTAGTCCGTTTCCACTAAGAGCCTTCTCTTCCTGCTGCATCTGCCTTCGCCCTTGGTGCTGCTGTTCCCCTCTCACTTTTTCCACTCAAGCACAAAAGCAGGGATACTGCCTGTACAGCATGCTAAGCGCTTTTCTCAATTCTGCTTCAACTGCAACTGTGCGCTCAAAAGGAACAGAGGCTGCTCTGCTTCCAGCCAGAGATTTAAGGCGCTCAGCCTGTTTAGCATCTAAAAAGAAAGTTAAGGAGTAACTTGGTTATGGTGAGCAAAGCAAGAGTGCTAATAGCTGTTGATGGGAAACTGCAATAACAACACCAAAGGGCTGGCAATGAAAGCTACCCAGGTGCACATAAGAAATAAGACACATTGTTTTACTGTGAGAGTAACTAAGCATTAGCACAGCTTGCAAGAGAATGGGAAGCTATCTTCTTTCAAATACCAGTGGATGTAGGCTTCAAGGCTGTCTAAATTTGGCCTGCAGTAGCTTTAGACTATCCCATGGTCCAAGCTAGACGTAGTTACTTGACATTCCCGAGTCTGATGCCAATGCTGTCTTCTTCCAACCCATAATTTCAGGCTGGATTTTCCTCTCTTTATTCAGGAGCCTATTGCCCACTGAAGACATACAAAGCTTTGTACTGCTTTGTATACCTTCAGTGGGTAGGGGTGGGTGGGGTGGTGATGGCACATACAGTATAGAAAGTTTAGTGTAGTTAAGCAAAGCCCAGAAAATGTGCAACCCGTCTGTATTCATCTACACTGATTGTCCCTGTTGGGTAGGAGAGCGCCCAACTCTCTGGAGCAGGAAATCAGTAATCCAAACAGCTAGACGCTTTGTTTTATTACCATGGTAGTGCTGCTGCCAGATAGCTAGGAGCAGAAGATGGGAGGCACTGCTTGAATTTATGACCTTTTTCTCAAAAAATTGGAATCCTGTAGCAATCAGATAAGGCTTACCTCAGATTTCCATCTGCAAAATCTAAAGTAAGATATTAGTTATTTTGCTTTCTTACAAGGATTCGAACATATGCATGTGAATCCATGGTGAAGTTTTCATTGCTTTATTTATTATTGGGGAAGAATCCCCAGTTGTAATCTTTCCAGTGGATTCCAGTCCTATGAATGTCTACTTAGAAATATCTCCAATAATTTTGTTGGAATTTACTTGTCCATAAGTGAATTGAATTGCAGCCCAAATCTTCTGAAGAAATTTTCTAAATGTGATACTGTTATTCAATAATAATCCTCTGTACTTGTCTGTTCCCATTCACTTTGCCACAGTCTTTCTTACTGGCGGGTTCTGTGACCTGAAATGTCATAGAAAAGGGTATGCCTGGAAACTATAACTTGTCACTCTGCTGAATTCCTAAAACAATGAACTGAATCATGAACTTGGCTTCATGAAAACCCTGGAGTAGTATTTTGCTGCTTAAGCTATTGTTAGCATCTTTTTGATATGTTGAAAGAGGATTGCAATTAGGCCATCCAAAGTGAATGACTGGCAGTACTGAATAACAAATACAGTAAGCTCCGGTTTATCTTCTGTTCCACTAAAACTCAGAAGGTTGGACTTCCCTTAATCTACAGAATGTAGTTGAAGAGCACTGATCACCTTACCCATTCATGCTACCTTTCTGACACTTTCTAATAATACTCTTAATGAAGTGAAGACAGGAAAAGTGTGTGAGATTGTGTGTGTGTGTGTGTGTGTGTGAGAGAGAGAGAGAGAGAGAGAGAGAGGGAGGGAGGGAGGGAGGGAGGGAGGGAGGGGTGGAAATAGAACAGTTGAGAAGCTTGGTTTTAAAAAAAAAATTTGAATCTGTAAGGAGAGATTTTCTCTGATACTTGGGGATCACAAAGCAACCCCCAAATCAAGACTGTGCTTTCTGTACCCAAAAATACCAGATTAGATCTTGGATGTTACACAGTGTATCAGACATGGAAGCCCAAGGATCAGATCTTTGGGAAAGTTATGGCTAATGATTGGCATTTGACCAGAATCATTTGTCAACGTAAGGAGAAAAACATCACATAATTGTTTTAACTGTGAGAGTAACTAAGCATTACCACAAATTGCTATAGAATGGGTGGCATCTATTTTTTGTGGGTAAGAGAACATTGCAGGTGCATAGAGACAGCTTACAGTGCCAACTGCACTCTTCCTGAGCTGGTCAGACTTGGTAACAGTTATCCATGCCTTGAATACAACCCATCTTGACTAGTGCAAGATGCTTTGTGGGAGTCTATCTTTGTGAAGTATTCTGAAATTGCAACTGGTGCAAAATATAGTGGCCAGGCTGCTAACTGGTGCATGATATAGGAATCACATGATGCCTGTACTGAAAAATTTGCACCAGCTGCCAATTGTCTACTGGGCACAATTTAAGACATTTCATTACCCAACTAGGTAATGTCATTACTGCACTGATGATGTTACCTAGTTGGGTAATGAAACATCTGCAAGCAAACAACCAAGCTCAGAGAGCACCGACGACTCCACAGTTCAACCCTGAGCTACAGATGTTGTCTTCTATTGGAACTATCTGTAAATCTTTCCCAAGCTGGACATATCCTGCTCCTCTATGCTAAGCCTCATTTTGTGAGAACAAATACCAGATATTGATCCTTTTTTTTTTTTTTTGCAGATACAGCCCCTCTCAGTAGCCCAGCTTCTATAAATTTGTGTCACTTGCTGCTTGTCTGAAAGCATTTTGTCAGAGAAGGGAAGGTACTGACTTCAAGAGGAAGAAATGAACTCTACGGAAATCCCCATCCAGACTGAGATGGTAGACCTGGTGCCAAATGGAAAACACTCAATATTAAATGCCTCTTCCATCCCCACTATGGGAAATGACAGGTGAGGTGACTTGTAAGGGCTGGCTTATCTGACTGACTCAGACTGCATGGCTGAGTTATTGCCCTTGTCCTGGATATAAGATTATCTTTTTTAGTGAATGGGGTTACTATCATTTCACTCTCCTGATCCACAAATGCTAGCCCATTGGCACCCATTCAATCTTGTGCGGCTGTTTCCACTTCTGTTATTTTCATCTTTACTCTTCCCATGACTACAGAATATTGCTGGTTACTCCTGGCCATCAGTGCTGCCACCTAATTAGTGGTTTGCAGATACCCCAAACATATAAGTAAACAGAACTCCAAGGAACTGGAGTATTATACTGTATATGCATAATTTAACACAAGATCAAACGGAAGGTAGGCAACTGAACTGGAATGACCAAGCTCACAGGGTGGAAGGCTGGAGATCTTGAACCTTCTCCCCCAGAAGCCCTGTTGATCTTAACACCTGCTTTGGGGTAATAGCTTGGTAGTTTCTGCTGCTACCACCTACCTTCCAGGGGTTGCCTCGCCTGGTGTCTTCCTCCTAACCCTTATGTGTGAGACAGAGATAGAGCTTTCATAACCTGTGCTGCCTTTCTGGTGATTACAAGATCAGAAATGCAAAAATTGAAATGATTTCTATATTGCAACCTCCTGGCTATGTAGCTTAGAGACCTATGATTAGAGGTTTCAGCCTTTCCCCTCCATCTTGGGAGACAAACCAACCTCATCAGAGATGACGACGACGACGATGATGATGATGATGATGCTATCCATTCAATTGTATCTGATTCTCAGCGATTCTATGGACCAGCTCTCTCCACGTTTTCTGATCTTGTACGACTTCTTTTAGTTTTTTTATGCTCTGGCTGGTGTCGGCTTTGATGGTGTCTAGCCACTGTGTTTTTTGGTGGCCTCATTTCCTTTTACCACTGACCATTCTGAGCATAACTTCCTTTTCCAGTGAGTTTGATTGCATGACATGGCTGCAGTATTTTATATGGTGGAAGGGAGTGGTAAACCACTTCCATATTGTTTATAAGAAAATTAAATGGATGTATTCCTGTAATCACAAGAAGCTGAGTTTACTCAGGCAGAATTTTGTGATTTTGCCCAGTAGCAATTATGTCTGGTTTTATAAATCAAACTTTATTAAAAGAAAAGAAAAACTATACAAATCCCTTTTTAATTTTAAACATCCAAAATACCAACATTCAGCAGTGAAAGAGATCAGTTACAGAGCTATTCAGAATATGGGGAAAAGTAGCTTGATTCAAACAGAAAACTTATAAAAGATATATTGGTGCTGGCAGACCACAAAATGCCATTTTCTGCTACAAATGAGCATTCTGCCTGAATCTATAGAAAGATACTGGAGAAAACCTTACATTGATTATTGCTGATCAGACAAGATTCTAAAGGGAAGTTATTCCTCTTGCTTGGTCTGAGGATATCCCTAAACTACTGAAGTACACACAATTATGGAGTGTGTATATTATAAAACACGAAACTTTAGTACAGCGTGATAAACAAAGGTTAAACTTCACAATACTCTTACCTAAACATTTTACCTGAATTATCAGAGACAGCCATATCCTGAAACAGTTCTGCCTTTGTTTTACCACCATGTATAGCAAGAGGGACCAGGGACCTCTCTGTGTCTGTGTGACAAAAGGGCATGACTCCTCATGGGCTGTGCATTCTCAGTCTGCGCTCTGCATGAGAGGATCATTATGGGGAATGTCTGAGTTCTGCTGACTGGCAAAGGAACAACATTCATAACAGCAATAAATCCTGATTATCTAATCATGAGACAGATATAATGGAAGCTTTGGGACTTTATATTTAGTCAGCTAATAAATGCAGATTTGTTTCTTATTGATTTCTGGTGCTTTCAAATTTGCAACCAGATATGAAACTGACAGGAATGCTACAGTTTCCAGCATGTGAAATGCATTATGTTGTCTTTGTGAAAATGTGATTCTTCCCCCCAGATGATACATTTATTGCTGCTGTCTGGAATTTTCAAGAAATATAGGCTAAAGTCTTAACTGATAGTCTCTGGAGCAGTTATTAAGGACCAACACAATGTTCTGCTGGCACTATTTTATACGGTAGAAGGGAGTGGTAAACCACTTCCATACTGTTTTTAAGAAAATTAAATGGATGTATTCCTATAATCACAAGAAGCTGAGTTTACTTTTTTGAATATGTTCTTAGTAAATGTAGTGTTGTACAATTCAGCATGGCATCCCAGATCTAGCTAGATTCTTTGAAAATCAAAAATGCATTTGGAAACACAGATTTTTAAGGCTTACTCCTTCTATTCTTTCATCATATTTGAGGTTACTTTCACAAATGGTACTGCCCTCCGGAAAATGAGAAGGAATTTGGGGATACATAGCAAAAGTTAAAATATAAGTGGGGTTAGACTCTGTGTGAAAAGACCCCTTGATAAGATTATTTCTTTTTAATATGTCTAAGGAAGCAGGCCTTAAGGATAGAAGAGGTAATCCTGCAGCTCTGTTACCATTGATACACTGATCCCTTGAACCAGAGTTGGGAAAAAGGGAATTTTTTAGAGAAGACTGCTTATAGTAATGAAGATGCTTTTTTCCCACTATCTTGTGCCAGATTTGATGAGAACCAGGCAAATGTACAGGAGATGGCGGAGTTTCTTCCACATGGAGCTGAAAAGAAGCAGACCCATTTCACAGATGTAAGTTCTGGTATATTGTTCTGGGTGCAATTTGGATATTCATTGATAACTAAGTCATACCTCTCAAGTGGAAGCTGTTAACAGAGAAGATGGAAGGCCAGTGCATATTTTGCAAGTGGTTTGGACAACAGCCATAGAAATCCATTCCAAAAAAGGATTCCATCTTTGGGTGTGTCCCTTCTAGTATAGAACAAATAGCCTCTGAACCCAGACCAGCCTGTTGATTGTCTTGATTCCCTTGCTCTGCCTGCCCAGTAGACATCAAGTTGGAGACAAGGGAAACAGAATGGAAGAATACTGTATATGGCTGTATCTATGATAATTCCAGTATGGGGAAGGTTGCTATCAGGCCCTGGGTTGAGAGAGGGGACAGATAAAAAGTGGGTTCAGCCTTTCTCAGTAGCCAGTAGAAAAAGGAATTGCAGAACAATTTTAGGGAGTCTAGGAAGCTCACTTGGACTTTAGTCCAGAGGGAACAGGATTTCCGAGCAGATGTTGCCATAGGAGTGCCCTCTTCCTGAAGCTCATGATAAGAAACAGTTGGGCAGGAAAAGATGGAAGGTGGCTGGCATAGACCATGCCCCTCCCTTCTGACAGCCTGTGGGCGAGGACAATGTATAGACACAGGGCAGAAAAGTGCTACACTGGCATACAACTCTCTCTCACATGCACACTTTTGTTTCTGTTTCAGTTTGAAGGGAAGACTTCTTTTGGGATGTCTGTTTTCAATCTCAGCAATGCCATCATGGGCAGTGGGATCCTTGGGCTGGCATATGCTATGGCCAACACTGGCATCCTCCTCTTTCTGTAAGTGCTGTGCTCATCACCAGGAGAGAATCCACACTGTCCTTTCTCAGTCAGATACTCTCCACAAATTTTGGGATTCCCAGTATGGTGAAAGGTCATGCTGATTGTGGGAATTCTGGACATTGTGATCCCAAATCCCTGGAGGATCTGTACTGTTCTGATACGTAGGAGTAGTTTGTGCAGTTCTCTCTTGTTTTGCCCTATATCAGAGCTTTTCAAACTGTGTGTCGGGACACGTTAGTGTGTCGGCTGCAGTGTCTGGGTGTGTCGCGGCTGCTGCCACCTCCGAGCTCTGCCAGGATTCCGCACAGGTCCTAGTGCCTGCCTTGTGCCTGGCTGCCTCCAAACCTGCCCTGCCAGGATTCCGCGCAGGTCCTAGTGCCTGCCTTGTGCCTTGCTGCCTCCGAGCCCTGCCAGGATTCCACGCAGGTCCTAGTGCCTGCCTTGTGCCTGGCTGCCTCCAAACCTGCTGTGATTCCACGCAGGTCCTAGTGCCTGCCTTGTGCCTGGCTGCCTCCAAACCTGCTGTGATTCCGCGCAGGTCCTAGTGCCTGCCTTGTGCCTGGCTGCCTCCAAACCTGCTGTGATTCCACGCAGGTCCTAGTGCCTGCCTTGTGCCCTGCTGTAAGAGTGTGTCGCGAAATGATGCATGTCTAAAAAGTGTGTCACCAACATGAAAAGTTTGGAAAGCTCTGCCCTATATACAGTACTCCTTTTCCAGGGAATTTTATACTGCCTGATAAAGCAGATCCTTTATCTCCAGATGCCAGGGAGGACTGTCGTATAGCCTCATCCAGATTACTTGGGATACAGTGGATTTGTCCATTACTTTGGGAAAATGTCAGAATGATTTTTTCCCCTGTTGCATCCAAAGTCTGTTAAATAGAAGTCTGTTAGACCAATACCTTAGTCTAATGAAATGGAATTCTTTTTTTTTATCAATTTTATTAAAGTTTTAGATATACATAGTTAAAAGTTAGAAATGAAAAGGAAATAGAAATACAAATCAAAGAAAGAAGAAAAAAAGTGCAGTAAAGTAAAGAAAAAGAAAGAAAAAAAGAAAAAGATAAGAAATAGAATTGCCCTTGGATCTGAGAATATACATGCTGGCCGAACATAAATATACCATATTATGCTTCTTGCCTTTATAAGAAACTGCTTAGCTTCAGGACAAGCATGATGTTGGATGCTCAGCCTGGCTGAAGCAGGGGTCTTTATTTTTACATTAGATGAACATTACAAAGTGATCAGCCAGAGAAAGTAGCAATCCATCATCACCAGCCCTGCTACTTTTAGTACATAGTTACCCTTTTGGAACTTGTGAATTATGCAACAATTGTTGGAGAATGACTCCCACATCAGTGGTCCAGACACAAAGATACAAATTACAAAATGAATCCAAGGCAATGGAGGACCCTTTCTTAGGCATTTGTGGAGGCTTTGGATGACACCTGCATGGTTTCTTGCTACTGTACCAGACAATGGCCACAGTCCCCAAGTCATCCTGGCCTGACTTCCCATCCACCCTGGAATCCTTTCTTTTCAACTGTGATAACTATTAAATGGAGCCTTCCTATTTAGAGGCAGTATACTTCTGGAGCAAAAAATTACTGGGTGCCAAACAAGAGAGGAATAGTTTTGCTTTCATGGCCTTCTTATGTCAGTTTCCCAGAGGTGTGTGAATAATAATAATAATAATAATAATAATAATAATAATAATAATAATAAATTAAACTTGTATGCCACCTACAAATTTAGAACCTCAATGACTCTAGATGCTAGACTCTATGGAAAGAAGTGACTTCTCAAGGCCAGAAATGGAGAAAAAGACAGTTAGAAAATTTGAACTTTAAGCAAAGAAACAAAAAGTCATCCTTGCACTACTGATCCACTTATTCTTTCTCCAGTCAGACAACTTGAGGCATTATATCCTGCCAGCATTGGGCTGTCTCCTAAAGCAGTGTTGAAAACTTGGCGCCTCCCAAAAACATTCCTTTTTCTGCGACACTTGTACAATAACGGGGAAGGTGGAAGGCTTGTACCTTGGAGGCAACCAACATGGGAGCAGGGTCTGCATGGAGAGCTGTGGGTTGCCCTCTTCCATTTTAAATGTACTCTCTGAATCATCTACTACTGGATCCAACTCAGACCACTGGATTCATTAGTGCTTCCTGCATGCTTTTTTCCTAAGACTTCCTGTTCCTCCGTTAGTCTGCACCCTGCTCTCTGGGCTCCACTTGTATCATTTGCATCTTCACAAGGATAAGAGTGACAGCAGTTTGGGAGGAATGAAATGCTTTCACTGAAGCGATCCGTTCTCTGCTTCCGAAGCTCCCTGGGGCTGATTTCTCATTTGGTGCAAACTGCTTGTTGGGAAGGGCAAAATGTGGGCTTGTAAGCCCTCCCAAGGTCTGGGAAGCAATTCAGCAGCATGCAGCTACCCTGCAGAGAGCTTTGCTTTTGTTCCTCAGCTGCATTCAGCCACAAGGTTCAGCTAGGGATAGTGCTGGCCCGCCTGTCCTCCATCTGCCAAGCAACCTTTCTTTCACCGGGGAAATTTCATGTCACTTTCAAAGCAAAAATTATCAATCCTCCTTTTTTTCTAGAAGGCCTTCTTCTGGAGAACCGCCATATTCATTCCCTGTCCTTCCTGCTGCCCATGTTTTTAGCATCTGCTCTTAATTTTGGAGTGTGAGCATCCGGTGGAGTTGACCATCTCTTCCTTTAGAACATCCCTGGGGTGAATCTACCTGGAAGCCTCCTGTGTTCTCCCTTGGTGGCCCACAGAAGTTGCTCAGCCTGCAGTAGTCCCACTTCAACCTTTTCTATAGGCAACTCGTGGAGAAATTCAAGGATTTAATATTGCTGGGTTTGGTCACCACTGTATCCACACACATCCTTGAAAGTCCCTAAAGAGGGACCTCAACGTGGCCCAACGAGTACTGAGAAACTGGGTTAAATGGACTCTGATTATTAACAAGAGAGGGAAAACCCTGAGAATTGGATTGAAGAAGAGGAATAAACTGGTGGAGCTGGAAAAAGAACATGAAGGGTGTGGGGTGTAGGTGTGTGCACACATGCATATATATATATAATCACTCATCTCTTCTGCCACTAGCAACATCTACCACGTTTACTCTTTGCTCACTTGGGATGACTTCCTGCCTGAAGAAGGAGAGCTTAGTAGTCCCACGTACAGACAAGACTTTTTTTGTACAGCCCCACTTTTTATTTGCTAATGTTCCACTTGCCAGTGCAGGGCTATATTTCATAAGGGGATGTGGCTTTCCATGCCAAAGGTTGCCCACCCCTGTTCCAAGCCACAGAGGCTTAGTAGGTTCATCGGTTTCTCACCTATTGTAGATGGGCTGGTTGAGGCACAGGCAGAGTAGCCTCAGAGGTTCCCTGAAATTAAAACTGGTCCAGAACCCCTTTTCTGTGTCTCTGTAACATGCCAGCAATTTTCCAGCTTGATCTCATATAGTTCAAGCTGTATAGAGTATAGAGTATAGAGGAGGAAAAAAATGGGGTTTTTCTCTTGATACAGGAAGGAATGAGTTGTAGCACTGTAGCTGTCTGGAAGGAAAGACCTGCCATTTCAGTGGGGGCTGAAATTACAGCTATCTTGCTGCAGTTCCAGCTTGGGACCATGGACATTGCTGTACTACAATTCCCATCACCCTGGCCATTGGCAATGTTGGCTGGGGTGATGGACATTATAATCCAATAGCACTAAAGGCCAAGGATAGGAACCTCCAGCTGCAATTTTAGGAAGGCAATTTAGTCAAAAGAGCTGGCAATCATGTGACATTCCTGTCCAGTTGGGATTTGTGGCTCAGCAGCTGAATGACACACGCAAAAAATTGTGGAAATTCTCTGGAGCCCTTTATGCCAAGGTTTTTAGAAATGCAAATAAATTAGACTAAACCAATAATGAAAATTGATCCAGAGAGTAGGACAAAAATAAAACTAGCAGTGATTCATCATGGCTGAGATTCAGAGGAAGCATTTGGGAAACTGGGAAGGGATAGACATTAATAGGCATCCCTGTGCTGGCCCTGCCGCTCTACAGATTTGGGCTGGAAAAACAGACTTTGAAAGAGGGGCAGATGGGGCTCACTCCACACCTAGTCAGATAGTTAGTTTGAAGTACTTCCAGCAAGTATATTTTACAGCAGGAGTATCTTTGGGGGGGGGGGGTGTCAAAATGTCCAGTTGGTGGCTACAACCATGCAATCAAAGCCCAGACCCCACTTTGATTTTTTTGACCCCCACCCATGGACACCCCTGCTTTCGAGTAAGACTGCTGTTAAATTTGCACTGGAACAATTCATTGTAGGTATGTTGAATGCTCTTACCCATCATCTCCAGCCTACTTGATGCCAGGATGGGGATGACTAATATAAAGTTAAGGACACATTGAGAAGTCAAGCAGCCACGGTGGCAACGTCCCTTTTTTTTTGCTATGTTTGTCATTGCTTCCAAATTTGAATGAAAATCGTGGTGTTTCAGTTCAGACATACTGAATATTTGGCAATATAGATTGACCTAATTGCATTTTTTTCTTTGTCTGCCTCTTTGAGCAACAATTCACTCCCTTTCATCTTTATGTGTGGTGATAACAATGTGCCAGGGGGAGGGGAAGGATGTGAAACAGGATATTGGAAAATTTAATACACAGTAAACCATTACAAAGCTGATCACCGAGTTTCCAAAACAGCACTGCTTCTTTCAACATGGCCATTTTACATTCCAGTCATGTGATTACACTATACATTCTGAGTATAGCATGGGAGCATTATCTTATGGGGCTCTTTTTAAATTTTTCTCCTTTTGATAATGGTAACATGTTAGTCAATCCTGTATACCTTTAAAAAGTTAACTAGAGTACAATTACTTGTATGTCATTTATTCATGGAACTAAATAATTGGTATAGGTAGCACTTGAAGTGATTAATTCAATGAGATTGAAGCATTGGTTCAGTCTTGAATGAACAAAACCCCTATCCAGATGAAGGACAACTAATGCTGGGAGAGAATTACTTCCCAGCTGTGTGTGTGTGTGTGCGCGCACGCAGTTTTTGCTCTGTATTCTCCTGGCTTCCATCCCAATATATTATCCTCTGGGTAGAATTATTTGCCTTTTACAAATTAAAGGGTTACATAACACACTAGTATTAGGGCAGTTCATAATATACCACTGCTGCTTCTTTGTATGCCCATCTTCAGGGGAGCCCGTACGTAATAGTTCTCATATCAAGTTAATGCTCTTATGGAACTGTGCCTTCCTCTCTGTGCCTTGCCTCTCATCACCCTCAATCTGTAAGCTTACCAAGTAGGATGAACTGGGAGTAAATAAAGTAACCAGATGGTAAAGCTGTACTAAATCATATTTCTGTGCAATAAGTGTGCATTTGTTTCTCAATGTTTGTGTTTCTGTTTATAGAAGTACAACATTTGCTGAAATAGGAATATTTTGTTTTCTCTTGTTTCTTCCCTTGAACCTTCTCCAGCCTCATGTACTCCAGATGTATGGAATTCCAACTATATTGGAATTGATTAGAGTGGTTGTGGGTTGTGGAGGTGTAGTCCAACATAGTTATAAGTCTAAGTCGGGGGATTGGGCTTGAAGAAGGCCACCTGGGCACTTCATACATGATAGCTGATACAGTGGTTCCCTTCTGTGATGTCTAATTTAAAAGCTCCAGATACCCCATTCATAAATTAGAGGATTGCTTTTGGAATTAGACAAAACTTGGGGAAGTATTTCACAAAAAATAAAATGTAGTTGAGATATGCTCCAGCTGTGCCTTCAGAAAACTCTTAGAAGACCACACCCCCTCCTTCTGGAGTTGTCCAGCATGCTGTGAAAGAAGAAGTTAAGGTTCCCTCTTGAGTTTGTCCAATGCTATCCTAGTTCTTTAATCATATAACTTAAATGTCCTCTTTTTTCCCTAGATTCCTCTTGACTACTATAGCGCTCTTGTCCAGCTATTCTATACACTTGCTGCTTAAATCCTCAGGGATTGTTGGTAAGTACTATAAACCTGCTGAGAAACCACACAGGGGGTTCAGTTCAGCCAGTCCTACGGTATATGATTCAGCATCGGGCTGTGACTAAATTAATGTTACTCCAACTGAGACTACATTTACTCGGTCTTGGATTCCATGATGGGCAAAAGATGGAATATACATCTGGTAAATAAATAACTAGACTGTGGGCAGTTGCACTGATGCCTTCTCAGCGAACTCTGATCTGAGAAGAAAATGGAAATGCCTTTTCCACCCTCAGTCAGCTGTACGTCTGCATGTTGTTATCTGGTGAGCCCATTCCCAAAGCCAGGAGACAGAGGAGGTAGAGCTGGTTCAGCTTCCTTAAATCAGACTTTGCTGGTAGTTTCACTTGATCTCACCCAAAAGGTTACATTTATTCTGCTGCTAAACTACTAGTACTCTTGCTAAATGCCATCGTTTCTCCACTTAAGCAGTGGAGAGGAAAGGAATCTTCAGAAAGAACTTAAAGACCTGGTTCTGCCACCTTGCTTGGGATGGGGGGGGGGAAACAGTTCCTCCTGGGGATGGCTGGTGCCATACAGCCCTTTTAAATACAAGCCCATCGCCTCTTGGATTTTATATTTATTTTAATTATGACTGTATTATATTATATGTTATTTTAATTGTTTGATTTTTGTAAACCGTCCAGAGTCCCCCTAGGGGGAGATGGAGTGGTGATATAAATCGAATTATAAATAAATAAATAATAAAAATCGATCAAGACAGAGTTTAACTCTGTCAACTTTGCATGTTTTATTTTAGATATACAATTTGCAGTATTTGCTGTGTATGCAAGAACAGTTGTTGTTGTTGTTGTTGTTTTTATTCCAACTACTTTTGTTATGAGAGAAGTGCCCAGCCCAAAACATTGTTCATTGTGTCACTGAAACTGTGCTCAGATGTCACTTTCTCTCTCGCTTTTCTTTTTGTTAATTTTTGGTATCATGTAGGAATCCGAGCCTATGAGCAACTGGGCTACAGGGCCTTTGGGACACCAGGGAAATTGGCAGCTGCCATTGCTATAACACTACAAAACATTGGAGGTAGGAAGGAACTTTTACCTAGACTTCCTAGAAAGCATTCTAGAAGAAGGAATCATGCAGGCAAAGATGCATTCCTAAATAACTTTCCCTCTGGATCTTAAGTGGCCTCCATCCTCTGATAACTTCTGTCTCTTTCTTCAGCAATGTCAAGCTACTTATACATTGTGAAGTCTGAACTGCCTCTAGTCATCCAGACCTTCCTCAACCTGGAGGAGAAAACAACGTAAGTGTCCCCCACCTGTCTCTTCTATTTGTCCCTCGTCCCGCCTTTTCTACAATTTCCATACCTACATGCCATAGTCATATTGTTGTGCCTAGCTAGGGTGTGATGTCAGCAATGCATAGTTTGCTTAGCTATGGTATATTGAAAAAAGAAACAAAATTGGCTAGGTTCATATATATGCTAAGCTTTGAACAAACACACACACTGTGGCTTGGTGTGTTGCATGAATCTCATTTATATCTGTACTCTCAGATGCATTACCAGTTGCATCAGGGAGAAATTGTTTAATATCCCTGCTCTACCCTGTGTGCTTGCTCTGTATATGTCTCTCCAATTCAGAGTGCAAATTGTCTCTATGGTGGGTGCCAGTTATGTTTATTATCTAATCCTGATCCCCAGCTCTTGGTCTGTTGCATGGTCAATGGAGACAAGCTAGTAGCTGTGAGCTGGGTGGCCGACCAGTTGGCTAGAGGGAAGCAGCAAAGCAAAGAGGGAAGCTGGTACATTGCAGAGCTACTTTAGGATTATTAGCCCAGGCCCCAAAGAGAAATGGAGCTGTGGGGAGGTACAGAGACCTACAGAAATGCATTGATTGTACCGTACTTTAGCCATTTGGGTGTGTTTCCTCACCTCTGTACTCTCAGGCATCCTTTCCTTCCCCCATCTTTATTCATGAGCTCGCCCCTCCCCACCTTCTCCTTCCCTGTGGCTCAGCTCCAGTTAACATATCTCTAGTAGCACAGAGATTTGTCTCCTCTGGACAATCTGTTACAGGGATTTCACAGCATTAAGCCACTACTATTTTTGATTGACGCCAACGTTGAATAAACCCTCTGCACAGGATTAAGCCAAAGTGAACTTCCAATCCGTGCAAGATGTTCCGCTTCCTTCTGCCCTGGATGCATTGGTCAGATCTGTGCTTCTGTTCATGGCCCGGCTGGGCTTTAGCACGCCTTCTACCCCTCTAGCAAACCTGAGGAAAACAAACCAACCTTTCCTCCTGCTGGAAGGGTTAGTGGGGAAACTAGTATAGATAGTAGACAGAGAGATCCTCTCCCTTGGGTGGATGGATTGCTGTCAGGCACCTGGGAATATATCACTCCTCTTTATGCCCATCTGAGAGGTGTTCAGGGCTGAACCACCACCATCTGTGCTTCTTTCCTTCAGTGTAAGATGCATCCAGGTAATTCTTAGAGATATTTTATCTTAAGAGCTAAGTTCTGATCATCTGGCATTAGTCTTAAGTCCAGGCACTCTGGAAATGTGCATGGCCAGAGACAGCAGAATAGAATATTTCATTATCATTGGAGAATCTTATTTAAAGAAGCAGAACACAGGTTGACTGCAAGGAATAAGCTTGAAAATGGCAACTGGGTTCTCGTATTGCACTAAACAATGATGTGGTCTGTTTAGTTTTGGCTTAGTCTGTAGTATGAACCAGCTATTGTGGGTTTGGACTGTGATTTATAATGTAGTGCAATGTGTGCACTCAGTCATTGTAACGCACAGTGTGTGTACACAATGAGCTTGAAAACATCAAGAGGATATGTTTAAGAGCACTAGTGCATAGGGGGTATCACTCTGTAACGGTAATGGTATGTGGGAAAGACCTTGGGAGACTGGGCAAAGAGACGCTGCCAAGGGAACGGTCAGATAAGAGACAGCGTAGCCCGCAGCTGGATAGTGGGAGGGAAAAGAGGCTCAGAAGAGACCCTCCCTAGTTTCTCGGGCTGTAAAGGAGATGGGGGGGGAGGATTGTACTTTCAGACTTGCAAGATTCTGTCAATGTAGCTTTACAATAAAGTAGAATTAGCTCATCTGGTTGTGATTCCTATCTGGTTTACCCCACGAGGCCGACAGTAACAGGTGTATCTTTGGCTGGATTTGGACCATCTTAAGTTGCCAAGCTAGATACCACCAGCTCAGCAGAAGGGTCAGCATGTACTTGGAGAAACTTTGTGCCCGTTGACCTTTAACTATGGCCAATCTAAAAGGCAGGCTAAAGATCAAACTAGCACAGGACTTTTAGAATGGAACAAGAGCAAGAGTGTAGCTTCTGAGGAAACAGGATGGGCAAAATAGGTGGTGACTTAGCCTTTGAGGTCTATATGATCAGTTTCTGGAACTCGAACTAGAAGTTCCAGACTTACAGGCTGTAAGAGTAAACTGGGGGGCAAGAGCAGCCTCCTTTTAGAGCCTGCTTTGGTTGCTATTTGGCTGCTTCTTGTTATGAGACGTCTTTACACTGCACGAGATGGAAGGAGCTACAGTTCTGCCTTCTGGCCTGCATCGTCCTGTGGCATTCAGGACTAGAGACCTAAGTTTCACTTTCAGGGGACTCTGAGTCTTGTAGGGCCTGATTCAAAGTAAGGATTTCTTTACACTCTGAAATTATTACAACCAGTCCCCTAGCCCACTTCTTAAATATTTGTCTGTACTCGCTTGAAATGCCTCTCCTTGTTCCTTTATGAGTTTCCACACACCCATCCTTTTTAACCCCTGATCTTTTCCCATAAAATGAAATAATTAATATAAAATTGCCTTCCAAAAATAGTGTTCTTTGTTTGATTATGAAAATTAAGCCTGTTCATATCCAGATGTATCTATCTTTAAATATTACATGAGTCATACAGAATTCTAGTTTCCTGGCTTATAATGTTTCCTTTTCTTGTCTTTAGCCTCATGGAAAGATATGTGAGGTACTGAAATATTAAATAGAACTTTGCCTCATGTGCTTTTAGACTATGCCTTGCCTTATATCTCCCTTTGGAAGGAAACTTGGTAAGGTTTTCTTAGATTTGGAATGAAATTTCAAGGGCTCAGGTTAGAGACAAATGGGAGATGTTGATAGATAGGTAGATGATAGACAGACAGACAGACAGACAGACAGACAGACAGACAGACAGACAGACAGACGATAGATAGTAGATAGACAGACAAAATAACAGAGCTCTTTCAGAAAGATAGGAAGTGCCATGATTCAGAGGCTGAGCTCATACATTGCATGCAAAAGGTTCAAGGTTCAGTCCTGTTTCTCCAAGCTGAGCTGGCAAACTCAGCCTAAATTTGAAGAATTGATGTTGGTAATTTTGTTCTAGATAAAACAGTGGTCTGAGTGACTAGATCCATACAGGAAGACTACTGTCGCAGAGTATTTGCAGCCAGAGTCTAATAGTCACAGAGAGATCTAACCCCATTGTCTGATTCCAGAAAACAGCCTACAGCACAAGGGGAACATGTGAACCCCAAGATCCTCAGTGGGCCCCCCAGAGATCCTACATAAATTATTGCTAAATGTTTTAATGTGACAATAAGGAATCGTCATATTAGCTGTATTTAATGCATTAATGTTATTTAATCAAGTTAATCTTTCTACCTGTCCGCTTCTTTGCTTTCGCTGCGTTTAGTTTGTAGAGATACCTCATAGCATGGTACTCAAAGATCAAGTGGCTACAGATGATGTAATTTTGGCTGTGTCATTCCAGGGACTGGTATATGAATGGAAATTACCTGGTAATCCTGGTCACTATCACCATTATCCTTCCTCTGGCCCTCATGAAACAACTTGGTAAGGTTTCCTTAAGTTCTTTATCTCCCATTGGGAAATGGGATTAGCAGGAAAAGCAGCATCCATATTGCTGAGTATATGGGAACAGGGGCTTTTGTTTTGCCAAGTCTTTCTAAAAAACATGCAAGTCACCCTATGTCTATGAAGGTTCTCAGTCATCCAGGTGGAATTGTCTGTAGCTTGAATCATGTCAACTGGATTTCTATTTTCTCAGTGGAAACGTTTCGCTCCTTGGATAAGAAAATAGAAAATCCACTGAGAAAATAGAAATCCAGTTGACATGATTCAAGCTACAGACATGCAAGTCACCCCAAATACCACATCCACTGAAATGTTCCTCTTCAGGCTATTGTGCCTGCAGGACTGATGATCAAAGTATTATTTAGAACTGGAGAATCTTCAGTTGACTTTACAAGGAACACATGCTTCAAAACCTTCTAATAACTAGACCTCCTTATAGACAATAATAATGAAAGGAGGAGAGGCAGAGGCAGAGGCAGAAAGAAAAGGGGAGGGGAGGGGAGGAGGGGAGGGGAGGGGAGGAGAGGAGAGGAGATATTTGTCAAGGTAGAAATTTAGCACAACACAGAAACCTAGAGAAGAAAGAAATACTTTTGATGGACATTACAAATCCCTTGCAACTTTTTGTTTTTTCTTGTTCCAGGTTATCTTGGTTATGCCAGTGGGTTTTCTCTCAGCTGCATGGTCTTCTTCCTTATTTCAGTGAGTTTTGAATGATGATTCCTTGCATGTGTTATAAAGTCTTTTTTAACTCTATGTAAGATATGACACAGTCCTCTTCACGTCTATTCAAAAGTTTGATTCATTAAGTTCAACACAGCCTACTTGCAAGAAAATGAGCATAAGATTTAAGTCTTAATTAGTAACTACAGGTAGTTCTTGCTTAACAATGGTAATTGGGACTGGAATTTCCATTGCTAAGTGATGTGGTTGTAAAGCATGACATCACGTGACTGTGCCAGTTCCAGCAGTTCCAGCACTTCTGGCTGCTGTTGTTAAGTGAATCCTGCGCTGTTGTTTAGCACGACATCACATGGTTGCCATTTGCGACCTCCTGCCGGCTTCCCCATTGACTTTGCTTGTTGGAAGCCGGCAGCGAAGGTCGCAAATGGCGATCACGTGAACATGGGATGCTGCAACGTCATAATTGTGAGCTGGTTGCCAAGGACCTGGATCATGATCACATGACTGTGAGGACACTGTGACACCGATGGCCATAACTATGAGGACCGGTCATAAGTACCACTCGTTCAGCGCCGTCATAAGTTCAAATGGTCGCTGAACAAGTGGTCATTAAGCGAGGACGACCTGTAAGTATATTTCTGTCCTTCCCATCCTTTAAGAGTGGCAAATACATTTTCCTGTTTCCTTTATTCACATAGCAACTCAGTGAGAAGGATTAGATTAAGAAACAAAGAAAGTCATTCTGAGCTTTATGGCTCCATGGAAACTTTAATGTAAGTCTTTTCAGTCCTAATGCAACAGTGCAGATGTTTTGGACTACAACTTTTAATCAGTCCCAACCTATGGTCAGAGATAATAACAGTTGTAGCTAAGACTTCACAAAGGCACCAGACTGGAAATTTGGTAGCTGTGTTACCAAATATTGTCTAAGATGAATTACCTGAAAAATTAACCAAAAATCTTTCATGCCTGGACATTTTCAAGGGTTTATTTGGGGTCTTTCCTTTTTCCCTAGTTTTAAAAATCTTCATTTTAAGAGCTTTGTTTGTTTGTTTACAAAACTCCTAGTATATCTCAGCCTAACCTATTTTATAAAGATCTTGTAAAGATAAAGTAGGCAGAAAGTCAGAGGGAAAGAAAAGTATGTTTGGTGCCAATCACACCTTGGAGAAGGTCCAGATAAAAATGGAATCAAATTTTAAAAGAGGGTTCTTAGGAGACATATTTCATCTTAGCTTCTATGGGAGCAATACTTAAGGGCATTGACTCACTATGAAAGCATCTTTACTTGCAGGTAATTCTTTCTGCTAGATTCTGCCTCCATCAAACCAGATGTATTCAGCCTCTGAATCTAGTCCTAAACCTTTTCCCTTTTGGGTCATCTGGCCAAGGAGGAGGATTTTGTATTTCCTGCCATTGCTAAAATTGGATAGTACCACTTTCTCAAGTGCAGCATGACTGTCACAGCAAATACTGTAGCTTACAAGGAATTTGCCTCCAGCCATTGAAAGATGCATCACTCATTCTCACTCCCTTGCCAGAAACACTGATCTATTTCTGGGAGAAGCAGCTTTGTATCATTGTGAAGGATAACAGGAGAAGACAGGAAATAGTGCCAGAGACCTCATAGGGATGTTAGCATGCATACTAATCAAACACAACCTCAAAGTAACTACTATTCATAGGGAAGGGGATATATTTTACTCTCCTTCAAGCTGTCATAAATTTTCAAGTCAGGAGTGGTTCTTTGTTTAAATCAGCCAATTGATCCTACATGAACTGCTGTACTGAAGACATTCATAGCTAATCAAATTGTACCTTTTGCCCTGGATTATGATGAGGACAGTCCCTAAGGGCCTCCTAGCTTGGTTTTTTCTAACACTTCAGCCCTATAAATATGTGTAACTGTGATCTCTTGCAAAAAATAGCAGTAGTGCAATTATCGCTGGAGCATCTGTGCTACTTCTACTGCTTGTTTTAAAAAGTTGCAACCCAACGGCTTTATGGTACAATGCCTTTATGAAGCTATATAAGTGAATCTCTTTTATGATACAGATTGCTGACATGTCATGCTGTCCAAGCTTAGCATGTTTTACAAGTTTCATGCTGGTGCAGGAACTTCATATCCTGGAGATATTTAATTTACTGTACCATATTGCTTGATGCTTCAGGCTAGCTATTCCTTGCGGTTTTGCATAGGTTAATGTTCTGTCTCCCTGGTTTTAAGTTGCATTATTTTACCCTGTTTTTGATAATAATGAATGAATTCAGCAATTTGCAACTGTTTTTCAAATTTTAATTTGAATAGTTTTATTGAGTTTTATTGGCTTTTCTGGAACCTGCTTTAAGTTTATTTTATAAAGAAAAGCACAGTATAATTTTTAAAAAAATAAATAATAGGATTGTGCAGATAGATTTGATAGAATTGAGAAGTATGAATTAGGAAAGTAGACTGTATGTACAATGTTTAGAACTCAGGTATGAAGCCTTTCTAATATAAAGACGTGTGAGTGAGCATGGATGTGGGTATTCCAATGGAAAGTGTAGTTCTCAGGAGCCTCAAATAAAGTTATAGCAGCAGTAGGCAAACTGATCCCTTCCAGATATTTTTCGACTTCTATCAACTCTAGTCAGCAAAGCCAGTGGCAAGGGAATATGAGAATTGTGGTCCATAAGATCTGAAGACATCATGTTTCTAGTATTAGCATATTATGTCTCTGGCATCTGCACTTTTGTGTTGGACCTCTTTGACTGGCTGACATGCCCTACTGCAGTCACCCCCAGCATAGCTAAAGAGAATTGTGGGAGGTGGCCCAACGCATAAGGAGGGCATTAGTTTGGAGAAACCTGTCCTACTACAAGGTCATTTCTAGTACTATTCCATCTCCATTCAGCCAGTCAGAAACATGTTCACTTTTTAATTCTAAGAATGATGCAACCTGAATCAGATGCTCCCTAGTTTGTTTATTATTTATTTGTCATATTTGTCTACTGCCCATCTCGCATGCAACGACTCCGTCATCTTCCTACCATGGGTTGGTTTGGGCACCATTTTGGGTCATTTGATATTTTGAGAGCATCTTTGGATGTATTCACAAAATGACCATCTTGGAGATGTGCTTGCCTGTTCACAGAATGGCTGTGGTAAGCATGGCAGTCTTAAAATGCTTGTTTATCAGAAGGCAAATTGGTGAGCTACTCCTCTTCCTCTGTCTCTTTTCATTCCCAAAGAACTCCCTACTACCCTAGCTTTGTTGGATAGGTAGCCACCTTTCCACATGAAGCACTGGGTTGTGGCCAATAACCATTTTTATTTTCTAAGGGCTTGAAAAGCATTCTTGGAGAGGGGGATTATAACAGTAGTAGTTGATATTGTCACTCATTCGTTCGTTTTACAATAATCTTTTTTAAAAAGCCATGTAGTCAGTTGGAGTAGAGATTCTGGCCAAGGCTTTGGACACTTGTTTGTTTGTTTTATGTAGCAGTCCAATTTACTGAGTAACACAGAATTAAAAATAGAATAAAATACAATATAATAAATATTCAGAACAGAATAAAAAGAAAAATCGGATGATGGAACAACAGAAATAACAATAAGATCAGAATTAACCAAGGCCAGCCCACACATATCTGAATCAAGAACTTTCATTCTGTATGGGCTCATCCTATGTTCTGGGCCAATGCCCAGGGGAAGAATCAAGTTTTTAAGGCTTTACAGAAGAACCAAAGGGTCAGGGCCATCCAAACCTTGGGGGGAATGTTCTTCCACAGGGCAGGTACTATGACAGAGAAGGCATACCTCCTGGGTCTCACTAGAAGACACTGTTTTATAGCAGGAACCCAAAGCATGCCTGCTCTGCCACATCTCATGGGAGAAACAGAAATCATTGGAGACCGGCAGTCCTGCAAATAACCTGACCCCATGCCATGAAGTACATGGATACTTAAGGTCACCAATCACCAGCTCTTACACAAACATTAGCCATTCTGTCCTCAGATAACATGGAGCTATCCAACATAGCTGATTTCTTGCCTAATGTTGAGGACATCCAATGAAAATATGATTAAACTATGTGAAACAGGCAAGTAAAGATCCTTGTCTTGATGACTGTGTATCATCAAGCAGATGAGAACTGTACTCATGGAGTTTTATTCCCTCCTCAGGTCATTTACAAAAGGTTCCAGATTCCTTGTCCACTTCCTGAGCAGATCAACACTACAGGCAATCTGAATTACACCTTGGTTAGCACGAGCAATTATCAAAATGAACACACTACTATCCAGGCTACAGAGGAAGACATCTGCTCTTCAAACTTGTTCATGCTCAACTCTCAGGTCAGATGAGTGGATTCATGATGAAGCCAACAGTAATTAATAATATATCCTTCTCCAGTCTAGGTGCCATCCATTTGTGTGAATTTTCAGCAGTGGTAATGCTGAAAGTTTTGGTCTAAATATATTATTAAATATCTAAATGCTTGTTTTGGTCTAAATATCAGGAGGGTGTCCAAATTAGAGAAGGGTTATCAGACCCAGTTAATTGCATCAGATGTTTACTGTTATTGCTGACTTTTTATTATTAAATGTTAATGGTTGTTCTAGAGCCAAAGTGGGTTGTTGTTGTGGGGAAAATAGGGGGAGGAAGGAGTATTAGGTATGTTCGCTGCCTTGAGTTATTTATAAAAATTATAAAGGCGGGATAGAAAATAAATAAATAAATAAATAATATAAGCCAGTCTTCTCCAGTCTGAGGCTCTCCAGATGACCATGCTAGCTGGGGGCTTATGTTAATCTAAACTATAGAGTGGAAGTGATGGAAGGAGAAGGAATTAATAGATATGTAGAAAGAGTAGGAATACTGTAAATGTAGACATGATTGTTTATGAAAGAGTGAAAAAGTGGGTTTGGGCTGGGGAAGTTAAAAGAGGAGAGGAAGGCAAACAGGAAGCTTACAAAGATAGGGAAACAATTTTGAGGATAAGAACCTTATAGCCAAAAAGACAAGATAACAGTGAGGAATGAAACTGATGAAAGATAAAGTAGGTAAAGACCTAAGGGAAGACCTGAAAGAAGCTCAGGACTGAAGGGGCATAACCATCCTTTAGTGATTGCCACTGTCTGATGAGGTCAATGGAAGAATGGCCACAAGAACACACCTACCTAGACTGGGTCTCAAATAATCTGGGAAACACAACTCTGTCAAGAAGGTTTGTCTCCACTTCTTCTATTAATAAGAGCTGCTAATCTTCATTAATACTTTTTTTGTGTGCAATCTGTTTGCATGGGTATAGTTGAGGGCTTACAACAGCATCACCCATGTGGACAGACACTTCCATGACATTTCCCCAACATCTCTTCTCTCTTTTAACTTTGCAGACAGCCTACACCATCCCTATCATGGCATTTGCTTTTGTGTGTCATCCTGAGGTCCTTCCTATCTACACTGAGTTGAAAAAGTAAGTCTGTATATATGTTAATAATACCTCTCTGTGGCATCACTGAAGTAGTGTTGCAAGTGAAGAAACAGCATGGGGACAGGATACTGAATCTAGAGGATGAATATAAAGGTGCTGTTTTAAGAAATTAGTTCTCTTTCTTTCTCATGCACATGCACATTTTCTGCACATCGCCTATAGAAAATTCTGGACAGCTTCCTTCCATATCATAGGAAAGACATGCAGCTCCAAGCACAAAATGCCAAATTGGCCAGAATTTGCTCAAATTCTGTTGATCAAATGTGTTATTTCTGCCATTCCAGCACATTGATTCTTAGTAGGCAAGAGGACAGATACCTGTTTAGGAATGCATATGATACCTGATAGTCAAGAGGTGAACTTGCATTTTGTGGTCTATTAGAATTGCATTGCTGAGAATCAGTGCTATGGTTTTCCACTAGAATTTGGAAGCATGGTTTGTGCAACTGAGGTTTATTTTATTTTAAAAACCATTTGGTTTTTCTCCTGTTAGGGTTTGCAGCAAAAAGTTTCCCCCCTCCTCCACTTAATGACAGACAAGTGACATACATGCCATCCGAACTGCTGTGGCCTGTCATTTATTATGATTTTGCAGGATGAATGTTCAGGGTTTTAAAAAAAATAATAGGTTTCATCAAGCATTTGTACTTTTAAGTAATAGCAAGATATAAAAGAAATTCAAATGATAATGATGTAGTGCTTTTCATAAACTAAAATCACAGGATGATTAACATAAGTTAAATAAAAAAAGTTCTAAATCCTTCTCACTGAGCTTTTGTATGTCTTTTAGCCCATCCAAGAAGAAGATGCAGTGTATCTCCAACATTTCCATCACAGTCATGTATGTTATGTACTTCCTAGCTGCCCTATTTGGCTATCTCACATTCTATGGTAAGTCCTTTTCCATTGCACTAGGAGTACATGCATGTTCTGTGGATCACATGCAGCCCATCAGTATCCCTTTTATGACTCCCAGAATTTGGCCCTTTTTTGGTATTTTTTTGGGGGGTGGATTATTTGTGAGGGTGTATATTAAGCCTTGCAGAGATTTCAGGCATCCATTTGATCTCTTAAACCCTCCCTTGCAACTTTTGGAATATAGCTACCAACATACTATTTATTTTATTTATTTATCCTTCAGCTTCTATCACCGCACCATCTCCCCCAAAGGGGACTCTGGGCGGTTTACAAACATAACAATTAAAATTTATACTATATGAACCCTGTGGCACCCCACAAACGAGGGGGCGAGAGTCGGATCTCTCATCTCCTATTACTACCGATTGGGACCGGCCCCAGAGGAAGGAGGTGAACCAGCGCAAAACTACGCCGGCCACCCCCAACTCCTCGAGCCGTCCCAAAAGGATACCATGGTCGATGGTATCGAAAGCCGCTGAGAGATCGAGGAGAGCCAGGATGGACGCACTCCCTCCATCCCGCTCTCGCCAGAGATCATCTGTAAGCGCGACCAATGCAGTTTCCACCCCATTTCCCGGCCTGAAACCTGACTGAAAGGGGTCCAGATAATCCGTTTCATCCAGAATCCTCTGGAGTTGCAACGCCACCACTTTCTCAGCCACCTTCCCCAAAAAGGGGAGGTGGGAGACAGGGCGAAAATTGCCCAATATAGTAGGGTCCAGCGATGGTTTCTTGAGTAGGGGGTGCACCAGCGCCTCCTTAAAAGCAGCTGGAAACACCCCCTCCTCCGGAGATATATTAACCATCGCCTGGACCCAACCACATGTCACCTCCCCGGCTGCTTGCACCAGCCAGGAAGGGCAAGGGTCTAGATGGCATGTGGTGGCCTTTACAATCCGGAGGATCCTGTCCACTTCCTTAGGCCCAACAGGATCAAACTGTTCCCAGATAACTGGGCAATGACGTTTCCTGGGCATCTCCCCAGACTCTGCTTCACGCTTGGAGTCCAACTTAGAATGAATCTGAGAGATTTTATCCTGCAGATGCTCAGAAAATTCTTCCGCACGGCCCTGCAGGTGGGTCACAGACCCCGCCTTACCTAGAAAAGATCGTGTTATCTTAAACAGGGCCGTCAGGCGGCATTCTGCGGACGCAATAAGAGCGGAGAAATATTGAGAAATATTGCAAAGACTGGGGAAGCTTTCAAGCCAACAGAAATGCTGCGCCTGTGCTTCATATTTAAATGGAAGAAAGGTAGATACTGAGGGCAGAAAGTGCTGTCTTTTTAAGGCTATAGCCTTATCCCTCAGGGACTAACCATCGGAACGCAGTTGCAGGCAGTTACATGTTCTGTTGATGCTCAACTCACAAATGAACCGTAAAGCACCAACAGCAGAGATCCTTTCCCATTTTGCAAAGCTTGTGTTCTCAGCCGTGCTTTGGACTGGCGTGTCCCGTGCATTTCATTAGAGAACCCCAAAGAATGCTGAATCCTTGCATTGTATCCTGCACAAAGATACAATAGTACACCGGGTTTCCCTTGTTGTACAATATAATTACTTACATGTCCATTTGGGAATACTGTAATTAGCATTTTAAAAAGTTACCCATGCTACCAGCCATACGGTCGCAGCCTCCAGAAACAACAAACACCTATACAGTCTTCAATTCTAAGGAACAGTTTGGGGGTACAAAGAAAGTCCTTGTTATATGTCTGTCCTGATCAATGCTGCTATGGTATTCTTGGCTGTCTTCTACAGGGCGGGTAGAATCAGAGCTGCTACACACCTACAGCAGAGTAGACACTTTTGATGTGCTGATCTTGTGTGTGCGGGTAGCTGTGTTGACTGCTGTGACACTAACAGTGCCCATTGTTCTCTTCCCGGTGAGTTCTGCTGTCAGCAAACTGACAGAAGGAGAATAAATTTAGAGTGTGTGTTGAGTGTGTGTGTGTTTCTTAAACTGGAATCTTGATCTAAAATCTAATTCCTCTCTTGTGTGAATTCTTGATATCTATTTTGTGTAATTGAAAAAAGGAATAAATATCAATGCAGCCTAGGCTGTAAACCAGTAAGGTCATTGTGGTTTAGTTCAAAACTATAGCACCACTGCTATAGACGCAAGCAGGGGAGAATAGTAGACAAGATCTAAGCACTGGTAGACAATTAAGGGGGAGAAACGGGCCATTAATATCTCACGGGTGCAGTGGTACAACTGTCAAATTGCACACCATACCGGTGCCGTATTCACTTAAGGATCTGGAGAACTAGGAAACAATTCTGCAGATTTAGCAATTCTTGACTAGTGCAGCCTCCTGTGACTAGCACCAGATTTAATTGTGCTTCACTCAAGTAGCCTCAGAGAGCAAGATCTATGCAGAGCAAATTCCCAGCAGCAACCATTGTGCTGACATTATGTATTTGCCTTCCTTCTACGTTAGAAACCTGGATGATCTCACTGAGATTGGTTGTGGAATAGAGAGCAGGCTGTCATAGTCCATCAAATTAGAAATGAGAATTGGAGTCAAAAATTAAGCCATTAGATCAGAAGACTATTGAGTTGGGCAAAGGGATAAACTCAAGTAGCTGTGATGATGTGGACAGGAGTCAAGACAGACCTAAAAGATGTGCAGTGAAGAACTCTGTACTGCTTCTAAAAGGGGAATCTGACTAGTTTCTCTTTCTTCAGGTGCGCCGTGCAATCCAGCAGATGCTCTTTCCAGACAAGGATTTCAGCTGGATTCGGCACATTATAATTGCTTTTGTGCTACTGACGTCTATTAATTTGCTTGTTATTTTTGCTCCCTCCATCCTGGGGATCTTTGGCTTGATTGGTAAGTCTTGCATTCCAGGCATCTTTTTTTTTTTTAAAAAAAAACTTTTTATTAAGGATTTTAACAATAGTAAAAGATAATAAAAACTAATATCAAAAAGAAAGAAAATAGAAAGAAAAGAAATACAAAGTGCAAAAAGAAAAAGAAAGGAAGAAAAAAGAGAAAGAAAGAAATAGAAAAAAGAATATTTAAGGAAGTGACTGGTGTCAAACTACTATGTCTATGTAAAATGGATTCTGCATTCTGGCATAATACCCACTGTGGATATTGTTTATGGATATGGATAAAATCATTTATATTTTGAGAAATGTTTCTCAAAAACATTTCTAACACTCAAGGGAGAGTCAAAGCTCTTCCGTAAATAAACGAGGTCCTAATCGTGGAAGTTGCATTGGGACAATAATTATTCCGCGCTCCTTTGAGAGTGTCAGTGGGACTCCTTGAACTGGTGGCCTCAATGCTCTGTTTTTCCAGGATCAAGGCCATCTTATTAAACATGTTTGTTTGCCGTGTGGTTCCAAAGGGCTCTTTTTTGTTGTTTTTGCTCCTAGCCACTCATCGGTTGCTTTTTTTTTCCCCTGCTGATTTTAACCTCAAACACCATCCTAAGAGGAAAATCAATAGTTTGTCTGGACACTGCCAGGGATGAAGAGCAAGGCTGGAGGCCCTGTTGTCACAGCTTGTCCTGTTTCCCCCAAAATATATTAGTGAAGAAAAGCAAAGGGATGGCAGAGTATTTTCATTTTCTGAAGATCCTAAACCTGCTCTCTGTTGGGCTCTCCCAGGTGCCACCTCAGCTCCTTGCCTGATATTCATCTTTCCAGCAATATTCTACATCCGGATCATGCCCAAGGACAAGGAACCTATGAAATCCCTTCCCAAGATCCTGGTATGTAATCTCTAAGAGTCCAGCTTGGCTACGGACTCAGTTATTCGTGGAGAGTCCCAAGGGATGGATTGCAGTATGAGAAAAAGTTCCTTCTGCTTTAGAGAATCCACTTGATAGTGAAACCTAGGCAGTGATTTTTTTGGCGGGGGGAAGGAGAATGGGCCCAGCATCTCCTGTAGATTGTCTATGGAAGCTACAGTAGTTTTTGGAATTCGTAGTTAATTTGAAACTGAATGCATGGCTTATCATGATCATTATAAATACAAATATCAAATATGGGGGGTTGCTTTATTTTTACTCAAAAGGAACTATTAAGAGGAGAGCTGATCTGGAGTGGAAGCACAGTTTTCAAGGAAGGCATGCTTCATTCTTTCCTTCTCAGTTGCAGCACTACCTAGCAATAAAGGTTGCGTGACTCGTGCTTTTGGCTGTGGGAAGCATGCTTTGTAATGAGTGAGTTGCCAACCCATCTTTTTCATTGCACCAGAACTGGCACAAGTGAGAGCCAGATCTGGACTTTGGGTGTCTAGGTCACTCTCCTTGCCTCAGCTGTTGGGAGAGAGAAGAGAAATACTGAAGGCCACACATGCATATACTTCTGCTCCCATGTTTTGGGGTTCGGTTCCTTTCTGTGAGTGACATTCTCTTTCCCTCCTGTCTCTTCTCCCTGCAGGCAGCCCTCTTTGCATGCCTCGGTGTGCTCTTCATGATCATGAGCCTCAGCTTCATTATCATCGACTGGGTATCAGGTGGCATAAGGAGTGGAGGCAGCCACTAGGCAAGATCTGGAGCCCTATGATGCACAACAAAGCCTTGGGAAACACAGTTGGCTTGGATCCATTTCCTGCCCCTGACCTCATTCTTTCATCCCTGGTTCCATTCTGAGCCAAGGGGTGCTATTCCATTACAAAATCCTCACACTCACACTGAGCCAGAGGTGCTGCAGGCTGGACTAGACCAGAAGCCAATCTCTAGCTCTTTGGGCATTTGATTGTCTCTCAAAGTCTGGGATGGGCCAGACTAACGGTAGTCTAATGAGCACATAAACTGGAGAAATAGCCCATTTCAAGGGATAGGGAGGGGGAGGCTGCTACGATATACAGTATATGTTCCAGTTCATCTGGCCCAGACTGAGGGGGCTCAAAAGTCAACAGGACCAGAAGAAAATGGAGCAACTGTGCTAAAGAACTTGGATGTAGGGCTCTCACCTGATGTTCACTACTGAATGGTTGACTTGGGCCAAGCTTTATATTATATGAATATTACATTGGGGCTACAGAATGGAAGGTGAAGGCTTTTTAGAGCTTGAAGAGATTTAGGAAATAAATAATATTATTTCCTTTTAAAAAGTCCTATTGGCCACAATCCCAGCTCCAACCACAGATCTTTAATCCTCCTCAGATGTCACTTGGCAGTCCTGACTTTTTTCTCTCCCTTACACGGGTTCCGTTCCCTCTGATAGAGTGTGGGCAGCTGTCTGCCCTCTACAATGGAGTCCATGCCACTTTTTTAGATAGCCATAGGTCTTTAAATGGGAGATCTGTTGATGGAGACAAATTGGGAGATTTCAGGCCTTCTGAACTATCAGTTGTGATGGGCTGAAGGCTTGCACTGGTTTCCAAGGATCCATTTACATGTTCTGAATTACCCTTAGGTAGATGAAGCAGAGAAGAGATGATGACACTGGAATTTGGGCAATATAGCTCTCTCTCCTTATATGGAACTAAGCTTCAGTTTGGATAAGACATGATCCTGTTGTTCATGTCTTCAAAACCTAACTTCTCTCCCTTCGTCCCATTGGGAAGCAATAATCACAATTTTAAGATTGTATGTTAATTAGGCTTTTGTGTCCCAGGCTCCCACATTAAAAAATTATTCGTCACTTGAAGCTATGTAAATGGGTCCTTCACCAAATCTAGAGATCATCCATTACCATTCTATAATGTATGACAGTAGCTTCAGTTCCCCTCTACTGTGTGTAAGGGAAGAGTTACCCTGTCACAAGGTATTTAGTTTCTCTCCCATATAGACAGAGAAAAGAATGGCTGCAGTAATATTTACCATAAAGGGACTATCATCCTTTAAATGAATGTCATGAAGAACAATGAGAAATAACCAGTGGTGTGTTGGAGCCAGTGGCTCACAAGAGCCAATAGTTAACTTTTTTGAAATTTTGCAAGCTGGTTGAGAGCAGAGCTGAGCCACAATGGCTAGCGCACCAATCAGCTGTTCGGTGGCTAGCCACACACTGCCTAACAGTAATGGAGCCAGCAATGTCATTGAGACCTGGAGGCATTGGAGGAGCTTGGCAGTATATTTCCCAGCAGCCATATTCCTAGAGGTAGCAAACACTTGAACAGGCTCCTCCCCCTGAATTCTGCATCAGCTTGAAAGAACCTGTTGTTATACATTTACCAGCACACCACTGAAAAGAACCATGTTGTCAGTAAAAATTTCAGATCTAATCTTAATGGTGAACTACCAGAAATAGTTGCATTGCATCTAAGGTGGAAAGGATCCCTATGGAATTGGTAGTTCTGTCTCTTATTCTTAGTAATTAGTGCACAGGTTATCTGTACCACATCTAGTACATTTTCATCTGACTGCAACCATGCCTTTAACCAGTCTTTGACTTGAAGGAATTAGCATTAAAGTTTCTCAAAGCAGCTTTAGTTACAGTGGCCAGTTGAAAAGTTGACTGCTTTTGTTCAGTTATGGAATAGAAGGAACAATGGCTTTCTTTGCCGTTATATATAATAATGAGATAAGAGTAACACCCTTCCCCTCCAAACTAATGAAGAGTTGATCACTTATGGTGGGTGAATGACTACTAACAATAGCATAGAGGATGGATGACTCTTCCAGCCTGGTACATTTGACCACACTGGCTGGGGAATTCTGGGAGTTGCAATCCCAACCCTTTTAGACGGCATCATATTTGGGAAGGCTGGCTTTCAGGATTCATATATCATTTAAAGCATGAAATTATGAGGCCTTGAATAGGAAAGTATATGTCATCTGAACAATGGATGACATAGAGCATGCAGGATTACATGAAGCTGAACTGATTTCAGGATGTACCAACTGTGGAAAACTTTAATGGGAAACGTAACGTCCTAATTGATGCCAAAACTGATGTAACATTCCAAGTCTGGAAGAAACCAATTCAACTTTTCCTCCCTGTAATTAACACCCATTTTACATAGCATCTAGGGCTTACTCCTTGCAACAGGGGAACAAAGATGCAGTTGGTTCTTCCTGAGAAGATTTGAAGGAAGATCAGGAGGCTAGTTGTTCTGCTGTGCTACATCAGAGACTTGTGAAAATCCTTTAAGGATTTTTGGGTACTCTGATGGTTCCCAGATATGAACTGTCATCTCTAGTCTGAATGTATATTATATTCAGTACTTAGCCCTAATATATAATCCTTATTATGTAACAAGAAGCTGATAATGATGTTTGCAAAATTGTCCTACTTTTCTCTCATAATCCTGAAGAACATTTTTCATACCTTCCAACATTCATCAGACAAAAGTAGCTCCTCTGGTTTTATAGGAAGCAATGAAATACTTAATGGTTAACAATACTAAGCAAGTGATATGGAATACATTTCTTCCCTGTTGCCCTATAGCTAGCACATCAAATCAAACAGCGTTAGAGATTTTAAAGACGCACTTTCTGCACTGGATTACAAAAACATACTTTTTGTGTTCTACAAATCCAACTGCACCGTATAGAATATTTCAGAACTTAATGTGTAGCAGCACTTTCCCCCCAACATTGATCCATATTGGAGCAAGTAACTCAGCATTCCTGCAGCATATTTTCAAAATGTAAGTGCTCTCCTATAGAGTACAAATTCATGGAGAGTTGCGTTTATGCAGGCACTGCAACAATTGAATAGATATCTCAGGGCAGATGGCCATAGCTTTCCATTCCATGCTGGATGTTCAGATATGCTGCTACGGTAAACCAGATGTTTCTGGGACTGAAATCTCAGGCCGAAACAAGATGCCTGAAGGAATGTCTGAGATGGAAAGCACTGGGCTTCTTCTGTTAGAGCACTTTGCCACTGACCGTTCTGCAGCTTTCTTCTGCTATTACCCCCACACAGCAGCACTTCATGTAGGCCCTACATGGGGAAGACCAACAGAATTTCTCTCTTTCCATGCACATCAACTTTCTGTGCACTTTCAGCAATAACCTTTGAGCCATGCCTGGCGTGACTGGAAGGGGATTGCAGGGTGGGAGATAACTGTGTGTCACAACTGTGTTGGAATGTAGCATTCACTCAGTTAATGTGATACATTGAAGTGGCTTGTCAGTTCTAGCGCCACAGTACACAAAAGGCACTACTTGAAGCTATACTGCCCTCTGCCGTAGCTTGTGACTCTTGCAGCTTCCAATAATTCGCACCTTGAAAAGCTGCTGTGGCTTTATTCTTCTTTTCTTTTAATTGTCTCAAAGGCAGATTCGTATACAAAAATGTCCCAAAATTGGATACGTTACAAATTGAATGTGAGGGACATAACTGAGCAAGTCAAACCTTCAGAAGAAACGAGTGTTGGTACTAGCATCAGGAACAAGCTATTTTCACTCTGAAATCCTGGTCTAAGTCCAGCTGAAGACATGGACAACAGTTCTTCCCTGCTCCTGCCCTCATGCCACCAAATTCCCAAGCAAGTCCAATTGATCTTAATGACATTTGTATAATGGAGTATTTCCACTTTGAAGTTGCTGCAACAAGGCCTGCACTAGACACTAAACGCCTTCTGCATTATTTCCATGTAACCGGAAAAAAAAGTTAGCAGATTAATCACATCTGTGATACTAAACAAATAGATTTCCTTTAAATAGCTGGAACTCATTTCCAAGTGGATAGGCTAAGAATGTAGTCTGAAAAGAAGAACAAAAAAATTATCCCCATATTCATCCACACTGTATGTGGGGTTCTGAACTAGTTTAGCTCAACTTTTAGTCAACTTTTAGTTTTCCCCACTATGTCTATCATCTTCACCCCTTCCCCATTGCCAAACGTTATTTTTAAAAAGATTCATTCATTCATTCATTCATTCATTCATTCATTCATTCATATAATGCATCCAATGAATTTTACGGTTGGATTGTTGTTCAAACTAATTTTTAAGTCAATCAGTAATTATTTCTAGGGGTTAATAACTATAATGCACATAATAAGAAACGTATTTTTGTATTGGGGTGGTAGATGGTCAATTTGCTTTTTATAAATACTGTATATAAGAGTAGATCTTTTTTTAATGTATTTGTTGTTGCGCTCACTAACTCTGTAGAGTGTACATATATTATGTTCTCATTGAAGATGGTCTGGATACCAGAAGACCTGTCTGAGCTACAGAGAAAACTTACTGCCAGGTGTGAAACTCAGGGTAGTAGGGGCTATTTCTACAGCTTGGTGTCCAGTTGAAAGAGCAGTGAAGAGAGAAGACTACGTCTGCAGTTAGAAACATTTGGCTCAAGTTGTCTGCATATTAAGCCCAAGCATGGTGGAAGTCAGCTTGAATCTTCTAGCTGGTTTCTGATATTGATACAGAACAACAGTTAAGATCCAGAAGTTAGCTGCATTGCCTTATGTAACTCCTGTCCAGCAGAAGCATCGTGTGATGGAATATCTAGCAGGCCTTGAGAACAAGGGAGAGAAAACAGGGCCATTGCAAAAGAGACACCTCAGGCCAGGAGAGGGGGTGGGGTAGGGAAGCATGAGACAGAGACTCATGTAAATCCACCTTAATTACGCTAAGTATAAGTTGATCTGGAGAATTGCTTTAGTGGGCTTTCAAGATGAATGTGAAGCCCTGTGAGGCAGGCAAACTCGGAAAACAACCACTTCAGTTTCTGGAAAGACCTTTATTGTTAGTAGGATAAGGTACAGAATCTTGAAAGTCTGAAAATTGCAAGGAAGGAGCAAAAGAAATGTTGCAGCCTAATGGCTTAATTTACAAGACACCATTCTTGTGGCATGCTAGGAACTACTAAAAGGTTACTAGTTACTTATTAGTCCCGGTTGCCAATTGACCATTTGTTTAACCTCTTCAGGTCGTTCTCAATGTTAGGCAACATTAACTGTCTTTTATGTCTTTTAATATTTATTTATTTTCTGTAACTTAGACTGGAGCTAGAGATCAGGTTCCAATGCTTGTTTGCAACCAGACAAAGATTGGTTCTTTGGGATGTCTGCACTGATTGTGACCATAAGGTCCACTGTTATCAGCAAAAAGAATGGGTAGAAATGGAAGAGAAAAAATACAATAAAGGTGTACATTGACCGATGCAAGCAATCATGCGGTGTCTCAAGGGCTCTTTCTCCTTCCTTTTCTTTTCCAAAGCCACAGAGGCTTCAGAGGGGGTAGACTATATCTGGCCTTCCAGTGTGCAAACAGTAAGCAAGTTGTGCTGCCTAGCTCAACGTAGATTAAACATCAGTATCTCAATCTCTGGGCACATTGCACAATATGCTTAAGCAGATGAATTAAAGATGTAATGGTGATACCGACACAGCATAGCTTGGTTAGCATTAACCTTGGGCTTTTGCTTTTTGTGACTTGAGTGTTGTGCAAATGAACCCAGCCAATTAGTTCATTTGCAGTGCAATGTATTGTGCAAAACCCTGAAAACTAGTTAATTCAAGAGCCAGGTTGAGCATGTTGTGTGAACACAGCTTATGTGTCATAAGATATACAGCATAGAAATGTACTTCTGGAGAAAAAGGACAAAAATCTTTCTTTGGGGCTCCTTTGCCCAAAGAATGGGATGTGGGATGTGTCTGCTTTCCCCAAGAGATGAAGCAGGGCCTGGCATTAGTCCTACCCTCTCTGTATCCCTCTCTTCGTCCCTGTGTTCCAAGTCACAAAGCAACGGGAGAACTTTTCTGAAAGAGTCCTATTTCTAGAACAGTTTTAAATTATATGTAGAAATTAGATCTATATTTGGAAATGAAACAAATCTTTTAAAATAACAATAAAGAAAATGTGAAACCTTTACCTGTACATGGATCTCTGTGTCTGTGATTGAAAATCCAAGATTTGGGTGCCAGACTAGGAGTCTCCAATTAGAGAAAGAATGTAGGCAAAGCTAAAAGCAAAATATACATACAATGAAAGGCACATTTCGCTGAAGTAACTCAGTTCAGTAGGACTTTCTTTTTGGAAGCAACTACTGAAGATTGAAACCAAAATGTCATTGCTGGATCCTCTTCATGCTCTGATTAATTCCTACCTCCATTGAATTGTGTTAGAACATACAAAGATATAGTCTACCTTGTCTAGAATTCTATTCTAAAGACTCCAAATTGCCGGACCTCAGTCCAAAAGCCCTTTCATTTCTATTCTCCTGCTCCCGAGACTCTTAGACTCTATGATACATATAGGCACTACAGGGTCATTATGACTACTAGCCTTGGCATATTATTTAGCAGCACTCATTATGTAAGTGAACAGCATTTCTGACAACTTTTTATGTTTCTTCCTCTCTCTGCCATGGAGAGTCTGTTTCAGGGAATGATATTCAGGCAGTTGGAACAAATTTATACCTTAAGTAAAATTCAGAAATCCCCAAAGTTGAAGCATTAGCAAAAGCTAGTAAACTTTCCTTGGTTTTTGGGAACTAGTGTCAATAATAATAATGACTGTTAGCATGCAACTTGGGAAAATGTATACTGCCGTTGGCTGCTACAGCATCATAATGCTGCATTCTGAAATATAGTCATCACATATTTATTGATTTATTTATTAATCAGATTTATATAGCCACCCATTTCACATTTCACTCTGGGTGGCATACAATAGTCAATAAAAACAATACATATATAAAAACAGGCATTTAAAAATATAAAAATCAACTTTAAAAATAGAGATTAATTAAAATTAAAATATTTGGGTAAAGGCCAATGATGTTAACTTAAAAAACAGGTTATGAGATGACTGCTAAGTCCAATGTAAAAGAAAGGCATCTCTCAAGCGTTATTTTATCTATAATATTTGGTTTTGGGTCAAGAGTGCTTGGCTCTGTAAAAGCATTCCACTTTGCAGCTTGATAGCACTTTATTCTCTTGACACATCAAGCACCATTTTGAAAGCACAATGCAAATGGTTTATTTGGGTGTGTATGAGGAGGAATGTTTTTTTGTTTTGCTCTGAACCTCTTACAATGAGAATGATCTACCAAATGAAGAAAAATAATGTTAGAGGAAGAAATGATTTAGCAGAGGCTGAAAGATGACTAGGCAAATGTAGACAGTATGATTTGAACCTTTAAGCTAGTCTTATCTTTATCTTTGTTCTCTCCGGAGGACAGAACAAAAATCAATGGATGGAGATTGCTTAAAATTAGTAGATACCACCAAATGGTGAGAGCATCTTAGCAAGAGAATACTTTTTGTCAAGAGGTGGTTGGTTCTTTCACTTGAAGGTAATAGGAGCCTACTGGGGAGAGTGTAACAATAAACCCTGCATTGCAGATTTTATACATTGTGGATTTTATACTAAGCAGGAAGGTGAGAGTTTGATGAGAGTAACTACCACATCCTGGTAACATTACTTGACTTTTTATTAGACAAACCCTGCTTGAGTTAACCGCCATAGAAGAACCTGCAATTTATACACAGCATTTTCAAAATTGAAGGCAAAAAGGCCTTTGCTTCCTCATAATGTGCAACAGATGCTGAAGCTGAAGCTCAAATACTTTGGCCACCTAATGCGAAGAGAGGACTCCCTGGAAAAGACCCTGATGCTGGGAAAGACTGAAGGCAAAAGGAGAAGGGAACGGCAGAGGATGAGATGGTTAGATAGCATCACCGATGTAATGAACATGAATTTGAGTAAACTCCGGGAGACAGTGGAGGACAGGAAGGCCTGGCGTGCTATGGTCCATGAGGTCACAAAGAGTCGGACACGACTAAACGACTGAACAACAACAACAATGTGCAACTGCAAATGCCAGTATTTGGGGATAACACAAAGACCTATAATAGCCAGGAGAAAACTTTTCATGACCTGACAAAAATAATATATCCCAGCTTGATTTGCAGAACCCCCCAAACTATACTAATATGGGTTGTGAAGTCTGTAGTTCACTGTGTTATAGGAATTCAGCCATTGCCTTAGTATGCTGTATGAAGTAGACCATTATGCTGAACCATAATTTGTATGGCCATAGCATGTTACACAAAGACAGTAACTCTGATTTGTTAACCTGGGTTCAGGTTTATGTGTTGTGTGAATCTAGCTTTCATAATTGCCCCTGTTGACAATTTCTGAAATAAATTGGGCTCATGCAAAAGGTTGCAGATGGGGAAAATATCTACATTTGTAGATAACTATACTTGTTCTAAGCAACACACCTCTTATTTATAAAATGTGGCTCCAGAAACTGGTCTTTCAATGGTTAAAGAAGAACTACATTAAACATCAAATAATTTCAGCGAACAAGCAAGGGGAAACTGAGCTTTGGCTACCATAAGTGCTCTGGTAATAATCAAAGTACTGGAAGAGGAGGAGGAGGAGGAGGAGGAGGAGGAGGAGGAGGAGGAGGAGGAGGAGGAGGAGGAGGAGGGGGGAGGAGAGAGGAGGAGGAGGAGGAGGAGGAGGAGGAGGAGGAGGAGGAGAAGGAGGAGGAGGAGGAGGAGGAGGAGGAGGAGGAGGAGGAGGCAATATTCACAATCACAAGGCTCTTTCTGTCACTCTTAAGCATGGTTTCTTCAAATGCAAGGAAGGGCCCAACTTTTCTACGAAAATAATCTGAGCTTATGCACTAGGCATCCACCAGGCTTTTTCTCCTATTTGGCTTTAATTTTATTTAGAGTAACTGAATAAAATTAAATAGTCACACTGCAAAGTACTATAAAGCATTCATAATCTGAGCAGTCTTTCTTCTCCAAGATTACCTGTGGAAGCTAGGTAGGGCCTCATAAGCTTTTTTTTTTTTTTAAAGATGGCAGGTGCCTATACCCCAGCACTTTGTTAGGAAGTGTGTCAATTTGCCAAAAAAAAAAGAGAGAACAAAGATACATCTGGTGACAGGGAACATTTGGAGAAGCTTAGAGGGCAATGGGGAGTAAGTGATAAATGGGTATTTTCTGACTGGCTTTGCCTTCCATAGCAACGCTTTTGTAAATTAGCACTTCCATAGCAGCTACTTTGGGAGAAAGCCCACAAGCACTTCTCAAAATTCCAGAGATGTGCACCCTCCTAAACATATCCCTGAAACCTGTGTGAAGTAGCTCAGTTCCTGTGTAGGCATCAAAGTTTTTCAAAAGAGCTGACAATCGGCAGCTATTTGCGAACTCTGTCTTTGCGGTAGCAAGTTCACTGAACGAGTCCCTGGCATCTTCTTCTCCTCTCTGGAAATCTGGCCCTAAAAATAGATGGATGAAATATTCATTCATCTGACATGTAGGTGGCACCAATACTCCATTTCAGTTCCAGCCCAAATGCTTTGTTGTCATTGTTTCTTTCATCAAGTCATTAAGCACTTCTCCTGCACATTCAATGTTACAAAAAGTCTCTTCTGAGGAATCATTGCATGAACAGATTGTTATAGGAAGAAGTGCTCCATCAGGTATTTTGAAGGGCATTGTTGTTGTTGTTGCTGTTGTTGTTTTTGCAGATTTGGGGCATACTTTAAATACTGTGTTTGATGGCCAAAGAATGTAGAAAGGCAAGGCATTAACATCTTGCAATAATGCAAATGGACAATTTTGTGCAGCTCCTCAGTTTTCTGAGGGAGCTTGGTTTTGGATGATGATGATGATGATGATGATGATGATGATGATGATGATCTGCTTTAGGTATGTTTTGACCTATTCAAAGGCTTAATGCATCCCATTTCTTTTGTTTCTCACTAAATTTCCAGTAGGAAATTGTGTCACCACTAATTTTCTATGATGTACTGTCAAATCGGGGAGGTGGTACAATGCAGCCCATGAGAAACACGTTTTTTATCTCTGCTTTTAAGGTCAGCACCAACACTGAATGGGATGTAACTGCAAATAAGCAGCCAGATTAGTTTGTTTAGAAGAAAGCGAGTGTAGTGTATACCATGCAGTGTTGGACTGGAAGGACCAGGTTCAAGTCCCCACTCAACCACAGAACTCATTGGAAGGCAGGCCAGACACACTTCCTCAACCTAACCTCCTGCCCTATTATTATTGTGGGGGGGAAATGAAGGGAACCCCCTCATATGCCACCCTGAGCTCCAAAGGGAAAAGGCAGAATGTAAATTACCTGTTACAAGGGAATAACAGTAGGAGGGGGAGTTGTTTCTATTTCCTGCTTGTGAGCATCTATAGGGCATCTGAGTGGCCATTGTGAGAAACAAAATGCTGGACTAAAATGGGCCTTGACTTGATGCAGCAGGGCTGGTCTTATATTCTTAACTGGAATAATAAGTAAAGGTAATATGGCTTTGTATTTATAAATCAGCTCAAACTTGTAATTATCAATTACAATACAACACAACACAACACAATACAGGAAACTGTTTTAATGTTTTAATTTTAATGACAATTTCATATATAACAAAACAGGGCTATCCGTCCTGTGGGGTGGAGTATTTGCCAGAGCAAGGATATCATAAACAGGCTATTCCTACTCAGGAAAACCATGACTGAGAAACCAGCCAAAGCTTGTAAAAGATGCCCTAAGATGATCTAAAAGATGATCTAAGACTATCCACAGTGCCTTTGTACTTCAAGATTCAATTTCACTTCATGGGCTGTCATCCAGCCTATTTCAGAGTTTAGTCAGAGGTTTGGGTGACAAAAAGAAATAGAACTGCGTGTCATTCCGATACTGAGGACGTCTTCTTCAAAGCACTTAGCTGACCTCACTCAGCAGACTTTAAAAAGGAGAAGAGTGAAAGCCTGCAGAACTCATGTGCCACCAGGCTGAGCAGAAACTTGCAGACATACCTTGCAATGCAAGTGGAACTGTTACATCGCTGGATCTTCAGCTTCATCCCACAAAGATAATGGTCCCACAAATGGTCCAGCAAGATACCGTGATTAACAGTATCAAAAGTTGCTGAAGGGGGAAATCAAACAGACTATCTCCCATACCTCCCCCAATAGAAATCAAGAGAGTTACCCAGCTTGTTTCCATGTCAGATCTTAGCCTAAATCCATAATGATTGGAGCTGACTTATTTTGCTCCATGTATAAACTGGCCTTGTGCATGGTCATAGCCCGCCTTCCTTCCTTCCTTCCTTCCTTCCTTCCTTCCTTCCTTCCTTCCTTCCTTCCTTCCTTCCTTCCTTTATATTGCATCTATTAATATAAGAAGAAGCTTAAGAAGCTCAAGGCTGCATACATAGTGTTCCCTCCTCCAATTTTCCCTCACAATAACAACCCTGTAGCTTGGGTTGGGAATAGTGCCTGGCCAAAATCGCCTAGTCAGCCTTGGCTGAATGTATGCTTAAACCTGGGTCTCTCTGGTTCTAGTCCAGCACTTTCACTGGCTTGTGCTGATAGTCCTCAGACAATATATAACCCAGTGAGGCCAGTTTTCCCAGGCAAATGACTCATGTCTAACTGGATTGAGGCAATTGCCCAGATCGTCCTCCAGGAGAGAGAGACAGAACGTTTTATCACTGAGTGGAGGGAAGAACAAGGCATTGCTGATTTATACCAGATTCAAAGCCAGTATGATTCTTTATAATTGCTTGATTCATTGTACCAATTAATCATTCAGTTTCATTATTTAAAACTCTTTTTTTTAGGGGAAGGCAACTTTATTTCCAGAACAGAAATAAGAGAGAGAGTGGGAGGGAGGGAGGGAGGAGGAGGAGGAGGAGGTCAGGCGAAGGCGGAGGTGGAGGCAGCTTTTTCAGTCACAGAGAGACCCTTGTGTCTTCCTGAGGAACAGAGCATCCTTCTACAGATGGCCTGGACTGACCCTGCTCATGAGCGGAAGACGAGGCATCGAACACAGAGAGAAGGAGCAGCAGCTGGTCTGTGAACACAGAGCGCTGGTGTGGGCCAGAGAAAGCCAACCTGGGGGGCTCGAGCAGGGAGAAGACAAACTCTTTCTGCTACTTTGATCTCTCTTCCCGGCTCTACCCACCCCAGCTTGCTTTTCTCTTCCTCTATGACTTTTCCTCCCCTTTCCTCCTCTCCCCAGCTGCTATTGTGTTCTCCGCTTCCTTTCTGCCAACAAATTAATGCTTTATTTCTCCTTAGGTACGAACAGCTCAGTCAGTCAGTCAGTCAGTCAGTCAGTCAACTGACTGATTGCAAGCAATGCTGCATTTGTTATTAGGTCTGGAACTGCCTCAGCATCTTCTGAGCAGAATTCCTCTGTCAGCCGAAGGGATCAATAGATCTACAGAACAGGTGTGACAATATCTGGACCCAACCCATTGCCAACGACTTGGTGCTTTTATCATCGCACATTCAAAAGCTTCACCCACCAAGTGCCACAAACCAAATTGCTGGTTAAAGGTCAGACACAGAACCACCTGGATTCTTCTTCTTCTGAGAGTTGGCAAAGCCTACTCTGAGAGTGCCTTTTCCTTCCACCTATGTGTGAACACTTGTTATTTTTATCTCTAATCTGATGTGTTAGAGGAAAGGTTTGCAAAGGTGATTTAGCGGTGGGTAAAAAGAAGGGCAGGCATCAGCCCCATATGCAGAAATCATCTGACTCTGCCCTTGCTCTTCCCCTCAACTGGAATGAGTCTTTCTCCCTTTTCCTCTCCCAAGCTGGCTTTTCTGCCCCTCTGCTCTCTTAATCACAGATGCTGCCCAGCTCTAATTCTCAATGCTTTCAGCTCTCATTTTCATCCCTGAAACTGGGGGATACATCAAGAGGACTCCTTTTCAATCATTAATAAGCCCTTGTAAATGGTGCCAGTGATGGCCGCCTGTGGACACAAATTACTAGGACTGTGAGGTTTGGTGATAGCCTGATTAAGATGCAGGCCTAATCTTGACTCTGTGCCAGGCAAGATCTCCATCAAAGGCTGCTGCCCAGTTTTCCTGGTCAGATGGTTCTGCAAAAAATTCAGCAGGAGAAGCTTTTCTTGGCAGGGATGGGAAGCTACACCATTTGAATTTCTCAAAATGCACCATTTTTCTTGTTCAAAAATTCAGGAACAATGCCAGAAAAAAGCGAAACACTGCAGGAGGGTAAAGGGAACGCTGCAGGAAATACCCCATGACTCTTGTCCTGGTGCATGGAAAAAAAAAAAGCTAACAAATGAATTTATCTCTACAGCCTATTTGGGCCTGAGAATGCAGAAGTGGTTTTTCATTATGTGTTTCTTCTGGAAAAGTCAATACCGCTTTTGAAAGAATTTAGGTCACTTGCTGTTCAGTGACAATGGCTCACTGGTTGCATACATCTCCCCATCATCCAGCCTTGAGCAATGGAAAGCAGCTTGTGAAAGGACTGAGATCAATAATCTGGGGTCAGTCAGCAATAACATCTCTGTTTGTGTTCTGAGTTCTGGACCAGCTGGTGGAGAATCATTCATTAGCAGAATTAAGCAGTAAGTTTTCAGAAAATCACTGGCTACAAAATGGCCTTAAATGGGTTTTCTGTGATAGCTGCCTACACGTAATCATCCATTTGTGTATAGCAGTTCAACACCAGCAATTGGAGAAAGTAAGATTTTCTATCACAGAGCTTTCCAAACTGTGTGTCGCGACACAAAAGTGTGTCGCCACACACAGTCTGGTGTGTCGCCACACAACCCGGAAGCGCTGATCATCATCAGCGCTTCCGGGTTTTCCCGCGGCAACACACCAACTGCAGCGCGCAAAACCCGAAAGCAGCAGCAGCGCTTCCAGGTTTTTGCGCGCTGCCGCACTTCCGGGTTTTTCTGCGGTGACACACCAACGCCAGTTGGTGTGTCGCCGTGGGAAAAACTTTGGAAAGCCCTGTTCTATCACAACCTACTACTTCACATGCTTTGTTCTTGGTATCATGAGAGATCTTATTAACATTCACAGAATAGTCCTCCCAGGCGTAACAAGGCTATACATTCGGAGTATCTCCAAGGGAGTCAGTGATGTCAGAATGGTGGACCCAATGGGGCAATTGAAGCCCTGACTCTTTTTACATTTGTGCAATGCATGGGATGCTTGTTAAAAAGGGGCAGGGCCTCAACTGTCTGGTTGCACCCACCATTTTGATGTTGTTGATGCCACCAATGGAGCCTTTGTGTGTATTGCTGTGGATTCGATTCCAAAAAGATGCTTAGGAATTTGCAAAGGCAGCTGCATGTTCCCAGGGAAAGACACAGCTTCCTTAACGAGCTGCAGAGATGGGCTATCTTTATAGTCCTACATCTGCAGCCCTTTTTCTGAATTACTTCTGAAGTTCTGCACACCATCATGTATAAAGATTCTGCTTCTTCAGGGGGAAAACCACAGTTTTTATATACCTATTGACCTACATTAGACCATACTTCCTAAATTTATGCAGGTTAGGTTGTCAATGATGAAATTCTAATAATACAGTATATGTATATAGTTATGCAGAAGTATAGGCACACAAACCATACATACGCATACAACTTTCCATCAACTTCTAATACCAAGGATGGCATTAATTAGTTCTCAGTTTGGCTTCCAGCTGCTAAAATATACAGTATATAACTATTACCCTTATTTTTAATTGTGTATCTACTTTCTTAAATATTAGTCCTATTCTCATTCACCTGGAATTATATTCTGTTGAGGTCATAAAAAATGAAAGAACATAAGAAGGGTTTTGCTGGATGAGACCAAAGGCCTAATTACCCCCGGTCTTCCTTTCACACAATGAGTGGCCAACAAGGACATCAGGCCAACAACATGACCTCGCCCTAAATCAATATGTAGAAGTGTTCAGCCTCCAGTACTGGATACATACCCCTCATGACTAAGCTGTGAAATTTAATCCCAGGAAAACAGGCCTAATCATGTAACTGTTGAGAGATATGCGAATGCTGTTCTCAATATCTGATTTTTCAAATAAAGCAGCAGTTAATGCATGTGGCTCCTGAAGACCAACTCATGGTTTTGAGTTAATTTTTATATTGAAAAAGTAGAACAATTTTATAAACAAATAGTTTTAAAAACACTTCTCATTATGAGCAAAAGATTTCTTGGTTAATAGTTTTCAGAGTATAGTTATAATGTAAGAATAATAGAAGCAGTTATATGCAGCATTCCACATGAATTTGCTTCTTCTGTTCAGAGAAGCACCTTATTTCACAGCAAGAGAACCTGAGAATAGAAACGTACTCTATGCTTGTTATTCACTGATGCCAGTGCCTCACATTTCCATGATTAATAGGAAAGATTTCCAAAGTATAACAAGCTATTAAAGCTTTTTAAATTGATAATATTAATTTGGATTAGATTCTCTGACTTATAAAATATATTTCATGCATTTAAGAATCCCTTTGGTTTTCTTAATATATTTCAAGAATCAGTGATAAATGGCTGTGCTCAGACAACCCACTTAAACCCATTTACTGAATTTATCTTTTTTGGCTTCACAATGCATTGACCTATAAACTTAATTACACAAGTTGGATTCACACAGTGTTAAGCTAGAAGAAAATGATCATGATTAGCACTTACCATGTTTAGCATATTTGTCTTTAGCTGACCCAGCTAAACATATTGTGTGATCACAGCCACTGTAGACATTTACAACCTTTATGACTATTAATTGCGGACTTCCAGTGGGGACATGGCCAACTGAACAGCTGTGCCCACGATCTCAGCGGGCAGAACTGACAATGCGGCAGTTTTTTCAGGCTCAGTCAGGTTTTCCTGAAGCCCAGGAGTGTTTTTCCAGAAAAAGGAAAACACCTGGAATCACCCCATCTGTCCTCCACATGGCTGCTTGAAGCCAGAAGATTGCAAACAGCATTTGCGTTTGACTGGTAAGAGCTAGCTGGGAGGCTGGGACGTCACCATTTCCAAGCCGCGCTGTAGCCTTAAAGGGACACTAAGACCGGCCACCCCATTTCTAAATCACCCAATTTATATTTCTTTTAAGTACGCATACCCTAAGAGAGGCTTTCTACAGCAAGGAGAAGCAGGTTCTCTTGGTGATTATCGTTATTTTTGGGATCATTTTTTAAAAAATTCTTTTTAAGTTTTGGACTTTGTTTTCCCTCCAAATATTAAGGCGGATTGAGAGTACATAATTGTCTCCCTGTTATTATTTTTGTACTAAATTTGAAGATATTAGCATTTTCCTACACATTGAATCGGCTGTTTTGAACTTTCAGTTTTCTGCTTCTACTTTCCCTGGGGAACTGTCTGCATATCTCACCTTCACTTATGTAAACACATTTCGGAATCCTTTCATATCTTTGACTTTCACTGGTTAAGCTCCTAGGAGGCGCCATAATCTACTGCGTGATACATGGAGGATTTTAAACAGACTTTCTCTGACTTCTACCAAGATTTTAAACAGATTCTTTGTGATTCCTACCATGTTTTTATGCAAGGCATTCAGGACATTGTGGAAAATATGAGGTCTAAAATGTGTCATCTGGTTGGGGATGTCGTGGATGAAACTGAGGAATTTAACAGTGACAGAAATATCTCTTCTAAGAGTGAGATTGGGACTTCTGTTGAAATGCTGGATGAAGATTGGATAGTCGAGTTGGAGAAATTTAAGGGAGAGATAGAGTTGCAAGCCATAAGTGAAATTGATCTTCTGATGGAACACCATGGAAAAGAAGGGGCTATTATGTATGGGAGGTCTCCTGAAGAGAAGTTGGAGTTTTTGAGGGGGGCAGTTGGGCTGTTCGATCTTTTAAAGAAAAAATCTCTGTGCGCATTGTGGGGATATGTAAATGTTCTGGTTTATTTTGAAGTGGGATAAGGGTTTAAGAATATTTATCTGGATTGCTTTTAGGGTTTGGCTGGTTTCATTTATCTTAAACAATTTGGATTAAGATTATTAAGATATAATAAAAAAATAATAAATGTCAATCTGGATGGTTTTGGGTTTAATATGATTAAGATTATTAAAGTTGTTGTATTATCAAGTACAATGGCAGACAATTTATGTTTTTTAGTTTGATCTTTATTATAGTAGACAGGAATGTATAGAATAGTAGTAGGAAGGAAATAATTAAATAAATGTTATCTTGGGGGGAAGGTGATTAGGAGATTTATATATATATATATATTCTTTTAATATAAGGGGAGGGAGCAACTGTATTTAGTGACTTTTATAATATGCCAATGGAATTATTTATAGAAATAATGTGATTTTGGTTTAATATGGAGTAAGGGATTGATTATGGAAATTTTTTGTATATCCTTGCTGTTAAAAGTCAGAAGTCACCGAGTCAATTTTGTAATTTTGAAATATTTTCTCTTGTGTTTCTACACTTCTTTAGTTTTTTTTTCTTTGTAGTTTTTTTTCTTTGTAGTTCTTTGTTTTTCTGTAGCTTTTATCTTTGCTTGAAACTTAATAAAATTCTTATAAAAAATAACTATCAATTGCAATATACAGCAAAGTATAAAATATGAAAAAAGCAACATATTAAATAATTCCTGAGAAGGGATCAAGCAAAAATTAAGTTGTGCTGTAATGAAGATATATTGCTTTATATCTAACCAAATAATATAATTCAGATTTTATCTTTTGTTGCAGAACAACAAATGCATGTTTAGATTATGATCAGCCAGTGACACCATCTAGAGTATTCTTCTTACATTGCCATCAGTGAAAGGGATCTTTCAGGACAATTAAAGGGGAAAAGGCCCACTTTTGTCCATCAAGCTCAGTATTATCTACTCTGACTGGCAGCAGCTCTGCAGAGTCTCAAATAGGAATCTTTCCTAATTTTACCTCAAGCTGCTAAAGACTGAAACTGGGAGCATTTAAGCCAGCAAGTGATTCGCCATTAAGCGAAGGCTTTCTATTGCCAGCTTCAACTGAACGGTCAAGCTGCTACTTTTCACTACCCCTCAGCCTTTCTAAAAACAGTTCTAAGGCAACCTCACATCTGTGTCACTTTTGCCAGCTCAAAAGCTGAAAATAGGCAGAGAAAACGGGGAGCCAATCAATCCTCCCATTAGATGCCGGATAAAAGAGTTCAAACAATGACATTCAATCAGTGTCTTGCCTAAGGTGCTGTCCATCTGGAGCTACAAACAATCCGGTACATTTCTATTCCACTCTAAAATTTAAAGAAGAAAAAATCATGCTATGGATGTTTGCCTGATGGTTTGCAACAAAATCTGAGCAATTACTATGAGGGAAAGCTTTCTTCATATAAAACTGGCTTTCCATACTTACCTACATATTGCACTATTCCTTTTTGGGGTAAGCAAAACAGTAAAATAGCAAGGAATAGCAAGCCAAATAAATTAAAGGCATTAGATCAGTGTTTCTCAACCTTGGCAGCTTGAAGATGTGTGGACTTCAACTCCCAGAATTCCCCAGCCAGCTGGCTGGGGAATTCTGAGAGTTGAAGTCCACACATCTTCAAGCTGCCAAGGTTGAGAAACACTGCATTAGATGAATAAATATTGTTACAGCTATCAACCCCCGTCACTGTTCCTCTCCATATCTTTCCATTCTCTCAACTCATCCTTCTTTCAACCATGTCATACACTGCTTCATACATCGCCTTTTGTTCTGTAAAACGTTTTGCCTCTGTGAGTTTTTTTTTTTTTTCAGGAACTCATCAACTCCATCCAATCATGATGTTCTGGGTCTTCCACTTCCTCTTGACCCATTCATTCTTCCTTCATGTATTTGTTTTGCAATTAGATCCTCATTCATTCTCTTTATAAGATCCAGCCCCCTCAAAACACTTTTTTTGTACTGGTCAGACACGTTTGAATTCTATCCGTATTCATTCTTCATGTGCTTATTCCAAATGCTATTTCTTCTTGGTACCGCATACACTTCTTAAGTACTCCAATCCACTTCATTCAAGAGATGCATTTCCCAAATAAGCTATTCCTATTGGTTCAATTTACTTTTGCTTTTATATTTCTACCATGCCTTTATACACAGCCCTTTTTCCTTTATTTCTTTTCTTTTCTGACAAATACAATAAACCACATACTCCCCACTCTTTCCTCTTGAATTTAAAAGCCTTCTGCAAGTTGTGGTGGTGAAATGATCGCATGCTGGCAGTTTCGCAACCAATGCTTTCCCCAGTAGCTGTAACCATGGCTGCACCTTTCTGGAGGAGCTGGAGTGGGGGAAGAGGAAAGATACACTGCGAGCAATCGCTACAGAAAGGCATCAGGAACAGGAGGCTGAACCTCTTTGGGGAGAGGGGGAAGCAGAATGCTTCCTTTCATCCAGGTAAGGCGAAAGTTACCTCCAATGGGAAAACAGGTGTTCCACAAGCAAAGCAGAGCTGCCATATTGTAACAACAGCAACAAAAGCTAATCAAAAGCAAACCCTCTCTGCTTTGATCCAATTTCAAATAATCTGCCAGGGAGTTGTTTAAGAGCATCCAATATTCTGCAATTGCACAGATGCAGAACTGGTTCTGACATAGCCAATGAATGGAGATGTGGAGTGGGTGGGGAGGGGGAGAGGGAGAGCAAGTGCAGGCCAATACCAGCCCAGGCTTCCGACTCATAAGACAGCTGGAAAATGCTTTCAAGTCATTGGAAACCTAGTACAGGGCTTTCCAAACTTTTGCCGTTGGCGAGACACCAACGGCCACCGTACAAATCCCCAGAAGCGCCGCCGCCACCACGGGGTGCAAAACCCCAGAAGCTTTCGGGGGTTTGCATGTGGCGGCGGCGCGCCATCAGCGCTTCCGGGTTGTCGCGCGACACACCTGGGGCCCCCAGGCGACACAGTGCTGGGTCGCGACACACAGTTTGGAAAGCCCTGACCTAGTAGGCTAAGAGTGTGACTGGGGGAGGACAGCTCCTTGGTTTTCTCTTACGCATTTTATGCAACTTTCTCCTCCTCCTCCGGGCCCATTTTTACAATAACTAAGAGCTAACAGCAACTAGTGGAATATTTATATTTGAAGGTCCAACCTGGGTTAGATCTGTCTCTGTATGACCAGCGCAGCAAACCTCAGGGGTGGATTTCCCTCTGAAAAGTTGGACCATAATTTAAAATAGTATTATAAAGCTTATGATATCGTTGCTGATAGTAGAAATTTCTGGGATGGGAAATATCACCATCGTTATGCCTTGGATTCAAGATTTTGAATCTTTCCTGAATGTAACAAAAACCAAAAGCATAGAAGGATGGCATCAGCAAGCTTGGAGTTACCCCAAGTTTCAGGGACACTGAAACTATCTTTAAAAATTCTGAGTTTAGGGGTGACCACAAAACCGTACAATGATATCTCAAAAGCACATTGGGCTGACTGCTCAGCTCAGTATAAACTCTAGGGGCCTCCATATATTCTGGTCTAAACTGTGTTATTATGAAAATTTTCTGTATGAAAATGTTTTTACTCAAATTAACCAAGGATGAAAACATGCAGGGAAACCAAGTCAACAGGAGTTGAGTTCCCTTTTTTTTTAGAAGGGATATATTCCAGGGACAAAGAACACAGCTCCCATTCAGCAGCGTTTTCCCAGTCCTTTGCAACCTAAAGCCAGTAGTTTCTGGCATTAGATGGCATTTCTCCTCTCCTCGGTGAGAACCTGCTCTCCCGCACATGATTTATGGTCTCAGATTTATGATATTTGCTTTAATGTGTTACTTATTCCATCTGCTTGATACTGTTTGCTAGATGGGCTCCTCCTATCTTTCCCCTTCTGCTGCATGAGGTAGCCTGATTCAATTATTTCCTCTTACAATGAAACAGGCTAAGAAAGGACCCCGTCTCTGCCAAGGACAAGCTAAACAGGAGCCCTAGCACAAGCCAATATCCCCTTTCCGTAAAGGCATTGCCCCTCTCCTGTGCAAGAGTCATTTCCACTCCTGGATAAAGCCATCGTGAATTCTGAAAACAAAGAAGCGTATCACAGCTTAGACCCATTGGGAATGATAATATATTAAAACATTTATGAAATGTTCAAGTGCTAGAATTCAGATTATAAGTAATCAGGAAAAAAAGAGAATAGAACAGAACTGAACTGAACTGAACTGAACTGAAAAGAAAAGAAAAGAACAAGTGGGTGACACATCAGTGAAGCTGAGTTACAGGTTAATAAGTCACAAGGAAAATTCATTTTATGTGTAGTTAGAACTGCTTGGTTTTATTACTTTGTATTTTTGGGGGCCAGAGACAGGACTGGGCTAGGAAAAGTATCTCCTGGGTAATGAAAAGGTATTGTGCAACAGATAAATACCATATAAAACAAACAAATAAATAAAAATATAGTGTTTTAATTTCAATCCCAGTCCAGTTAAACAAGGCAGTGGCCACAGAACGATGACTGAACTTAATTTAACAGAAATAGTTGTATTTTGAAAGCTGAAAACAATTGCTTAATATATCAATGAAATGTTGAAAAAGATTCTGGAACTCAGTATCATTAGATATACATAGTTTGAACTATATTGCATTGCCATACATTTGATGGGCATAGATGTTTTTACAGTTTTTGTCTTGATAATGTTTAAGACAGCAGCCTTATGTGCTTTTGCACAGGGTTGAGGGAGGGTAAGATTCAGTGGACCTAAGGGGACTCATCTCCGAGCAAGCATGTGTAGAGTTGTGCCATAATTGCATTAATTCAATGCCCATTAACTACATGTACTTTGCAGTAGTCTCATCTGAACTCTTAGAATTCATTGGATATATATATATATATATATATATATATATATATATATATATATATTGTTGTTTATTTGTTCAGTCACTTCGGACTCTTCGTGACCTCATGGACCAGCCCACGCCAGAGCTTCCTGTCGGCCGTCACCATCCCCAGCTCCCCCATGGTTGAGTCCGTCACCTCCAGAATATCACCCATCCATCTTGCCCTTGGTCGGCCCCTCTTCCTTTTGCCTTCCACTTTCCCTAGCATCAGCTTCTTCTCCAGGGTATCCTGTCTTCTCATTATGTGGCCAAAGTACTTCAGTTTTGCCTTTAATATCATTCCCTCAAGTGAGCAGCCTGGCTTTATTTCCTGGAGTATGGACTGGTTTGATCTTCTTGCAGTCCAAGGCACTCTCAGAATTTTCCTCCAACACCACAGTTCAAAAGCATCTATCTTCCTTCACTCAGCCTTCCTTATGGTCCAGCTCTCACAGCCATAGGTTACTACAGGGAATACCATTGCTTTAACTATGCGGACCTTTCTTGTCAGTGTGATGTCTCTGCTCTTAACTATTTTATCGAGATTTGTCATTGCTCTCCTCCCAAGAAGTAGACGTCTTCTGATTTCCTGGCTGCAGTCAGCGTCTGCAGTAATCTTTGCGCCTAGAAATACAAAGTCTGTCACTGCCTCCACTTTTTCTCCCTCTGTTTCCCAGTTATCAATCAAGCTGGTTGCCATAATCTTGGTTTTTTTGAGGTTTAACTGCAACCCAGCTTTTGCACTTTCTTCTTTCATCTTCGTCATAAGGCTCCTCAACTCCTCCTCGCTTTCAGCCATCAAAGTGGTATCAATGACAAATCTTGATAAAATAGTTAAGAGCAGAGACATCACACTGACAACAAAGGTCTGCATAGTTAAAGCAATGGTATTCCCCGTAGTAACCTATGGCTGCGAGAGCTAGACCATAAGGAAGGCTGAGCAAAGGAAGATAGATGCTTTTGAACTGTGGTGTTGGAGGAAAATTCTGAGAGTTCCTTGGACTGCAAGAAGATCAAACCAGTCCATACTCCAGGAAATAAAGCCAGACTGCTCACTTGAGGGAATGATATTAAAGGCAAAACTGAAGTACTTTGGCCACATAATGAGAAGACAGGATACCCTGGAGAAGATGCTGATGCTAGGGAAAATGGAAGGCAAAAGGAAGAGGGGCCGACCAAGGGCAAGATGGATGGATGATATTCTGGAGGTGACGGACTCGACCATGGGGGAGCGGGGGGGGGGGGCGACGGCTGAAAGGAAGCTCTGGCGTGGGCTGGTCCATGAAGTCATGAAGAGTCAGAAGCGACTGGACGAATAAACAAAAAATAAATTACTACTATAGAGAAGACACATGGAACCATCTTTCCCGTGTTCTTAAATTAAGTGAGCCCTGAAGGAGATTGTGAGTGCTTTTGGTTGAATAGGGTTATAATCCTCCCTGCATGTGCAAAATTTGACCGTAAATCCATGAACATGAGCCTAAACAAAACTACAATTGTGTACAACCATACAATCTCCCCTCAGACATTCTGAAGGCATAAACAGCTATGCCATGAATAACATTATAAAGCTAATTTCAGATATAATATGAAGTCAACTCTACATTTTAAGGAAGTAAAATTGAAATTGTGAATCTAATAACATATATAACTTATATCAGAGGATTGGAAAGTGGCCTGTGCTGCACTGATTTTTCTTATACCCCATGCCCCCTCCAGCCTTCAAACCTCAAACAAACAAAGAAAGGGCACAGCAACTGGCCATAAGAAAAGTTGCCTAGTGTAGCAAGCTTGGCGAAGGGTAATTTAAATGGCAAATTAAGTTCCATGTAGGCAAAAATAGAGTGGTTCATATTTGGGCAAAAATCTCATCTCTCTACACATGGATAGGACCCAAGTTTGTAGTGGTGAAACAGAAAAAGATCATGAGTTGTGATGGGTAGTGCAATTTTTTGTTTATTCATTCAGTCACTTCCGACTCTTCGTGACTTCATGGACCAGCCCACGCCAGAGCTTCCTGTCGGCCGTCACCACCCCCAGCTCCCCCACGGTCGAGTCCATCACCTCCAGAATACCATTCATCCATCTTGCCCTTGGTCGGCCCCTCTTCCTTTTGCCTTCCACTTTCCCTAGCATCAGCATCTTCTCCAGGGTATCCTGTCTTCTCATTATGTGGCCAAAGTACTTCAGTTTTGCCTTTAATATCATTCCCTCAAGTGAGCAGTCTGGCTTTATTTCCTGGAGTATGGACTGGTTTGATCTTCTTGCAGTGCAAGGCACTCTCACAATTTTCCTCCAACACCACAGGGGTAGTGCAATAAAAATGTAAATTCAGCATAAGGAAAAGAATAATAATAAAATAATAAAAATAATAAAGGCAGGATAAAAAACACCACTTCCATGCTAGAGATGTGAAATATAAAACTAGTGGTACCATAGAACTTGGAATACTGTTTACCATTCTAATCAACATGCCTTAAAAAGGTCAGTGGAGGGCTATAAAAAAAGAAAGGAAGGCAGGAAAGGGCAAAGTATCAAGATGCTAAAGCAAATGCCTCCTGAGAAAAGATGACAATATTTGGAGCTCTTCATTTTAGAAAAAGACAAACAAGAGGAGGGAATGAGCTGGATAGGCAAAAAGGTGCAACGGAGCATGTAGGAGCACTAAAATAGCACTTGTTGGCTACTCTCAGATCTACCTCTTCTTGGGATCATGCAGCTGCTGTGCAATCCCAGGAAACAACTCTGGTTTTACAGAGTTGTAGACATTGCTTCACACCCATACGTGCTCCAAAGTGCCTTTTGGTCTTCAAATCTGAAATGCTGCATCACCCAGCTGGATCTATATGAAAACAGGCCTGTCATAGGGAGAATCATCTTCTTTCTTATAACACCTGAATCTGAATCTAAGGCTAAGGCCTTTGAATGGCAAAAATCAGGATGTCCAGAAGATTTCAGCTAAGAGATACAGGAAACTGATTCTCTCTCTCTCCACTGTTTTGTTTTGTTTGCCAACTAGGGATGCTCCAGATTTTTGTAGCCCAGATATATTAGCCCAAAGCTTTCCAAACTTTTCATGTTGGTGACACACTTTTTAGACATGCATCATTTCACGACACACTCTTACAGCAGAGCATCATTTCGCGACACACTCTTACAGCAGGGCATCATTTCGCAACACACTCTTACAGCAGGGCACAAGGCAGGCACTAGGACCTGCGTGGAATCACAGCAGGTTTGGAGGCAGCAGGGCACAAGGCAGGCACTAAGACCTGCGTGGAATCACAGCAGGTTTGGAGGCAGCAGGGCACAAGGCAGGCACTAAGACCTGCGTGGAATCACAGCAGGTTTGGAGGCAGCAGGGCACAAGGCAGGCACTAGGACCTGTGCGGAATCACAGCAGGTTTGGAGGCAGCAGGGCACAAAGCAGGCACTAGGACCTGCGCGGAATCCTGGCAGGGCTCAGAGGCAGCAGCAGCCATGGCACACTCAGACACTGCAGCCGACACACTAACGTGTCCCGACACACAGTTTGGAAAGCTCTGTATTAGCCCTTTGCTAGGTCAGGCAAGGAGTCTGAATGCTGAGAAATTCTGGACAGATAAAGAAAAATGCTTTACATAACATATAGAAGAACCACGATGGCCAGAATGGCTACAAATGATCAGCCTCATATAGGATAAGGGCTACCAACAATCACTTGAAATGCTGGCTGAATATTACGTTCCTTGCCTGAAGCAACCCACGTCTTGATAACCATGGCTGTGGAACATGAGCGCAAGGATGTTGGGTGGCTTCTGTGGGTGACTTTGAGCCATTCATTCTCTCTTGGGCCAACCTACCTTATGGGGTTGTTGTTATGAGGAACAATGGGAGAAATGAGCATTGTGTAGGCCACTTTGAACTTCTGAATAAAAGGTGGGATGTAAATCTAACAAACATGCAAATTAACACAGCCTGAACCTATGAATGTCTGCTTGGAGGTACGTAAGACTGAGTGCACTTGTTTTCTAAATTGCAGCTTTAGAAAGCTACTTGCATTTCATCCATTTTCCTGCTGTGATGCTCAGTCCTTGATTTTACAGGGACGGCCTACTGAGTTTGCAGTAATCACTTGTAAATTGGACTGTAGACAGCTATGCACATTTTGAATAGCACCATTTCCTGCGACAAGGGAAAAGCTTTCTGATCAGGGAACCAGTTATTACCTTGGGGAAATGTATAATTGCTGCTATTTCAGCTAGCATGCATATGAATCTTAATGAATTACCCACAGGAAAAACAGAGTAGTCAAGAAAGCAAAATATTTGTTTCCGTTACAGTATCTGTAAAATTGTTTATACTATAAATAATACCCGATACAAAAATGTAAACCCAATAACATAGCAGTGTATCAATATCTGGCTCCCTATTTCAGTTAATAAAGGCCTTGATCTTCATAAAAAACAGGGTAACAAAATCTGTTTTCTTCCATCTTTATAAGGAGGGAAGCCCATGTGGCCAAAATATATTCTACAATTCTTCTTAGGGCGGTATCTATTGAAAAGATGTTGTTCCTACTGGATATTGTTTATGGTACCCTCAGCATAGCTTGACTGGGTTCCTTTCACAAAAAGGTACGAGTTTAAAAATCCAGAACTTCCTGTTCTGGAATGTCCTAAACAACTATTATTTCTCCTTCCTGATTTTGCTACTGGAGTTTGGTTGACAAGTGTTGAATAAATTGGGGCTGCCATATCTGGGCTGTAAATCCAGAGAACTACTAGCTGGCAGTTTTCTGTGCTGCTATCTAATGGATATCTGCAGTTTGGTAGCCCAGATATGGTTGACCTAAATAAATTGTATTCTGTCTGCTGTACATGTTGGAGAGTGTGTTTTCTTGCACACGCAGAGTATCAGAAAGCGATCAGCACCAGAGAACAATGACGCCGGTCATAGTAACTTAGTTGCAGTTATATTAGTTACTCATACAAACAGATATTTACAGTCCTCTTCCAGATCCCTGGAAGTATTACAAGACCCACATACCAAGTAGTAGAAACAAAACATGAGTTCCCCATGAGGGGAGATGGGCGGTCATATAAATTAAATTTAAAAAAAAACTGAGGAAAAAATAAATTCCAGTTCTCAGGTTGATTTGAAATCATGGCAAAGGGAAGAATTTGCTGATAGTATTCTGCAAGATTCATTGCCAAATGAGTTCATTAAACAAGAGGAGCAAGCTCTCCTCTGGTTTTGAACAAGGTAAAAATTTAGTGTGTGAACTACAAAAATCAATCTATGGTTTGAAACAAGCAGCTCGCTGCTGGAATCTAAAATTAGATGAAAAACTGTGAAGTTTTGGTTTTGAAAAAGGAATAGCAGATTCGTGTGTTTATGTTAGGAAAGACAAACAAAGTTTTATGTATTTGTGTTAGTATGTTGATGATTTACCGTTACTTACTTCATCAGACAAAGAGCGACTTGATTTTGAAACGTACATGAAGAACAATTTTACGTTAAAGAATCTTGGCATAGTAACAAATTACTTAGGCTTGGAAATAAACAGAGAAAAAGATGGTAGTTTCCTAGTAAGTCAAAGTAATAAGATCAAGAGACTCCTAGAGGAGTTTAACATTCAGGAATGTAAATCAGTCTTAACCCCTATGCTTCCTGAATTCCAGAAGGAGATGGGAGAACTTGAGTTATCTGAGGCAGATGGGTTTAGATCTGCGATTGGAAGTTTATTGTACATTACAAATCATTCTCGCCCAGATATTTCTAATGCTGTTTCAATTTTAAGCAGACAAGTAGAAAAACCAACTTCTACTGGGACAGCAGGATTGAAAAGAATATTTAGATATTTGCAAGGAACAAAAAATTACTGTGTGAGGCTTTCTGTTTCTGAGACTGCAGAAGAATTACTAGCATATGCTGATTCAGATTGGGGAGCAGACCTAAATGATCATAAGTCAACTTCTGGAGCTATAATACAGTATGCTGGCTCAACAATTGCCTGGCATTCTAAGAAACAGACACTTGTTGCTCTTTCTAGATCAGAAGCAGAATTTTATAGTCTAGCACAAATCTGTAATGAGATTGTATGGTTTAAACTATTATTAAAAGATATAGGCATGGAATTGCATCAGCCTGTAACTGTTTTTGAAGATAATCAGGCTTGTATTCATATGGCTCAGTCTGAGAATTGTAGGAACAGAACTAAGCATATTGACATATGATGCTATCATGTCAAGGATTTAATAGCCAAAGGTGAAATCATGTTAAAGTATTGTGACTCAAAAGACATGATTGCTGATTTTCTAACAAAACCCCTTTGTGCAGTAAAACACAAAGAGTTAACTGAAAAAATTGGATTGTGACTTACACCTCTAGCATAATAAGAGGAGTGTTGGTGTATTATTACTTTGAGAAGTCACAGAAATATAACCTTATTAGGTAAACACTTGCAAACTTTAAAAGGTCAGGCAGCACGTGATTCAGGCTGAAGAGTATAAAAGAACCTTCCTGCTCACTCCTTCCTGCTTACTGCTTCTGCTCTTGTTTCTGCTTGTTTATACTTCTGTTTGTTTCTATTACTTGGTATGTGGGTCTTGTAATACTTCCAGGGATCTGGAAGAGATCCAGTTTTGTTCTGCAAATGAAGCACTCTTGCTTATAATTAATTTATTGCCTAATATGAACCTGTAGCTTCTTTGGCATTGTTCATACCCAACAAAAATTGCTTTGTTTTGGAAGCTCCTTTTCTTCTCTGTTGTTTTGGCACATGAACCCATGCTGTACTGCCAAAAACTTTGAGATGGTTCACTTTTGGTTTCACACCATAGAACAAATGAAATGGAGTGTCCTCAATCACACAATTAAACAGTATGTTCTGGACATAACAGGCAGTTGATACTGCTTTACTCCAAAACTTAAAAGGTAAATTTGCATCTTTAAGCAAACACATCAGCTTCTTGAAGTGTCATACCTTTCCTTTCAGCAACACCATTTTGCTGTGGAGTGTAAGGGTTAGAAAGAATTTGTTCTATCCCCTTCTCTGCTAAGAATTTTCTAAATTTGTTAGAAAGAAATTCCCCTCCTCTATCACATTGTAACGCAGACACAGGTTTTGGAAATTTTCCATTTGCCCATGTTACAAAACTTTTGAATTTATCAAATGCCTTATCTTTATGTTTCAACAGATAGATAAATGTACAGTATTTCTTGAAAAATCATAAATTATGGTCATTATGAATCTTGCTTGTCCCAAACTTGGAGAAAAAAGACCAATTATATCACAATGAACAGTTTCAAGAGGTCTAGTAGTAACTCTGTCTCTGTGCTTACTCACAGGAGCCTTCTGTGTTTTGCATTCCTTGCAAACTATACAGTCTCGATATTTACTACCAGGTTTCAACTTCAGGTGAGCACATAACTGTGGCAATTGTGCTATGTATCTGAAGTTTGCATGACTAAATCTCCTATGTATTAAGTTTATGCACTGATCATGAATTGGAATGTTGCCAATTACATCTTTTGCAGCTTGGCTTTTAGCATTCTGTAGCATCACCGATGTAATGAACATGAATTTGAGTAAACTCCGAGAGACAGTGGAGGACAGGAAGGCCTGGTGTGCTATGGTCCATGAGGTCACGAAGAGTCAGACACGACTAAACGACTGAACAACAACAAAAAGTATGTACAATGAATCTCTTTGTACACGAGTTGCACACAACTTACCATTCTTACGTATCTCACAGCCATCCTTCTTAAATATTATGACATATCCAGCTGCTACTAATTGGGATACAGATAAAAGGTTAGTTTGCAATTTAGGAACAAACAGAACATTTTAAACAGTTTATCCCAAACAAGATAGATACATGTCACCTTGACCCATAATTTCTATTGCAGATCCATCAGCCATAGAAACACTTTGTCTATTAGTTTTAGACCATAGCTTTCCAAACTGTGTGTCGTGACACTTTAGTGTGTCACAACACACAGTTTAGTGTGTTACGACACAACCCGGAAGCGGCGGCGGGGACGTGCACGATGGCGGCATGGGGGCGTGTGCAGCGGCGGTGTGCACAGCGGCAGCAATGACGCTGCCACTGTGTGCCCCCCGCGCCACCGCCGTGCACACCCTCGGCCTGTGCGCATCCCCACGCCGCCGGCGCGGCCGCCATTGGTGTGTCGCCAACGGCAGCAGTTTGGAAAGCACTGCTTTAAACAATGAAACAAAAGAATTTTTACAGTTTGATAAATGACAATTAGCACCAGAATCTAACACCCAGAAATCAGAATCATATTTTTCATGAACTCGTGCAATATGCATTGTTTGAAGAGCCTTCTTCTGTGTTGCCTCTTTGTTCTTTTTTCCTTTCGCTCTTTGGGCAATAAATTACAGTCTTTTTGTAAATTATTAGCTGAGCCACAATTAAAACATCGTTTGCTGGCTAGGGCTGTGGCCTCAGCTTGATTGCTGCCCTTCCCTTCCTTCTCTCTCTCACGTGGTAGCTTACTAGAAGAAATGGGTGGAGCCAAGTGCCGTTCCTTTCGCTTCTCCCACTCAGCAAGTAGCCGTCCCGAAACATACGAAGGAGTAAGCTCAGCCTCGGGCATTGCTTCCATAGTCCAAATTAACGTATCCCACGTTTCATTCAGTGAGGATAAAATAATGTATGCTTTTGTTAGAGGTGTAAACTCCATTCCTCTCTCTTGCAATTCTATAAATAGCTGCTGAATGAAATGCAAATGTTCAGGCAGGCTCCCTTTTTCAGACAGATAAGCCTTATACAGTTTTCTAGTTAAAGAAACTTTATTGCCAGCTGTTGCTTTGATATACAAATTTCTTAGTGCCTCCCACAGTTCTTTTGCAGACTGTAAACCACGTACATTTACTAGTTGATTGTCTTCAACTCCCAAAATAATGGATGCTCTGGCATGCTCATCCAGCCTAAGCCATTCATTGGAGGGATTTGCTGGAGTTGCTTCAGCTATAGGGGACCATAGATCTTCCCTCTGAAGATACATTTCCATTCTTAAACTCCAGTTTATATAATTAGAATCTGATAAACGTTCAAGCAGCATTCCTAAGGATTGATAATTAGACATGGCTTCTATCTCTACACAGCACCTCATAAATTCCTCAGCAAAGCTTTTCTGCAAAGAGATAGCTGCTAGAAGCCTCCTGGTAAACTTCAAAGAAAAGCACTTCACTTGCCTTGTTTACTTGTCTTCAGATGCAAACGAGCTGCCGCTGAGCTGGTCCTCTTTGTGCCTTCTGGGTCTGGGCCCATAACCTGTTGGAGAGTGTGTTTTCTTGCACACGCAGAGTATCAGAAAGCGATCAGCACCAGAGAACAATTAATGATGCCAGTCATAGTAACTTAGTTGCAGTTATATTAGTTACTCATACAAACAGATATTTACAGTCCTCTTCCAGATCCCTGGAAGTATTACAAAATCCACATACCAAGTAGTAGAAACAAACAGAAGTATAAACAAGCAGAAACAGGAGCAGAAGCAGTAAGCAGGAAGGAGTGAGCAGAAAGGTTCTTTTATACTCTTCAGCCTGAATCACGTGCTGCCTGACCTTTTAAAGTTTGCAGGTGTTAACCTAATAAGGTTATATTGCTGTGACTTACTCCTCAAAGTAATAATACACCAACAGTACATGCCGCCTAGGTTCCAGAGTCTCTTTCCCCTTGAACCAAAGAGAAACAGTGCTTCAGCCCTCTCATGCAATACTATGGAATCTAGTTAAATTACCAATCCAGTGATTTTCTTTACTCAGGATTCCACAGAAAATAAAATGTACCTTTTCAGTGAAACCAAAGCTCTCTAGGAAGCCCTCTTTTCGAGAATGTAAGCAATGCACTGCACAACCTAGAGACTCCCGTGTAAAGCAGATGAATTACAATTGTTCAACAGATTCAGTATCATCATGTATATCTTAACTGGGATAATGAGCTTTTAACAAAGATTTGTTAGTTTGCCAACCCAAGGTTATAGTGTTATAATTGATGTTGCTTTTAAATAGCTGCTGTTAATAACACAGTTCTCTGTTATGGTCTATATTTTCTGTATCACTTTCCTTTGGCCTCATAGTTCGCAATTCTTCCTTCTACTCAGACATGCAATTAAGGACTGCATGTTCATGCATCTGATATGCACTCTAGCCCAAAAAGCTTATTCTGTAGTAAACACAAAAACCATAAAGGAGCTGCAAGGTATCACTTGTTGATATCCCAGTCTTAAATTATTCTATGTCTCGTTTCCCCCTTCCTGGAACTTTCATGCAGGGATTGTCTGCTCTGTGTCGTCAGTGGGCTTAAGCATGCCCATCTCTCTGTGAGATTGTGGCTTTTGTCTTAGCATTGCTTTACAAAGAATTATTAATCCTTGTGCCAAACAAGGAAGAACACAGACCTTGGAATCTCTATGACCTACGTCTATATTCTAAACATACGGCTGGTCTCAGCCTATTTGTCGCTTACATGTTTAGTTGTAGTATTATCAGCAGCAGCAGCAAAGATCTGTCCTTTTCTGGAGCTATGATAAACAGAGTTAAATTTTGGCTTCCTTCTTCCATTATTGCTTGTATGCAAAGGAAATGAAGAAGCTGTGTAACTTAAACATGATTCTTGAGCTACAGTAAACTTTTCCTGCATCTAGATTAATCCAACTAAGCTAAATGGTCAGTCTCACTCATCCTTCATGAAGTGGATCTTGGATGAAAGCCTTCTGTCCCCAATGCTGGCACTCTCATCCAAATGTCTCATCCAAAATCTCCTCAGAATGTCAGAGAAGATGAAGCAGCAGTGCTTCCCTCTGTACAGTACAACTACAAGGAGTGGAATTATTTATGCCAGTTTTCAGTGGGCCCTGGAAGGACTTTGGCTCAAACACTACCTCATTCTGCCAGCAAGATGACCCTTTTGTGTGTCTTCCAGCACTGTAACTCTTGTGTCAAAAGAGCACTGGGGTGGGGAGGGAATCCAAGATCAGAACTCCCCTTGGAGGCTAATACTCGGTTCCTGGCTTTGAAAGGAGAGATCAAATAGAACTGTTACATCAACTGTTAAACTGAAATACATAACTGTAGCTCAGGCTGTGGGCAGGTGGAATAACTGCAGTCAGTGGAAGTTACTATGCATCAAATCCAGTGAGCATTTTGGATATCCCTGGAAGAGAAGCCTGACAAAATTAAGTAGGAAAACTTAGTTTTAAAAACATAGTCAGATTACAGCAATAAAACAGAGGAACAATGATAGAATTACTGTGCATTTAGTGCAAAGCAACACTTCTTGTTAGCGGATTGTTTACATGGAGGCTAATGTACTGATTAAAATAATTTTATGGAGTGGTAATTAGAAAAAAGGTCTCCTGGGGCATACTAGCACAAGACTGTTACGCAAATCTTAGTCTTTATTGAATGAGACTATACTCTTCCCTTTAGCTATGCTTTAATGAGGGATTACACTTAATTTAAATCTTGAATCATGCTTTCTCCTCACACACTAGCATTTCATCTGTTAACTCTGCCACTCTAGGAAGATCTCACACAGGGATATTGCTAGAACATCATAAAAATGTTAATTGGGCAAATCAAAAAAGGTTTTTTGTTTTTTAAAAATTAAGAAACTTGGGAAGATTTCTAAACACAGGTTTGAGGGAAAATCTATTTTTTAAAATTCAGGAGTTTAACTCTTTTCAGTAGAACCATGATAAAACACCCAAGTATATAGAATAGTTTTAATCAAAAGTATTCATATAAACAAGTGCTTGATGATGATATATTCTGAAAGCATTTCTGGATTTCTCAAATTGCTTTGCATAATCCTTAACTTTAATAATACTTATTAACAACAGTTATGGAAAAAATCCATAGCAGAATAAATAGTACAAACTATATTTTGCTCTGTTCTAGACTTTCCACATTATTATGTGAATAAGAATGACAATGTTTTGGACTTCCGGTGGGGACATGGCGGACTGAACAGCTCTGCCCACTGGCTCAGTGGGCAGAACTGGCAACGCGGCAATTTTTTCGGGCTCAGGCAGGTTTTTCCTGAAGCCCAGGAGTGTTTTTCTGGAAAAAGGAAAACACCTGGAACCACCCCATCTGCCCTCCGGATGGCTGCTTGCAGCCAGAAGATCGCAAACAGCGTTCGCGTTTGACTGGTAAGAGCTAGCTGGGAGGCTGGGACGTCACCATTTCCAAGCCGCGCTGTAGCCTTAAAGGGACACTAAGACCGGCCACCCCATTTCTAAATCACCCAATTTATATTTCTTTTAAGTACGCATACCCTAAGAGAGGCTTTCGACAGCAAGGAGAAGTGGGTTCTCTTGGTGCCTATTGTTATTTTTGGGATTAATTTTTTTAAAAAAATTCTTTTTAAGTTTTGGACTTAGTTTTCCCTCCAAATATTAAGGAGGACTGAGAGTAAGTAATAGTCTCCCTGTTATTATTTCTGTACTAAATTTGAAGATATTAGCATTTTCCTACACGTTGAATTGGCTGTTTTAAACTTTCAGTTTTCTGCTTCTATTTATCTGGACTGTTTTTAGGGTTTGGCTGATTTCATTTATCTTTAACAATTTGGATTAAGATTACTAAGTTATAATAAAAAAATAATAAATGTCAATCTGGATGGTTTTGGGTTTAATATGATTAAGATTATTAAAATTGTTGTATTATTAAGTACAATGGCAGACAATTTATATGTTTTTTAGTTTGATCTTTATTATAGTAGACAGGAATGTATAGAATAGTAGTAGGAAGGAAATAATTAAATAAATGTTATCTTTGGGGGGGAAGTTGATTATTTTTTTATTTATTTTATTTTATTTATTTAAGGAGTATTAGGTACTGTATGTTCACCACCTTTATTATTTTTTAAATAACTCAAGTAGTAGTAGAGATACTTTATTGATTTAGTATTTTGACCATATCAAGTAAAAAAAAAAAGTTAAAATAAAAAGCCATTTTAAACATACAAGTGAATATGAGTAAATACAAATAAAACTATAATACAGATTCATATCAAACCATCACCCCTACAGTCAACTCCAATCTGGTCTATGTAATCTGTCCTCTTTAGGATTGCCTTTGATATGAAGAGTGCAGTCTTGCTAGTAATGAGCTGGTTCTTACCCTGTAAAAAATAAGAAAGTTTCTGCTGGCTGCTCCAGTATTTTTTATTTTTTAAATATAAATCTAAGTGGACAGTCCTTTCTACAGAATATAATTTGCAATCAAATAAGATATGTGCAGTATCTTCAACAGCTGGGGCACCACAAATACATAATCTGTCTTCATACGGAACTCCTTGGAACCTCCCATATCTTACCATGGAGTCTAATTGATCGAAACGAGCTCTAGTAAAAGCTCTTCTGAGATGTTGGGGGAAGGAAGTTGTTAAATACTTTTCTAGTTGAAAGACTGATTTGTGTTGGGCCAGCCACTTCAGGGACTTAGCATGTTTAAGGGCTGCTATATCCTCTTGTGCAGCCACATCCAAAACCCTTTGTTTGAAATTTTTCTTAGCCTTCAAATCTAATTGGGCTGGAAAATGAGCTGAAAATCCATATTGTGAGATGGTATTGGTAAGTCGGGCCGCCCAAGCACAAGGAGGCATATTCTGCATCTGCTCTTCAAGACAAAGCTTGGGTAATCTGTCTGAGTCCATGGATAGGATCTTCAGCCAGTAATTAAATACTTTAGTTACCGAGTGGCTTTGTATGGGGGGTATACCTAACTCTGCTCTTACAGCTCGAGTTGGAGTTGACTTGTCCACCCCCAAGATGCATTTCAGAAAAGAGGACTGTATCTGTTCAAACAAAGGGACATTTACATGACCCCACAATTCTGCACCATATGTGATCATTGGGACTATTTTACAGTTATATACCTTTATTATTGGGGTTAACGATCCTGGGTAGCTATGGTTGATAAGCTGCTTTATGGCATTGGCACAGGCTGTAGCCTTTAGGGAACTCCTCTTGAAATGAGGGAGCCATGATCCTGTTTCGGTAAAAACAATCCCTAGATATAAATAGGACTTAACCTGGTCTATATGTTCCCTGTCCAGAGTCCAGTTATACCTGATCCTCCTCTTCCCAAAAACAACTACCTTAGTCTTGGATTTGTTGATGGACAGGTAGTTACATGTACAATACATACTAATCCTGCGTAGCAGTCTTCTCATTCCTACTTGGGTATGTGACATCAATACTATGTCATCAGCGTAAAGCAGTATGTTTATGTGTTTGTTTTTAATTTTAGGCATGTGTGTGTCAACTGAATATAAAAAAACTCAAGGCGGTGAACATACCTAATACTCCTATTACCAAGTGCCATTGGCTCCCCGACATATGAATTATCCAAACATTTGGCAACCCTTTTACAGACCCACATCGGACAGACTCCATCCCACATCAAAGACTCAGGACACTTCATCAACAAAATCAGCACCCTAAAACTCAACCACACGGACAAACTGGTCAGCTTTGACGTGGTCTCCCTGTTTACCAAGGTGCCAGTAAGGGACACCCTGGCACTTATCAAGCAAATCTTCCCAGAAGACATTACAGCTTTATTTCAACACTGCCTAACAACTAGTTACTTTCAATGGGAGAATGAGTTCTACGAACAGATGGATGGCGTTGCCATGGAAAGCCCCCTGAGCCCAGTCATAGCAAACTTTTACATGGAACACTTTGAAAAACAGGCTTTGGAATCGGCACCCATTACACCAACAGTCTGGTTCCGGTTCGTGGATGACACCTTCGCAATTTGGAGTCATACTGAAGAAGAACTGGAGAAATTTCTGGACCACCTAAACGGCATCCACCCCAATATACAATTCACCATGGAAAAAGAAACTGATGGCAAACTTCCATTTTTAGATACGCTGGTCATACGCAATCCGGACCTCAAACTAGGACACAAAGTATACAGAAAACCCACCCATATGGACCGATATCTACACAAAAATTCCAATCACCACCCATGACAAAAGAGAGGCATGATCAAAACCTTGGTGGATCGTGCTAATCGAAACTGTGAAACCCAATTTCTCAACAATGAACTTAACCATCTGAATTGGGTCCTACAGTCAAATGGCTATTCCAAGAATGAAATAAAAAGAGCCATCAAACCAAGAAAACAACATCCAACTGAAGAAAAACATCCCCCCACAAACAAAGTATTCCTGCCCTACATCAAAGGAGTCACTGACCGCATGGGAAAACTGATGGAAAAACACAACTTTCAAACAGTCTTCAGACGCACCAGAAAAATACAACAAATGCTAAAATCAGCAAAAGACAAAAGGGACCCCCGCACCGCTGCAGGAGTATACCGCATACCATGCAGCTGTGGACAAGTATACATCGGAACCACAAAACGAAGCATTCACACCAGGATAAAAGAACATGAAAGACACTGCAGACTATAGCAACCAGAAAAATCTTCAGTAGCTGAACATGCTCTCAAGCAAACGGGACACAAAATCCTATTTGAAAACACAGAAATACTGGACAACACCAAAAGCCACTACAACAGATTATACAGAGAAGCCATTGAAATTCACAAACACCAGCACAGTTACAATAAAAAAGAAGAGAGTTTAAAAATTAGCAAAACCTGGCTACCAGTCCTGAAAAACACAGCCTGCAAAAGGTCAACGAACTCAGTCCAACCACCAAGACATGGGAATACTTCTCACAATGAACATGCTAATCACGCTCATCAGCCACTCGTTAACATTTCAACACAACAAAAAACCCCACCTAATCTCCTATAATTTAGCTCTATAAATAGAACATTGCCGCTCTACCTGGGCACAGAGATTTTTGCTTCTATCTGTGCTCCTGCCCTCTGAAGATGCTGGCCACAGATGCTGGTGAAACGTTAGGAACCACAACTTCCAGAACACGGCCACACAGCCCGGAAGACCCACAACAGTATTAGGTATGTTCGCTGCCTTGAGTTATTTATAAAAATAATAAAGGCGGGATAAAAATTAAATAAAAAAAAGACTTGTAATTTGTTACAAAGACTTGTAACTTCTCGGGTACACTTAAGAAACTAATCCCCCAGTATTTTTATATACCTTCTCACTACCTTTTCATCTCTATAATCACAGCATTCTTCCAATCTTTAAGCACAGATACAGTCTTCACCAACACATTAAACAACTCACATAGCCACTTTGTAAGGAAACATCTATATTTTAACAGTTCTCTTGCTACATCATCTATGCCTGTGGCTTCACCATTTGTCAACATTCTCAAAGCATTTATGACTTCCTTTTTATCATTTGAATATTAAGACATCAATAACATTCATTTCTACTCTTTAATTTACCTTTAAAACTAAAACTAAAATTCTAAGGTAGGAGGAGGCAAAAATAAACTCTATCTACAGTATCTATCTATTTATTCAGTGTTATTCAAGTGTTAGGCACAGTTGTACTATGTAAAGGAATGTTGGCTAGAATTTGGCAATGCCCAGGGAGGTAGAATCCCTTTGATCTGAAAGAAGAGTTTGTGTATAGAAGGTATCAGAATGACTTGGGTATTTTACCAGATATAAGGGGAAATAAAACAGATTTTATTATCTGTATAAAAACAGCAGTACAGTAAAATATGGGCAATAGATTCTATGGCTCCTGTATCACATGGACATAGTCAAGGAACATATGGATTTTTTTTGTATCTGCCTTCTAGAATAGTTGAAGGCAGAGCATTAAACTGAGCCAGTGTTAAGGGTCTTCTTAACTTAAATACTGTAATGTAATTATGTAATTTAAGTATCTCACTGGTCTGAAAATATAAGATTGACTGTTCAGAAAACATTCCTGGGCAGTAGAGACTGGTCTTGAGGTCTTTCCATGTCCAGAACACGTTGTGTCAGAATTCTCTTCTTGTTCATATCCCAAAGGGAGGATAGGTTTTTGCAGAAAGCCACAAAAATGCAATTTGTCTAGGAGATATCTCTTCTACCCAGCACTTTACAACATTTATTTCAATTCCAGTCTTTGACATACCACTATCATTCCCATGCAAATTTTAAAAAATATGCCTTCCAGCATTCCTTCAAATTCATCTCAGATGAATTCAGTTTTGCTGATGAACAGCACTTCTTGGATGTGTATCAACAACCATTGTACATAAGCCTAATGTTAAGTTATTTAAGAATAATTATATTCCACTTTGGATGGATATTAAAAAAGATTTGGATCAATGGAAAAAATTGCAATTATCATTGTTAGGCAGAATTTCAGCAATTAAAATGAATATATTGCCACGAATTTTATATCTTTTTCAAACATTACCTATATTGGCATCAGAAGAATCTTTTAATCAATGGCAGTGGGATATTTCTAAGTGCATTTGGCAAGGGAAAAAACCAAGAATAAAATATAAAATTTTGCAAGATTCAAAAGAAAGAGGCGGACTAGGTCTTCCAGATTTGAAATTATATTATGCTGCTTGTAGCTTGGTATGGATTAAAGAATGGATAGTGTTGAAAAATGAAAAATTATTGAATTTGGAGGGTCATGAATTAAGATATGGATGGCATGGATATCTGTGGTATGATAAAGTTAAAGTTAATGTGGACTTTAAAAATCATTACATTAGAAGGTCATTGTTAAGAATTTGGAATAAATATAAACTAACTTTATGTTTTAAAAGACCTCTATGGATTTCCACGCAAGAAGCATTTCATAGAACAGAAGTAAGAAATAAAGATAAATTGCTGACCTACAAGGATTTCTTAAAAAAAGAACAAGGACAATATATAATTAAAACAAAAGAAGAACTTGCCTTAGAAGGATATACATTTCAATGGCTTTCCTATATGCAACTTCAGGAAAAATTTAAATCAGACAAAAAATTTTTTCAATTTGAACAAACGAAATCGGAATTCGAGTTACAATTATGTGAGTCAGACGACCACTTAATTGCTAAAATGTACAAATTATTGCTAAAAGGAGAAATGGTAGACGAACAAGTTAAAGAGTGTATGATTAAATGGGCAAAAAATATTGGCCACAATATACAAATGCAACAATGGGAAGATATGTGGAATAAAGGGCTAAAATTTACTTTGTGCTATAATTTGAAGGAAAACTTTTATAAGATGATGTACAGATGGTATATGACCCCACAAAAACTTGCTAAAATGTATGGGAATGTTTCCAACTTATGTTGGAAATGTAAAAAAAAGAGGGGTCTTTTTACCATATGTGGTGGATGTGTGAAGTGGCAAAGAAATTTTGGACTCAAATACTTTCATTAATGCAAAATATATTACAAACTCGAATTCCATTTAAACCGGAATTATTTTTATTGGGAATATTGGAAGAACAAATAGGAAAACAATAAAAATTACGCAATATATGATTACAGCAGCAAGACTTGTTTATGCACAAAATTGGAAAAATCAAATTCTACCTACAATACAAGATTGGATGTTGAGGTTGATGGATATGGCTGAAAACGATAAACTAACATGTTTATTAAAAGAACATTCAAACTATTACTTCCTTAAAGAGTGGAAACCATTAACGGACTATTTCCAACATGCAGGAGGGACAAAGCTTATATGGGGTTTTGAAGATTAAATTATAGATAAATTGATATATTAGACAAGAAATGTTTTTAAATGTTATATATAGAGCTAGCATGTATGATAAAATATTTTTTAAATTACTATGACCAGAGATAAATCGGAAGTTGACCAATTTCTATGTCTTAACTTTTTCCTTTTTTTCTTTACTTTCCTACACTTTTTCTTCTTTCTTTGATCTGTATTTCTATTTCTTTTTCATTTTCAACTTTTAACTATGTATGTTTAAAATCTTAATAAAATTTGGAAAAAAACAACAACCATTGTACATAAGCCAAAATAAGTGCAATAGGCTTTCTGAACTTTCTTCCCTTCAATCAAATTCCATGAAACTTGAAATTCAAATTTGTTTAAATTGCCATCCAGCGCAGTAGGGTATCGAGGTGCTTATTCAAAGAACTGCCTGTTACATGTCTGCATCGAACATAAAAGAAAATCAGTTTGGCTAGCCCAAAGCAGAACATTTGCATTTTCTTCTCTCTCCCCATAGTGGGACGTTTTGCAGCTCACTGACCCTAAGATGAGAGTGGAGATGCAAGAGTTTTACTTATGTTACTAAGGTACATAAATATAGTCTTAGACTTTCCTGTTCCCGCTTTATCTCTTTAGGAAGTCATTTTGTTACTAAGCTTTGGGGTTAAATGAAGCAACTACCCACTGTACTTCTTGTCCAAACCAAATGTAGCCAAATGGATTACAGAAAATAAATGAATGCAATGTAATAGGTTGGAAGAAAATGTTTATTCCTGAAGGGCCTACCGGTAACTATTCTGAAAAACCTACAAACTCTCACAATTTCAAGGGATAATGGGAGAATATCAAAGTATAGTTTTTCTTGGCTTTTGCACTGGAATATGCAACATACTCACATAATTGGCTCTTCTCCCATGTGTTGGGATAGGATGAGGTTGGAGTCCAGACATGGTTTTGCTGGATGTGTTAGAGAAGGATGGCTGAGGTGCCAGGTTTTGGTTTTAATAATGCTGTTTTTGGTTTCTATTGTTGCTGCGAGTCGTCGAGACTTGTGTTTTAAGATGGGTGGCTGTCTAAGTCTTTTAAATAAATAAATTGGTCTTGATTAGTCTATAATCTCTAATAATAGTAAATATTTTGGTTGGGTTGGGTTCAAAGGTATTGCATATGTGTGGAAAGGGATTTCAGCTTGATATCCATCCCCCCTCCTCATGTTCTGTTGAGTCCATCCTGTTTTAGCAATCCCTAAAGTTCCTTTGATTTACAGAAGCAAACTTTGGGAGGCTCAGGTGCTACAAGTGGGAAAGATTTTCCAAGGAGGCCACACTAGACAAGCAAAGTTAACCAACAATAATCCCTTATTATCTTTGAATATCCCTTTTCTCTTCTGCCTTATTTGAAGACTTGGTTTAGATTGTGAGTTCTTCAAGGAAGGGGCTGTAATTACCTCTATAAGACTGTGTAAATCATAATATATAATAATAGTGTTTGAAAATAGTAACAGGGATTTTCCAAAAATAAACTTGTTCACACGTTCCTTCTATGTATAAATCTTCCAAGTTGTTATATGGTAGGTACAATATGAAGTCAACTATACTTTAGACCAGTGCTTTCCAAAGTGCCGCCGTTGGCGACACACCAATGGTGGCAGCGGCAGCAGCGCACGTTGTTGTGGTGCACGGTGGCGGCAGTGGCCTCCGCTAAAACGCAGAAGCGCTGATGGTGCGCCGCTGCTGCCGCCACCATGCACACTGCTGCCTCCGTGCACGCCCCCACCGCCGCTTCCTGGTTGTGTTGCGGCACACCAAACTGTGTGTTGTGACACACTAAAGTGTCATGACACACAGTTTGGAAAGCTATGCTTTAGACCTTCTGCACGATTTTTATTTTAAAATTTAATTCCCCGTCCTCTCTCCTTAGGCTCAAGATGGCTTACGACACAAAATGAATGAAACAACATAATACTCATCATCAGAAGGCAATAAAAAACAACCATAATAAAATTATAGCAACCATAAAACAAAGCAACCATCAGAGCATAAAATCACAGCAGCTAGTGCCAAGCATTTCAAAGAAACATTTACTGGAAAAAAGGACCTTTCCGTTATGGCTCACAAGGTGCACATACGTCTCAGGGAATATGTTCTGTATTTATTGCTCATATGTTTATCCTTTTTTAAGGTGTTCAGAGTGCATAACAGCTTTGTCTTGTAGATCAGGCTAAGAAATGGAAACATGCCTGAGATCACTCAGGCAATTGCTGTGAAGATTTTGTTCCAACCTACGTTAGCTTTTCTCTTCTCATTTGTTGAAAGGGCTATGAGCAGGATTTTTCTGTGGTTCTGAAAGTGAACGTGAGAGAGCAAAACTATAACTAAAATAGAGACATTTTGCTTAAACATTAGGAGCCAATTTAAGATATCTGGACAGGGCAATTCAGGTGCCACTCTAAGAATATTGTACATCAGATCATCCCAAGTTATCCAAGCCAGTGATAGACATGGAAGTAAAGGAGGAGGTTTCACTGCTTTCCCTACATTTTTTTTTTAAAAAGAGCTTTCCCTCCCTTTGTGACCCAGGGCTGATCTAAATTTTCCCTCATGCCAGAGACGTGAAAGAGGGTTGAATATTTCAGACCCATATTAGAAAGCACCAGCCATAGAAACTGATGAGGTGGTGGGGAAAAAGCTCTGAAATCTGATTTTTCCCTCTGAGGTCAAAGCCTTGACTGAGACCTTAAGGCAGAAATCCTAGAACTCGGTTGCCCTGCTGAGGTGCTGTTAGAAGCACCCCACAGTTGCAGACCTTGTGACCTTTGACCATCTTGTCTGCCTGTCACTCTTTTTAGTCTCCTGTTCAACAGATTGCTAACTTTAGCATTTTAACTACCAACCTTTTGTTTGTCTAAACAGAACTTTAGATCCTACTGCATGTTCACTTTGGATTCTGCATAGTCATATACAAGAGAAGGGGAAATACTGAGTTCAAAAACAGGTATTACTGAATTTCAATGCAATGTTACTATAATTTCAGGAAAAAATGAAGTGCACTTTTCTTACCTTATTACATCTATATAATAATTCAGAGCTTTCCAAACTTTTCATGTTGGTGACACACTTTTTAGACATGCATCATTTCGCGACACACTTACAGCAGGGCACAAGGCAGGCAGTAGGACCTGCGCGGAATCACAGCAGGTTTGGAGGCAGCAGGGCACAAGGCAGGCAGTAGGACCTGCGCGGAATCACAGCAGGTTTGGAGGCAGCAGGGCACAAGGCAGGCACTAGGACCTGCATGGAAGCCAGGAGGCAGCAGCAGCCGCGACACACCCAGACACTGCAGCCGACACACTAACGTGTCCCGACACACAGTTTAGAAAGCTCTGTAATAATTGAACCATAGCAATACCTGTACAGCATGTATATATGTATGTATGCAAGCATGTACACCTAAACATAGTGAAATCTTCATAACATGGGACTCTTTAGCAATTTCCTTCATCAACTGACAATTTCAGAACTGAATGTATGTACATTAATGTGCTGTGAGAATAACCTTGGGAGAAGGAGGAAAGGCCGCAGCCTTGACAATGGTCTGATAACAGAAATCTGAGTCCAAGGGAGGGATGGGGGTGGAGAAAGCATCTCAGAAGGGACCCTCCCAAGTTCTCTGGAAAGTAAAGACAGGGGAGGGGGGGAAGTGCTTTCAGACTTGCAAGGTTCTGTTAATGTAACCTTACAATAAAGGTAACATTAGTACTCATGTTTCTGGTTTCCTGTCTGGACCACCTCGAAGGCTGACAATGTACTTATGGCTTTATTTATTTATACAATTAATTTGGCTACCCATCTCATCACTCTGACTCTTGCTATTGTAGATACTTTGTTTAAAGTTTAAACAACAATCAGATAAATCTATAATTTATTATTAATACATCTACAGTAAAATCATTGATTATGCAGACATTAGTAGAAATAATAGACAATTAATTAGTAGAATAGAAATAAATTAAAAAAAAACCACATACAGGAAAAATTGTTTCAGCAATGTCTAAAAAAAACCCAGAGTTGTATAGATTCATTTGTCAGCTGTTTAAGGGAGGTTTATCTGAAACTCATATATAGGCATTTTATTTCCACTGTTCACTACATTAAGAAAAAGTAGACTTGGCTAGGATATTTTTTGTTTAACCATGGTTTGTTGACTAAGGTATATTGGTTGGGCTCAAACAGGATGCTAAATTGTAAGCTGTGGTTTACAAAGCACAATATCTGGCTTCACACATTTTCTGAATGGGGAAGCCCCCCTTCGCTCCACACCCCACCTAGCAGCATTCACATTTTCTCAAGCTTTCAAATGTGCCCACCAGCAAAACAAGTTTCCTGCCATAGTGTCTTATGTCAGTACGTCAGCTCAGCCGTCTAAGAGGATTTATTTGCAATTTCTGCATGTTATGCTACTACCGTACCTAGATTTTCACCACTCACTTCCTGCAGGCTAGGCCTCGAGATTTGGTCTTTGCAAGCAAAAGGGGCACCTGGCTAAGGAGCAATCATTCTCATTGGGGTACAAGGAATTCTCCTTTTGGAACTCCAGGTCTCTCTGCAGGAAAATAAGGCTTTTGCATTAGCTGTTTGCATTGTTTGTGCAAGACTTTTTTTTTCCTTGTGAGAAGTTCAGGAGAAAGAATGGCATAGTTGTGGACTGCTCTGGGTTGCCTTCTTCTAATGTAGTTGATAATGTGAGGTAAACACAAGCAAGAGTTTGTTCAAGAACAATAAAAAAGCAACCCTCCAGTTTTGTGGGGAGGATAACTATGTCCAAAGAAACAGTAGCCTAATCAGATTTTTTAAAAGGCCATTTTGTTTAAAAGGGAAATTATGATCTCTCCTAAGTTCTGGGAAGTTCCATTTTGATTGGATTGCTCATACTTAAGACTACAGTACTGATAAAATGATCTGCGCGCATGTGAGCACCCAACAGAGGCTTCCTTCCCTGGAAGGAACAATTCAGTATTTCTTTAGCGATGTTCTTTCATTCTGTTCCGTGTGATGGATGATAACGCTGTTGCTTATAACTCAGTGCATGTGAATCCACATCACAGGGCTCCCCATTATACTAAGCCATGTTGTGATTTTTAATTGTTTCTCCAGATTTTTAGTTGGTTGAAGGAATTATAAATACTGAAAAAGAGGACCACCATATAGAATATCTGGCCTAAATTTTATTTGCACATCTTTGTACCACATGAATCATATTGTTCAGTAAAACAAGTGCCGTGGATCTAAGGCAGTGTCAGAGCTCAGCAGACCTCTGCCAATATGTTAGACGGCGGCTTGAAACAGACACGGAAGAGACGCCTGCCTTTGAAGTAAGACCGATTCGCACCTAAGGGGCCAGCGCGAGTACAGATGTCTGAGCACCCTGGAGCCACGAGCTACACGTGTTAACATCAAAGGACCTCGGGGAGGGGAATGTTTAAATGTGACATGCCATGCTTTGCTTGTCCATTCAAGTCTTTGTTCGTGTTAGCCTTCATGCTTTGTAATAACCCCTTCTGCTTCTAAGAAACCGCGAGTCTGTGGTTTACTCTAGAGTAAGGGGATTTCAGGCATCGGAGTGGAGCACCTGACAGGCAGGCTTTTCCAGTCTAGTACCACTGTAAGGCTCATGGTGGTTGAGAATTCTGGGAGTTGTAGTCCAAACCATCCCAAAGATAATTGGTAAACTTGATGTAGTAGTTTTTTCCATAGAGAATGCCACTGATATTAATTGGAAGCTGAGAAATTTACTATACTACTAATGGATGCCTGTGGGTTAGGAAATTCACCATGAAGATACTCATCACCACGGTGATCATTACAACTCGTCTACCTCAGTGTACGGCTTGCCAACACGTGGTACGCAGCACAATAAAGCGTGGGACACACATCACAGTCGTTATTAACATGCTCTCAACATCATGTCCTGAAAAGAAGCAATATCCCCACCGTCTACTCGTCTATGGAGGGACTCATCTCAATATTCCGTCTACATTCCTGACAGATGTGTGCAATCCTGTGCAGAAAAATTAACCAATGCACGTCTCCGGTCCGCTGTTGTACTTCTGTGACAGCTAAGCCACCACGGGAGGTCAGGGGGGGCTGCTTTCAGGGGCAGGCTCACGTATTCTCTGCGTTTCGGCCCAGAGGGACGGTCATCAGTTAAGCGGGAGCCTCTCCCGCAGCCGAAATCGTACCTGCCCAAATCCCCTCCCCGCCTCTCGCCGTGATCCCTCAGGCGTTGATTCAGAATCTTACGGCGTTCGTTCGCCCCGTCCGAGACCGTTCCAGCCAGTCCTCAGAACGTGGCCGGCCGCAGCTCCGCAATGCCCATTCGCTTTGCTTAGCGCAAGGGCCCTGCCCCGCCTCTCAGCCTCCCCGCTTCTCCCTCCACCTCGCTATTTCTTGCAGGGCGTCCCTCTTCCTTCGCCTCTCTCCACTCACCCCCACCCCCCACCGTTGCGTATCTGGGACCGCCTCTTCTTTCTCCACTTGGTGACGACAAGCCCGCCCAAACTGCCCTCCGTCTTCCTCCCCCTCCTTCTCTCCTCCCTTCCTCAGAGAGGAGCCGAGCTGGGGCTGAGCGGAACGGTCCCGCCTCCGGGTCCCCGCCCTTCTCCCATCCGAGCCAGCGGCCGCTCAGACCAGCCGCGCCGGCACCCGAAGGGGACGAAGGAAGCAGCCTAGCAGCCCGTGTGGGGCAGCAACGACCCGCCCCACCCCTGTTGTCAGCCCCGCTCAGTGTGGTGCCGAGGCAGCCCGGGCTCGCGTCCCTTTGCTCGCCCTCGGTTTCGCCCGGCCGGCAGGAGCCAAGCGGCGCCATGGGCTGCACGGTGAGCGCCGAAGACAAAGCGGCCGCCGAGCGTTCGAAGATGATCGATAAAAACCTCCGGGAGGACGGCGAGAAGGCGGCGCGGGAGGTGAAGCTGCTTCTCCTCGGTGAGGTCCCCTGCCCCGAGAGCGCCCTTCCCCCCGGCGCGCCGCCCAGCCCCGGCGCCTGGTCCGCGGGGCTTGCGCCTCTGCCCGCTTCCTTGGGAGGAAAGGCAGGGCGCAGCCGGGCTTGTTGCCCAACAGACGGCCCGGGGAGGACAGCGCGCCCACGCCCTGGCCGTCTCGTTTCCGTGCCCGACGTCCGGTCTCCACCATCTCCCCGGCTGCGCCGCCTGCCTCCCTCTGCCCTTGAGGGACTTTCCGGGATTCCGGCGCTTCTCCGATCGCCCGGGTCCGTCTCGTGCTGCTGAATCGTTGCCTCTGGCTTTTCGGCGGCCGCCATATCCCTGCCCCGGCCTCCGGCGCAGCGGGAAGAGAATCCCCGCGCCGCTCCCCCCACCCCCGAAGCAAGCAGCTAGAGCTCTTTCCTTTGATGCGGCGTCAAAAGGGAGTTAGAAGCCCAGGGGGCCAACCCGTCCTATCCGAGCATCCCATTTCCCCCCCTAAGGTAAACAACTCGGCTCCTCACGAGCCACAGTTTGGGTTTCCCCTTCGTCGCGAGCTCTTTTGCTTCTCAAGAGAGCTGACATGGCCATGCCCCCAAATCAGCCTGTAAAATACATCCCCGCTGAGACCTTTTTTTTTCCTCTTTAGCCTACTCGGTTTCTAAATTTGGCTTGGCACGTCCAGTCCTCAGCTGCTTTTTCTTAATAGTGGGTGATCCTTCTAAAAACTTACCGAGGCCACAACCTAAAATATGCCTGAATTCCTCCCCCGCCCCGTATGTTTTTCATTCCTCCCACAGGCCTCACAGTTTTTGTTTCCGTTATCAGTGGATAACCGTTGATGGTGGCTCCGCATTTGCTACTCTCTGCCACCTGTGGTAGTCTTGGGGAAGAATAATTTCAACTGCAAGTAAACCACAGTTCTAAAGCAAACCCTTCTGGTCTCCAAATGTATCAGATTGCTGCTGTATCATTCCCAACTACCACATTCACCCAGTGTCTCTCTGCAGAGGATGGGAGTTGTAGTCCAAGCACAGCTAGAGGATGGCAGATTGGGAAGAAGTTTTCCCAGCAAAGAGAAATAACCTGGTCCCTCTGAATATTTTGGTCAATGGCTCCCACACATTCTTGTGCTTGGCTTGCTGGCTGGGGCTAAAGGATACACCAGTGTGTATGTATATATGTATTTACATGGATGGCACCAAGTTATTTATCAGTAAAGTTAATCACTTTTCTACTTCCCTCAATATATTATATTAAGGGACATTTCTTTCTGAAATCTTTTGTAACTGGTGATTCTTGTGATTTTGCCTCCCTGTATCCAACTTAAAACATATTCTGTGTTTAGTTAGTTGTTAAGATAATTTAAACTTTTCCGTCTTTTAGCTCTCAATAGGGTTTGGTGCTGTTTCTTTTATAAAAGTTTGCTGTTTTACATTTCCTTCCTTTTTTTTTTTGAAAACTCATTGCACAAGCTAAAGGAAGTATAGCCAAACATATGTGCTTTCTTTGTACATTTGAATAGTTCTTCACTTGAATAGTTGTGTGAACTTCATTTCCATGCATGAAAATAGCTGTCATTGAACAGGAGTATGTAGGTTAGAGACAGGAATTCTGGAAAAAGCAGAGAGATGAATGAGTGGATTGATTTAGCATGTGAGACGAGTATTTTTTTTTCTGTTATGGTAACAGGGAAACTTATAAAAGAAAGACCCAGCTGTTTCTTGAGTAGGAAGGCATGATTGGCTCATCAGAAACTATGTGGAGTTGACATGCATGATGACAGACCTTTTGTTTATAATTAACAACTTTGCATGTATCAAGCTATATGTTTTATCAAGAGGAATTCACATTGTTAATAATTAAGCTACAAGATATAGTGGTGACCCGCAGCTTTCAGAGGGACTAAATTAGACAAATATATGGCTGTTAAGAGTTGCTAATCATGGCAGATATGTATTACCCCCAGCTATCCAAAGCAGGATGCCTTTTAATGCCAGCTGTTAGAGAGGAGACTTTTTGTGTTTACACTCTGCTGGTTGTCTTCTCAAAGGCATTTCTTTGCTCCCTTACTTCTACACAATCAAACTGAAATTAAAAAAAAAGTTGTAACAAGCATGAATAGTGTATCTAATGCAATAACATTCTGTTAGTAGATTAATCAGAAAATTAATTCTAAGTCTAATTCGCTGTTTATTTTAAAAATATCAGAGTGCTCAGGTTGCAAACATCCCTGAGAGAGAGTGACTGGCCCAAGGTCACCCAGCCGGCTTTCATGCCTAAGTCTTACCTGAATTGTGTTTTTATTTTTAAATCCTATCTTTAGATTTTGCTTTCTTCAGTTAGTCATGGCAAGACTTTTATGCAGATAAATAGTCAGTGTAACTATATTAAATTGCAATTTCAGGCCAGTTTTTGCTTATTTGGCATAAAACTGAAAAAGGCATGTATATATGCATTAACAGTGTTCTTAAACTAAAAATAAAGAATGAAACTTACGTCTTTAATGTGAAGTTGCCCGAATTTGAAATAATTTTTTAAATAAATCATGATCTCCCAGGGAACCCCTAGTGACCTCTTGCGGAACCCTAGGGTTCTACGGAACCCTGGTTGAGAAACCCTGGCCTAAAGAAAATAGGAATATGTTAGCGTTAAACCATATATTTCAGTTACCACAGCTTTTATTGAGGATTTTGACCTTTCTTAACCACCCTAGAAATTCCTTTCCTTCTCTTGGCCTAATGCACACAGAGAGATAGATCTATTTGTGTTTCTGTAGAAATTGTCTATTACGCATGCAGAAAGGTTTTTGTTAACTTTTTAGTAGAATTTGGAGTTTGTTTGTCTCTCAAAAATCTCTGACCTTAAACTTGTAGGTTTTCCCCCTGGGGCTGTTGCTTTTGTGTCTGAGTTGTTTTAATATAAAGTGTCCTTTGGGAATGAGGTAACAGCTTTTTAAATAATTGTTTAGCAATTTTTGATGTACACAGATGCTTCTGTCACTGAAATGAGATTGATGAATTCCACTTACTGGTCTCAACTTAAATAACATAACTGCTGAGATGCAATATAAAAAGGAAATGTTTTGAATATCCATTTTGACTTGAGTTTGCTTTCCATATTAATGGATTTTTCTCAGACAGTGAAAAGGGTAGAGTATTGCAAAATATAATTTGTTTATTTTAGAGTACTTACATGCTGCCCACTCCTTGGGGCAACTGATCAGAAGCACAATTAAAAATAAAAATTTAAACAAATAAAACATTAAATAATACCTTATAAAATACACATAATTAATATTATTTAGGAATTTTAAATATTAAAAACAGTTTAATTGTGGAATTGAAATGCTATAATAATCAGAGATTCAAGAACGTCTGAAATGCATGGGCTTGCTTGCAATGCAAAATAAGTAGCTCTCCATCATATTGTTTAACTGTATTGATAATGTTATTTCCTGGTGTGTTTTCTTAAAAAAATTAAAAATTATTCAGGTGGGCTTTAATAATGTAAATAGTTAAGAAAACTAGTTATTGAACTATAGGTAAAACTAAACATACACAAATGCACATATTCTGTTTCTTAGATGTTGCACTTGCATGTAACATAAGTACATGGTTTGTTTTCAAAGGAAAAATTGCAGTATACCTTGGGCTTGTGTACCCTACCTTGCCTCTCTTTCTTTAACATGGCATGAGATGAAATGAGATGATTCTGCTGCTGTTTTTGATTAACCGCATCTCAACCTTACATCTCCACTTAACTCTAATTAAATTTTATTTGTGGTTTGTTGAAGCCAGTCAGCTTTGCAAACTATTCTTTGAAATGAGCTTGTTTGCCTATCAATAGTTGAGACTAGAGTTGATCTGGTTTGAAATATCAGAGGTTGAGGCTAATGTAAAAGAGAAAGTAAAATGCTTCCAAATTTTCATTTTGAGTGTTGCTGATGCTGGAAACAGGCAGGCTTGAGACTGGATTTTTCTCATAAAATTAAACCATGGTTTATCATTATGTGCAAATGCAGCTATATACGGAGGTACTTTGAAACAAGTGATTGTTTAATACCAGGAGAGCCTGGTGAAATATATTTCTATTTTGAATAGATGATTCCTCTGGTTTGTATAGAAATACTAGGGCACTGACTCAATCTATTTAAACATTTAAGTCAAGTAAAAGACACTACTATTAAATATTATAAAAAGTGCAGGTGATAAATTGTCCTCTACTGCAAAACATAGTTCATAGTGCATCATCTAAAACTGAAAAATGCTTTCTCTTAGAAACATTTTTCTGTTATGCAAATTGAATTGAGTAAAATATATATTTCTACTAAGACTTAACTTTCAGTGTAAGTACTTTGCCATTAGCTTTGCAAAGATTAATGAAATGGGGGGTTCTGTTCCACTGTTTTCCAAAAAAAAACTTCATCCATAGATATCTCAAAAATAGAACATTAGTTAGCACTTATATATCCTGACATAGACTTATCTGTAGTTCAGGTATGATTCAACCTATGGGAAGAAACCATTAGTACTACTACTTCCTTTTGTTTCTTGGGATCATAGTACTTGAAGAGCCATTTAGGCCATCAAGTCCAATTTCCTGCTCAGTACAGGGATCTAAATCAAAGTATCCCAGACAGATGGTGTCCATGCTCTCTTTGAGCCATCAGATGAATGGGAGCTTTTCACATCTGGCTCAGTGTGGAACTTTTCTTAGGTTAGGAAGCTTTTCCAAACATCCAATTGGAAATTTCCTTCCTGTAAGATGAGACTATTATTTTATTGGCATTATCTTAAGGATCTAAAATTGTACTTGAGCCAACCTTAGACTATTGCAGATTGTGAAGCCAGTAATTTATTAGTCAGTTAATATGTTTTTCTCTTGTACTGTAGATAAAAAACACCCATGAGAATGGTTGAGATCCTGTTCTCTATTAAAGGAGAATATTTAGAAGAAGTTGGGTAATGTGAGCTGTGTTCAAATCACCAAAGCAAATTTATTTTCAAACAATATTTTTTAAAATTAATGTACCCATCAAAACTACAGATTAGTGGTAATATGCCCTTATTTGAAAATAAACAATTAGTTTCAGTTGACAACTGTGTTTTTTGCTTTTGTAACCTGCTTTCGGGGAGAAAAAAAATCAGCTTCTAGTATAAAAAACTTTTTTTTCAAGCTCTGAAATTTACTGAATAAGAAAGAGATTGAAAGAAAAATTCTAAGACTTTTCTGCTTATTTCTTGTATTTTAATTGGTGCCATTGTTCCATGTTTCACTTAATTAAAAAAGGCTGTAGTTGGGCCTCCCATTTTGCTTTTCAGGTAGCATTTTGCGATTGACATATATGTAGGATATTATAGTTAACTAGACAAGTTGGGTCATCGTTTCAGAGATATTTCCTTACCTAAACAGAGAAACAGAATGACCATGGGTGGGTAAAAAAGCAGTGAGAGCAGGAGCGACTTCCAACTTCCTGCCGGCTTCCCCATTGACTTTGCTTGTGGGAAGCTGGCAGGGAGCGTTGAAAATCACTCTTCCTCCTCCTTGGCTGACCTGCGGAACTGCCTGCCACTTTGCTGGGGGGAAAGGGAACAAAGGGAGCCGCAGACCATGAGGAAAACTGCACCCGTTTCCCATCCCGGCATGTTCCCAAGGGCCTCCTCCCTCCAGGGAGGAAGAGGTCTCACCCGTCAACTGCTGGCGCCCCCCAGCCAGCCCTACCTCACCAGCAGGCATCTGAGTTGCTCCCTTGTCCTTCCCTTGCTGCCCACCGCCATTAAGAGATTTCAGATTTTGGCCTCGGTTCCAAAGCAGCCAATCGCCGCTCACCCATCAGGCCTTGCAGCCAGCCGATTGGGCGCAGGGGCCCGAGGGAGGTGGGAAAGAGGGCAGGGATACTGTGATGTTCCACTCCTTTGATACTGATTTAGAAACTCTTATCACAAGCCATGGTAGGATATGAAAAAGTTCTTAATACAAGTGAATAGAATCGATGCAATGAGCAGATTGAGCAAAAGCATGCACACTCACAAATTCAAACATGCCAGTTCCCACTTACTCCTCACCAACCCCTCCCCTACCGACTCAGTTCCCATAACTCTAAACTGTTACTCCTTTGATGCTCCCAGCTGAATGGCCGTGGAGTCTGGTTCCTGTCTCTCTCCCCCCACATTCCAAAGGCCTGCATTCCTTGCCTATCTCTAATGCCTTGCCAACATGATAATTACTGCCCATCTACCTACTAACTACAAACCCCATCTATCCATGGCAGGATGTCATTGCCATCCTGACAGATACATCCCTTCCATCTTCCCTTGCGCCACGTAACCTATGGGTTTCTGGGAAGTGTAGGCAGAAGGTGCAGTGGTGCTGAAGTGGCCACAACTTCGTGGCCACAATTCCATGGGAGTAATGAGTCCTGGATTTTGGACGCATTCTGTAAGTTAGCCCATTTGAGGTTTTCTATGGGGTTGAGATCTGGAGACTGGCTAGGCCACTCCAGGACCTTGAAATGCTTCTTACGAAGCCACTCCTTCGTTGCCCGGGCGGTGTGTTTGGGATCATTGTCATGCTGAAAAGACCCAGCCATGTTTCATCTTCAATGCCCTTGCTGATGGAAGGAGGTTTGCACTCAAAATCTCACGATACATGGCCCCATTCATTCTTTTCCTGTACACGGAACAGTCGTCCTGGTCCCTTTGCAGAGAAACAGCCCCAAAGCATGATGTTGCCACCCCCATGCTTCACAGTAGGTATGGTGTTCTTTGGATGCAACTCAGCATTCTCTCTCCTCCAAACACGACGAGTTGTGTTTCTACCAAACAGTTCTACTTTGGTTTCATCTGACCATATGACATTCTCCCAATCCTCTCCTGGATCATCCAAATGCTCTCTAGCAAACTTCAGACGGGCCCGGACATGTACTGGCTTAAGCAGGGGGACACGTCTGGCACTGCAGGATCTGAGTCCCTGGCGGCGTAGTGTGTTACTGATGGTAGCCTTTGTTACGTTGGTCCCAGCTCTCTGCAGGTCATTCACTAGGTCCCCCCGTGTGGTTCTGGGATTTTTGCTCACCGTTCTTGTGATCATTTTTGACCCCACGGGGTGAAATCTTGTGTGGAGCCCCAGATCGAGGGAGATTATCAGTGGTCTTGTATGTCTTCCATTTTCTAATTATTGCTCCCACAGTTGATTTCTTCACACCAAGCTGCTTGCCTATTGCAGATTCAGTCTTCCCAGCCTGGTGCAGGTCTAAAATTTTGTTTCTGGTGTCCTTCGACAGCTCTTTGGTCTTCACCATAGTGGAGTTTGGAGTGTGACTGTTTGAGGTTGTGGACAGGTGTCTTTTATACTGATAACAAGTTCAAACAGGTGCCATTACTACAGGTAATGAGTGGAAGACAGAGGAGCCTCTTAAAGAAGTAGTTACAGGTCTGTGAGAGCCAGAAATCTTGCTTGTTTGTAGGTGACCAAATACTTATTTTCCACCATAGTTTGCAAATAAATTCTTTCCGAATCAGACAATGTGATTGTCGGGATTTGTTTTCTCATTTTGTCTCTCATAGTTGAGGTCTACCTATGATGTCAATTACAGGCCTCTCTCATCTTTTTGGGGGCGTGGTGGCTCAGCGGGTAAGACGCCAGGCTTGTCGATCGGAAGATCGCAAGTTCGGAGGTTCGAATCCCTAGCCCCACGTGACGGAGTGAGCTCCCGCACTCGCCCCAGCTCTTGCCAACCTAGCAATTCGAAAGTATGCAAATGCAAGTAGATGAATAGGTACCACTTCGGTGGGTAGGTAACAGCGTTCCACGTGCATCATGCCAGCCACATGACCGTGGAAGCGTCTTCGGACAACGCTGGCTCTTCGGCTAACAAACGGAGATGAGCACCGGCCCCTAGAGTCGGACACGACTGCACAAATGTGCGGGGGGAACCTTTACCTTTACCTCATCTTTTTAAGTGGGAGAACTTGCATAATTGGTGGCTGACTAAATACTTTTTTGTCCCACTGTATATAGATTGAAATGGGAATGCCATCATACATTCATAATGAAAAAGTAACAGGCAGATGTATGTTTTTCTGTTTACTTTTCCTTTGAGATTGAAGATTCAGTACTGTCTTTTTTTTTTTTTTTTACTAAACATGGAATCATCTTCTCTTTCTTAGTTGCATTATATCTGTCAGCATTCAGATATGGGTCCATCTTTTCCTTCTTGATATAAGGTGTATTCATATTCACATTTATAGTAGTTGTCTTGGCCACAGCTGGTTAGGTTCACACAACATGCAAAATTATAAAAAGTGGTTCACCGCACAAGTGGGCAGCTTCTGGGAGAGGATCTGCAATTTAGCCTTCTAACCTCTGGTGGACCACAAAAAAAATTCTGATGATGACATGTTGACCTACTGGAAAGCTAGTCTAAAGTATTAATTGTTCTGTTTGGCAATGGGTTCCAAAAATAAAAGATGATTTACTTGCAGTTTTCAACCTGGGATTGTCCGGAGTGTGTTTTGTATAAACAAGGGCTGAAATTATACTTCTGTCCTAACATCTTCCAAATGTGACTTGAAGACCTTAATGCAGGAAATACAACTGAGTTAGTGCTAAAAATAGATCAAAGCCCTGCCATGATGTATCAGTGGGGTCACATAATAACTTTCTAACAGTGCATACAGTATATGGTTGTGGTTTTTTCTCTTGTTTGTTGCTTGTGTTCCATAGAAAAACTGAAGTCAAAATATATGCACAATGATAAAGCTGAAAGCCTTTTTAGATTTAAAAAATCTAGGGGTTTGTCCTTCCCCTAGAAAATTGGTATTTTACCAATCTGCTTAGAATAACTGAACTTATCATTCTTTATGTATAGCAACTTAGTTCTTGAACTAATATTCATTTTTACATATATACAGTGAGGACCAGAAATATTGGAACAAGGGTAACTGTTTTGGCAGTTGGCCTCTGTACACCACCACATTGAAGTTGAAAGGAAACACCCCCAGATGGGAGCAAAGTCAGGACTTTCAGCTGTAATTCAAGGGGGTTGACAAAAGTTGGCCACTAACCATTCAGGAAGTACATCCAGTGGCATACACACACACACATCGTTGGTGGCTCATAAGTAATGGAACAAATGGCTGACAAGCAGCTGCATGGGCAGGTGTGGCCTGTTTCCTGGGTACCCCATGACCAATCAAGCAGATAAAAGGTCTGGAGGTGGTTCTGAGTGTTACATTTGCATTTGGTAGCTGTTCACTGGAACTCCCAACATGAGGTCCAAAGAGGTGTCCATGCGAGTGAAGGAGGCCATCATTAGGCTGAGGAAACAAAATAAACCCATCAGAGAGATAGCAAAAACATTGGGAGTGGCCAATACAACAGTTTTGAACATCCTGAAAAAGAAGGAATTAACTGGCAAGTTCAGCAACAGCAAAAGGCCTGGAAGACAACTAAAGTGGATGACCGCAGAATTCTGCTCATGGTGAAGAGGAACCCTTTCACAACATTTAGCCAGGTCAAGAACGCTCTTGAGGAGGTAGGCATGTCATTGTCAACATCTACAGTCAAGAGACGGCTTTATGTATGTAAATACAGAGGCTTCACAACAAGGTGCAAACCACTGGTAACGCTCAAGAACAGAAAGGCCAGATTAGACTTTGCCAACACCTAAAAAAGTCTGCCCAGTTCTGGAATAAGATTCTTTGGACTGATGAAACCAAGATTAACTTGCACCAGAATGATGGGAAGAGAAAAGTATGGAGAAGGAAAGGAACAGCTCATGATCCAAAGCATACCACATCATCTGTCAAACATGGTGGAGGCAATGTTATGGCATGGGCATGTATGGCTGCCAATGGAACCGGGTCACTGGTGTTTATTGATGACCTGACTGCTGATAAAAGCAGCAGGATGAATTCTGAAGTGTATAGGGCTATACTTTCTGCTCAGATTCAGCCAAATGCTGCCAAACTGATAGGACACCGCTTCATATTGCAGATGGATAATGACCCAAAACATACAGCAAAAGCTACCCAAGGGTTTCTCAAGGCAAAGAAGTGGGATGTTCTTCAATGGCCAAGTCAGTCACCTGATCTCAACCCAATAGAGCATGCTTTTCACTTACTGAAAACAAGACTGAAGGCAGAAAGACCCACAAACAAGCAGCAGCTGAAGGCAGCTGCAGTAAAGGCCTGGCAAAGCATCTCGAGGGAGGAAACTCAGCATTTGGTCGTGTCCATGGGTTTCAGACTTCAGGCAGTCATTGACTGCAAATGATTTTCATCCAGGTATTAAAGGCAACCCTTACGTTTGTAATGATGTTGGTTTGTTCCATTACTTATGAGCCACCAACGATGTGTGTGTGTGTATGCCACTGGCTGTGCTTCCTGAATGGTTAGTGCCCCACTTTTGTCAAACCCCTTGAATTACAGCTGAAAGTTCTGACTTCACTCCCATCTGGGTGTGTTTCCTTTCAACTTCAGTGTGGTGGTGTACAGAGGCCAGCTGCCAAAACAGTTATCCTTGTTCCAATGTTTCTGGTCCTGACTGTATCTTTCCTCATGAACTCAGTGGGATTTTCAATCATCTATGTCAGTTTTTAAAATCTGATATAAGAAGTTTGATTTATTTACATCCACAGATGAAGAAAGCTTCCTTGGAATAATTATTCCCAGTTATTTAAGAGAATTCAAATAATAACTGAAACCCCCTGTTATTTACAAATGGTTATAGAGGCATTGGAGCCAATAAGTATAAGACTTATTATAAATTGCCAAATTGTTGCACAATATCAGTAAATGTTATGGAAAATATATAATTATCAGTGAAATATCATCAGCATATAATTTCCTCCAACCACTGTGATACTCAGAATATCTTCTTTACCTAATAACAGTCCAGTGGTTCCAGTATCAAATTACAAATAAGAGGAGATGAAGGACATCTTCGATGAATTCTGTGAAACATCTTGATAGAAGAAGAGATAATTCTGTTGGCAATATAGTACTACACATTGAAATAGTTGATTTAAAAAAGTGAGAATTGTTCCCCAAATTTTGAGTACACCATATCAAAGAGCTTTCTTGCATTGTGAGACCACCACTGCTGATTTCATTTTTTTATGAATGTACATGCAGTGTCAGTCAATTAATATGCTTGGTGACATTTTATAAAACCAGACTCTGCAGGATGAATACTCAAAGGGTATATCATCTGTTATCTCTGAGCCAAGGTCGTTGTCAGTATTATTTGCATCAACATTTAATATGGAAATTGAATGATAGTTTACAAAGTCAGCAAGATCAAATCAGTCGTACAAACATCCCTGAAGGAGCTTGGAAAAATTGTTTAAAAAGGCATAGACCTCCAGTAATATTGGGACAAAGAACTCAGTATACTCTTATACCACCTAATGGGATAACCATCCAGGTAGGGAGATTTTCTTGTTTCGATAGATGTATTATTTCTTGAAGGATAAGGATGCACCTGAATAGGAAGCTTGACCTTGTGTAAACTTAGAGAGAGATAAATTATATAAAAATTGGTTTATTTCTTCCTCAGTTACCTTTGACCCAGAGTTGAGAATTGAGAATGAAAATACAAAGATTGTGGATTTATTTAGACATAATCATCATATCCTTTGCTCTGGGTATCCACAATAGTAGAGATAATGTTATACTGCAGCTATTTCAGCTCAGAGGCTATTAATTTACCAGGTCTTTCACCTCATTCCCAGTATTTTCCTTTGTAAGTAAATAGAATTAAGTTCCTATTTAGTACTCATGAAAACTTTATATAACTATGGTGTAAGTTGCCTTATATATGTACTCAAATGTTTTTTTTAACTTTTTTCCTACTAAAACTGATTAAAATATTCACCCATAATTATCTAATCAATATGCAAAGTAAATTGTATCACAGTTATTTGATTCATAGCCAAAGTCAATAGTTTTAGAAAACCATGATTAATACTTGCAATATGTTTTAAATAGCTTTCTGGATCTCACGTATTTCTTGTTCCACTACAAATTTTGAGCATTTATTAATCAAAATTATATTTCCAACAGATTTTGAATTTCCACTAATGTATACTTAACTAATTTAACAGATAATCTCTTAGATAAGAAACTTTTTTCTTGTAGAAGAATGTGCATTTCTTGTGACTTCGGGGTTTAAATTGCCTCATTGGCTAGTATCTGCCTACTGTTGGAAGGATATCTGAAGTGTTTTATATTCTGCCTACTGTTGGAAGGATATCTGAAGTGTTTTATAAATGTGGTTGAGAGGATGAGTGTGTGGGGTAAGGGACCTATGTTTAAACCCAGGATTTCCAGTGGTTCGGGAGTGGAGGCTACCGACCTAGGAAGCTCTGGGGGCTGCAGGGCAGGCCATCTGATCAAAGTGGTGACAGGTCGGAGATGTTATAACGGGAACTGGAGGGCAGGCCATCTTTGGGGAAGACGCCCCTGGTGTTTGGTACCGGTGGCGTGTTCCGGCCCTCCAAGTTCAAACCCAGGCCCTGGACGACAGATCCTTGAGGGCCCTGGTCTCCGGCTGCTGCTTCTCAATGCCAGGTCAGTGAACAAGGCCCCCCTCATATGTGATTTGATCACAGAGGAGGAGGCACACCTGGCTTGTATCACCGAGACCTGGCTGGGCCCTGAGGAGGGGGTTTGCCCTATTGGAAATGTGCCCAGTCGGGTTTCAGGTGTGGCGCCAGCCGAGACACCAGGGCAGGGGAGAAGGGGTGGCGGTTGTCATCCAAGAGTCTCTAATGCAGGGCTTTCCAAACTTTTCATGTTGGTGACACGCCTTTTAGCCATGCATAATTTTGTGACACACTAATGAGTCCCCGGCCCACGTGATTGGCTGCCGGCTCCAAACCCCGCCCCCGGCCCACGTGATTGGCTGCCGGCTCCAAACCCCGCCCCCGGCCCATGTGTGGCTGCCGGCTCCAAACCCCGCCCCCGGCCCACGTGATTGGCTGCCGGCTCCAAACCCCGGCCCACGTGATTGGCTGCCGGCTCCAAACCCCGCCCCCGACCCACGTGATTGGCTGCTGGCTCCAAACCCCGCCCCTGGCCCATGTGATTGGCTGCCGGCTCCAAACCCCGCCCCCGGCCCATGTGATTGGCTCCCGGCTCCAAACCCCACCCCACGTGATTGGCTACCGGCTCCAAATCCCGCCCCCTAGCCCCCCAGTCTTGTATTGTATGTATTGTATTGTATGTAATTGTAGATCAGAGCTTTCCAAACTCTGTGTCGCGACACATTTCTGTGTCGCGGCAAGGGCCCAGGTGTGTCGCAGGGGAACCCGGAAGAGGAGGCCATGCACCACGTGCAGCCCCGCCCATCCCTTGCCGCGCCGACAGGTCCCTGCTCTGAAGCCAGCTCTTCAGCTCTTGCCGCAGAAGCCAGGTAAGTTAGCAGCCCGGTAGGGCTGCAACTGGGGGGGAGGGTGCAGGGACGCGACTAGGCTGCCACGCTGGGGGGGTGGAGGTGCAGGGACCGCGAAGTGCGGCGGCCAGAGACATATCTTTTCCTTCCCGAGAAGTGCCATCGGCCTGAAAGCCGAGAAAGGGACGGGGAGGCGGCTCCGCTGCCCGCCTCGCATGGCCCCCGCACCGTCTGTGTCTGCGGCTCCCCTTTCCCCTTGGCGGCCCCAGCTAGGCAGAGGTGGGACTGGGCGGGCGGACAGGCGGTGCTCTCCGCCTCCGTGGCCTGGCCCGCCGCTTCCTCCCATCACCTACAAGCGGAAGATGGCGGCGGTCTGACGCGTGGCTCGCAAGAGCAGAGCGGGGGCTGAGCCGAGGGAGCCTGCCGGCGGCTCCGGCCCAACGAGAGGGCTCCCGGCGCTCCGGGGAGACCCAGCGCGGGTGGCGGGGACGGGGCAGAAGCAGGAGAGGAGCCGCCGGCGGGAGCACGGCACGAGTGCCTTGCCGGCGCCTGCCCGGCTTGCACCGCACTTCGTCAGAGAAGGTAAGACGCCGCGCTGGCGGGCGGGTGGCTGAGAGGCAGGCGGGTGGGCAGGCAGGGGGTCGCCTGCAGCGGGCTCATCTAACCATCCTTCCCGGAGCTGCTGGGGCCGGATGGAGCCGTGTGGGACCGGCATCGCTCCTTCCAGCGGGCGCTCCAAGCCCAGCTGTTCAGCCATCGATTAAGGATCAATCAGGCCCGGGGGCAGGGCTGGCCAGGGGGCTGGGGGGAAGAGGGAAGACTGGTCCCTGTTGCCTGAGACATCCTCATGCATCCTCCCTCCCTCCCCCCACAATATGGCAGCAATAACAACCACAGCGACCACCACCTGCCGCAAAGGCTGTGGCAGAAATGGATCCAAGTGGGGAAAGGTCTTCTGGAGAGTGGAAAGTGCAGGATCCCCGCTCTTTCTTGGGGCTTTCCTTCTCTTTCGGGCCCTGCCTGTTATTGCTGCCATATTGTGGGGGGAGGGGGGAGGATGCGTGAGGATGTCTCAGGCAACAGGGACCCGTCTTCCCCCCCAGCCCCTCGGCCAGCCCTACCCCCGGGCCTGATCGATCCTTGATCTATGCCTGAACAGCTGGGCTTGGAGTGCCCGCTGGGAGGAGCGATGCCGAGTCCCCCACCGCTCCATCCGGCCCCAGCAGCCCCGGGAAGGATGGTCAGATGAGCCCGCTGCAGGCGACCCCCTGCCTGCCCGCCCACCCGCCCCTCAGCTGTCCGCCCGCCTCTCAGCTGCCCGCCCGCGGCGTCTTATCTTCGATGAAGCGTGCTGGAAGCCGGGCAGGTGCCGGTGAGGCGCTCCTCTTGCCGCGCTCCCGCCACGCTCCCGCCGGCGGCTCCTCTCCTTCCGCCCCGTCCCTGCACCGGGAGCCTTCTAGTTGCGCCGGAGCCGCCGGCAAGCTTTCTCGGCTCGGCCCCAGCTCAGCTCTCACGGGCCGCAGGCCGCGCATCAGACCGCCGCCATCTTCTTCTCGTAGGCGGTGGGTGGAAGCGGCAAGAACGCCGCCTGTCCGCTCGCCCAGTCCTGCCTCTGCCTGGATAGGGCCGCCGCCAAGGGGGAGGTGGGTGGCGCGGGGGCCATGCGAGGCGGGCAGCGGAGCCGCCTCCCCGTCCCTTTCTTGGCTGCCAGGCCGCTGGCACTTAAAGATATGTCTCCGGCTGCCGCGCTTCGCGGTGCCTGCACCCCCCACCCCCACCCCCACACGTGGCAGCCTACTTGCGTTTCTGCACTCTCCCACCCAGTTACAGCTGTACCGGGCTGCTAACTTACCTGGCTTCTGCGGCGAGAGCTGAAGAGCTAGGTTCAGAGCAGGGACCTGTCGGCGTGGCAAGGGATGGATGGGGCTCCACGTGGTGCATGGCCTCCTCTTCCGGGTTCCCCCGCGACACACCTGGGCCCTTGCAGCGACACAGAAATGTGTCGCGACACACAGTTTGGAAAGCTCTGCTCTAATGGCTCACAGGGGCACTGCTCCACAAGTGGCTGGCTGTGAGACCCTGTTTTTTAAGTTGGGTTCCCGAGAACAGTTGGGAGTGTTGCTGCTGTACCAGCCTCTCTGCTGCATAGCAACGTCCCTGCCTGAGCTGCTGGAGGCCGTCTTGGGGTTGGCAGTGGAGTTCCCCAGACTTATGGTTCTGGGGGACTTCAATCTGCCGTCTCTGGGACAGACCTCGGAAGCGGCCCGGGAGTTCATGGCTACCATGGCAGCCATGGGCCTATCCCAGATAATTAGGGACCCGACTTGAGACAGTGGCCTCACCCCGGACCTGGTTTTCTTGTCGGAGCAGTGGCAAAGTGATCTGAGGGGAGAGTTAGATCTGTCCCCGTTGTCATAGTCAGACCACGCCCTGGTGACCTTGAAACACTTGTGCCGCCCCACTCCACAGGGAGGCTGGACCCATTCGATTGGTCCGCCCCCGGCGACTTATGGACCCAATGAGGTTTCAGAGGGAGCTGGGGGGTATACCCGAGGATCTGTTCCACGGTCCAGCGGAGGCCTTGGCGGCAGCCTGGAATAGGGACGCCGCTGGGGCCCTGGATAGGATCGCGCCTGTGCGACCTCTCTTGCCTCATTCGGCCCGTCACTCCCCGTGGTTTATGGAGGAGTTGAGGGTTTTGAAGAGGGTTAAGAGACCTCTGGAGCGCCGCTGGAGAAAGACGAAGGCTGAATCGGACCGGACACAATCTAGAGCCGCTGTTAAGGCCTACCTTGTGGTGGTAAGAGCGACGAAATGTGAATATTTCTCCGCTCTTATTGCCTCCGCAGAATGCCACCCGACGACCCTGTTTAAGATAACGAGATCTCTTTTGGGTCAAACACAATCTGACCCATTTACAGGGTCGTTCGGAGGAGTTTTCAGAGCATCTGCAGGAGAAAATCGCTCAGATCCATTCTAAGTTGGACTCTAAGCGTGATACACAGTCTGGGGAGATGACGGAGGAACGTACTTACCCTGTTATCTGGGAACAGTTCGATCCTTTTGGACCTGAGGAAGTGGACAGAATCCTCCAGATTGTGAAGGCCACCACATGTCATTTAGATCCGTGTCCCTCCTGGCTAGTAAAATTGGCCCGGGAGGTGACTGGGTCCAGGCGATGATGAATACATCTCTTGGGGAGGGAGTGTTCCCAGCGGCCTTTAAGGAGGTGCTAGTGCACCCTGTCCTCAAGAAATCATCACTGGACCCTACTATTTTGGAAAACTTTCGTCGAGTCTCCCACCTCCCCTTTCTAGGGAAGAAACAACTCCAGAGGATTCTGGAGGAAACGGATTATCTAGATCCCTTTCAGTCAGGTTTCAGGCTGGGATATGGGACGGAGACTGCATTGGTCGCACTTATGGATGATCTCTGGCAAGGGCGGGATGGAGGGAGTGCATCCATCCTTACCCTCTTAGATCTCTCAGCGGCTTTTGATACCATCGACCATGGTATCCTTCTGGGGTGGCTCAGGGAGTTGGGGGTGGGCAGTGTAGTTCTGCAGTGGTTCACCTCCTTCCTCCGGGGCCGTTCCCAATCAGTGATGATAGGGGAGGAGAGATCTGATCCATGGCCCCTCTTGTGTGGGGTGCCACAGGGTTCGGTGCTCTCCGCTCTCCTGTTTAACATCTATATGAAGCCACTGGGTGAGATCATCCGTCACCACGGGATGAAATACCATCTATATGCTGATGATACTCAGCTGTATATTTCCATTCCGGGTGAAGTAAGTGATGCAGTTGCTGCCCTATCTCAGTGTCTGGAGGCTGTGGGGGCCTGGATGGGGAACAACAGGCTTCGGCTGAACCCTAGTAAGACGGAGTGGCTGTGGATTGATGGCCGCTCGGGATCTAGGAAGTTGTCATCTTTGGTTCTAGATGGGGTGGCACTACCCCATTCGGAGCCAGTGCGGAATTTGGGGGTTCTCCTGGACTCACGACTCCTGCTTGAAGAGCAGGTGGCAGCCGTGGCCAGGAGGGCCTTTGCACAACTTCAGATTGTGCACCAGTTAACGCCCATTCCTGGACCGAGATGCCCTCCGAACAGTCACTCATACCCTTGTCATCTCCCATATAGACTATTGTAATGCGCTCTACATGGGGCTACCCTTGAGGAGTATCCGGAAGTTTCAACTGGTCCAGAATGCAGCTGCGCGGACAGTTATTGGGGCCAGAAGATCGGCACATATGACACCTTTGCTGCGTGAGCTGCATTGGGTACCGGTCTGCTTCCGGGTACAATTCAAGGTGTTGGTTATCACCTTTAAAGCCCTACATGGCATAGGGCCAGGTTACCTGGGGGACCGTCTCATCCCCAGAACATCGACCCGTCCCACCCGATCAGCCAGAGAAGGCTTGCTGTGGACCCCATCGACTAAAGAGTTCCATCTAGCGGGGTCCAGGAGGCGGGCCTTCTCTGCAGTTGCGGCCGCCCTTTGGAATACCTTACCCCCAGAGCTGAGGCTGGTTCCTCGGCTCCCGACCTTCCGTAAAGGCTTAAAGACCTGGTTCTGCCGGCTTGCCTGGGAGGGAAATGCCAACAGTTCCTCTTGGGGATGGCTGGTCCCATGAAGCCTCCCAGTATTACCATTTTTAACATCTTTTATACTTGGATTTTATATTATTTATTATATTGTAATTTTATATTTATGTTTTTAACTATGTTTTATTGTGAACCCCCCAGGGTCCCCGACAGGGGAGATGGGCAGTAATATAAATTTAATAAAATAAAATAAAATTCCACAAAACTAACAGATATGTCACATTGGACTAAAACTGAAATGACGAAACAAATGACAAAAAATAAGTCATTCCCCCTTGCCTCCCAGAATCAGATCAGCCCATTTTCCTCTAAAAAGTGGAAAAATTAAAAAAAATAAATAAAGACTATTATTACTTGAATTTAAACAATCTCTTGAACTTCTCAGCAGCAACTGCATCATAAAGCTTTTTCATGCTAATATCCCAGGAGAAACAAGAAATATTGGAAAAAGAAATGGATTTCATTCCTAGTCTTAACTCCCCTGATTGTCTGAAGTATTGTATTGCTGAAAATCAGGTATTTTATTGTAGAATTTTGGCAGTGAACTCTTGCAGCTTTGGTGGTTGTAAATAATGTGATGGGATCTGCATACAACACATTATCAATTTTTCAACAAGGATGGTTGGTTTACACATCATGCTTTAAAAATTAAGCAGACTATATTATGATTTAGCCTAATGGTTTATCTGTAGTTTTTGCTATGTTGTTTTAAAAGGTTTAACATGTATGGCACTAAAATCTATAGTGAAAAGATTTAACTTGTTTGGCATAGTCTTGAAGTTGCAAATATATGTAATACACAGAAAGCTTCTTTTGAAGCCAATACAGGTAGTCCTTGCTTAACGACCATCCGTTTAATAACGGTCCGAAGTTATGACGGCCTTGGAAAAAGCACTTTACGACCTGTACTCACATTTACCATTGTCACAAAATGTCGCACCACCCCCTCAGTCACGTGATTGTAATTCAGGCACTTGGCAGCCAGCTAGCATTTACAACCAGGTGCAGCGTCCTGCGGTCATATGATTGCGATTTGAGACCTTTTTTGTTGTTTTCTGGCAAAAAAGTCCATTGGGGAAGCTGGATTCGCTTAAGAACCCATGATTCACTTAATGACCTGTGATCTGCTTAATGACCATCGTAAAAATGGTCGTAAAATCGTCCGGTCACATGGTGACTCACTTAACGGCTGCACCACTTAACCAGTTTTCCGGTTCCTATTGTGGTCATTAACTGAGGACTGCCTGTATGCAAAGTGAAGGAGGAATTTTGTATGAAAAATTCCATTTTATTCCAAGACATGAAATAAATGGTAAAACAGAAATGTGATGTTTACTGAAGTCTAATATCTGGGAACAACAATCCATTTGATTTGTTATTTAAATATGCTCAGTCCATATATTGCATGTCAAACCTAAGTTGGCTCAAATATTTTTTTAAATGTATAACGTAAGTTAAAACTTAAATAAAAATGTTTCTAATAAAATGCAGACACTTGGATGTGAAATAATAGAATCAGGGAGAGAAAAATACCCAAATGCTCCTACTGAACTTTTAAAATATTCCTTCTTAAATCCTACAAAGGTGTTTTTCCCCCACAGAGGTCAACGTGGTGGGACAAGTTCCTCACTTTTCCTATTAATGATTCAATTGCATCCATTTTGTACAAGTGTTTTTGAAGATGATGTTGAATAGCATCTCCTCCCAGGAAGTGCAACAGGAAGTAATTCAAAGAAAACCTTTTTTACTTGTGTGTGAGATTTGGTGTAGTTATTAGCACGGACATTTTTGTGTAACTATTTTACTAAATAATATGGATTAGGAATTATCAAAATGGGGATCAGCACAGTACTTATCTAATATTTAAATGTAAAATATGCTGATTTCTGTGAGTTGTCATTTATGAATCACTCTGCTATAGGAAAAGTTGTGAAGACTTTGTTCTGTTTACCTTTTAGAAAATGCAGAACAAAAACCTAAGCATAATTGTTTCTGGGGTACAAAATCTAGTGTTATTTTTCTGATGGTTTGAAAACCTAGCACTCAATCTTAAAAAAAAAAAGACTTGTATGGAATCACTTTATGTTTATTGAGATTTAAAAATTAGTGCACAATTGAAACATTTATGAGTGTTCCAATCCTAGGTTTAAAATTCTCTGTGAATTAAAAATATTAAAGCAGCTGTTAACACCATATTAAAGGACTCTGTGATTCACTTCATATATTTCACTAAATTCCACTGTGGTTTATTTGAGTTTTGGCTTACCATGTGTAAGATCCAAGCTATTGTGTTGTTAACCACAGTATGTGCTTAGTATATTGCATGAATCCAGCCAATGGTGATTTATTGAACAAACTACTGGGACACAATAGTACCATCTTCCCAGTCCCAATACCGTTGTGATACATTAGCCATGCTAATGTCGCGACACACAGTTTAGTGTATTGCGAAGCGGGGGTGCGGGGGCACGCGTGGCGGTGGTGTGTATGGCGGCGGCGGCAGCAGCAACGACGGCAGCGGCGCGCCATCAGTGCTTCCGTGTTTTAGCGAGGCTGACGTGCACGCCGCCACCGTTGCCCCCCCACCGTGCACAGGCGCACGCCGCCGCCGTTGGTGTGTCGCCAGTGGCGGCACTTTGGAAAGCACTGCCCTAGAAAATGGCCCCTAGTGCATCCTTATGAAAGACGCAGTTGGGCAGCTCCTTTAAATGTTCTCTTCCACTCTGCTCACATGACCCAAAGTGGAGCTGCTATTGAGGGGTTGGAAAGAATTCCAGAAGGTATGCTCAGCATGCTTTTCCTACTTTGTTTTTTTCTGTGCAGATGGACATACTTGGCTCCACTAAGTTAGGATTTCTACTTTTGACCATGGACTGTAGGAGTCTTCAAGCTAGTACCTTATTTAGTGTCTCTATTATCAGACTGAGTCTGGAAATGATGCCTCTTTTCATGTTTTTGTTGATGGAAACTTTTCCTATAAGAGCGTCTGTTTATCATATAAAACGTTGCTGTGGTTATTAACAGAAGTCAAATGATTAATTTAGTAATGAATCCAGCAAACCATTCTTGTGAAAATCTGTATTTGAAGCCTTAACAAGAATTCTCAGGAGACATTGACCCTTCTTTTGAGTCTGCAGAGAATTTTATTTAAGGAGTGGCATTTAATATTAAGCTGTCAAATATAATTGCATTCAGTTTATCAATTTCAAAATACCATTTTTTCCCCATGATTTTAAATTAATACACTCTGAAATTCTGAACTTGCTCCCCTTACACTGCCTATTAATCTTGAACAGGAATTGTCCAAATCCCAGATTCCTGTTTTGAACCCTTTCTTTCCTGTTGCCTTTTTGGGGGAAAGCAGCTGTCCTCATCCCTGATATGGGGTAATGGGAGCATCTCTGAGCGAAACCTTATAATTTAGCCTTATTCGGTCTTGATAGACATCTGCTTACTTGGATATCATTTTTGTGTATGCGAAGGATCCTTGCTGCAAATCACCCACAGAGACCCAACTGTTCAGTGAAATCTTTTGGAGAGGAAAGGGCTGCCTGTAGCTCACATGTCGAATTGTACACCGGAATGGATCACCTGATCAAGGCTGTCTAACTCTCTAGAACAAAGAACTCATGGAAGAGTTGTCTTCTATTAGCCTTGGCTTTGGAAGTTGTTGATTCATCGAAATGTCTCCAAAGCATAACGGAAAGTAAGGAATAATGCCTAGCTCAACAGATAACAGATTGGAGCTCTCATATTGAGCAGCTTGGTTCATCTATAACTTGTGGCTTATAACTTGTATGTTGGAGGTTGTTGAAAGCTACAAAGAGTTTTTGTGCGAGCTAGATTAATGTAGTAACATCTAGACCTTAAGACATGATTTCTAAAGCTGAGTTTCTCTCTTTAGAATGGCCTTTTAAAGATGGTGAGGTGGAATTATCATGTTTGAAAGTAGAATGCTGTTTAGCTATTTCTCAGCTAAACTGAACTTTAGAACTTTTATCAGGTTGAAATTATGCAAAGGGAAAAACCATGATAAATTGCTGCATTCTTGCTTATGAGTGAGGGTTCTTACTATATTTTTCTGGAATATGCCTTCTTCATAGAAGCTATTACTTCTTTGTTATTGAATTGAAAAAAAAAGAAATACTCTCTTTTGTTCTGTTGCATAAAAATGTTATATTCTACTCTACATATCTCCAAGTCTCTTGTGCTTTACTTATTAAACCCCCCTGGTGCTATCATGGGAAAAGGAATGATTTTCTGTATCCTGTTCCTGCTTGAGCAAGGTGATGTTTTTGAAGAACTTAGAATTACTTTTTTTCCTTGAGGGATTTTTGCTTCAGTTTTTCTTTGTACTGTATTCAGAAGCTGTGCTAGTAATGCTGGTATGTTAGGATTCATTGTGCATTTATATGATTCAGTGAAAGGAGGCAAACTTCATATTTCCAACATGTGGGAATATACATCATAAACACTTATTGATGGTCTTAAACATATGGCATAGTATTAAACATATCAAGAAGTCCCTTCCCCTTGTATTTTGCCATATGGATTATTGATTTAATGTGGGAATTTATTTATTTGATTTAAATAGCCTCCAATGTCGTAATAGCTACCCTGGGTGGCTTCCAACAGCTAAAAGCAATACAAACAACATAATATATAACATGGACAATAGCCTAGGATATAACAATCACATCACGGGCTGTAAGTAACAGTCTGACCCACATGCCTGGCAACACATCCATGTCTTAAGAGTCTTCTGAAAAGTTGGCATGGTCAGGGCCAACTTGATCTCGGGTAGAACAGCGTTCCAAAGGGCAGGCGCAGCAACAGAAAAGAACTGCTTCCTGGTTTCTGCAAGATGACATTCTTTGACTGGATCTGCAACAGGCCTCTCCTGCTGGATCTAGTGCAGAGCTTTCCAAACTGTGTGTCGCGACACAAAAGTGTGTCGCCACACACAGCGTGGTGTGTCGCCACACCACCCGGAAGCGGCGGCGCGCGCGTGCACGGCGGCCACCACGCACGCGCGCGCCGCCGCACGCCCCCCCGCGCCGCCGCCGTGCACGCGCTCTGCCGCACGCCGCCGTGCGCGCGCTCCGCCGCACGCCCCCCCGCGCCGCCGCCGTGCGTGCGCGCCGCCGCACGCCCCCCCGCGCCGTCGCCGTGTGCGCGCGTGTCACCGCCGCCGCCGCCGCCGCTCGGTGTGTCGCCAGCGGCGGCACTTTGGAAAGCCCTGATCTAGTGGAACAGGTAGAAACAATTGGAGAGAGGCAATCCTGCAAATAACCTGGCCCTATGCTATTAAGGGCTTTATAAGTGACAACCAGCAATTTGAATTGTACTTGGAAGCACACTGGAAGCCTGTCCAGCTTGCAGAACAAGATGCGTGTGCACCAAGGTGCAGTCATAACTGCTTGTGCTGCTGCATTCTGCGCTAGCTGTAACATCTGGATGCTTGTCAAGTGCAGCCCCATGTAGACTGCATTAGTAATCCACTCAAGAGGTAACCAGTGCATAAGTGAAAGGGCTGAATTGGTCACAAGATGAAGACATGCAAAAGCCCTCCTGGCCCTGGCTGCCACCTACTCCTCAAGGAGGAGCTGAGAGTCCAGGAGGACCCCCAAGTTGCACAGAGGTTCTGTTTGGGGTAGTGCAACCCTATCCAGAACAAGAGATGGAAAATCCCTGGATTCAGAAGGCCTTAAAACCCAAGGCCACTCAGTCTTGTTAGAGTTGAGCTCAAGTCTGTTCTTCCCCATTCAGGCCCTCACAGCCTTGAGACACAGACAGAACATCCACTGCATCACTTGGTTAGCCAGGGGTGAAATGTAAAGCGGGATTTCATCAACAAACTGATGATAGCTCGCCCCATGCCAGTGGAGAACTTCCCCCAATGGTTTTATGTAGATGTTAAGCAGGAGTGGAGAGAACATTGGGTCCAAAGCAGGTGCTGTGAGTTAGGCCTCTTTTCCCCACCAAAACCGACTGGAACTAGCCCCAGAAGAAGGAGGAGAACAAGTGTAACACTTTGATTCTTGCTCCCAATCCCCAAAGTTGGTCCAGACAAATAGCATGATAGTATGAAAAGTTGCTGAGAGGTCAAGAGGAGTGAAGATGAACACACCTCTGCTCCTGCCAGAGATCATCCACAAGTGCAATCAGTGCAAGTTTGGTTCCATACCCAGGCCTGGAACTAGACTGAAAGGGATCCAGATACTGCAATCTACTTCCCTCAGAGTTCTCTGAAGTTGCAGCATGACTACCTTCTTAGCAACCTTCCCCCCAAAAAGGGAAGATTAGAGAGAGAACCAAAATTATCTAACATAGTCAGGTCCAGCAATGGCTTCTTGAGATGGCGAACTACCACCACCTTCAAACCTGGAGGACCATTCTCTCAAAGAAGAATTTACTACAACTGGAACACAACTGCATGTTATCTCCTGGGAAGCCCAGGAGGGAAATGGGTCCAATATACAGGTGGCCAAGCGTACAGTTCCAGAAACACTCTTGACAGCATGTAGCTGTCAGATGTTGTTTATCATCTGGAAACACACACATTTCCTACCTCTACTTTAATTGTGCAGCAGCAAGGCTAAGCCTGCTGGATGAAAAACTGGAGGTCTTAAACTCTCTCTTCCTGAAGCTCTCTAGGTCAGCATGTCTTAGTTTCACCTGTTGCCTTGGTTTTCAGCCTGATGGTTGCTTTCACCACCTGTTTTCCAGTGGAATACTTTTACTTGACATCCTTTCATATATTGATTCACACATCTTTGTTTTTTAAAGTTCTTGACTAATTTAGCAGTGTAGAAATATTTCTATAGGAGGATTTTCTGATCTGATCTCTGGAGTGGTAATCAGTCCTGGTTTGTGTAAGCCCTGGTTTCAGACTCAAAGGTTCAGTTTCTTTTGTTGTTTGGTTCATTCATTCACTTTGCATGCACTGTTTCTCCCTGAGCATGCCTGATGCTCAGGAGAACAACATATGTTTTGTTGAATACCCATGCTGCTCTAATGACTGTTTTAACTTTTGAAAGGAAAAAATATATATGCAAGGATGCACACATATACCTACCTGCAAACATAAAAGTACTTCTGTCAGAATAGAAAACTTGTTCTAAAGGGCAGTAGAGCTCTCTTCCTAAATGTTTAGGGCATAGCATATTATTTTTATACATTCAGTTGTACAAACCAGTTTATTGGGGAGCTCTACGTTGTTTCAGAGATTAAATACATAATTGCTAAGTGAAATCTTTCAGTTTTCTTTTATAGACATACAGGGATAAATTACTATATTTTTTCTAGTGCTCTTTGCAGAATTAGAGCCTGAGCCTATGCTGAATTGTAAGAACAGAGTTTCAAGCTAGGGACAACTATAGTAGACTGCACCAGATGTAAGTAGTCAGAAAGAGTGATCCATCAAAATGTCCATCAAAACGTTCAAATGCAACTGTCAGCAACCCTCTCTCCAGGATACCATTTGCCTATGTAATGCTTCTAAACTGGAAATGTGAGGTTGATTTGAGTCCTCCAACATGGACATGAGAGGTCACGCATAGGCCTGTTTCACACATCAAGCTAAGCCAGTGGCTTATTGAATGAATTGAATTGGCACAATTGTCTCACATACATCATGATAAACCAGACAGATTACATTATCACTAAGTACAATGTGTAAATCCAGTCATAATGTTTCTGTTCAAAAATAGGATGCATTGGCATTATTCTCAACTTGTATTATTACATAAAGGTAAAGGTTCCCCCCGCACATTTGTGCAGTTGTGTCCAACTCTAGGGGCCGGTGCTCATCTCCGTTTGTTAGCCGAAGAGCCAGCATTGTCCAAAGACGCTTCCGTGGTCATGTGGCCGGCATGACACACGTGGAAAGCTGTTACCTACCCACTGAAGTGGTACCTATTAATCTACTTGCATTTGCATGCTTTCGAATTTCTAGGGTGGCAAGAGCTGGGGCGAGTGCGGGAGCTCACTCCGTCATGGGCTAGGGATTCGAACCTCCAAACTTGCGACCTTCCGATCGACAAGCCTGGCGTCTTACCCACTGAGCCACCACGCCCCCATTGTTACATATCTGTTGGGCAATTGCTTGTGTTATCTGTATATTCCTTGTAAATTCTGTAATGCAATCTGTAGATCATGGGCTGCGTAGAAGACTGTTGACCTGCTTGCTGCTAGTAGTTTTTTTGGTCTTTCTGTTTAGGAGCAGAAATAAAGCTAGAGAAGGATACAGATGAGCCTGGTAACCATAGTGATCTTATCAGAACAGTGCTGTTGAATAGTACTGCAGGCAGTCCCTGCAGATACACATATTGCCATAAGCTTAAGTACTTGGTATAATTCTTGTTGTTACACTGTAGCATTTTTGCTTGGTAATCTATCATAAATTTTGCAGAATCTGTTAAGACTTTTCTGGTCTCCTTTTGTATCTAAAAAAAAAAAGCATATTAGTAAAAGAAAGTAATGTGCCTGGGAATAAGACCAAATGATACTTTAATTAGATGTCTCTCTTCTGAAAGCTAAATGTAGCTTTTTTATAATAGGGAAGATTTGGTAGCAAATTATGAAAGGTAAAGGTTTTCCCCTGCACAGTCGTGTCTGACTCTAGGGGCCGGTGCTCATCTCCGTTTCTTAGCCAAAGAGCCAGCATTGTCCAAAGACGCTTCCGCGGTCATGTGGCCGGCATGACAAGCATGGAACGCTGTTATCATCCCACCAAAGTGGTACCTATTTATCTACTTGCATTTGCATGCTTTCGAATGGCTAGTTTGGCAAGAAGCAAAGTATAAGTTTTATTTATATTCTGTCAAGAATTGAACAAGAAACAAAGAAAACAACTTTTCCTGTTCAAAAACTCTGGAATATAAAATAACAAATAAGAACAAGAATATATTGATAAAGTTCTCCAGAATAAGATGTTAAATGCAAGTGGCAAATATAACAATAAATTTTACAATGTAATAAGTAGAGAAGCAAAAATAAATAAAATCAAAGAAATAATAGGCAATGGAAGACAACAGTTTTAAGAGTTATTTAAAAAAGAGTTAACAGCAACTACTTGAAATAATATGTGCAAAAAGAAAATTGTGGAAAGATCTAAAGGATAGTGTTTAATTCTTTGCTAAACATTTTGGTTAAGGACATTTCAATAATGCTAAGAGGGCAAACCCATATTTTAAAAGAGGTTCAGCAGTAAGAATTTCAAAACAATGGGAATAAAACACTTATTAGGAATTCAGGTAAAAAATGAATGGTTAGGCAATCAAAAGAGAATGAAAGACCCTAGAAGGGATTTTTAAGAAACAAAACGATCAAGTAATTCTATTCTGTGCATCTTCTGTCTTGAAGATAGATTTGGAAACTCTCCCAATGCCCACCGTTTTACCTAGGGGAAATTTGCAAGAGACTGAGGTTGATGCTGGAGAAGTGAGGAGAAGGAAGGATAAAGGAATGGCCTTGAAGAGCACTATTTATAATTTTTATTATTTTTTAATGGATACTACCATTTATAGCATTCATTCCAATTCAACATATCTTTATCATTCCTATAGAAATCACTGAAACATTATTCCAATATTCCCTCACTTCAGTTTCATCCCAAACAATTTCATCATTTTGTTTTTTAATTTCATTCACCTTGTTGGAATATCCCCGTTCACCCCTCTTTACCCATCTTATAAATCAGTCTTTATTTCCATCAAAATCACTTCGCATTTTCTCTGCCTCTTTTTAAATCTGTACTATTCCTTGCTCATTTACATTCTTTGCTACTATCGTTTTCTTTCTCTAAATATTATACAGTACCACCTTCATGTCCTAATGTCTTGTACAAAGCATTATCAGCATTTTTTTCTCATCCATAGCCTCTTTCGTTTTACCATTTCACCAAGCATCCCTTTTCATATTTCACATTACCATAATTCCACTCTTTGTAGCACTCTGTAACAATTGTTTTCATTCTGCTTTAAGCGGTTTCCATATTTTCTCTCTTTATATCCCAGTTCCATTCGTTACTTGGGAGATCAATTTGTCTTCCAAAACTTTTTCATACAGAGATGGTATTTCCACAGTTTTTCTATTTTACTCTCAATTTCTTTCACTTTCCCCCCCTTTTCTTTCATGTCTAGTTTTTCCTAGGAATTATTCTTAACACTACCAAACAATGATCTGTCCCACATTCAAATTCTCTCATTACCCTTGTATCCTTCAATGATCATAACCATATCAATCATGTTTTCTTCCTTCGTCATGTTCACATATGAATAATGCTTTAACTTCAATATTTGAGACACAGATATTCAACAATCACCATTATTGTTCATTCTTGAGTCTCCAGATCAGCCTTTCTCAACCTTTTGACCCTGGAGGAACCCTTGAAATATTTTTCAGGCCTCGGGGAACCCCTGCACATTCAGGCTCAAAGATAGGCCAGAAGTTACGAAATCATTATCTTCGTTTCATGTGTAGGCCTGTATATATGCATTAACAGTGTTCTTAAACTAAAAATAAAGAATGAAACTTACCTCTTTAATGTGAAGTTGCCTGAATTTGAAATAATTTTTTAAATAAATTGTGATTTCCCAGGGAACCCCTAGTGACCTCTTGTGGGACCCTAGGGTTCCACAGAACCCTGATTGAGAAACCCTACTTCAGATGATCCAATACTTTTCTCTGTACTATTTGGGCTCATTCCCAACCATCCATTTGTTTCCTAACAATGTATTTTTCCCCCTGGATTGTATTAATTTAGAATGTTGCACATTTTTTCCAGAGCTTTTTATCTGTTTGTTTCATTAGCATAATGGAAGCTAAACTTAGCACCATCCTATGGATTCTTACTTTCAGATGCACCCCTGGCAATCTATATTATACCGATATACATGTTAGCCCTTCTCCAGAAGATATTTTTTTGTTTCTTCCTCTTATTTCATACAGACGTCTATTCATTAATTCATGCTTTTCACCATTTGATGTTTTTCATTCACATCACAATCTTCCATGAGCTGTGGTCATCACTGGATGAACTATAGAAATTGACTTTCACTGCATATCATGGCTTTAGTCAATTTTGCTTTGCCATAATGCTTTTGAGTGAGATAGATGGATTTATTTTACATTTTTTGTGTTGCATTATATTTGAATTATATGTACCTAGTTTGATTGTAAACCACCGTGAATCCTAGAGGGCAGCATACAAAAGTTTGTTTAAACAAATTAACTAATAAATAGTGAAGGTGTAAACTAGGTTACCAACCTTAGTCATAAGTGTGCCACATGCAGTGTTCCCTGCAAATGTTAAGAACAATATGAGTCAGTTTTGGTGTGTTTTGCCAGTATGCCACAAATGTAACTGAAGTCAAAGCATGTTCATTGCCTTCTATGCAAGTTAGGATCTCTAATTTAGAGAGCACCTTGCAAACCAGCATAGTGTTGCCCTCATTCCATCAAATAGGAGTTAAAAGCAGTATACTGACACACATTCAGAATTTCAAAACTGTTTAGCAGGCAACTAGTTTGCAGAGATTTGTTTGTCTCCTGGTAGTCCATTGTTCAGGTAAGGAAGAAAAGCAAGTCCCAGAGAAAAGGGTCAGTGCTGGCTCTTCTCACTATGCAGTCCCAGGTAGTTTATTCCCAGTGAAATTAGATTATTGATAGAAGAAAGTTTCCCATCCTTGGAAGACAACTGTTACAGAAAGAATAAACTTTGTAGAAATACAGCTGGGAAACATGATGTTCAACAAATGGGTTTGGGGCCTAATCCTTTAGGATTTCTATCACATTTTAACTATTATTTCATAAAATGATTGATCATGTGCAAGTACGTCTGTAATTTCTAATCTGTTAGACAAATGATCAATTAAGTATAAGATAATAGATTCTCATTAGGACAACATTCAGTCCCATTTAATAAGTATGTGTGAATATTATACATATAGTGTATAACTAAAATGTATTACTAGTACTAATACTAGATAGGCAATGAAGTACAACAATAAAGTAGGTAGAAAAGTTGGTAGTGTAGCACAGATAATTCTGTGTAAATTTAGCTATCCCTAGTTTGTGTAGTTTGCTGAGATGTACATTGCTTCTGTTACATAAGGTATAACTCTAGGATATTACTTTATTGCACATATCAAAATTATTGTTTGAAAAATACATATTTTCCCCAAGAGGTTACATTATTATTATTTGGAAAACTTATTTTATCCTAAAGTAAGTTGTATCTCTTAAGTGTTGCAACATTAGAGCAGTGTAGTCTCATTGAGGGGTAGGTGTAATACAAGATGTGACAATATATCTAGGCAGCTGGTGATGCAATTTATAGTCATTCATCCATGGGAATACTGCTAGTTAAAGTACAATCCCGTATATTCCAAGTTATAACAGCAGAAAAACACAGACAGACGGACAGAGTTGTAAGCAAACTTGAAAACTTTATCTTTCTGTAGTGAATGCAGAAAATGGAGAACTATTTCAGTGGCTGCTCATAATTATGAAACTGCCTTCCATTGGAGATGTGCCTGATCACAGGATTTGTTTTCAGAAGCATTGTGCAATGTTTTCATCTGATTTGGCTTATCTTGGGGCTAAGTTATTTTTATGTATGGAATATAAGAAGGAGATGGACGATGATTAAATTTGAAATATAAATAAATAAATATAATCCTGCTTTGTCATAAATTAGATTTTCTTGTTTGCAGACATCTTTCTCTTAACCCAGAGGAAGATTCAAACCTTTTGCTGCTGTAGGACAAACATTTTACTATAGGAAAAATAAAGGAAGGGATTTCCTGGCCTATTGCTGAGAGTTAATCCTTTATTTTTGATGCAGTGCAGCAGGAAGCAGTTTATGGACTAGCAGTAGTCCTAAGATCTAAGTGTGCTAACCACTAACTTAAGTTTTTACAGATGACTAGTAATATTTTTGGAAAGGAAGGGTGGAATTGCTCAGATGGTTTTAGTACTGTTGAAAAGATACTCATGAATTTTTAAAGTACTATATTCAGAGAAAATGTGTGAAGAGCTATCATGTTCTCTAGGACAGTACACTGTATCTATTTAATTTACATAATTTAACTATAATAATATAAGAGGAAAACAGTTCTGCTTTTATTTTATTTGAGCATTTTTCCTAGTTTTTAGTTGCTGGAATTATTAAAATTTATTAATATATGCTGGTACTATATTAGACACTTTCACGGGCTTGCCACAAAGATGGAGGATTATCTGTAGAAAACAGCTTTTAGACATGGGTGTTTTTTCATTGATTGTACAGGAAATCATTAATGCAGGAAGGCTGAGTAGGGTGAGTCTTTGTTTTTTCTTTTTTCTTTTTCAAATTAATTTGTGCCAAGCTTGCAGTCAGCTTTCTGTTTCTCAGAAAAAAATTGGATGATTGTAATATAATCCTTGCAGCTTACTGTTTCATTTTGTGATGCTGTTGTTAATTAAACACTTTAATTTGGTTCTTCATTGAACATGCTGCTCAGTACAGAGGATGGACAGTTCACCCCTGCAGTTGCACGGTGCATTCATAAAGGGAACTCTGTTCAATTGGGCTTATCAGACTTTTCCATAGGAGGTCAGTGCTTCTGATAACATGCTACAGAGTTTAATGGCAGAATTTAATATACATTATAGTTTCACAGGAGCTTCAGTCCACTAAGGGATGCGTGATGGTAACAAAGAGTAACATATTTGCCTCTTCAAAATGAACAGTGGCTGTACTGCCGATTTTTTAAAAAGGAGACAGGAAGTGATGAACAAAGACCTTGAATGCGAACAGGAAACCTTTTAACTGTTTTGCAAACCTATACTAAATTTGCTTAGTTTCCTTTTATAATATTTGTAATCACATACTATATTTATCCAAAATGAAGATTATTTTTTTCAAATAATTTTATATATGTAAGGAGGAGGAATCAGTTTAATTTCACTGAGAATACAGCAATAGAGGAACAGAGAAGCATAAAGCTCCCTGCTGGGGTGTGGTCCAACCACAATAAAAAATGCAATGTTGAAAGAGAGTTAATAGGTAGGAAGTACAAATACTGAAAACAACTGGCTGAAGATTTAAGAGAGAAGGAAAAACTACTGCCATTGATACAATGGGAGAGGGGTGAAGTTACTAGTCCTGCCCTAGAGGATGAGTATATGCAATGAAGAGCCTCCTCTATCCATGGAGACTCTTCATTTAATCAAAGACTTAGGAAAATCAGGATTCTCAGTCAGTAGAGACAAGTGTATTGCAGTTGCTCACCCTCCATGCATAGAAGAAAATGAGAGGAGAATGAAGTTACTGTATGGACTGAACAGGATTACAACTTCTATGTGTACTTACTATATCTGTTAGAGCAGAGCTTTCCAAACTTTTCATGTTGGTGACACACTTTTTAGACATGCATCATTTCACGACACACTCTTCCGACAGGGCACAAGGCAGGCACTAGGACTTGCGTGGAATCCTAGCAGGGCAGGTTTGGAGGCAGCAAGGTACAAGGCAGGCACTAGGACCTGCATGGAATCCTGGCAGGGCTCGGAGGCAGCAGCAGCCGTGACACACCCAGACACTGCAGCCGACACACTAGTGTTGCGACACAGTTTGGAAAACTCTGTGTGCCATTGACTCAATGGGACTTAATACTGAGTAAGCATACATATGTTTCTTTATGCTTGGAGCCCGTTTCCTTACTGCAGACAGAAAGAAAACAGTTCAGTACTCCAACAAATCCTAAAGGAAATCAACCCTGACTGCTCATTGGAAGGACAGATACTGAAGCTGAAGCTCAAATACTTTGGCCACCTAATGCGAAGAGAGGACTCACTGGAAAAGACCCTGATGCTGGGAAAGACTGAAGGCAAAAGGAGAAGGGGACGGCAGAGGGTGAGATGGTTAGATAGCATCACTGATGTAATGAACATGAATTTGAGTAAACTCCAGGAGACAGTGGAGGACAGGAAGGCCTGGCGTGCTATGGTCCATGAGGTCACGAAGAGTCGGACACGACTAAACGACTGAACAACAACAACAACAACAACAAAGTTTTTCCTAGTTTTTACTGCAGCTTACATGGAGTAAATTGACTACACAGATCCATCCACATACAGTAATAGCAGTATATATATTTACCTATCTGGGACTTGCAAGTATGTATGAGGTTTGTCTAGTTGAGTCAATTGATGGAGGAAAAACAGTAGACATCAGAATAGTACTAGGTAGGGAAAGGCTGGATGAGGAGACACTCTGAATGTATTTAACACACCATATTAAAAAAAATTGAATAAGAAAAATTAATACTGCAGTCATATTGAATGTTCAGTACATGAGAGTTCTGCTGTTCTCCAGTTCTACTTGGATATAGAATTCATAGTTTGAGGAAGACACTCTCTTATTTGTAAATACTGGAAAAACAGTATTATGTACTTGAAGGAAAGATGATATTCTATTTGCTCTCTATTCTCAAGTTGGCTTATAATCACTCAGTGGGTAAGGGTAAGGTGTGTAAATATTTACTGTCTCTTCTTTATATGGGACAGGTTACTTCCTAATAAGAACAAATTAATAGAAAACAAAAAATACATAAGGGCTGTTTTAACTAGACTTTTTGGATTACTTTTTCCATAATTCCCAGCTACCCAACAGAAAGACTAGGAAGACTGTTTTAAAGGATGAAGAAAATTGAAGGGCTATTTTGTATTAATATGGAAGGCATGTTCACAGTACTGCAATTAGTCAAGGTACTGGGTTGAGACAGACTAAATAGGAGGCAGTATAGATTACATCAGCTTTGATAGGGGAAAAAGAATTTCTGAAAGGGGCAGGGTTTCCTGTGGCAGAAAGGGGAAATGTTTGGGACCTATTTTGTTGCCTTTTCTGGATGGTTGAGCAACAGATCTGTTTACTTGCTGGATCTCTGTTGTCTGCTTTAAATTTCCTTTAAATGATTTGGCTGTTGAATAACAGCTTGTCTTGTGCTGAATGGTTGTGCCTCAGTTTAGACATAAGTTCCAGGCCTGTATATAAATAACATCCTATGTAAGTTTTAAGGGCAACATTTGTTTGAATATTTCCTTCATCAGGATAACCTCATTTTGCTGTAAATAATAGTTTAGCAAATATAAAATGCAGTACAATTAGTTTTTAAAGATAGTTGGCTGATTCAGTACAGGTTTCCTGAAGAGGACGGCCATGAGTACGGGCTGTTGAACAGTTAGTGCTGCTCCTCTCTCTCTTTTTCATCCATTCCAACAAAGAGAGCCAATAAATTGTGGGTGTCACTACTAGCAGAGCTGATCATGTGCTAATATGTGGGTGATTATGTGCTAATATATTTCTTCCCCTATTCTAGCAGTCGTCATATAGACTTGATTGACGTTTTCTGATGCTACTTCTTAATGATGAATTCTAAAATTATATGGTTTGCATGGATGCTGAATGCTTTCCAAATAATAAGCTTTGCCCATTAAATAGATTAAATAATGGTAGACTAATTCAATATAACTTATGAGCAACATGAGCAACTTATTAAAGAAAGTAGATATTTCCTTAGCTTCCTGTGCAGGCAAAGGTTTTTATCTCTTGAGGTTGTATCAGATTGGTCTTCCCCTTCTTGCACTTGACTTTTTAGACATCAAATAATGTCTCTCATTTCCCTTGCAAATCTTCGTGGCCAGAGATGACTTACGCTGTACACTTCTGTATTTTTAAAGAAAGAGAGGTTGGGGATCTCCATGCATGTAAGGCTTTGTTGGTATGAACATACTTACTGAATTCCACAAAAATAAGATCAAGCGATTAAAAGGCAAACGGCCAATACTTCTGCTTTCTTCTACTATCCTTGTCTTTTCTCTTGGAATTCTTGTCATCTTTATCCAAGTCCATTTGTATTTTCCATGTAGTAACTCCAGTAGATATCTTATATCTATTACATGAAATAATTCTAAGGAGACAGACAAATGGGCAGGTAAGCTGAATGTGGTTCCATTCCTTTGCTCTGGCCACAACTGTGTCTCAGTTATTTGATAGGCAAATGAATTCCCTTTTTCCATACCTATAATTGTTTACATATTGGGATATTTGAGTGCATACAATCTTGTACAAAAGACAAAACTCTTTTTTTTTTTTTTGAATCTTTATTCTTTACACCGTTAAAATACACATACAAGAAAAAGAACACAGAAAAAGAAAAGAAAAAATTCTACAAACATAAAACAGAACACAATACATTACATAACACAATCCATTGCATAATTACATTTCTTGTTTCATTAAAATACATCTTTACCCTCTTTCCCTAACTTCCTTATCCTTCTTCCCTCTTCTTCCCTCTTCTTTTCGGCACCTTCTTAAACACTCTAACCACGTCCTTCTTTCCTTCCTCTACCTACTCTTACCTTCTCTACTTTCCTTTACAAAAAAAAACAAAAAAAAACACACCTAACCAGACAAACAAAATGAACTTCCTACTTTCTCACCACTATTCTCTAGAACTATTCTCTAGACAAAACTCTTCTGGGGAAAATATCTAAAGCTTGTTAGCTGGTTAAATTCTAGTCTTTGTTTTAAATCTAAAGAAAGTGTTCTTTAATTCTCTGCTTTTTTCTCATTTCAGTAAATGGAAACAGATGACTTAAGAAATGATGAATTTTGATGCCCCTAAAAAAAAGAGAATCTTATTAGCAGTCTATGCAGCAGTCTATGCATGAACGGCAGAGATACTGGAAACAGAAAGAGATAAAATCTTATTTGAAGTTAGTTATTTGAAATCCCTAATGTGGAGATTGTACACTGCATATAGCAAATGATTGTTGGTAATAAATGCAAAGTATTTTTCAGCTTTGCATGGCAAAAGTAATTGACATCTGCCTTGATTATGAAGTGGTATCATGCCAGGGAAAACATGCCTGCGCCATAAGGCAGTCTAGAAAATAGTCTTAGTTACCCATTAGTTAACAGCTGTTGCTGCTCCTTCTTTTATTATTATTAATTTCTTCCATGATTCCTGTTACCCAAGTCAACATTTAATCTAGTAACATAACTCACGTAACAGGCATTGGCTACACTGAATGAGTTTAGCGGAAAGATGCTATGGAGGTTTGGGGCAGGCTACTAAAACATTTTGTAGTCATGCCAGTTACCATCCAACTTGTATAGTTTACGTTTCTTCAGCCCATTTTCTATGGAAAATTCTCTTTGCTTGTTATCTTTTTAATTTTCTTGGCAAATACTTTCTTCGCTTATTTCAGTGCTCAAATAATGCAGCTTTTATTTCAGTATATAAAGTATATCCTTCATTGCTCAGTTTTCCCATGTTCCCTTTCTACACTGTCTTCTTGTACACCAGTAACAGGATTTATTTCTTCTGTTACTGCTCTTTTAATTTTTTGTCAACACTACTTTCGCCTATTTTATTTCCTCATTTTAAGCTGTTTTTATTTATGGAGTTAGTGCACTGTACTAACACCCAGTTCTCCTCTTTTTAATATATTTTCTAATATTTACCCTGCTTGTTGAATATGTTTGGAAGCAGAGCACTGAACAAGCGGTTTGACTAGATGACTTTCAAGGTCCTTTCCAACTCATATGTTTTGATTGTGTGAAAAGCATTTTATGGTTTGCAGAATAGCCAACCATACAATGTATGGTAGCATTGTGTGGTTTGCAGAATAGCAATTAAAAATGATAGTTTTGATTGCAAATTATTGCAGCTTTATGTTTTTAATATTGGTACTATTAAAATTCCAGTTGTATTTCAACTTTGATGGATCAATATGTTTTGACAGAATCCTTTTTTTAAATTGAATGCTTTAAAGAAAATATATAAGCAAGTACAAAAAAGAACATGAAAGAATATAATACAAATGAATAATCCAGGGATTTAAAAATGTGGAGGTTATATCTTTCTAATCTATCATTTTTTTAATCTCTTCAATTGTGTCTGATTCTCGCAGACTACCTGGACAAGTCCTTGCAGTTTTCTTGGCAAGGTTTTTCAGAAGTGGTTTGCCATTGCCTCCTTCCTAGGGCTGAGAGAAAGCGACTGGCCCAAGGTCACCCAGTTGGCTTCATGCCTAGGGCAGAACTAGAACTCACGCTCTCCCGGTTTCTAGCCTGATGCCTTATCCACTACACCAAACTGGCTCTCAATGTATCATTAATTAGTTGTAAATAGTTGAGTATATTGTATATATTACATCATGCTAAAAAACTAAGAATTGTTATTGAACTTGAACTAGAATTGATTATCAAGAGCACAATATAAATTGTGAATAAAATAATTTGTTACGATAAATTCAATCCATTTTACCAAAATCTGTTCTGATTTAAGTATCTCATAAATTTGAAATATAAAATCTGGGAATAGATAAACCTAAATTTTGAGTGTGCTAATCCATATATTAGATTATAGTCTAAAAATGGTCAGTAAGTCTTACACTTAAGACAAGGCTGTATATTATCACCCTGCTTATTTAACTTATATGCAGAGTACATCATGAGAAATGCCGGGCTGGATGAATCACAAGCCGGAGTTAAGATTGCTGGGAGAAATATCAACAACCTCAGATATGCAGACGATACCACCCTAATGGCAGAAAGTGAAGAGGAACTAAAGAGCCTCTTGATGAGGGTGAAAGAGGAGAGTGCAAAAGCTGGCTTGAAACTCAACATTAAAAAAACTCAGATCATGGCATCTGGTCCCATCACTTCCTGGAAAATAGAAGGGGAAGAAATGGAAGCAGTGACAGATTTTATTTCCTTGGGCTCCAAGATCACCGCAGACGGTGACTGCAGCCATGAAATTAAAAGACGCTTACTCCTTGGGAGGAAAGCTATGGCAAACCTAGACAGCATATTAAAAAGCAGAGACATCACCTTGCCGACAAAGGTCCATATAATTAAAGCTATGGTTTTCCCAGTAGTAATGTATGGCTGTGAGAGTTGGACCATAAGGAAGGCTGAGCACCGAAGAATTGATGCTTTTGAACTGTGGTGCTGGAGAAGACTCTTAAGAGTCCCTTGGACTGTAAGGAGGTCAAACCAGTCAATCCTAAAGGAAATCAACCCTGACTGCTCATTGGAAGGACAGATACTGAAGCTCAAATACTTTGGCCACCTAATGCGAAGAGAGGACTCACTGGAAAAGACCCTGATGCTGGGAAAGACTGAAGGCAAAAGGAGAAGGGGATGGCAGAGGATGAGATGGTTAGATAGCATCACCAATGTAATGAACATGAATTTGAGTAAACTCCTGGAGACAGTGGAGGACAGGAAGGCCTGGCGTGCTATGGTCCATGGGGTCACGAAGAATCGGATACAACTAAATGACTGAACAACAACAACAACAAAAGTCTTACACAGTTGAATTATGTGTCAGATTTATTTCTAAGGCATGAAGTTATTCTGAACATTATGCTTTGACAACTTGATTAGCCATTTTTCTGTTGAAGGGATCAGACAACCTTTTCAGTAAGAATCTATCAAGTATAAGGCTAATTCAGTATACTTTGAAAGACTATATAGTTTGGTAAAGTTTAATTAGAATATCATAGGTTTAAGCAGGACTTCAACTTTTAAGATGCATTTCATTCTAATGTGAATCATTTTCCAAAATTATTAACTTTATGCCACCAAATATGAAAGAATGATCTGATTTGCTCATTACATTTTCAGCAATTTGTTGAAAGTGAATTGTCTATTTTAGCAATAAAAATTGAGTATTATACCAACAATAAAGCACTGTATACCAATTTTCTCTTTGTAAAATGTTTAGAATAAAGTTAATGTTCTTCTTGCATTGAAATTCCCATTGTTGCATCTCTATTATTGCTTCCAAATTCTGCATCATAAAGTATTTGACCTGTTCAGGTTCTAGGTCATACTTCACCAGCAGTGTATAAATAAGATCCAATAAATGTTCCAAGTTGTGTGTGATAAGATTTTCAAATTTTCATATTGAGTCAAGTTCCTCAGTATTACCCTGGTCTCTGCAATTATGTTTAATTCTGCATATTTGAAGATACTGTACTTTGATTAAAATTAGTATTTTTATATAGTAAATGACAGTAATGATAGTAAATGATAGTAATGACAGAAAGACTGTAAACCCTTTAAAATTGCAGTGCTGTGCTCTGCAGTGTGATCTGAACTAAACCTTATTGAGAGATAAATGATTCTAGTTAAACCAAACATAAAACTGTATATCATGCCATGTCTTCACTGAACACATTTTGCTAACATTCATTGTCTTTCCTGGAATAAGTATGTGAAGCTTTAGTTTTAGTAACTGGTGGCACCTCCTTTAGCAGGAATGATTTCAACCAAATGTTTCCTGTGCTCCATCATTTTGGAGGTACTATATTTTGACCCATTCCTTGTTATAAAACCATTTCAGCCCATTAATATTTTGGGGCTGTTTTGCATTAATGTAGCTATTTCAAGTCATGCTATAACATTTCAGTCAGGGCTTTGGCTCAGCCATTCCAAACTGCAAAATTTCTTCTACTCCAGTGAATCTGTTGTATATTTACTTATGGGTTAAGATAGTCGTCATTCTACCTAAGCCGCATTTGATTAAGCTTCAGGGCACAGAGATATACCCTGATATTCTTCTGTAAAATTTATAGGCACAGTCCAGAAACCTTTGATTCTCAATTATTGTAAACTGTTTGCATCCTAAGGCTCCAAAGCACTCCAAACCATTATACTCTCACTGCCATGGTTCGTAGTTCTATTGCTAGAATGCAAGTATCTGAAGTCTACAGAGATCTGTTTTGATTGGGGCATGAACCTATGTTGTGAAAAGCAGACTCCTGAGGCGGCAACCCCTCTCTCTCTCTCTCTCTCTCTCTCTCTCTCTCTCTCTCTCTCTCTCTCTCTGTGTGTGTGTGTGTGTGTGTGTGTGTTTAAGTGTTTAATGGGGGAGCATCCCCTCAAATTCAGACCTGATAGTCATCTCATTGATTGGAACATCTGACTCACCCCCTTAGGAATGTTGATTATTCTAACCCTTAAATATGTCATTGGATATCATAACAGTATCACTATATGCTAAATATATACAGTATTTCTTGATTTGCTATCTTGTATTTATATATTATATATTATATATTTCTATTTTTATATTTGTATTATATTTATACAGTTTATATTTATATGTATATGTATATTGTATCATTTTAGTGATATGTTATTTTTATTATTTGTAAACTGCCCAGAGTCATCGTATATGAGTTGGGCTGTGGAGAAGTTCAATAAATAAAATAAAATAAAAAAATAAAATAAAATAAAATAAAATAAAATAAAATAATAAATAAAATAATAAATAAAATAATATAATATATATATATATGTTTGTGTGTGTGTATATATATATATATATATATATATATAGGATTATATTATATATATATATATATTGGGATTATATTATAATATAATATATATATAATGGGATTATATATATTTATATATTTATATATATATATATATATATATATATATATAGGATTATATATATATATATATATATATATATATATGATTATATTATATATATATATATATTGGGATTATAATATATATATAATGGGAATATATATATATATATATATATATATATATATATATATGAAGCTGCAATGGAAGAACATGGTTTTAAAGTTGGAGGAAGAAACATCAATAACCTGCACTATGCTGAGGACACTACCCTGAGAGTGGAAAATGCAAAGGATCTGCAAGTTCTGGTAATAAAAGTCAAAGAGCACAGTGAAAAAATGGGACTAAAATATAAAGAAGACCAAACTAATGACAATAGGTAGAACAACCGGCCTTAGAATTGGCAATGAAAATATTGAAGTGGTGGACAGCTTCTGCCTTTTAGGATCAAACATCAACAGTAAAGGAACCAGCAGTCATGAAATACATTGAAAACTAGCACTTGGTAGAGCAGTGATGAAGGCCTTGGAAAAGATATTGAAATGCATGATGTATCTGTGCCTACAAAGGTCAGAATTGTGAAAGGCATGGTATTCCCTGTGACATTCTATGGAAGTGAAAGTTAGACTTTGAAGAAGCAAGATAGGAAGAGTATTGATGCTTTTGAACTTTGGTGTTGGAGAAGACTCCTGAAAATACTGCAGACAGCCAAGAAAACAAACCAGTGGATGTATTGTCGAAGGAACCACAACTTCCAGAACACGGCCACACGGCCCGGAAGACCCACAACAGCCAAACCAGTGGATCATCAAACAAATCAATCCAGAGTTCTCACTCAAGGCACAAATGACCAGGCTCAAATTATCCTACTTTGGACACATTATACAAAGACCCAGCTCTCTGAAGAAGGCTCTAATACTGGGAAAGGTGGAAGGAAAGAGAAAAAGAGGATGACCACCAGCAAGGTGGATGGACTCAGTTACAGTGGCGATGAGTGCACCATTGGAAGACCTGAAAGACCTTGTTGGGGACAAATCATCATGGAGAAAATCTATGTGGTTGCTAAGATTCAACAACGACTTGATGGGCACATAATTTTTAAAAAAGTAAAATATGCTGCAGCTAAATAGTTAAAGTTGCTTACAGAATATTGCATTTTAGATCAAAACATCTGTTTCTCCAAAATATGCATAATATAGTTCTAGTTATATTTCCAAAAGTTGATACAACTGGTGATATTTTGACAGCACTGACTGAATTTGTGGGGGTAGAATTAGAGATACTGCACTAATGAAAACTATTTAACATGCATGTTAAATGTATTTTCCTACCTACTAATTGTACTCAAGCATTCTGGTAATGGAAACTTCTTTGTTGCTTAGTAGTTAACCATTAATCTGAAAACTGCTACTAAGCTGTTTGTATCCACAACTGCGAAATGAGACACCAACGCTGGCATTTCAAATATTGTTAAAATGTTCATGCAGAATTAGATTCCCCTTTAAACACTTTAGAAATGGTTTGGTTTTGCAAGTTCTGCTTCTTCATTTATATATCTACTGAATAGAAAGATAGTTTTTTCTTCAGATAAATACAAACAAATTGATAGAGGTGGAAATGGCTGCAGGCATCTGTGCGCTGCAAGGATCTGCTTGACTTTAGAATACCTGCTTTCCTAATACATTAACCCATTTTGTAATACTTGTAATACTTTCCTTTCTGCTATTTCATCTGTCACTTCTCAATCTATGTCATGCATTTGACAAAGAAAGCCTTGTCACAATAGCCAGTTTGTCTCAAGGTGCTGCAACAGTTAATGTTAAGATTAACTGTTAATGTCGTGGCATCTTGAGTTGGTTCATTCTAACCCCAGTAGAAGATTGTGATGGTAACTTGTAAGCTAAAATAAAAAGATGGAGTAACATTTTGTTCCTTTACATCAGTGCCTTAAGAGAAAAATATATACAGAAGGAAAATCAATGCAATTTTACCCTCCAACTGCTTAAAGACTTTTAAATGTTTTTTTTCACCTTGATTTTAAACTACTCCTGAATCAGGAATCAGGAAAGGCTCTCCCTTCCTTGCTTTATGGCTAATTTCCAGGTAATTGTTACATTAAAAGAATAGATGCTATTTATTACTTTCTGGGGATTTGGACAGTGTTAGCAAGTGTTTGTAATTGCTTCTACATAACACTAGAATAAAAAAGAAGCTTTGGGAGTAGCTGAAATAGCAGCTGTCCCACTCTATAGTTAAAAGAAAACTAATTAATGGTAATGTTAAACTTATGTCTGATGCTGTAGCACTTGGTAATACTGTCTTAGAATTGGTAGCATATTTGGATACCATAAGGTAAAGGTAAAGGTTCCCCCCGCACATTTGTGCAGTCGTGTCCGACTCTAGGGCCGGTGCTCATCTCCGTTTGTTAGCCGAAGAGCCAGCGTTGTCCGAAGACGCTTCCACGGTCATGTGGCCGCATGACGCACGCGGAACGCTGTTACCTACCCACGGAAGTGGTACCTATTCATCTACTTGCATTTGCATGCTTTCGAATTGCTAGGTTGGCAAGAGCTGGGGCTAGTGCAGGAGCTCACTCCGCACGCAGGGCTAGGGATTTGAACCTCCAAACTTGCGATCTACAAGCCTGGCGTCTTACCCACTGAGCCACCATGCCCCTTTTGGATACCATAGTCTAACCAAAAAAATCATTGGCAAAATTTTCATAAAAGAACACAGTAGTCATGTTGCTGACATACTAGGAATCAGTGTAGTAACAGAGACAACATATTGCAATTGAATAGTGCAAAATTAGTTTTAAATACATGCTTAGCCATTATACTACTGGACAGCTTTGGGCTGGTCCATGACATAACCTTTATAAATCTAAATGAAAAAAAATATTGAAAAAATAACTTGCCTCACAGGGTGCCTATGGGGATAAAATGAACTAACCAAATATATGCTGTCCCAAGCTTCTTGAAAAAATGATGAAATATAGATGTGAGAGGTAAATAATCTCACTGCATAATACTTGGCTATTTAGAATGGGATCTTTGATTAGGTTATACTTGCTTACATTTTTAAATGGCTTATCAAAGTGCAATAAATACTGGATGTAGCTAAGAAATAGCTTTTCATAAACCAAGCAGTTGCTGCATTCTGTTACTCTTAACACCTTGTACAGTTATGTTTGTGTCTTTCTACTTACCTTTGTATGCATCATGAACCAATATGTACAGTCTGCATTTAGCACCCCTTTGTTTAGCTCTGAACTTGCTTTCTCATTCTCTGATCTACCCTTTTGTAATTGCGTTCCTAGTTTATAGCTTTCTTGATGATTTGACTTGACTCTGATAGCTAAGTGCAGCTGTATTTCCATTGTAGATAAAACATGCTTGGCAACTATATTGCCAGAAAACCTGGCTCTGCCACCTCGCCTGGGACGGGATGAGTAATAGCTCTTCCTGGAGATGGCTCGCACCATAAAGTTCAGTCCGGTTCGTAAACATCAGATATAGCCTCTTGGATTTTATATTTTTATATTTTTAATTGATTGTATAAAGTATTTTATATGTTTTTAATTGCTGACTTTATTGTAAACCGCCCAGAGTCCCCTTGTGGGGGGAGATGGGTGGTGATATAAGTTAGAAATAATAAATAAATAAATAAATATTTTTAAACTTCTTTGTCAAGTTAATGGGTCTAATTCAGTCCTCAATGTCTTTCCCACTGTTACTTGCCATTGGCCCAGCTATACTGATTTTAGATACAAATTTGGAACCACACAGCTAACTGCTTAGAAAGAAAATTAAAATATTGAAATTTGAATTCAGAAATCATAAGAAAGCTTTGTTGAATTAAACAGCAAAATATTGCTTATGTTCCATGGCCTTCAAATGGCATTTCTTTGGTGGAGATGTGTGGTCCTAGAATTTTGTGTCAGCACAAGGGAAGAACTCATGCTGCTGTGGCTATAATTGTCTCCATTAGCAGAGTCAGTCAGCACATAGAGGACAATTTTAAAAGGAGAAGTGGCTCAGGGAAATTTGAATCAGTTCAAATCAGAGTCTCCGCGATTGTTCTTAATTGGAATTAAAAATGGCTTTAGATCTATTTGTGGGTATCCCATGTCACCAGCACCATTTCTGATATGGTACAGACATTATTATGCCTGTACAATCATACACATTTCCTGATGTTGTTTTTCTTAAACTATTCAGAGTGAATTCTTAGGAATCTGAGTTGTGGAGAGTCAGTAATCTTGAGCACATGACTTATAGCAGTATGTGAGGAGCGCTGTCTTACAGAGGCAGTCTCCTCTGTAATTGCTTTACAAAAAAGAATGTGTTGTACTGTTTTCAGTAGCAAGATGTACCAGATACATTTTATTTCAGTCTTCATGGATGATTAGCATAGATTCTTTATCACAGAGGAAAGAAGTAGACCATGCTCACTGAAAACAACAAAGGCCAACTATGTGAGTCTCAGTCTCCATGAAACACACTGGAATATTCTGCTTGTGCTTTTCTAATCTGCTGATGCCTGATTAATGCCCCCCTCCATTTCAGATTTGTTTTTGTTTTGTTTTTCTCCCAAAGGCTCCTCCCAAGCACAATGTCCTGATTAGGGTGTGACTGACTTAATGGCTTTGGAATGTTGAGCTTCCAGTCTTTGAGTTAAACAATCTCATTTTGCATCATGGTACAGAGTACATTAGATCCCAAAATGAGAGGAGATAGGCTACAGAGAGCTTTGTCTTTCTCTTATTCTTGCTCTGATGTAATGCATCCTTTGCCAGTTGAATTCCAAATGTTTCTGTTGAGAGTAAAATACAGGCTGTTAGCATTTAATGCAGCTCACTGAAAGATAAGTGGAACTCTTTAGAAAATAAAATTAACTTTTTAGACTTTGAAGTGCAGCTGGGCAGATCAATTTACTTGTGACTCTATCAATGTTGTAGGATAAACATGAAAACTTTGTCCCAAAATTCTGTTTTCTTGCTCTAACAATAACAAACCCACATTTAACTGATTTTAATATTGCTCACTTGATTTTGCAGGCATACTTTCATGCTCCCTTTTGAATATTTGTCTCTAAGTGTAAGAACTATTTTTAAACAGTTTAAAACAGGGTCTGCATAGAATATATAAACTTGTGCCTAAGTCACTAGCCCCAGTGAGATCCTTTAACTTCAAGAGCAAGAAGTGTGACGAGAGTGGGATGCACATATAACCCCATCCCAGCCTTGCTCCAACTTCCAGACATTCATATGGAAAGGATAAAGGGGAGCTGAGGTTCTTTGGCTTGTGAATGTAAACACATCTGTCAGCACAATCAGCAACTCTGATTCAGTTGGCTGATTGCCTGAAGGGCTAGTGTGTTTCAGATAACTTACTTTTCCAGGACATGGATATTTGCACATACTACTCCATCCTCTTGTAGCTGCCTACTAGGTTAAGTAGTATTTGGCTTTTAGTTATATTATTTAATGCAAGAACATACTGTATAATTGAGTTCCTTTTGTGAACTATCTCTTCATGACTGCAAATCATATATTGGCAACTCCATATAATACGCGCTTTAAAAAAATCAAAACACATTAACTCACATTCTTTATCAAGTGAACCTGGAATCAGATGGTCTTTGCTTACCAATTGCCTCGTTTAGTGACAGAAGTTACGAAGGTGTTAAAAAAAACTTTGCAACCAATCCTCACATTTACGACTGTCGCAGTGTCCCATGGTCACATGTTCATCATTTGTGTGCTTCCCAACCAGCTTGCAACAAGCAAAGTTAATGGAGAATGCGTAAGTAAAATTGTAAGTCATGGCCACGTGATGTTTTACTTAATGACCGAATGGGAAGTGGTGATGTAAGCCTGTTGCGGTCACATGATTTTCCGCTTAGCAACCGCAACGCTTAGCAGTGGAGTGGCTGGTCCCAATTGCGGTTACTAAGTGAGGACTACCTGTAGTAAGCACTTGCTTATCTGATTCTATAGTTTTGATGGAGCTTTAAAAGATGTAAACTTAGAATCCATGGATGGAAATCCTTTCCTTCCTTCCCTCCTTCCCTCCCTCGAAATTTTACTGGTCACGGTTCATATATTTTCAGACTTGAGGTTAGAAAGTTGTCCTCTCTTGGTTCGGGGAAAACTTCATTTACTTGATATGCTGAATATATACCAAAGACTATTTAAATTTTTCCCGCAGCGTGCTTGGTTTTACTCTGAAATTAAAATATGAAAACCAAATAAATCCAAGATTATTTTGGATAATTGTTTTCATTCTGAGTAGCTTTTGAATTTTTTGAACTGTAATTGCAGAAATTTCTTTTCTCAAGGAGCATTATTTTAAAAGGATTATATAAGCCAGATTATGAATATATCTAAGGATTATAAAAATGGAACATAATTCCTTCTACAAAATTCTACACAGTTGATTGCCTGACTAAGAACCCCTTGCTTTCTAGTGACTCTCAATCATGCCTTGGGTAGCTTAGCCTGGTGGTTCCTTTCAATTCCTGTCTGGCTTTCTTTAATTTTGGAAGCATAGGTTTCTGTCAGTTGCTTCCAGCACACTTTCGCTTCTGAAAGCAGGTATGGGAGAGACTCAGTAGTCCATTTTCATAGTTAATGGTCCTACCTTCTCCATTCTTCACCACAACCACCACCTCCTCCTCCTCCCCCTCCTCCTTTTTTATTTCAAAACTAATCTGGGATTAGCTCCTACCATTTTATTTTTATTTTTTAAAGTATTTAATAAGTGTACATATTTGCATTGATGAACATTTTTGAGATACGTGAACTACCAGCTTGTGCAGTTAATCTTTAGTCTCTGGAGCTCCTCCATCCTCTTCAGAACTGAAGAGTTGTACAAAGAAAGCTCCAGCACTGACATTTGTCCACCAAGTAAGCACATGACTTAGAGTCCTGCTGCTGTTAATATTATCTCTATGTAGTGTTTTCATTACAGAGATAAGCAAGTTTAATCGGTAGAACAGTGGTGATAAGGAAAACTATAGCCCTTAGAAAACCAAGTTCACGTACAGTCAACTAGTGACAAAAATAGAACCTTGTCTTCTGAAGTCTGATTTTGCATGTTATCCAATAAAACATAATTAGCTATCATGATAATGCAGGGTAAAGTGTTCTGTAAAAGGTGTATTGATATAATAGGCTCAAATATTAGTGTTGGAATATCCAGAAGAATTTCTGCTATCTGCAGTCACTGCCTAAATTTTTAGAAGTTAAACATGCAATTACATTATTATCAGTACATTCTACAACATATGGTAAAGAAAGACACAGTCATAATAATCTGGCAATGAGATAATAGTTAAAGGTGGCATGACAATCAATTCTGAAAAGTTACCATATTTTTTAAAGTCTTAGCAAAATTGCATTCTGTTCTGGCTGCTAAAAGAAAACAGCTTGCCCCTCTTTTAAAAAAACTGAAATAGCCAGAGAGTACCTCATATATATTTTCTTTCATCAGGAAGTTAATGTATGACTCAGTCATTATATGACAAATTCATATATGTGTCCATATAAAATACTGATCTGTTTGTACTACATTATCAGTTAATGATTTGTGATATATCATTGGATAAAGAAAGAATACACTCTTTTTCTATTTACAAGAGTTTTGTACCTGGCCAAGAGCAATTCTTAGTCTGCTAATGACCAGATGAATAGTCAACAAAAAATTATGTACAAAGCACAAGGTCCTTTCTCTTTATTGGGATTTTATGGTCATTTGCTGTAATAATTTCAGTGAATTATTATAGCTTAATTCCCCTGTTCCTGATCATCCTGCACTTCACATATGACTTCTCAGTTAATACTATATTTAGGCTTGCTACATATGCTGATATACTTGATCTATTTAATTTACGGGTTCTGAGGATGTAATGTAATAGAAGGTTTATTAGTATTGGGCAGGTTAGACTGCTTAGGGAAGTCTACTGTCTTTTAATCAAAATGATTTCAAATATAGTATCATATGTTCAAGGCACCTATAAGGCAGTATGACAGAAGGGGGCCTGAAGGGGTATGTTCTCTGTAGAGGCCCCCCTCATGTAGAAGGTGAGGATGCCCTTTACTCTTACGGCCTTTCAGAAAGCTGTAAAGCTTTTGGCTTTGATTTTGAAGCCATCAATGTAAGTTAATGTAACTAGGTGTGTGTGTGTTTGTGTAATTTATGTTATTGTATTATTTTTATTATAATATATGCTGTAAACTGTCTAGAAGCTGATTGTGTTGAAGCAGTGTATGATGGGTATATAAAATAAATAAATGTACAGCACCGATATATGCTTTTTTCTATCTCTAACTATAATGCATGTGTGAATTTTTTATTGTAATTTGTAGACGTAGAAGGAATGGTTAAAACTCTCCTCTGCATGCTCTAGTCCCATACTTGCCCTATTTGCTATACCAGTTACTTAATAATTATGATAGGATTGCAAGCAATGCGGTTAGTATATATGTGTAGTCAGTTGTTTGAACTGTAATGTCTCAGTATCTCTAAAAATCAATTGTATTTTTCTTTTTCTTTTTTCATTTTTAAACAACTGCCGGTATTTTGTCAGATTAATTTCAGTGTATCTTTTCCCCTTTGTAATTCTCTTGGTACATGGCAAGGAGAAGCCCTGCTAGTAAACATTTGGAATATATTTTAGGTCAATACAACTTTTAAATGCTGAATGTTAACTTGGTTAACCACAACTAGTATGCTAAAGGCTAACATCTGGCAAAGTTGGTGTTCTGTTTCTGCACATGAAGTGTTGTGTTCTGTACGTACTATATGGTAGCTTTCCTCAAAGGTCAAAGAAGGACCTGAAAACTCTCCAGAAGGTTTAGTCATAACTTAAGAGGCAAGATAGTGTAATCTGCTAGGAGACTGATCAGGGCTTTTCTTAAGGTTATTTATGTCTGCAGCAAGATTTTTAGAGAATGAGTTTGAGTCATACAATCCTCTTCTGTACACAGGCTTACTGTATAACCAGTCTTTTTATCAGGTGACACGAATACTAGCTTACAGAGTTTGACTATGTTCAGCCCCAGGTGCTGCTTAGATGATCTGTCTCTCCCCCCCCCCCCCCCACAGTGTAATTGTCATCACAATGTGATTTGAGGCATCTGATGCTAACCAGCAGCCTTCTAAGTGCAGCCTACTTCTTTAAGGAAGATGCAATGTTTACTGCTGGTTGATAGGCTTAATTATAGGTGTGATAGCTACTGTAGTAATCTTGTTTCTTCATCATGGATCATAGCCAACATTTTGTTGAACAATTGCTTTACTAAACCATAGAAACCTAACAATAGTGGAACTGATGGAACATACTACCTTTTAAATGGGACATTCTGAAGCATATACCCCAGTAGCCCTCCTCTTTTTACCAACATTATTAAAACAGCAAAAAGCTACATAAGCTGCAAAAAAATATATGTTAATGCAAATTCCTGTTCCAAGACTCTACTCTAAAATTCATTAATAGCGAAGGGTCCTCAAGGCAAATCACAAGGTTGAAATTATACAATGCCAGTGGATAAAGAGCAATACACAATAAATGCCATGGCCTGATTAACTTTCACTATAGCAGCTGCTCCTCTTCAAAATTATCTTTAGCCATCACAAACTTCTGATGCCTGGGTCCTAAATTTCATTTCAGGAAATATTCAAGAAGATATTGCCAGTGTATCATTCATATCTTTCTAGTACATTCCCAGCTCAAATTAATATTACAACATAGTACAATATTACTAAAAGAGGCCATTGACAGCTCAGGGTTTCTATTTGCACTACTCTACCATTCCTAAGTGGAACAGAGGGGAACAGAGGCTCTGCCCTATTCTAGATCTCCAAGACGCAACAGATTCATTCCTAGAAGTTTAAGATGATTGCATTCCAGAGCATCTTCCCATTACTACAACATGGAAACTGGTTGTTGCAGTAGTCTTTAAGGATGCATATTTCCACAATGCAAGCCATCTTCAGTTCAAAATGTTCCTGAGGTATGCACTGGGACTATAAGCTTTTCATTTCAAAACTGCGTCATGTTATCTGCAGCTCTCAAGGGCTGTACCTTGGTAGTGGTTGCACTCTTGAAATTCCAAGGCATTCAGATATTTCTTTACTTTAATGATTGAACATCCTAAAAACTTCTGGGCCTTGAAAGCAATCCCCCCTCCCCCAGTTGCAACTAGCCTACAAGATTGAACTCAGTCATGGCTAAAAGTTTTTTCCTGCTCCAAAGCATGTTCATTCTGGCAGTAGAAACTAGATGGATGAGACAGCAATAAAAAAGAGGACAGTGGACATATAAACAGCATTGATCTTGATAATCCCTTTCACCTGACACTGAATAGGACCTCAACAACAATGGCTTTTGGTACTCTTCCATCTGGAGACGTGAGGGTTCTGCGCAGTATCTTAGCTGTTCCTAGCACTGCACTCTTCTGGACAGAGAGCTCTGATGTTGCTCCTGGGATCTGTTGGAGCCACTCTCCCAGCTTGGGAGTCACAGCCCCGAGAGCTCCTACCACCACTGGGACCACTTTGGCCTTCACTTTCCACATCCTCTCTCGTTCCTCCTTCAGGCCTTGGTAATTCTCCAGCTTCTCATACTCCTTCCTGATGTTGCTGTCACTTGGCACTGCTACATCTATCACCACTGCTGTCTTCTGGCCCTTATCTACCACCACAATGTCTGGTTGATTGGCCAGTACCTGCCTGTCCGTCTGGATCTGGAAGTCCCACAGTACCTTAGCCCTGTCATTCTCCACGACCTTCTGTGGAATCTCCCATCTGGACTTGGGAGGGTCTAGCGCATATGCTGTGCAGATGTTCCTGTACACAATGCCAGCTACTTGGTTGTGCCATTCAGTGTTATGCTGTTCCTGCCTGCATCTTACACCCTGCCACTACATGTTGGACTGTCTCTCTGGCCTCCGCAGAGTCTGCACCTTGGGTCCTGTCTAGTGTGGTAGACCCCTGCTTCTATGGATATGGTGCTCAGTGCCTGTTCTTGTGCTGCTATGATCAGTGCCTTAGTGCTGTCTTTTAGTCCACCCCCCCCAAGACAAGAGAATCTCAATCTCCCTCCCTCCCTCCCTCCTGTAATAAGTAATCTATATGTCACTGAACATTCAATCCAGAATGATATTTCATATGTATCCTAGACAGATTGGGTAACTCATGTGAACATCGCTAGGTCCCTTCTATAGGTCATACTTAAACTAGTGATGTACTTAGCAGGATCAACCTATATCACTTAGTCATGACATCATGGGAACTTGATTTGAATGCTGTGGAGATCCTAAGATTGCTCTGTTTACCATTCTCATTACACCCAATCCAAAAATTTTCCAACACAGCAAGTCATCCTGATTCATTGGGGTATGCATTCATATAGCAATGGACCTATCATGTCCTCTGAGACTCTGCCCTACCCCCTTCACAGTGAGATCTGCACAGCCTATCCATGAGGCTGTGCCTTCCAGAATTAAACAGTCTCCTGTCACAGAAACATGGAGAGCTCTTACAGCCAGATTCTGGCATTCTTTAATAGAATTGCTAATTCAGCTCTCTTTGACAGAAAATGTAACAAAGGTTTCAGAAGCAGCTAGGCATCTTTCAAGCAAGAAATCCTGCGTACGAAAATGGTCCTTTTTACTGTATTCACCTCTCCTCCCAGTCAAAGTACTTACAACATTAACACTGTTCAGCCTATTCACAAAGCTCTTTGACCTGTTAGAACAACTGATACATATCTTTTATCTTTCAGAGTAGCAATTACAGCAGTAGAAGGGTGGGTGAGTTATGTGCTGCCTGAGTTGATTGACCTTCATTGCTTTTTCCTGGACAAGACAATTATCTGATCACCTCTTTTTACCAGTAGAATCAAATTTTCATATTACATACATTTTGCTTCATTTGCACAGTTGGAATGATCACTGCATGCACTAGATGTACACAAAACCCTAGTATTTGATACTGAGTATAGCAAATAATTTCATTGACACCACCAACTATTTATTTGCTATGCTGGCCAAGAAAAAGTACATTGGTTTCAGACCTAATATTTGCTGATTAGATTAAAGAAACCCTCAGAATCGGATACTAGCTAGCTACATTTCCATGTTGGCTGTGGGAATATTTTACAAGGGCAATCACTACAGAAATGGTTAGTCCTTATAAAAAAATAAAAGTCTTACAGTTTGTAAAGCATTCAACCTTTGCCTCCCTCCAAAAATTTATTGCACTTGTTGGGATTGGGTGCTGCCTCAGCGTGGTTGCTCCTCTTCTGGTTGCTACCAGGCTCCAGGCCAAGCTCTAAGCCAAGCTCCAGGCAGGAATCGCACCACAATGGGCTGCTTGCCGTAGCTTGTGGTCCTGGCAGTTGACTGATAGCTCTCTTGGCTGCCTGCAATAGTCGTACATTCCAGATGTTGCTTCCCGCTTCCTCATCTGCTTGTTGTGTTCTTCTTTTTCTCTCATACACACCCACACTTTTGTAGGCAAAGGGCCTGGGTGGGGTGAGGTTGCCATGTCTCTAAAAATGCCAGGGTGTGGCTCAATTAGCCAGGCAGCTGCACTGCTAGAGTGGATGCTTGTGAGTAAACTGGGGGGGGGGAATGAATGAATGAATGAATCCATCTCCTCTCAAGCTGAGCTTCCTTGGGGAAGTGGGGGTGGGAAGCATTTCCGCCTGCTGCAGCTGCTTTTCCCAACTGCAGACAGCAACCCCAGCTTCATTCCCTCACAGTCTAGCTGACAATCTACCAACTATCAGTACCTGCTGATATGTTTGGATGGCCAGGACAGTGTAGGGATACTGTTACTGCTGAAAACCATTCATGAGCTAGCTGTGGTAATTTCTAATGTGGCACTGGACTATCCCAGACTTCTTGTCTTGTGAATTCAGTTCCATGCCAAGGTTGCACAATCAGGAGTGGTTCAGGATTGCGTATCTGTGGTGCTAAGTATGGACTGATATATTGGATTTGTATTCTATTTGGCTGATGCTTGTGATCTGAGAGTGCAGGAACTTTTTGTGACTCCATTGTCACAGGAAAATCACTGGTCAGATATGGACTGGCAACTGCTACAAACATCCGCTGGGATGGCAGATCAATTAAAATGGTCCAACCTAGGTGCTTCATGGAACTAGATAGTCTTCTGAATACATTTAGAGATACTCCCATCTCATCTATGTGAAATACGGAGATGACTGAGATGGTTGACACTAGTACTCCTAAGTGCCCCATTCCAACTAACAGAGCTCAATACTTAGTATACCAGGAAGCTGAGAATGAAATGGATGGGCAGCAGGTTAGAATGCATATGGTGAAACTTTCATGAAAATTATTTGGAATATGGAATGGGGACTTTTCAGTCCATTTTGAGATCTAAATACTATGGCAGTGGTCACAATGAAGAAATCAATCTTCTCTGCCATTGCGCCTCCCTGGAATGGGCCACTGACGCTGAACCATGCTGTCTACACTTTCTCTATCAAGACATTGGGATGGGAGATGGCCCTGACAGAAGTCATTGTGAGCATTTTTCATCATTCTTTGCAAGGCAACTTTGATCTGATTCACTTCAGTGTCAGCTTCAATATTGGGACACGCTATTAGGAGGCAACCTTTGTAATTGCCTGTCAGATTCATATGGATTTCTTTTAGTTTATAGAGCTGGACAGAGCATGCAAATAAATGAGAGCCGCTACTTGTTTACTTGACCTTTGCCCTTCCTGGGATAAAATCAGTCAGGCTGGGACTGGCCCTCTGATCAGTGTTTCCTTGAGTACATGTTTCTGACTGCCTTTAGGAGGCAGTTATAAATCAGTTACAAGTTGACCACATGGCCCAGAAGTAGGCTGACCATACGTGCCGTTTGAACGGGACAGTCCCGTTTTTTTAACATTTCCGGACCGTCCCATTGTTTTAATATAAAAGTAAATTTTGACCCGTTTTTTAAAAAACTTGTCAGGAACTAGCGTGTCCCTGCTGCCAGGCCAGACTCTGAGCCAGAGGAAGAGGAGCCAAGAGCCGGAAGTAGCTGGAGCAGCGCGAAAGAGCCAGAGCAGCTGATTGGAGGGAACCCGGAAGAGGAATCGCCTCCGCCTACCAGTGCGCGGCAAAGGAGGTGGGAGAGGCAGGCCAAGCAGTGCGAGGCCTGATTGGCCCCCGCACTCAGTCGCTGCAAAATTTGAAAGATAAAAGGCCAGCACAGCCAGCACTGGTTGCCAGAGACAACTATCCGTACCTGTAGCATGTGCACCTTGAAGAAAGTTCCTCCGTCGCCACGTGCGACACCGGAGCCGAGCCTAGCCACGCCGCTGCCGGGGACCCCTCCTCTGCGCCAGAACTCATTACCGCTCAATATGTTCATGTAATAAAACTTCTTCATTTTAATGAAAACAAAAATATTTTTATATATACAGTAATCTGTTTAAGGACCAGCAAATGGATCTTAAAAACTCTTTAAAACTTTTTATTGTCTTACTTTTTAATTAATACGGAATATTACATAAGTTTAACCCTGTCTCATTTTTGCCATCCCAATGTCCTGTTTTTGTCTCAAGGAAATATGGTCAGCCTACCCAGAAGCCAGTCTCATAGCCAGTTCTAAATGTTCCATTGTTGGACAAGGCAATTAAGAAGGAGGTGGCTTCTCAGCTCCAGATATATTTGGATGAAACTGATTTTCTGAACTCTCTTCAGTTGAGGTCCAGGATTTGATTGCTTTCGTAAACCACCTATTTGGAAACTAGATAAGGGGAGTATGACTAGGTCTCCTGCACTTCTCAGTAGCTTTGGACCACTTGTGTCTTAAGGGCACTATTTTGCAGTGGTTCCAATTTTTCCTGTTGCTTCATGCATAGAAGGTTCTACTAAAGACTATTATTTGACATCTGGGCCATTAACATGCTGTTCTTCAAGATTCTGTCTTCTCTCTTGCTTTTTAACATCTGTGAAAAACTGCTGAGGGATCATAAATGCCCTGATGACACCAGCTCTGTTGCTTCATATCTTACAACTTTAAGGAAGGAATCAGTATTGTTCATTGTTGCTTCACATTGATTATGACCTGGATTTAATTTAATTTTAAGCTAAAATTAAATCAAAACAAGACAGAGGTGGTGTTGGCAAAGAAAAAGCTGGAATCTGGGACTGAGGTAAAACTTGCTCTGGATGTGATTGTATTCTCTTAGAAGGAGTAAATTTGCAGTTTGGGAGTGCTGTCATTGGACTTGAAAGTGGCAGCTGTGGTGACTAGTGTATCTGCAGAATTTCAGCTGTGACCCTTCCTGAACCAGCTGAACTTAGTGACGGTTATCCATGCCTTGTTTACAACCCACCATGGCTTCTGCAGTGAGCCCTGTGGGGGCTACCCTTGAAAAATATCTGGAAATTGCAGTTGGTACACAGTGATGATGAGGCTGCTGATCAGTAGAAGTGCAGGGTTTGTACTGAAAGATCTATACTGGATGCCAGTTGCCTATCAGGCACATTCATGGTGTTGGCAGTAAATTATAAAACCCTGATCAGGATTGCCTGTACCACTGTGAACCTGCTCTGCTACTCAGATAAATAGGAGATGTCTTTCTAAAGATTTCCTCGCTGAGAGAAGCCTGTTTATCTGGTATGTAGCAAAGGGACTTTTTTATGTTGCTCTGAAGTTGTGGAATACAAACTGTCAAGAGATGCATTTGACTCTCGTGCTGCTGGTAAAATACATTTCTTTTGCATAGCTTTTCATTGTTTAATATTTGGTTTTTATCTGAATTTTTGTTGTAATGCTACTTTATGTTTTGTATTTTTCTTGATGTTGTGGGCTGCTTTAATTATCAAGTATTTTAAAAAGCAGGGTGTAAATCCAGTAATAAATACATCTAAATAATTAAAAATAATTTTGATGTTCAAATACATATGTACGTATATGTCATATAGCAAAACAAATCTCCATATTCAATGAAATATTCACTGAAAAAGCAGCTGCCTTTCTCCTAATGATAAGCTTGCTACTCTCCCAGATGTATAATGCAAAGGCCATGATGATATACCTGTAACTGTTGTATCTGGAGGGTCAGTGGGAGTGAAGCTGAGTCACTGCTGCTCTTGTGCCAATCAGCTGTTTGCCAATCAGCAGTGCAGCACAGCAGGGATGAAGGAGGGGACTGTTAAAAAATGATTTGTTCCAGATGTGAAATATGCTAGGTATGCCACTGGTTAGTTATGTTCTTATGAAACTCCATGCTAACAAAAAAGAGTCATTCATTTTACTCTTTCTTTTTCAATTCAAAGAACCATTATAATATTTTAGTAATTATATATTGTTTAGTTGGGGTGGGATTGCAGCTAGGCACAGCATTTGTTTTGGTTGTGGTAGTTGTTGGAAATGAGATAAATAAAATACTATCTCTGCATGCTAATAGGAATAAGGCTTTACTGTGTGTTGAACTGCTAAGATGACAATTTCTTTCTAGATAGTCATGGGGTGTTTGGTCATGGTCTGTAACTACAGTAGACTCTCAGTTAACCGGCACCCATGGGGATTGGTAGATGCCGGATAAATGTAGTTTCTGGTTGCTTGAGAGTTACTATTAAAAATAGGCCTAACTAATACTATACCCCATACCATACCATACCATACCATACCATACCATACCATACCATACCATACCATACCATAAACTCTGTATTGACTTGATATTAATATTGAAATACAGTAATTAAAAGCAAATTAAGACAAATAAAGACAAACTTAACTTAATGTAACAATTTTATTTATAATGCCCCCGCACATTTGTGCAGTCGTGTCTGACTCTAGGGGCCGGTGCTCATCTCCGTTTGTTAGCCAAAGAGCCAGCGTTGTCCGAAGACGCTTCTGCGGTCATGTGGCCGGCATGACGCATGCGGAACGCTGTTACCTACCCACCGAAGTGGTACCTATTCATCTACTTGCATTTGCATGCTTTCGAATTGCTAGGTTGGCAAGAGCTGGGGCGAGTGCGGGAGCTCACTCCGTCACGCGGGGCTAGAGGTTCGAACCTCCGAACTTGCGATCTTCCGATCAACAAGCTTGGTGTCTAACCCACTGAGCCACCATGCCCCCTTTAATTAAAAGCAAATTAAGACAAATAAAGACAAACTTAACTTAATGTAACAGTTTTATTATAAAAACAGCTTTTTGAATGCAGTGTGCAATTTTAGTCAAATGGCAGTCAATAAACTTTTCAACTTAATGAACTTCACTAACATAATTTTTTTAACTTCAAGTAACTTAGAAAAACACACACACATGCACACTTAAAACTGTTACAGTAGGGGTAGAGAGTTTACTGGGTAGACATCGCATCAGGATCATCATTTGCCGGTTGCTTGAGAGTGCCGGTTGCTTGAGTTCCGGTTAAGTGAGAGAGTACTGTAATTGTTATTACACAGTGGGATGAACTGTTCTTGCTAAAGTAAAAGCTATTGCCTCTAGAAGAAGATTGACTTGCATGCCCCATCTTCCAAGTACTGTCCCATATCTGCTTTTATTTCTAATTCTGTCTTCTGGAGTTTCACGTCCTTTCCTCTGTTTCCTGTGAATGCAGTATTACCGCCTGCAAATGTCTGCAAGTCATGAAATTTACGAAAAAGGAGCTGTCAGCTTATCGTCTGTTTAAATCAGTGATGTAATCTGTAAATGATTGTTCTACCCTGCATGTTTTTCTGCATAACAAATACTGAAATAGTTTTCTCTGATTAAAAATTCTGGGTTTCAAATTACTGTAGTAAATTTTTTAATAAGAATGCTCTTAAATCGTCACATTCAAATACTACAGCAAATATTATTTAACAAGTATATTTCTGATTTGTACATACATTTTTACTTGTAACTTATGTGTAAGACAGGACACTTAGAATGCCTGCATTGGATAAAGATAAAAGGTTAGTGTTGAGTATCTCAGCTTTGTAAAACTTTTCCAAGTCCTTGCCAATACAGGATAAGAATGAATCATACAGCTGGAAGGGACCATTTAGGCCCTCTAATTCAACCCCCTCTCAGGGCAAGAATCCAAATCAATGATCCTTAACAGATAACTGTCTAGCCTCTGCTTGAACAAGCCCAATGGAGCCCACTATTTCTGTGGATAATTGCTTCCACCATCAAACTGCTCTTATTAATTAGGTTTTTCTAACCTTCAGTTGAATTTTAACCATTCTTTTTTATCCAGCTCTTAGGAATGGTAAGGAACAATTTCGCCCTCTTAACTTTCTTTAGGTATTTGAAGAGGACTATCATATCCTCCTCTGTTTTCTCTTTTCAAGGTTAAGCACTTTCAGTTGCTTCAGCCTCACTGCATAGAGATACTCCCCCCCAAAAAACACACAAGAGGATACAGAAAATGCACACAAACATACCAGATGTCATCAAACTAGTCCAAACCATTGTACTAATACTGTTTGCATTTACATTACTTTAGCAGATTAATAACACTTATGAATTAAACAATGTAGTGTAATTCCACCCTTTGCATTAAAGATTAAATCCCTTTGAATTGAGTTTGACATCCATATAGTTTTGGGGACAACAGTACAGAAATGGTGTACCACTGCTTTCTGAGATGTTTTCTCAACTTCCCAGTCTAGCCTCTAGCCCTGAAATTTCCTGGCATTCTCACATCTAAGCATTAACCCAGTCTTATCCTGTGTGCGTTTTTTTTTAAAGATCAGCTGACATCTGGTAGGTTGTGTAAAATAATGAACAATACCACCCATGTGAACTTTTCCTGTGGAAAGTAATTTTTAAAAGCAGAAGTTACTAGGCAAGTTTGCAGCTGCAAGCAGTGTTCTGTCTGGCCATGTACTTAATTGCTGCTTCCTTTTCAACAATCCATTTCCACATCATCTCATCCAGTCTAAACCAATTGCCAGAAGTGACAGTTCTATGTTGGTGTGCCATGAGCTGGAATATTAAAAAAAGCAACCCAATCATGCACTTCTAGATAACCCAATCACAGCATGTTTGGAATAGTTGGAGCACTCAAAATGGCTAAGTTTTGTTTTTTTCATGTTTTGTTTTGAGTTTTGCACATTCCTACTTTTAATCTTTTATTTCACCTTTTTTAATTCTTCCAAATTAGATCATAAACGATAATGGATAGAGCAGAGCTTTCCAAACTTTTCATGTTGGTGACACACTTTTTAGACATGCATCATTTCGCGACACACTCTTACAGCAGGGCACAAAGCAGGCACTAGGACCTGCGTGGAATCACAGCAGGTTTGGAGGCAGCAAGGCACAAGGCAGGCACTAGGACCTGCGCAGAATCCTGGCAGGGCTCGGAGGCAGCAGCAGCCGCGACACACCCAGACACTGCAGCTGACACACTAACGTGTCCCGACACACAATTTGGAAAGCTCTGGGATAGAGGCTTTCTTAGTGGCAAAGAACTGGTCAGATAAGTTTTACAGAAGTCTATTTTGAGAAGATTAAATCTACTTTTTGATTTATACAGTGATTGGCCAATCAGTACTAAGCAAATAAGTGTTTTGAAATGGAGGGATCTTTTCTGTACCTGTTCTAGGACAGAAAAATGTGTGTGTGTTGCAACTGAAGTCAGCTCACTTTCATAGTGTATTTATCACTGTATTTATATCATCTTTCTCCAGTCAAAAATGTTGCTGTTTAAACATGTTTAGCTAATCAGGTTGAATCATTAGCAGCCTAGATGCACTGTCAGGGTTGCTGTTCTCTGTTACTTTAATCTACATGGAAGGAACAGACACAACAAAAAGCAGGAGGTGTTGCTCTGTACATAAAGAAAGCTTATGCCTGCATGGAAATCCTTTTGAAAGAATAGAATAAAAAGGGAAAGGAAGAAAGGAAGGATCATTGGGTGAGTTTATTGTAGATTGCTTATGGAAGCATAAGATATGGATTAGGCCTTTTTGTATCAGATGACTAAACTTTCAAAAAGGTGTATGATAATAACCAATGGGAGATTTTAAGTGTCTTGACATCTGGAAGTCTAACTCTCCCAAGAATAAGAGAACCAACATGTTCCTATCTTCCCTGCTATCCTGGACCCAAGCCTTTCCAGCAAGGGGAAATTGTTTGAAATAATAATAATAATAATAATAATAATAATAATAATGGTATAAATACAAATAATATTTATTAATTTAATATTTAATAATTTATACCATTAATAATTATGGTATAAATAATACCAACATAATAATAATAATAATAATAATGATGATGATGATGGATAAAGATAAAACCTGGCAATGGCTTACCACTGGAACATTAAAAAAAGAAAATGAAGGCTTGATTTTGGCTGCTCAAGCTATTCGAACTAATGTAATGAAGGCCAGAACTGAAAAATCATCAAATGATTCAAAGTGCAGATTGTGCAAAGAAGCAGAAGAAACGGTAGATCATATACTCAGCTTGGGCAAGAAGATCGCACAAACTGACTATAAACTGACATAACACAATCACCAAAATGATTCACTGGAACATCTGTAAAAATTAACATTTGCCAGTAATGAAAAATTGGTGGAAACATATAGTTGAAAAAAATAGTTGAAAATGAGGTTAAAATATTTGGGATTTCCGAATACAAACCGATAAAGTCTTGGCGCACAACACACCAGATTTAATTATGGTTGAAAAGAAGAAAGTGTGGATAATTGATGTGGCAATACCAGGGGATGATAGAATAGAAGACAAAGAATTGTAGATCACAAAGTATCAAGATCTGAAAATTAGTGTTGAAAGATTATGGCATAAACCGGCAGTGGTGATCCCAGTGGTTCCCGGCACACTGGGTGCCATACCAAAAAACCTTGGATGGCACTTAGAAAATCTACACATTATCAAAATTTCCATCTGTCAATTACAAAAGGCCACACTGCTTGGATCTGCACATATACTACGCCAATACATTATGACATCCTAGGTTCTTGGGAAGAACTCGATGCAAATGAAGGCTGAAGGTACGGTCACAAATAATTATTACAAGAAAGAAAAATGGGAGACATTCAAAGAGACTGGCATGGATACACATAGATGAATGCTGGAAAAAAAGGCATGTATGGGAAATAGGAAGGAACATAACCAAAGAAGGATACAAAGCAGTTGCTGGAAGAGGAAAGACAGGGAGATCCATTGTGAGGACAAAGATATTAATTGGTAATGGGTGATAGAGAAGGTAGAATGTCTTAACTCATTCTTAATGTTTTTGTGCCACTAGTGGAAGGAAGGAGCTGCAGCTCTGGATAGACAAAGAGAGGTTGAAATAACACTTAGCTAATTGAAATGAATTAAAGTCTTCAGGACCCAGATAAATTGCAGAGTAGGGTACAGGTACAACAAACAGGGTACAACAAACGGAGATGAGCACCGGCCCCTAGAGTCGGACACGACTGCACAAATGTGCGGGAGGAACCTTTACCTTTACCTTAGGGTACAGGTAGTCGTCAGTTAACAACTGGCTCGTTTAGTGACCGTCCACAGTTATAGTGGAGATGAAAAAGTAACTTTGCAACCAATCCTCACATTTATGATCTTCACAGATCTGTAAAGCAAAGGAAAGTTGAAGTAAGATTGTAAGCACGGTCACTGTTTCACTTAGTGACTGCTTCTCTTAATGACCAAGTTGTCAGTCCCAATTGTGGTTGCTAAACGAGGACTTACCTATACAGAAGAAGGTAGTGGATGTGATGGCAGAATTGCTAACTGTAGTCTTTGAAAATACCTGAAGAACTGGTGAGATCCCAGAAGATTACGTAACAAATTTATTTATTTATTTATCTATCAATTTTTGCCGCCACCCATCTCCCCCAGAAAGAGGGACTCTGGGTGGTTTACAATAACAAGCACATTAAAACAATAAGCATAAATAATGTCTAAAATATAAATACAAAATTACCAAATATAAAAGTAAAAATAAATATAAAATCCAAGTGGCTATAAAAGATCAAATGTTATCCCTATCTGCAAAAAAATAAATGGAGGAGAACTCAGGTTACAAACTTGTTAGTTTGAAGTCTGTACTAGGCAAGGTCTTTGAGCAGATTACTAAGCAGGATATTTGTGAGCACTTAGATAGGTATGCACCAATTAACAGGAGCCAGCATGGGTTTATCACAAAGAAGTAATGCCAGACTAACCTTTTCTCCTTTTTTGATGGAGTTACTAGCTTAATGGAGGGAGGGGGATGTCTTGGATGTAGTTTACCTTGATGGCAACAAAGCTTTCAACAAAGTTTCTCATGAAATCTTCATAAATAAACTGATCAAATATGGGCTATACAACTGCTAGGGTGATTACAGGTAGTCCTTGAGTTACGACCACTCATTCAGCAACTGAGCTAAGTTATGACAGCGCTGAACGAGGGGGACTTACAGCTGGTCCGTGAAGTTGTGGCTGTCGCAGTGTCCCCGCAATCATGTGATCACTATTCAGGTGCTTGGCAACCGGCTCACAGTTATGATGGTTGTGGTGTCCTGTGTTCACGTGATCGCCATTTGTGAACCTCCCGACCAGCTTCCCACAAGCATACATTTGTGAAAAACAAGTTTTGCCAAACTAACCTGATTTCATGTTTTGTTTTGTTTTCTTCAGATAGCTTTCTTAGTAGGTGGTGGCAATGGTATAAGCGTAAAATACCTTAACTTCATGAGACCATTTGACAGAATATCCCACAACATGTTGATTGTATTCCATGTCTAGTATATTTACCAATGAGAAGACAGTGTCTTTCAAAATCTTGAAGGTATGTCCCGAAGAAATTCTAGACCTCTTCCCCATTGTTCCAGAGTACAGGGCATGAAATAATAGATTTAAGTCGTATGAAGGCAGATACCACTTGAATTTAGAAAAAAAACTTTATAAAATTAGTTTAGTAATAGAACTAATTACCGATGGAAGTAATGGGCTTTCATTATTGGATGTGTTCAAGCCGAAAATGGAGACCATTTGCTAGAGATGACTTAGTTTGGGGTCCAGCACTGAGCAGGATTTGATGCCTAAATGGCTATTTCCAATTCTATAATTGTATACTTATGATAATAATTCCCTATGTAACTTAATTTATATTGAAAAATATTATATAGTTGTGGAAGGCAATATTATGAATTCTCAAAAAATAACTTCTGTTCAAAATTAAACTTTTGTAAGGTAGTGCAAATACTTTGTGTAGATGTAACAGCAGGTCCACATGTTATTGTGTTGTCAATAACAAATAGTGGACAGCTCTTAGAAACAAGATGCCATATTCAATTGAAGTCTCAGAATTAATCTATATAGTGGGGACTAGCTTGATTTAACAAGAAGAGGTACTGTACTTTAACTGAAAATGTAATGCTTGTTTGCAAAACATGTTGTGATGCTTCAATTTTCAGTAATCAAAGTATTCAGCTAAACTGTTTGTATTTTTTTCCTCTTGGTCCATACAGGTTATCTTTACACACTGTGTATTTTTAGGCAGAAATTGAGAATATTTGGTAGGTCCTAAACCAATAAAGTTATTAACTATTAAAGCAGTACATGTAGTTTTGTGGAATTAAATATATATTAGTAAAGTGTCATATTCTCTAATTCTCTAATAATATTCTATTACTAAGGCAGGAGTTTTTTCCCATAAAACATGGTTTGTTTAAATATAATTGGTGTTATTTTATCCCATTGGAATCAGTTAAAACAAAATTTTCACAGGCTTGATCTCTGCCTTATTTAAAAGACCTGAAATAATTTACATTATTGGCACCATCTCTCCATGTTGCATGGGCATCTTACAAAAACTACTTGCTTTCCTCTGCTTCCTAGAAAAGCTATGTTAACCTCTGTAGAGTTTGGTTTTTCCTGTAGGAAGAGAAGCAGAATGTCACACACAAATTGGATGACATGATCCACTATGTGGCAGCAATCTTTCAAACATAAAAATTGGGCTGTTGAGGCATTTGAATTGTGCCCAGTGTAGGCATTGGCTCAGAAAAATCCAGTGAACCTGCTCAGAGGCTAAGCATGCTAGAATGATAAATGCTGCATTGCCCCAGGAAGGCTCCATTAAGAAGCTTTCTCTCTGCCTGTCACATCTGGTAGCAACCTTCAAATGTCAGAAGTGTTTAATGTTGTTGTTGTTTAGAAAACAACTTTGCTATTGACTGGGTAATTATAGTATCATAATTATATAGCTACTTTTGAACATAAAATGAAATAACTGTTTAGGCAAGCACAGACTAGTAATTGAATCAGGTCTTAGAAAAGTTCTTCCTGTACACAGCAAATAAGCATGTAACCAGATTTTCTATAATGAAAGCATTACAAAGTAGGAAGTGTGGTCTTCTCTAACATTTTATACTTCAGCTACTATTATCCCTGACCATGTTTGGAATTTATGGATGTGATATGCCAAACACTTAATGGGAAATGGTGCCTACCTAAGAATCTTTTAAACAATGTGTAAAGTTTCTTTACTTGAATCCTAAGTTCAAAATTCAGAAGGTTTTTTATATTTACTTGCAAATTCTGTGTCTAAGGGGAAATATATTTCATAGGCAGGCAGGCAGATAGGCAGACATGTTTTGAGGCTGAATAGTAACTTTCAAGCAAAAATACAGCTCATAAAATTAGAACATATTTTTATGGTAGTCAAATGTAATTAATTAAACTAGTTACTTATTTCAGCCTTGAATAAGCTCTTGGGATTCAGCACAAGTGCAGGGAAGATGGTTGTAGAGATCATCTGGGCTTTCTGCTTGGTTGTTCATAGGTAGGACCTCCTTGTTCCTTCTTGTTTCTCCTCCCCCTTTTTTCTAAGCAATTATCCTCTGTGCAGAATGCAGGGAATAAGGGAAAACCAGACTCTTTGGGGAGACTCCTGGTTTTGTGCAGTATTCCATGCTGTCCTCAGTCTAGCCAAAAGTTATTTAAGGGTGAAACCCACCTTCCCAGTGATCTGTGGTGGAATTATAAAGGCACAGTTTGGTTTTTACTAGATGTACTTTTTTATATAAATAGGATTGCATAGGAGAGACTTTTGAAGGGAACAAAAGATGAAATCCATCTATTCATGCATCTCAGCGTGGGATCAATTCATCAGATGCTTAAAGAACAGTTGTGCCATACCAAAAGTAGAGGTTTGACATACGTCTCCCCCTTAAGTCTAGTTTTGGCAGGGTTTGTTTTACAGAACAGCTGGATTAAACTGGATGACTGTGCAGATGGGTTCACACTTAACCTATAACGCTGTAGACAACAAAAAGTGTTTTGTTGTTGTTTATTCGTTCAGTCGCTTCCGACTCTTCGTGACTTCATGGACCAGCCCACGCCAGAGCTTCCTGTCGGCCGTCACCATCCCCAGCTCCCCCATGGTTGAGTCTGTCACCTCCAGAATATCATCCATCCATCTTGCCCTTGGTCGGCCCCTCTTCCTTTTGCCTTCCACTTTCCCTAGCATCAGCTTCTTCTCCAGGGTATCCTGTCTTCTCATTATGTGGCCAAAGTACTTCAGTTTTGCCTTTAATATCATTCCCTCAAGTGAGCAGTCTGGCTTTATTTCCTGGAGTATGGACTGGTTTGATCTTCTTGCAGTCCAAGGCACTCTCAGAATTTTCCTCCAACACCACAGTTCAAAAGCATCTATCTTCCTTCGCTCAGCCTTCCTTATGGTCCAGCTCTCACAGCCATAGGTTACTACAGGGAATACCATTGCTTTAACTATGTGGACCTTTGTTGTCAGTGTGATGTCTCTGCTCTTAACTATTTTATCAAGATTTACCATTGCTCTCCTCCCAAGAAGTAGACGTCTTCTGATTTCCTGGCTGCAGTCAGCGTCTGCAGTAATCTTTGTGCCTAGAAATACAAGGTCTGTCACTGCCTCCACTTTTTCTCCCTCTATTTGCCAGTTATCAATCAAGCTGGTTGCCATAATCTTGGTTTTTTTGAAGTTTAACTGCAACCCAGCTTTTGCACTTTCTTCTTTCACCTTTGTCATAAGGCTCCTCAACTCCTCCTCGCTTTCAGCCATCAAAGTGGTATCATCTGCATATCTGAGATTGTTAATGTTTCTTCCAGAGATTTTAACTCCAGCCTTGGATTCCTCAAGCCCAGCACGTCGCATGATGTGTTCTGCGTACAGGTTGAATAGGTAGGGTGAGAGTATACAGCCCTGCCGTACTCCTTTCCCAATCATAAACCAGTCCGTTGTTCCGTGCTCTGTTCTTACCGTTGCTACTTGGTTGTTATACAGATTCCTCAGGAGGCAGACAAGATGACTTGGTATCCCCATACCACCAAGAACTTGCCACAATTTGTTATGATCCACACAGTCAAAGGCTTTAGAATAGTCAATAAAACAGAAATAGATGTTTTTCTGAAACTCCCTGGCTTTCTCCATTATCCAGCGGATATTGGCAATTTGGTCTCTAGTTCCTCTGCCTTTTCTAAACCCAGCTTGTACATCTGGCAATTCTCGCTCCATGAATTGCTGGAGTCTACCTTGCAAGATCTTGAGCATGACCTTACTGGCATGTGAAATAAGTGCCACTGTTCGATAGTTTGAACCAGGGCTTTCCAAAGTGCCGCCGCTGGTGACACACCCGGCGGTGGCGGCGGTGACACGCGCACGGCGGCGCGGGCGTGCAGCGGCGTGGGCGTGCATGGCGGCCGCCGCTTCCGGGTGGTGTGGCGACACACCATGCTGTGTGTGGCGACACACTTTTGTGTCGCGACACACAGTTTGGAAAGCTTTGGTTTGAACATTCTTTAGTGCTTCCCTTTTTTGGTATGGGGATATAAGTTGATTTTTTCCAATCTGATGGCCATTCTTGTGTTTTCCAAATTTGCTGGCATATGGCATGCATCACCTTGACAGCATCATCTTGCAAGATTTTAAACAGTTCAGCTGGGATACCGTCGTCTCCTGCTGCCTTGTTATTAGCAATGCTTCTGAAGGCCCATTCAACCTCACTCTTCAGGATGTCTGGCTCTAACTCACTGACCACACTGTCAAAGCTATCTCCAATATTATTATCCTTCCTATACAGATCTTCCGTATATTCTTGCCACCTTTTCTTGATCTCTTCTGCTTCTGTTAGGTCCTTACCATCTTTGTTTTTGATCATACCCATTTTTGCCTGGAATTTACCTCTGATGTTTCTAATTTTCTGGAAGAGGTCTCTTGTCCTTCCTGTTCTATTGTCTTCTTCCACTTCCGCACATTGCTTGTTTAAAAATAATTCCTTCTCTCTTCTGACTAACCTCTGGAATTTTGCATTTAATTGGGCATATCTCCCCCTATCACTGTTGCCTTTTGCTTTCCTTCTTTCTTGGGCTACTTCCAGTGTCTCAGCAGACAGCCATCTTACCTTCTTGGTTTTCTTTTTCTTTGGGACGTTTTTTGTTGCCGCCTCCTGAACAATGTTGCGAACTTCTGTCCATAGTTCTTCCGGGACCCTATCTACTAAATCTAGTCCCTTAAATCTATTCTTCACCTCCACTGCATATTCCTTAGGAATATTAGTGAGCTCATATCTAACTGATCTGTGGGTCTTCCCTATTCTCTTTAGTCTGATTCTAAATTTTGCAATAAGAAGTTCGTGATCTGAACTACAGTCAGCTCCAGGTCTTGTTTTTACCGACTGTATAGATGTCCGCCACCTTTGGCTGCAAAGGATGTAGTCAATCTGATTTTGGTGTCAACCATCTGGTGAAGTCCATGTATAAAGTCGTCTTTTAGGTTGTTGGAAGAGAGTGTTTGTTATGCACAGTGAGTTGTCTTGGCAAAATTCTATCAGCCTATGTCCTGCTTCATTTTGTTCTCCCAGACCATGCTTGCCTGTAATTCCAGGTGTCGTCTGACTACCCACCTTAGCATTCCAGTCTCCTGTAATGAAAATAAAATCTCTTTTTGGTGTATTATCCAGTAGGTGCTGCAGATCCTCATAGAACTGATCTACTTCTGCTTCTTCAGCATCTGTGGTTGGGGCGTATATTTGGATCACTGTGATGTTAAATGGCTTACCCTGAATTCGAATTGAGATCATTCTATCGTTTTTTGGATTGTATCCAAGCACTGCTTTAGCCACTTTATTATTAATTATGAAGGCTACTCCATTTCTTCTGTGGTCCTCTTGTCCACAGTAGTAGATCTGGTGGTCATCTGATGTGAAGTGGCCCATTCCAGTCCATTTCAGTTCACTGACACCTAAAATGTCTATATTTAATCTTGACATCTCACCAATAACCACATCCAATTTGCCCTGGCTCATAGATCTTACATTCCAGGTTCCTATGGAGTGTTGATCTTTAGAACATCGGATTCGTCGTTCACCACCAGCACCGTCGGCCGCTAGCCGTCCTTTCGGCTTTGAGCTAGCTGCGTCATCACATCTGGGGCTAGTTGAACGTATCCTCTGTTCCTCCCCAGTAGCATTTTGACCATCTTCCGACCTGGGAGTCCCATCTTCCGATGGTATACTGACATATCTCTGGTTGTACTGATCCATTTAGTTTTCACGGCAAGAATACTGGGGTGGGTTGCCATTACCTTCCCCAGGGATCTTATTTAGTCTGACCTCTCTGCCACGACCTTCCCGTCTTGGGTGTCCCTTCACGGTTTAGCTCATGGTTTCATTGAGGTGCTCAAGCTCCAGCACCACGACAAAGTAACGATCTCTTTTGCTGGATAACAAAAAGTGTAGATAGATTATAATAAAGACCTCTGTGAAATATAGATAGTCCTTGGGTTATGACCATTTATTCAGTGACCGTTCAAAGTTATGATGGCGCTAAACTAATGGTACTTATGACAGGTCCTCATAGCTCCAGCCATTGCAGTGTCCCCGTGGTCATGTGATCTCAAGGTGGGTGCTCAGTGCCCGGTTTGCGATTATGATGTCGCAGCAAGCCGCAGTCGTGATCGCGATTTCCGATGTTCCCTGCCAGCTTCCCACAAGCAAAGGCAATGGGGAAGCCGGCAGGAAGTCAGAAGTCGCGTTCACGTGAGGTCCTTGCTTAATGACCCGCGTGGTCCTCACTTAACGATGGCAACTGGGACTGCTGGAATAGCCGTTGCCAAGCAACAAAATCACATGACGTTGCACATTTTGACCATGTCGCTTAGCAATGGCAATTCCAGTCCCAATGATTTGTTCTCTTTTTTAAGATGCATTTTTAAAATCAGTTGTTGGCTGCTTCCTGATGTTGCTTCAGTGACAAGTTATCTCTTACAATAGGTAGAAGCAAGCAAGGAAATAAATAAATAACTGGGCCACAGGATCCCAGCATCCATTTGTGTTCATGCTTTGAATAATATATATTGGCTACTAGTGAATTAATCAAAGGATTGATGAAAAGGTAACAACAAAAGGGAGACTTCATGAGGTAATAGCAAATCCTGGACATGAGTTGTATGAGTTACAGTACAGATATTTAACCATAGCTTTTCTTCCCAGTATTTCAGACTGGCAATATTTAGTGTTATAATATTTTCATGAATCACAGTATTAAAAATTACTTGTGCTCTGCAGGTTGACGGTAAAGAATGAATTTTCCTGCTAGTCTCATGTTACAGCTACCTTGCTTTGTTCTACTGTTCTTTTTCCTGCCTATAGTTTCCTAGTGGAAACAGCTACTATCCAAGAGTCTTGGTGAAAAAGTCAGACTAGTAAATTGTAGAAATAAAAGGTTAACTTTAAGGTAGGAGAGAGTAAAACTGTTTCTTTAGAAGTTTTTGGGTTATGGGCCATTTTGACTTGCACTCATCTGCTTTGAAGAAAAGGGCAACTTCTGTCATTCTCTTGCTGTCAGGAAATTCACTACTCAATTGTATTGACTGTGTCTTCATGTTCCTCCTGCTTGGTCAGCCATGAATAACTGGCTCTTAACACCTGGAAGTTTGCCTTAGCTGATTATATTGCAGTATTGCTTGTTGCTTGCACTATGCTTGGCTCAAGCAGATTATGCTTGAAAACTCTCTGATTTGAATAAGTTTCAGACATCACCATTCTCTTTCTTAAAATAATTGTTAGCCAAATGAGAACATTGCATTCTGCTGAAGATTGCATACATAATCTCTGTCAGTAAGCAATTCCTTAGACAATGCAGTCAGTATAGCATACCAGTTAAAGTTTAATGGTTTCACTGCCCCAAAATATTTGAGTAGCTACTTACATTAAAGGAGCATAAGAGAAATTAATGAGGTCTCTTGGGAGCTATTAACATTGGTAATTAAATAGATCTTCCACTTTCAGAGGCCATGTAGCTCTGAATATCACTTGCAGGAAGATGAACAGGTAGGAGAAATCCTTTTTCTTTTTTCTTTATGTCTAGGCTTCCTGGAGACATCTTTCTGTCCACTTTAGTTGGCAGATTGGATGGAACTTGAAATCTCATTTAGTTGGGCTTTTATTTTCTATGCTTTCAGCATATGTGGTAGAAACTTGTTTTAGTGTGGTTTGCTCCTTAGGATTAAATAAAAAAAGCTACGGTACCCATACTTTGGAGATGAATGATGTAGAGCTACAAAGGGAATATTAAAGTGAATATTATAAATGGAAGAAATGTTTTTATGTTGATATGTCTGATTCTTGGCAACATAGTAAAGCTGAACATGTACAATATGAATTGTTATTCCAAAGCTGTAGAATTAGTTTATCTATCAGATCAGTCTGATTTTACTTCATTGACCATTAGCTAAATATTGCTCTATAATTTGTACAGCATGCCACAATATTTCTTCTAATTTTTCTTAGATTTTTTAGAATTTTAAGTGTTTTCCTTTTATTCTAATTGGATGTGAATCTTCTGTTTTATTTGCTAGTCTATGACTGAATAAAAATTGATTTGATTTGATTTGAATTAGTTATCCTAATATACTTTGTTTTGTACATCCTTCCACTAGGTCTTATACATGTTTGAATATGTTGCCATAAAACTAAAATAAATATAATTAAATAAAAACTAAAACTCAATGAAACCAGGGCTTGTTCCTTTGATTCTCAAATTATAACATAGTTTTGTTTACATGAGTTATCTTTGATTCACATTAATCATGCTGTAGTTACATTGATGCTAGGAAGTCATATGCTTTGTGAGTATGTTTATATAATTTATGGCCACATTAAAAAAGCCCATGTTGCTTCTGCTGCTTTAGAAAACATTTCTTAATCAGCAGTCCTAATGATAATAGAAAAAATAGAAATATTTCTTTGCCATAGTTAGATTTTGTTATTTAGTGACAATGTTCACTATTAAGCTTGTTTAGCATATCAGGCTTTGAATTCAATTCAGTTAAAGTTATGGGCTTGATATTCTCCTTAATATTCCAATGTCATAAAGCAAATTTTATGATGAGGCTAGTGATCCTAAGGTTCATTTTTGTCACACTTTTGGCCTAAAAGTATCATTAAAGTCTTCTAGTGTCATAATAATTAAAATATTAGGGGTATTTTAGCCATATTTCAAATGTAAAATATTAAATTAATGGCAGTCATACTAATTCAGGAAGGAACTAATGGAATACGTATACTTTCCTACAGCAGTTCATCTGGTAATACTACCTCAGAAGATAACTATGTTATCAGATTATTGCTATTGATAACTAGGAAGAGATCCTTGTGCCTCCCAGCTGGCATTGGGCAGAACAGTCTCATCTAATATAACATAGCTAGTCTATATCATAGATACAAATTCAGAACTAGATAGTAACACCTGATAATTAGTAAAATGTTTTAAATTATTAATTTTGTATCCCTTGGAGAAATCTCAGATCTGGCACACAGCACTGATTCTTTATGAGATCAGCTTTTGTTTAAAAGTAACAGAGAGACAAGTGTGCTATTGAGATAGCCTGCATATATTCATAGTTTAAAAATGAAATTTCTGTTACCCATTACGGTTCTTAGGCATGCCTTCCTATATACACATAATAAGAGTGTTATTCTATAGTAAAGGTAAAGGTTCCCCCCGCACATTTGTGCAGTCGTGTCCGACTCTAGGGGCCGGTGCTCATCTCCGTTTGTTAGCCGAAGAGCCAGCGTTGTCCGAAGACACTTCCACGGTCATGTGTCCGCATGACGCATGCGGAACGCTGTTACCTACCCACCGAAGTGGTACCTATTCATCTACTTGCATTTGCATGCTTTCGAATTGCTAGGTTGGCAAGAGTGCGGGAGCTCACTCCGCACGCAGGGCTAGGGATTCGAACCTCCGAACTTGCGATCTTCCGATCGACAAGCCTGGTGTCTTACCGGCTGAGCCACCACGCCCTGATACCTATTCTATACCTATCAGAAAAACCCTAATCCCATTTTGTTAAAAATGTTGGGAAAATAGCATTTGCTTGAGGAATGCTTTAATAATATCTCCTTCCAATGCAATTTTTGTGTAATCCCTCATTTTCTTTCACTGAACCCAAGGCTAATCTGAACCATAAACTCCCCACTTTTGGTTTCTCTATGCTTTATAGCTAGGCTGCAGTTGCTTAAATTGCCTGAATGCTTTTTCTTGGGTTTGAGATCTTCCAGCTCTAAGCCTGTTTTCATGGCTGAATGTTAACTTCCAGGAACAATGCACATAATATACTGTAGTTGTGCACTGGTTCTTTTTACTTCATGTGCTAATGAGTACTGGAACTAATTGTCTTTAGCAAACTATATTGTGATTTGTTTGGGCTTTAGCAAGTATGAGTGACTAAAAAGAAGCAGCTTGACTTGCTTTTGGAATCAAACTAGAAACGTTCGCAATGAAATTGAGAATATGTAAATTCTTGCCAACTGGCCATTCTGGTTCACATGTAGATACCTCTTCATGGATTTAGCTCTACTGCATGTGTCAAAATGGGGCTGTTAATTCTAGTGAAACTATTGTGCCCGAAGTATGTCTATGAAGGTTCTCAGTCATCCAGGTGGAATTGTCTGTAGCTTGAATCATGTCAACTGGATTTCTATTTTCTCAGTGGAAACGTTTCGCTCCTTATCCAAGGAGCTTCTTCAGTCTGAGCAAAGTTAGTAACCAACAGCTACCTAGAAACATATTTAGGATTCCCTTACTAACTTTGCTCAGACTGAAGAAGCTCCTTGGATAAGGAGCGAAACGTTTCCACTGAGAAAATAGAAATCCAGTTGACATGATTCAAGCTATTGTGCCCGAAGCTGAAATTTGTTGCCAATCCCCTTGTATAATATTGCTATCACATTCAGAAGTACTTAATAGCAAATAGACCAGCTGGATAACTTTCCTATGAGAGGCCAGAACTGAGTGAAATTTTGTGAAGCTTCAAACAGCTGGTCATTTGTAGATACCAGCTTGCAGATCTGAACTTGTTAGTGAATGTGTTAATAAGATGCACAGTTAAGAAGATTCTTCTTCTGATTAATATGGTGTATCTGTGGTATGAAGCCCCTCCTCCCCCAAGAAAGCTGTGATTGCACTCATACATACACATGTATTTCCTGTGCTAGAAAAATAGATCTCCCTGGGAAATCTCGCATACTTTTTATAGGCAAAATCAGACATAGCAGAGGTTATTAGTCCAGCTACCTTCTCAAGACTGCTGAATAGAGCCAGATCTTCTATACCTAGATGTATATTTTTCTATTGTCACTGGTTCTCTGAGATAAGATAAGAGAACTGAACAGTTTAAACTGGATTTTTTGTGGGTGAAGCTTCTGGTTCTTCATTATCCCTGGGTCAAAGGTAGTAAAAAACAATTCCTTCTCTACAAAACTTTAGAATTCTACACTATCTTGGGATCCCTCCTTTCCTTCATGAACCTCAAAGCAGTGTAGGAAGTCTCCCCATTTAATTCTCAACAGTTCAATGGGGAAAGTGAGGATAGAAGGCCACTCAAGTGCTTTGTGCCTTGGTGGAATTTAAAAATTGGTCTTTCCAGGTTTCTTGTTAATTTGTTTAAAAAATAGTTATCTGGCTAATCCTCTGCACTGTTGCCAGCTGTCAATGTGCACAACCTCCTTTTGGTGTTAATAGCTTGTAATACTTCACTTAATTGAGATAAAGTAATTCCAGGAGAGGAGCAGAGGCCAGGGAATGTGACAGAGGAGCCCTTTTCTTGTGAACCATTTATGGTAAGGATGTATCACAAAAAGAGAAAGAGATTTAGGAAATCTTCACTAGCAGGCTCTGGCATTTAAAAAATAGGGCAGTTTCTCTTGAATATATAGTTGGGAAAGGTGGGCCAGCTTTCTCTGCGGCTGAGTCAAAATACAGGCCAAGATGACATACATGCATTTTCAAGTGTTAGTGATCATACAGACATTTTTACTAATATTAGTAACCGCATGTTACCATAGTTGGGCATAATAGTTATATTTCTTTAAATTTTGCCACAGAGACTTTAATGAATGTAGAAAATGCTCCATCACTTGCTTATCCTAGGTGATCATAAGCCCTAAGATTAGAATCTGCCTCAGCATTTTCTCCCAACTATCTGTCTTCCTGCCCCAGGGCGCTTGAAAAGTTAGACTTTTTAATTGGTCTGTGTAAATGTCAAGGTTTGGCAAAACCTGACAGTTTCACAAAGACTCTTTTCTGCATTTATCTGGTTTGTTTGTTTAATTATTAGGGACTTTAGTGCAGGTATGTATTCATGTTCTTTTCAAGGATTGTGAACCTCACTGATGAAATTGATGAGTTTCTTTCCTATACTTTAAGTCACTTAACACTATCAGTCAGTTAAAAATATAGATAATGTCTAATTTAAAAAAGCAGTTTCACTTTCATCCAAACATACCAAGAGTAGGGGAGAGACTTGTGTGAAGTGATACATGTGAGCCATAGATCTCATTTACTAGCTATGCTATAGGCCAGGGCTTTCCAAACTTTTGCTGTTGGCGACACACCAACGGCTGGCGTGCAAAACCCTGGAAGCGCCCCCGCCGCACGCAAAACCCCAGAAGCGCCAGCGGCGGCACTTCCTGGTTGCTGCCACCACGCTTTTAGGTTTTTGCGTGCTGCGGCAGCGTCCTGGTTTGTCACGCAACAACCCAAAAGCACTGATGGCCCGCTGCCGTGCGCAGCACTGGCGCGCCATCAGCGCTTCCGGGTTGTCACGCAACACACTTGGGGCCCCCAGGCGACACAGTACTGTGTCGCGACACAGTTTGGAAAGCCCTGCTATAGGCTTTATTTCAACCTATTATATGGGATAGAGAAAATACAAGGAATGTTACTATAGAGATCATATGAAGGAGAATCCCTTGCACATCTTCGTCCTGCTCATGTGAGAAAGCAAAATGAAAAAAAGATGCAAAAGTCAACCATTGATCAAAATATTCTCCTTTTACTACCTAATTAAAGTTCTTTGATCTTAGGATATGCAAAGATCAATGTCATATTTTTGTTTTAAGAACATCAATCCTTAAAATAGCTTTACACAGTTGTGACCATTTTTTCTAAAAACTGGCTTATCTTCATATGACATCTGATCCCTTGTAGTTACACAGCAGTTAAGATCTCTGCTTTTTTCTCCACCTCTATGCAAGTTTTGCATATGCAGTTTATACTAGGCAATTTTTTTCTGAGAGTAGAAGGTGTGATCAGAAAGCTATTAGAACTTGAATATTGCTGGCTAAAACTCTTGTGTCAGAAGAAATTTCATTCTTGTACAGTGTACAGATTTCTCACATTTCTCTCTCTTATGTAAGGTCAATTTGGTAAGAATGGCATTTAAAAATATTTTATTAATGGATATGACAAGACCCAGAACTATTAATTCTCTTTAGACACTTGAACAGACCTATGAAGCTTCCTTTTCTGTGATTTTTTTTCTCTTAGCATCAGTGATATTTATTTCATAAAAAGAGATTTTGGAAAATAAAGATTTTTGAGAAACATAGTATAGATTTTTCAGATATAATTGAACAAATATTGGCTAAGGGAAAAATAATTTGAACTGGAAATAAATGGTAGTAGTGGCATAGATGTTTAGATCCATTATCAATATATTTTTAGAATTAGTTAATTTTTTAAAAAAATCTTACTTTTATTTTCTCTGGGAATGCTAGAATAATAATTGGATATATTCCTTCTAGGGTCACTCAAATACTCAAATAACTTGTACAATGCCAAATATACAGTACTTGTACACTTGAAAATAATCCAAGGTATTCATAATTAGGTTTTCTTTTAGCAGTGGTATTAAATAATCCAAATCTCAGATTTCTAAAATTATGCAATGGGGAGATTTTGGTTATTGCAATAAAGGGAATTACACTGATAAATGTTACCCTTACTCATATTATTAACATTTTAATTTATATAGCACAAATGCTAGTATCAAAGCCCATTTCTGATGTTCTTTTCTTTATCTACAGGTGCAGGAGAATCTGGGAAGAGCACAATCGTAAAACAGATGAAGTAAGCATTGTTTTTTGTTCAAAAATTATAGTAATCTTCTGTGCCATGTTACATCACTTTTGCTGTGTTCTTTATTCTTAAACATATATGTGATGAAACCCTATATTAAAAACTCATTTTATATAAGAACTAATTGTAATTTTACATATAATGAAAAGGGATAAACAATAGGAGAGCTTCTGTAAGACTTGTGTAGTTGAGGGAGTTATTTCATGAGCACTTCACCTGTAGTGCTGAAGATACTAGAGGAGATCTTCTAACATATAATCAAACATTTGGATGGCTAGAGGCCATCTAGCTCAACCTTATGGTCAATGTAAGATCCACCAATGCGTTTGTTTGTTTGTTTGTTTGTTTGTTTGTTTGTATGTATGTATGTATGTATGTATGTATTAATTAATTACTGAAGACCATCCAGCCTCTGTGTGAAAATCTCTAGTGAAGGAGAACTTGCCATGCAATGTGACAGCCTGTTCCACTGGCTGGCAGCTCATATACTCAGATGTTCCTTCTGATGTCTAACCTGAAGCTCTTTCTTTGTGGTTTACCCAGTTGGTTCTGATCCTGCCCTCGGGGCAATAGAGAATAAATCCACTCCCTCTTCCATGTAACAACCCACATATATTGGAAGACTGCTATCATATTCCCTCTTGGCCACCTTTTCTAAGGGCTAAACATACCAGATCCTTTAACTATACCTCCTAGGACTTAGTTTCCAGATCCTTCACCATCTTGTTCCAATTTGTCATTGGCCTTTCTGAACTGGTGCACAGTACTCCAAAGGGTATCTGGCCACGGCAAAGTAAACTCTTGTTAATGCACTGTAGGATGGAATTTACCCTTTGAGCACATTGCTAGCTCATGTTTAACTTGTGGTTGATGAGGGCATCAAGGTCTTTTTCACACGTATTACTGCCAAGCCAGATCTCCCCGAACTTATATTTATGCCTTACATTTTTCTTACTCAGATGCAGAACTTTACATTTCTCCCAGTTAAATTCTATCCTGTTCATTTCAGCCCACCACTCAAGCCTGTCCAAATCTTTCTGAATTTTTCTCTTTCATCTAAAGCAGGGGTTGGCAACCTTTTTTCCATCAGGAACCACCCCCGCTGGGAAAAATTTTTCAAGCACCGGGGTGGGTGGGTTTGTGGGCGGCAGCCAATCAGACAGATGGGGGCGGGGTTTGTGGGCGGCAGCCAATCAGATGGGGGCGGGGTTTGTGGGCGGCAGCCAATCAGCCGGATGGGGGGGGCAGGGTTTGCGGGCGGCAGCCAATCAGATGGGGGCGGGGTTTGTGGGCGGCAGCCAATCAGCCGGATGGGGGGGGCAGGGTTTGCGGGCGGCAGCCAATCTGATGGGGGCAGGGTTTGCGGGCGGCAGCCAATCGGTCGGACGGGGTCGGAGTTTGCAGGCCTGCCGCTCCGGGAACTGAGGGCATTTTCGGGGTCCCCGGAGCCTGCCCCTTCGAAGGGGCAAGCTCCGGGGACCCTGAAAATGCCCTCAGTTCTGGCAGGGAGGCAAATGCCTTGCTGTGCATGTGTACACTGCCGGGCCGCTTCCCTGCGGTGCGGAGATTTTCCACCCCGCCCCCTCCTGCGCCGGTCAGCTGTGCAGCGGGGAAGCAGCCAGTAGCCGGCGTGCGGCGAGGCTTTTGCCTCCCTGCCGGAACTGAGGGCATTTTCGGGGTCCCCGGAGCTTGCCCTGAAAATGCCCTTGGTTCTGGCAGGGAGGTGAAAAGGCGCGCGTGCACGCTGCCGCCGCCGCGAGGGAAGGCCTGCCTCCACCCTTCTTTGCCGCGCGCTGATACGTGGAGGCGTTTCCCCTTCCGGGCCTCCACCAATCAGCTGTTCCGGCTCACCCTGCGGCCTACTTCCTAATGGCCCGCGGACCACAGGTTGCCGACCCCTGATCTAAAGTAGCAGCCACCCTTCCAGCTTCGTATTATCTGCAAAGTGTTCAATGTATTGTCGAAGGCTTTCACGGCCGGAGTTCAATGGCTGTTGTGGGTCTTCCGGGCTGTGTGGCCGTGTTCTGGAAGTTGTGGTTCCTAACGTTTCGCCAGCATCTGTGGCCAGCATCTTCAGAGGGCAGGAGCACCTGCTCCTGCCCTCTGAAGATGCTGGCCACAGATGCTGGCGAAACGTTAGGAACCACAACTTCCAGAACACGGCCACACAGCCCGGAAGACCCACAACAGCCATGCAAAGTGTTCCTTCAACTCCCTCATCCAAGTTGTTGATAAAATGTTGAACGGCACAGGGCAGAGCTTTGTGGCACTCCACTTGATACTTCCCTCCAAGCTGAATTGGAGCCTTTAATTAGCACTCTGTGGAATTGATGGTTCAGCCAGTTTTGTCTCCATCTAACAGGAGTAGCATCTATCCCATATTTTACCATTTTATGAAGGCAAATATTATGAGGCATTAAGCCAAAGGCTTTGCTGAGGTCCAGACACACTATTTGTATGGCATTCCCTTGATTTACTAAGCTAGTAACTCTATCAAAGAAGGAATTAAGGTTAGTTTGGCATGGTTTGCTTGTTTGTGACAAACCTATTCTGGCTCCTCTTAATTATAGCATACCTACCCAAATGCTCATAAACATTCTGCTTGTTTGAAGACCTTGCCCAGTATAGATGGCAAGCTGACAGGTCTGTAATTTCTCAAGTGCTTCTTCCCCTTTTTGAAAATAGGGATGATGTTTGTTGTCCCCCCAGTCTTCACCAGTCCTCCAGGAATTGTCAAAGATCACTGAGTTGCTCTGTGATCACTGCTATATTTCCTTTAGTACCCTGGAATGTAATCCATCCTGACCTAGATACTTGAATTTCACTTCAATTAGCTATTGTTTCTTATTCCCTTCTTCTTGTCTATCCTAAGATGCAGCTTCTTACTTCCCCCAGTGGCATAGGTCATGATCAGCTAAAGCTCCATTTTCCTTTAGCTTTCCTTTTATTTTTAACATACCCAAGCATCATGCATCTAACATTCCTCCTCCTCCTCCTCCTCCCTGACAGATGCCTATAATAGTTTTCACAGTGGCTCTGTATGTGTTACTTACAGTGTTATCCAGGAGGGACTGGGTTAGCCTAAACAGGGCACCAGTTGTCTCTCTGTGGAGGTGATATTCATGGGAAAATAACTATGTTTTACTTCACCACAAGGTAATGTTAAGAAAGCCTCCGTATTTGGTCAGGGGCACTCTTTGTTTTCCTTCAGTGGTCTCTAGACATCTCTTACGCTGTTTCATCACTGGAATTCCACTGAAAACCAGGTGGCCCTCGAATCGCCATGCATAGAGAGTTCACATTGGCATGATCTGATCCAAGGCCATTGTCACACTCTTATTTCAAGTGGCGACTAAAGCCTCAATTGAACCATGTACCAGAGCCCCAGGAACAACCTCAATCTCCCTCTGAACCCAGTAGTGTTCATCGGGCACCTGGGCAGACCAATCAAATAGGTCCTGTCTCTCTGTGGGGAGGTGCAGTACCAGAGGGCACCAGAGCCAACAAGGAGAGGTCTGTCCATGACAATGAACTGGTGGTAATGTGATCCAAATCCAGATCAAACTGCCACTGCCCCAAGATAAAAACCAGGTGTAATGTGTAGCCCCTGCTGTGAGTTGGGTCAGGTCCATTGTTGTTGTGGTGGCCATGTAGGTTCCCTCTGAGTCCATGCCCAAGGATGGCAGGTTGAAATCCCCCAGGACCATGATCCTGGGTAACTCTACCACAAACCCCAGCCATGGACTCAAGCTGCTTTGATGTGGAGGTTGCTGTGCAGTAGAAGGGCTGGTACACAAGCAACAGCCCTCTTGATCCATACAGCGCAAGCTCACAAACAGGGCATCACACATAAAGATCTGAAGGGCGATGCCACTGAAAGCTACTAGGTTTCTTGGATAATAATTGCCACACCTTTACCATCACCTTGGGCTTGTGGCTAGTGCCACACACAAAACCTGACGTTATCTGCTCTACTGCCAAGCCAAAGGGTCCAACAGACCACCCAACCTTCCAGTCATATCATCAGGGATATGGTACCATCAGGGATACCTCTGCTTTGCCCTCAGCATCCCTTAGCTCAAGTTACTAGCTTATAGACCTAGGGCATTTACACTGCTAGGAAAGGTTACAACATTTGAGTGATTTAGTTAAAAGAAAGGATTGTCCAAAAAGCTGAATGATGGGAGATCTGAGAAATAGTCCTCCACTTAGGTAAACTGTGAAATTCATTGCCAGAAGTTGGCTGCCATCTAGAATGGCTTTAGAAGAAGATTAGACAAAATGGTGAAATGTGTTAGGTATAATTAATTTAATTTCTCTTAGCTGTGATGGCTATATAATATCTGCATTGATAATATATGTTGCTATTCTAGTTATTAGGAAATTTAAATGGAATGTGTTAATATCCTGCAGTCCTGCTGATGTACTTTCTATAGACATCAGGTTGGCCATTGTGGGAATAGAATGGTGAAGTAGTTAACAGCTGTGAACTTCAAAGCCTTATATTTGTGTGCAGCATAATGTTTGTCAAAACAGCTTTCTCTATCTTACTGTTTTATGTGCAAATGTTCCTACTTGATTGTTTGTTAGATTCAGATTTAAATAATATGGCCAGTAGGAGCCTTTCTGTTTTCCTGATAGTTGATTATTGAATTCTTGCCTCTGTCTAAATTGATAAGCAGCTGGTCTGCTTTTCAGCTGCTGCACATCTCAAAATCTTCCTAATAGCAGTATAGCTGAAGCAAATTGCAAGTCAATTTTATCTGTGTTATAAGGAAAATATGTCATGGAACCAAACATGAATTCTATCCATTGTTGGTTGAACACATTCTGAGTTTTCTAGCCTGCACTTGTAATATGATTGTCATAGATAACTTTTGCCTAATTAAAGTATTCTTTCAATTATGTCAAGAATAAATACAAAAATATCAGTAAAAGCTTTCAAATCAATGAACAAAAATATAGAATGAAGTGATATTAAACTACAGCTTAAATTGCCAGGAGTCCTGGTAGATTTGGTGGTATAGAAAACTAACTAACTAACTAAATAAATCAAAAGAGAAAGTAAAATATCAATAAGACCGTATGAGTAGTAGAAGAAGCAGTCTGAGGAATTATACTAATCTTTAGAATTAAGAAGAAAGTAGAGAGGAAAAATGTAAACAAACTGGATTCATAAATAAATGAAAATTCTGTCATACAGGTAAAACAGGGAAGGAAGGAAAGAGACATTGGAAAGTAATATCCAGATGGTAGATGAGGGAGGGCAGGACTGAGGATTAGCTGAATTGGTTCTGGTTCTTTTTTCCCCTTAATGTTTGATGTTCTTTGCAAAGTTTGAGTAATGGTGCTTTATCAAAGGCAATTAAAATCATAACTGTTCTCTTGCTTTACATTAGCCAGAGGCTTAATACGCAAAAAAAAAAAACACCAAAAAACACCCAAACTTGTTTTTGACACTTGAGAGCCACAAAGTTGTCCTGATGTCATATCAACATTGAATATTCCCATTTTTTTCTTCATTTTTGAGGTTTTCTGGCTTTTTTGCTTTATAAATATGCTAAACATTTAAAAGTTAATCCCCTGTATTGTTTTCTGCCAGAAACCAGTGGAAAATTATGTTGCTGATATTTGGTAATTAGTTACTGAATTTCACAAACAATATCCTGAGGGCTTCTGGGGACTGCAAAAAATAGATTTGAGGGCTGATGTGAGCCACAAGAGCTTTAAAGTGTAATACTCGCTATGCTATTGTATTAATATGGTATAGTTCTATCACACAGTAAGCTTTACTTGACTTCAGTTTCATTTTTACTATACCAAATTACCGAAGTTATCAGCATCCACCCACTGGAATTTAGAAACTAAAGCAAAACAGTGTTCTGAAGCATGTATTTATCATGTTGTGGAACATACATACTTACATTGATTGACTGATTGATTGACTGGATTTATAGGGCGACCCAACTCAAATAATATGGCTCCAGGTGGTGCACAACAAAAACAAACAATATACCCCCTAAAATAACCACACAACATTAAAATAGCTATTCAAAATAAAATATAAAATGACAACTGAACATGATAATTAAATAACCAAAAGAGGACTCCACTCAACTGGATCCAAATGGAAAGGAAAAAGCCAGATCTTAATGTATTTTCTAAAGGCAAGCAGAGTTGGAGCCTGTTGTATATTTTGGGGGGTGGGAGTGGGGGAGATCATTCCAGAGGGCAAGCACACTTTCTAGGTGCCATGAGATGGCAAGGTTTGAAAGAGGGGACCTGGAGCATGCTCTCCCCATGGAAGCATGTGGAGCAAGCAGATGTTCTCTGGAGAAGGTGGTCCCTCAAGTAACCTGGTCCTATGTCACGTAGGGCTTTAAAGGTGATAACCAGCACCTTGTATTGCACCCAGAAGCCTATCAGGAGCCAGTGCAGCTTGTGAAGTAGTGGTGTCACATGAATGTACCAAGCTGCACCCATAACTACCCACACCACTACATTCTGGACCAACTGAAGCTTCCAGATGGTCTTCAAGAATAGGCCCATGTAAAGTGTGTTGCAATAGTCTAATCAGGAGGTGACTAAGGCCTCCCAGTCCAGGAATAGCCACAACTGGTGCACAAGATACAGTTGTGCAAAGGCCCACCAGCCCCATTGCCCCCTACTCTTTGAGTAGGAACTGTGAGTCCAGAAGGACCCCCAGATTGCACACCAAGTCTGAATGGGGCAGTGTCACCCTGTCCAGGACCAAAGATGGAAACACTCCAGTTCCTGGATCTGGGGGACCCATAGCCCATAACTGTTCAGTCTTGGCAGGGTTGAGCTTAAATTGTTCTTCCCCATCCAGACTCTCACAGCCCCCAGATACTGGAACAGAACCTCAACAGCTTCACTTTGACAGCAGGGGCAGAAATGTTCAACTGGGTATCATCAGCATATTGTTGATACCTCCTTGTCCCTGGTCTCATGCGTTTGTGGCTAATATTCTTATCCCTAACTGCTGGCCAGTGCAGGATTGGGTGAAAGCAGAAGGCAAACTCATTTCATATTAGTGACATTACATTTTTGAAAACATTCTTAGTATTTTATAGGAAACAATGTTAAATCCTTTGTAGATACATGATATGCTGATTTTTGAAACCTTTCCTGTTCTTTTCCTTTCCAGGATTATTCATGAGGATGGATACTCAGAAGAGGAATGCCGACAGTACAAAGCAGTGGTTTACAGCAACACCATTCAATCCATCATGGCGATCATCAAGGCTATGAGTAACCTGCAGATTGACTTTGGGGATTCTTCTAGAGCAGTGAGTTTTCATTCGTACTTCCTCATTGTTTATTAACTCCCTCAGTGGGCATCACATTTTTCTTGTCTGAAATCCTGAGTATTATTCATCCAGTTCTGAAAAATAGTGCTTGTTTTCTTTTTGTGTTTGTTGGATATAGAGAACTTGTAAACAGCTGTAGTCAGCTAGTACAACACAAAATGAGAAGAGGGAACTAGTGACATTTGGTATCTTTTAAATGTATATTTTTACATAAATCACCTTTTCAATTTAATAATTAATTTAATTTAATTTAATTTAATTTAATTTAATTTAATTTAATTTAATTTAATTTAATTTAATTTAATTTAATTTAATTTAATTTAATTTAATTTAATTTAATTTAATTTAATTTAATTTAATTTAATTTAATTTATCCCCGCCCATCTCCCCGAATAGGGGACTCTGGGTGGTTTACAGAATAACAAAGGTTAAAATCTATTCATAAAATTACAATAAAACAATAAATAGATAGAATAAATAAAAATCCAAAAGATGGTAAAATCAACTATAAGGATCAAGGCACTATGGGGCCAGCCACCCCCAGGAGGTACTATTACCTCCCTCGTCCCAGGCAAGGCGGCAGAGCCAGTTCTTAAGAGACTTCCGGAAGGTCAGGAGTGAGGGGGCCAGCCTCACCTCCAGGGGCAAGATGTTCCACAATGTGGGCGCTATCGCAGAGAAGGCTCGCTTCCTGGACCCCACTAGATGAAATTCTCTTGTTGAAGGGGTCCGAAGCATGCCTTCTCTGCATGAACGGGTGGGGCAGGTCGATGTTATGGGGATGAGACGGTCCCTCAGGTACCCTGGCCCCATGCCATGTAGGGCTTTAAAGGTGATAACCAACACCTTGAATTGGACCCGGAAGCAAACTGGTACCCAATGCAGCTCACGCAGCAGAGGTGTCACATGTGCTGATCTTATAGCACCCACAACTGCCTGCGCTGCTGCATTCTGGACCAGCTGAAGCTTTCGGATACTCTTCAAGGGTAGCCCCATGTAGAGCGCATTGCAATAATCTATATGGGAGATGACAAGGGCATGCGTTTAAAAACAATGGACTCCAGATTTTTTCCACAAAATCAACTTGCTATGCTTGTTATAGCAAGCATGCTACTACCTTCTGATAAACATGATGAATCTTGTTTGGGAGGGAAGCAGAGAATTATTTAGTAGTTTTATAGCAAAGACATATCAAGAATCCTAGCCACTCAATGTCAAAGTGGCAACAACCACTCCCCACCCACCCTCCTTTCTTTGGATGCTTCTGTCTAAGCTGATCCTTTAGGCCTACAGGAAATAGCTCTGAGTAATGAACAGTCCTTTCCTGGTTGGTGTTGCACTCAAGTTAAATTGTGTTGTGCATAATTAGTGATGCTGTTTGCTTAGTGACTGTGAAGTGGCTTTTGGGCATCTATATCAAACTCAACAATTCCTTTGAATTCCTTTGTCGAAGTCAGCCAACATTTTTGGACATCTAATGCAGTATTTGCTCAAGTTTTGCGGTGAGGAGGTGGCTTCTTAAAATGTAGATTAATGATAGTCTGTGCAAGCAGAAAGCTGCTCTTTTTAATTTTTTTTCTTTCCCAACACAGTGCTCAAAATGAAACAATATAGAGGAAGTAAGTGATGATATATCCTCTAAAACAGAGCTTTCCAAACTGTGTGTCGCGACACGTTAGTGTGTCGGCTGCAGTGTCTGGGTGTGTCGTGGCTGCTGCCGCTTCCGAGCCCTGCCAGGATTCCGCGCAGGTCCTAGTGCCTGCCTTGTGCCTTGCTGCCTCCAAACCTGCTGTGATTCCGCGCAGGTCCTAGTGCCTGCCTTGTGCCCTGCTGTAAGTGTGTGTTGCGAAATGATGCCATGCTGTAAGAGTATGATGCAAAATGATGCATTTCTAAAAAGTGTGTCACCAACATGAAAAGTCCTGGTGTCTTCAGGAGCAGAAGCTGGAGAGAAACTGATATAGTTTAGCTATTTGCTCATTTTAGAGTTTTCCATCTTCTCTCTTTAAAAGATGTAAGAAGTTTTGTGACTGGCTTATCTACCTGGATGGTTTAAGGAGTGTTTACTTTTATAGAATCTTATATTTCTCCCTTCCCTCTACCCTTGACATTCACTTTTAATGCATTCACAAAGGGTTCTTATCATTATTCCATTCGGCTACCCAGTAGCAGTCCTAGTCAAACAATGCAATTGTTTACCCATTTAATAACATTATCTCCAAGATTCATATGTTCCAGAACCCTAAACAAGAAAATCCAATTCAAACTGTCAAAAGCCTTCTCTGCATCTGAGAATATCAGTGCAGCTTGTTTTTCATTATGTTGCTCCAAGTATTCCAAAACATCCAAAACATTTCTAATATTATCTCGTAATTGCCTTTTAGGTAAAAACCTGCATTGATCTTCATGAATAAAGTCCTGTAAAATTGTTTTCAACCTTTCAGCCAAAATTGTGGTAAACAATTTATAGTCATTATTCAATAAAGATATTAGACAATAATTTCCTGTTAAAGTCAAATCTTGTCCCTCTTTAAGTATTAATGCTATATTAGCCTCTTTCCAGCTATCAGGAATCTTTCCATTCTGTAAAATAATATTCATCATTTGTTGAAAGGTTGTAAAAGCTCATCCTCAAAAGATTTATAATAAGAAGCCGGCAGCCCATCTGGACCAGGTGCCTTTCCTGTCTTTAGTCTTTCTGCACAGAGTTCAATCTGAATCTCTGTTGCTTAAAAGTAAAAATCACCCCTTCCAAATTATCCCATCTAAATGGAATCTTCTGTTTAAGTTTGTAAGAAAAAAATACTATTTTCTCTTATTCTAATTGGAATTTCCTTGGAATTTCCTTAAGTACAATTACACCAATCCTCAATCTAGTATTAAAATGCTGCTACAAAACTTGATCTCTAGTCTTCTTCCTGACAAAGTACACAAGGACATCCCTTAGAACATTTCTTAATTTTGCAAATTGTGTATTAATCCTATAAACCTTATGTCTATCTCAGTGTCATCTTCCTCCCAATCCAGGAAAGTAGACAGAGACTTAACAATCTTTTCTCTGATATATTCTCCATGTTGCTCTGGAATTGCTCTACATCTTAAACAAAATTCTTTTTCTCTCAGTTCCAGTAATGCCAAGTTGTCCAAATCTTTCTCCATTTCTCTAATTATAACTTCTGTCTTACTTTCCAAAACTTCCACTTTGTCAGTAATTTGCTTTAGATATCCAGAAGATTCTTCAACCTTCTTAACTTCTTTTATATCCCTTTTTATTCCTGCAAATCCTCCTTCCATTTTCTTTTTAAAAGCATCCAAACTATTGGCAACCACTGCAGTCATTTTCTTGCCAAATTCCTCAAACATTTTCTGCAATAAATCTGGTGAAATGCCCTTATCTGTAAGTTTTTCTAGTGAACCTCTCCTTCCTTCTCCTACTTTTGCAGCTTTTCTTGTTGCCATTATGAGAACGTGAAAGTATTTCAATTACTAGGGTGAAAATAAAAAAACAGGCTCCCCCCCCCCCCCGTTTTGCTTTTCTCTATCTTTAATACTATTGTCCCAATTAGCTCTCCGTAGTTACAGTCACACAGTCTGGCTCATATTACCCTTTTTTTCTTATTTTGTAAAATCCAGTTATCTACTTTCCTTAATAATAAACAATCAGCATTCCCACGAAGGTCCGGTCTGTTTGTCTAATTAATTTTACTATTTTCAAAGGCACTTTCATCAGGAAAAAAATATATTCTTCTGTTTTCTAAAATTGCTGCCCCCTTTATCCATTTAAAACTTTCTTGAATCACAATCTTGTTAAGCTTTTTGCTTTTAAATTAAAATCCTTTAAGATAGCATTTTTTTCCTCTTCTTAATTCCAAAAAGAAGGCAACTCATCTAGAGTCTTTGTTCTTCCCTGCTGTTCGGAATATCTCTCTCAGGTTGTAAATTAATTTTATCCAAAGGTGTTTAAGAAAGTGAGGTTGTTGCCAGTCATATGTCTGTAAAGGCTGCATGGCGGTTAAGGGCACGTTGATATTCCCTTGGCTCCCAAGCCGCTCAACTCACAATCAACCACAAGAAATGGCTGTTGTGGGTCTTCCGGGCTGTGTGGCCGTGTTCTGGAAGTTGTGGTTCCTAACGTTTCGCCAGCATCTGTGGCCAGCATCTTCAGAGGGCAGGAGCACAGATAGAAGCAAAATCTCTGTGACAATCAACCACAAGAAACTCAATTCCTGTAGTCTCCTCATGAGGAGCGGCTATCCAGAGCGCAAGTGGGCAATCCCCCAATCTCTCAATCCTCTGGAGAGATTTTCACCAGCCAGAACCTGTCTCCTGGCTGCTGATTTCACTGTGGTGCTGTCCCCAGTAGCGGAGCTGCTCACAGAGACATCTAACCCACCATAGGTCCTCACCCAGAAGCCCCTCTCTGTTGTTTTTCTGATTAAAAGGTCAAAATGCAAAAAGTGAAATATTTTTTGTAGTGCCACTACCTGGCCATATAATGTACAAGCATGTTGACTAGAGGGTTCAGCCCTTCCTTTCACCCTTTAGGACAGAGCTTTCCAAACTGTGTGTCTGGACACGTTAGTGTCCCGGCTGCTGCTGCCTCCAAACCTGCCCTGTCAGGATTCCGCGCAGGTCCTAGTGCCTGTCTTGTGCTTTGCTGCCTCCAAACCTGCTGTGATTCCACGCAGGTCCTAGTGCCTGCCTTGTGCCCTGCTGTAAGAGTGTGTCGCGAAATGATGCATGTCTAAAAAGTGTGTCACCAACATGAAAAGTTTGGAAAGCTCTGCTTTAGGAGATAAACCAGTCTCATAGTAGGAGATACACTTTATTGTTCTTTTTTTTAAAAAAATTAAGTATTAAAATTTAGGCATTCAGTGGCAAGAAGAAATAATACAAAAGAAAGTAAAAGTGAAGTGCTTTCTGTCAGAACCTCCAAATAGATACTGGGGAATTTCAAATTACTTTAACAGACCACAAGAAATTCCAAAGAGGAAATTATATCTTATTGAACATAGCCTGAAGTAGGAATGAAGGCAGCATTTAAATGATCAGTTCCATAACTGGTACAGAGACATGACAATGTGAGCACCACCAGAAACCAGAAATCAAACACCTATTGCAGATTTCAAGCTGTATGTTTTACCTGTATCTACAGAAATAGAAGCTTCCTGAAGTAAAGGTCTTCCTTTAAAGTAAAGGTAAACTTCCTTTCCTGGACTTCTCCAGCCTCTTGGAGATTTTAAACTTTAATCAGACTCTGTGGGGAACAGAATTAATTCTGTCCTTTTCCTCAGGAGACTTTTCCTGAGTTCTACCCTTTATTTTAAAAGACTGCACCTTTTCTATCTCCAGCAGAGAGGGGCTGAGGTAATTCATGGGGATGTATGTATATTGTGTGTCTGAGCTTGCAGTCTGGCATTCATTCATTCATTGATGCCAACATAAACCAATGGCTCTGAGGCTGAGAAAGAAGAAAAAAAGTTGTGGTTTTCGATTCTCTAATAAGCTTTCATGTGCCTGTTTCCCAATTATTTTCTTTGGAGAGAAAGTTAAATATTAATTTTAAGGATTGAATCTGATCTATATATCTAGAATGACTATTTTGGGCAAACATATTGCTGCAAAAATGGGTTGTCAGAGGGAAAACATGTATTTTTTCTATATCAGGAATGGGAAGCCTGTGGGATTTCCAGATATTACAAAACTACAACTCCTCATGATTGAAAGTTAGGAGACTCATCACTTACAGTTCGGTAATCGGGTTGGCAGAGCAACCCAACTTTCTGAAGAAACTGGCTAGTGCTGGTCACAAGGATAGTAACACATCATGAGAGAAATAAAGTTGCTGTGCTTCCCCAAAATTAATTGGAGCTGATTGTTTGGAACTTGATGAAAATGCAACAATGAGGTCTAGTAAATAATTTTCATAATTAATAAAGTGAATGTATGTATTGGCTACTTCTGAAACATTTAAAACAACCAAGATTTTGTTTATTAGTAAACATGTACATTCGAATGTTTCTTATCTGTGAGAGCATCTGTATCCTTTATCAAATGTAAATTAGCTAGCCAGTACCATGGGCATAGGTCCATGTAGTCCCATTTTTTTCTACTATATCAAGATTATCTGTTCTGCCGCCCATATCTGCATTGGCTAAATTTAAAGTTTCCTTCTCCATACTGGCATCCTCCAAAAGTGTCATACTATAACTCCCATTTCCCCTAGCTTACATGAGCAGCCAATTTGGGCGATTCCAGGTTGGAGAGGCAGCCCTGGTATAAGAATTAACTGCTTCCTGAGGGTGTTCTTAGTTGGTCAGATCTTTTATTTATTAGATTTGTTTCACTTTTCCACTAAAATAGTACCCAGAGTATAAAAAATTAAGAGTTTTAATTGAAACATTAAATTTCATTAATTAAAAATTCCATGATATAAAAACGAACACCTCCTAGATTAAAACATAGTTTAAATGTCTAACATTTGTCTGGATCAGAATGTCTTTCCATACTTGATGGAATGGTTACCAGATGAATCTAAACTGCCCCCCCTGCTTAGGGAGTTGCAAAGCCTGGTAGCAACTGCCAAGAAGGCTTTCCATTTGTCATTATGTCAACCTGGAATCAGGCTCTATCAGAGCAATTCTGTACAATAATATCTACATTGGGCTTTAGTCTCTTACTATATAAAAAATTTCACACAGTTAAATCTGATGGAACCATTTGTCAGGTGTCATATCACTGAAATTCTTTCTGTAACACTCATACTCCCTGGTGGTCTCTGATCCAAATACCAATCAGGACTGACCTTGCTCAGTTTCAGGATCCAAACAAGGTCAGCCAGGTGCTGCCAACCGCTACTTATAGAGTTATTAAGTATTGACTTGTTCGTGATATGCATTTATAAATGGCATCTGCTTTGCAACTAGGTGGTGTTTTATTTCTTTTGCAAAATATGCTTCCCTCTAGGACAGAGCTTTCCAAACTGTGTGTGGCGACACAAAAGTGTGTCGCCACACACAGTCTGGTGTGTCGCCACACAACCCGGAAGCGCTGATCATCATCAGCGCTTCTGGGTTTTCCCGCGGCGACACACCAACGGTGGCGCGCAAAAACCGAAAGCGGCAGCAGCGCTTCCGGGTTTTTGCGCGCTGCCGCAATGGCGGCACTTCCGGGTTTTCCCGCGGCGACACACCAACGGCGGGAAAACTTTGGAAAGCCCTGCTCTAGGAAGACCTTTTTGTGAGTTTAGAGAGGATAAGAGAAAAATGTGAACTTTTTTGTGAAACGTGACACAGTTGGTTGTCCCCCGTCCCCCCCGTCCCCCATAGCTAATACATGGCTCTAAATGTCGCAATTTTACTTTCCCCGCAGGATGATGCTCGGCAGTTGTTTGCACTCTCTTGCACTGCAGAGGAGCAGGGAATCATGCCAGAGGACTTATCCAATGTGATTCGGAGGCTGTGGGCAGACAATGGAGTCCAGGCCTGCTTTAATCGTTCCCGGGAGTATCAGCTGAATGACTCTGCAGCTTAGTGAGTAACTTTTCTTTGAAATCTTTTTGCTGGTAGCAATGTATTTTGAGCTTTAAATAGTATTTGAGTAGTGCCAACTGGCTACACATTCAGAAAATCATTGTGATACAGTGGCTGTTGTGGGTCTTCCGGGCTTCCGAGTCTTCGACAATACATTGTGATACAATATCAAAAGTTGGCAGACTTTAGTAATGCTGAAGTATCAATCAGTCAGGGCCAGACTAAAGGTGATAGAGCTTTGCATGTTCAGTCTTCCCCAATAGTAAAAAGAAGTGTGTGTAGTAACTTGGATAGTATGTGTGTATAGGGCTGTTGAACTGTCTCCAAGCACTCCACCCTCCTCAGTAATCTGCTTCCTGCAGTAGTGTTTCCACTATTTAAACCTACATTAGTTTTGCAGTATAATGCAACGCAGTAACTATATTCTGGATATATTGATTATTTCAAGTATTTCTGGCCCACCATTTTAGGATAAAATCTTGTCAAGAGATGACACTCCATGTATAAAAAATACAACCAAATAGTATAATTTTATAGTAAAAATCCCCCAAAGAACTTTACAAGTTAACATTTTTTTAAAAAGCCTTTAAAAAATAATTCTGCTACTAAAAACGATGCCACAAACTACAACAATAAAAATAAAGGTATAGTTCTTAATATAGTTTCATTCATTTAAAGTAAATTATTCTTCAAAGCGTTTTAAATTTAGATTAACATGATATTCACTGGAAAAGCTATCTGTAATGTTCGCCAGTGGATGCAGGTGGACATTCATACAGGTCAATCCCAAACTTTTAAATTATGAAGGACAAAGGTAATTGGGTAAGGGTTATTATTGTAACTGGCACAGTACTTGTATAATACATACATGCTTGATAAATTGCAGAGCAAAAGGAGAGAAGTGAACTTGGGCTATTCCATAATTTCTCATGAGACAGCAATTCACCGTTGGTTCTTCCTCTACTGTGATCTAACAGTTGTCATACTGTCATATTATCTGAACTGTTTCTCCCAGATACTTGGTATAAAAACTGCAAGAACAGCTTTGTGAGCTTGCTGTTTCTTCCATTGCCTCTCCCCATTAATTTTTTTAAAATGTGTCATATATTTTAGATCAGAGTTTTCCAAACTTTTCATGTTGGCGACACACACCAACAGCGGCGGCGGCGCGGCCTGTGGTGTCCTGGTGTGTCGCGCGTAAACCCGGAAGTACTGATGGGGGAACCGGAAGAAGCGGCACCCCCGCCAATCAGCGTCGCCGCCATTCCCACCCACCCCCATCACCGCTTCTGGGTTTGCGCGCGACACACCAGGACACTGCAGGTGACACAGTAGTGTGTCATGACACACACTTTGGAAAGCTATGTTTTAGATTATAAGCCTTACAAGCAGGAGCTTTCATATGATTGGTCTTTGTAAGACATTTTGGGATTCTTTTCAAATAAAGAGTAGGCAAAAATGTGTTAAATAAATAAAATGCTATTTTTATAGCAGCTGTAGTTTCTAAAATTGTCTTCAAAAACATTGTCAGAAAAATGCATTTACAACAGTCTAGTCCAGAGCTTTCCAAACTGTGTGTCGCGACACAAAAGTGTGTCGCCACACACAGCGTGGTGTGTCGCCACACCACCCGGAAGCGGCGGCGCGTGCGTGCATGGCGGCCGCGGCAGCGGCGCGGCTTCCGCGTTTTAGTGGAGGCTGCTGCCGCTGCCGCCACCGTGCATGCGCGTGCCGCCGCATGCCCCCCCGCGCCGCCGTGTGCGCGCGTGCCACCGCAGCCCCCCGCGCTGCCGCCGTGCACGTACACCCCCCCGCACCGCCGCCGTGCGCGCGCGCGCCCCCCGCCATGCTGCTGCCGCTGCCACTGCTAGTGTGTCGCCGGCACTTTGGAAAGCCCTGGTCTAGTCTGATGTGGCTCAGTAGTCTAGTCTGGTTTCAGATGCTAAGCAGAGTCAGGCACGATTAGTACTTGGATGGGAGGCCTACAGTGAATACCAGGGCTGTAGGCTAGAATGGGAAGTCCAAAATACATCCCAGAAGAAGACAATGGCAAGCCACTTCCATATTGCAGCCAAGAAACTATATCACCAGGAGTCACGAATGACTTGAAGGAGATGTTACTCTTTAGCCTAGTTGTAATGAATGCAAACGTAATATCTTATTTTTAGATAAGTTGCAGTTGTTGCACAAACGTAAATTGAGAGAAGGCCCTTGTAGTCTCTGCTGCCACTTTTCAACGCAGAATCCAGAAGAACTCATGAATTGCAGACTCTGGGGAATAGTTTGGGGACAGGTATAATCTCAAACAGAATTGTTGCATTCCCTTAATGGTACTCCCTGTATCTTATTTGGATTAAGTTTCATTTTATTTATATATGAATGGAAAGACAAGTCTATTTTCAGAGAAAGAGGCCAAAAGGTTAAATCTTGTAGGTGTTTAGAAGCAGGTGTTTAGAAGCACTCAGTGTGATCCAGGCTCCATTAAGTGCACTATTCTGTTCCCACAATGGCCAGCTGGATTCCTATGGGAAGACCACAGGGAGGACAGAGCACATTGGGAGAAAAGTGTTGGAGAGGTATTTTGTAAGGATCGTATAAAAGTGGTTCTACAGTTGAAACTGCAAAATGTAATATTCTTACAATAATGGCATTTTCTTACCCTTGTTTTCATAGGGTTGTGTATTTCTTGACATGCTATACAAACAGGCAATATGCACATTATCCCCCCAGAATATATAACCCTTAAAACAAGGTAATAGCTATTTATCCATCTTATGAACCATAGAAACAAGGTGAATGTTAGATACCTTTCCTAAAAATATTGGCAAAGTTAAAAGCTTCTGATAAATCCATGTAGGTTTTTTGGCAACTGTATGGATGTGGTTTGTCACTGCCATCTTCCAGGATTTTTTTCCCCTATATGCAAGTGAATCTTACAACCCTGGGATTTCCTGGTGGTCTGCTATCCAAGTACTAATAAGGACCAACTCTTAGCTTTTTTCAAGATCAGCTAAGGTTGGCTAGGTGCTGCTATCTGTATGCATTTGTGAAAACCCCAGTTTAAAGTATGCCAGGAAGGAATTATAAAAAGCATGATGGAGCTGTTCAAGGATGGTTGCTCTGGGATGCTTTATTCAGGAATCAAATTTCATCCATGCAGGTTTTGTGGGATTATTGAGATTGTGCATTAGATTTGGTGGCATGTTTTGACCTGGAGGTAATAGAGCAAAGGAACATTTAATTGGTGAAACTAATTAATCTGACTTCAGGAAGTAGCATCTTAATGTGATATCTTTGACTTTTAAGGTAGTTAGATAGTTGTCAGACAGACAGACAGACATAAATTCCCTTCTCACCCCTATGGATGGTATGTGTCTTCCTCAACCTTGGGTCCTCTACAGAGGCCTGGGAGTTTGAGGGTTCTGCACAGTATTTTTGCTGTTCCTAGCATTGCACTCTTCTGGACAGACAGCTCTGATGGTGTGTGTGTGTGTGTGTGTGTGTGTGTGTGTGTGTATAAAGGTTGACAGATGGGATGTAGAATGCTTAGGAAGAATATGTGCAGACATTATACACACACAAACACATAAATATACATTTAATGCTTGTTCTTCTGTCTTTACCATGTTACGATGCATCTATAAATACTCTGAGAGGAGATGGAGATTGTTTGTACAGGTTCATATTCCATAGATATGGCCTGTAAAAGTCTTACAGTGCTTGGCCTGGTATTTCATGTAAATATCTTTCTCTTTATTTCACCTGAGAAATGACAGAGCAACAGGAGGCCTGTTTGGTTAATGAAATGGCCTAAAAATGGGAAAGCTGCCTAGGTTGAAGTATTCATGGAGCTAAACTGGATTCAGTGATAGGCAAAACTGATGTGAACAGGAAATGTCAGACAAGAAGCCAGAACTAATAAACAGTCTTGGAAAAACAATGTGGCTCTGGATAATATCACAACTCTGGCTTCAGAGGTGGCAATACTGGAGAAAAGACAAATTGATACAAATAAACAGATAAAGATACAGATGATACAGATACAGACAATGAGTTTCATGTAGGAATTAACCCTAGCAACTGCTAAGTGCTATGAATCCCTGGTCAGAAATCAATAAACAGAAAGGTGACATATAAATTGAATAATGTATAAACAAATCTTATCCCATGATACTTGAACCAGTTAAAATTTTATTTGTTGAATAAAATTCTTGTTTTGTTGTTTTATTTGTTTATTTGCTGAAATTTTATACCTACTTGCTTGCTTTTATACTTACTTAGGAGAAAGAACCATTTAATTCAGTGAAACTGGCTTCTGAGTAGACAACTATGATTGCAGAGTTATTGATATTTTCCATGAAAATATATTATATAAATTTATGGCGGCCGCGGCAGCGGCACGGCTTCCGCGTTTTAGTGGAGGCTGCTGCCGCCGCCGCCACCGTGCATGCGCGTGCCGCCGCATGCCCCCCCGCAATTTATATTTATATTTATAAATATAAATTTATATTTATATTTATAAATATAAATTTATATTTATTTATAAATATAAATCTATATCAAGATAGACTTGCACAGCTAGAAATTTTAGGGAACAAATTTTAACTATTTCCATTGGAAAGGCTACTAGGAAATAATCAGCATTTTGATTTTGTCTGATGTTTGATATACTAAAAGTAGAATACTATTAAAATAGGATAAGTATGTAGAATTTGAGAAAAAATTAGTTGTTTAGTAAGTGTTTGCATTCTTCTGCATGTCGCCTAGAGTCCTCCGTTAGGGAGGGGATAGGCGGGGTATAAACACGATAAATAAATAAATAAAATAAATAAATGTCGCTGAGAGATATTATTGTAATTAGGAGTGGAAAATCAGGTATTTTACAATTCCTGTAGTCCTCACCATTGGTCATTCTGATTGGGCTGATCAGAGTTGTAGTTTAATAACATCTGAATGACCATAGGTTCCCTATCACTGTTATAGATATTATAGCAAATATATTACCTATTCTAAATATGCATTTTTGTCCTGTGTTCTGAATTTTGATTCCTGCTGTGGTCTCTAATCTTCATTGTGGTCTCTGTAATGTGTGTGTGTGTGTGTATGTGTGTATGTATGTATGTATGTATGTGTGTATGTATGTGTATATATGTGTATATATATATTATATTATATTATATTATATTATATTATATTATATTATATTATATTATATTATATTATATTATATTTATTATATTATATTACCGCCCATCTTCCCCCAAAGGAGGAACTCTGGGCGGTTTACAATAAAACCAGAGTTAAAATACAAAACAAATCCCAATGGAAGTGAAATAAATATATAATATCATTATAATTATTAAAAGATATAAATAGAATAAAATTAAATTAAATCCAGATGGCTACAGTTCTTCCTCAAATCCTGAGCGCAAGGGCCGTTCTTAATCCATTCTACGGCGCTAGCCATCCCCAAGAATGACTATTTCCCCTCCCGTCCCAGGCTTGGTGGCAAAACCAGGTTTTCAGTTTTTTCCTGAAGTCCAGGAGTGAGCGGGCCTGTCTCACCCCTGGGGGAAGGATGTTCCAGAGGGCGGGCGCCACTGCAGAGAAGGCTCGCCTCCTGGACCCCGCTAGGTGGAATTCCTTTGCTGGTGGGATCCGTAACATGCCCTCTCTGCATGACTGGGTGAGACGGGTCGATTCAATAGGGACGAGACGGTCCCTCAGATAGCCTGGTCCCATGCCATGTAGGGCTTTAAAGGTGATAACCAACACCTTGAATTGGACCTGGAAGCAAACTGGAACCCAGTGCAGCTCGCGGAGCAGCGGTGTTATATGTGCTGATCTAGGTGCACCTAAAATTCCCCGTGCGGCTGCATTCTGGATCAGTTGTAGCTTCCGGATATTCTTCAAGGGTAGCCCCATGTAGAGCGCATTACAGTAGTCTACGTGTGAGATAACTAGGGCATGAGTGATTGTTTGAAGGGCCTCTCGGTCTAGTAAAGGGTGTAACTGTCGCACCACACGAAGTTGGGCAAAGGCTCTCCTGGCCACGACTGCCACCTGCTCATGTATGTATGTATGTATGTATACCACACCAATTGTGAACTGACTCTGAGAGGCTTGCAATCCTGCCATATGTAAATAAGATTAAACCATAAAAACAGTCAAACAATGAACAGTATTACATAATAAAATATTCCTATGCTGAAGAAAAATACATCCATATAATTGTATATTCTTATTCTTCTTCTTATTATTATTTATTTAATTTATTCCCCGCCCATCTCCCATACAAGGGACTCTGGGCGGGTTACAATAATTAAGACTTAAAAATTTAAAATATTTAAAACCATACAGAGTAGAAAATGTATAAAAATAAATCCAAATATAAAATAAAATAAAATAGAATAGAATCCAAGATGGATTGGAGAGCGTAGCATAGGTCTTATTGCTACGGGGCCAGCCAACCCCAGGAGGCACTGCCACCTCCGTTGTCCCAGACCAGGCGGCAGAGCCAGGTCTTAAGGGCCTTCCGAAAGGCCAGGAGTGAAGGGGCCAGTCTCACCTCCGGGGGCAAGATGTTCCATAAGGCGGGGGCTGTCGCAGAGAAAGCACGCCTCCTGGACCCCGCTAGATGGAATTCTCTTGTTGAGGGGGTCTGAAGCATGCCCTCTCTGCACGCACGGGTGGGGCGGGCTGACGTTATCGGGACGAGACGGTCCCTCAGGTACCCTGGTCCTATGCCATATAGGGCTTTAAAGGTAATCACCAACACCTTGAATTGGACCCGGAAGCAGAAATCGCTCTTAAATCCTTTCTCCCTCAAAGGCCTGCTGAAAAAAGCAGGTTTTAATTGTTTCCCTAAAATCCAATAATATTGGAGCAAACTGAATCTCTGGGGAGATGCTGTTCAAGAAGAGGGGCAAAAACTGAGAAGGCATATGAGTTACATGCTTGTGCAAAGGTTTAGAACCTTGTAGAGGTTATAGAATTGTTTGCTGGGAATTCTGCCTGTAATCTGTACCATGTGACTAGACAGAGTTCAGCTGAACTCTTTCATTTAGTTTTCAATTGCCATTGTGATTTATCTTTCAGCTCTTGAAAATCCCTATTTTTTTTAAAAAAATCTTTATGTTCACACTTTATTTTCTTAATTCTTCTCTGCTTTCCTTTCCTTACTGAAGTATTACTCAGTAAGGATGTTTTTGACTCCTCCTGGCCCATTTCACAAGTGCCAGCTTAGCAGAATCATATGGGCATACATTTTGTCTTTTCTGTCTTAGAGAAAGTCATGCAGTTGACTTTTCTAAGCATTGGCAGGCATTGGAACCAAGCCCTTAGGGTACAGAACTCAGAAGATCTCCCATATTCTTCCAGGCCCCTATTACATTCTAGAAGTTGTCTGAAAACTCTCTTACCTTTTCTTGAAACTCTTGAAATTCTCCATCTCTGACAGGATATTCCCAAGCTGCTGCTATGCCATCACCAGGACTGTGGGAACAACCCAATAAATGCTCAGTGCCTCCTCAGAGACTTGTTCTTTGACACTGACAAGGGCAAAAATAAAAGAGGTATAAGGCCCTGTTACCTCCCTCAGAGGACCTTCAGCAGCCTTGAGTTCCTCACAATGTTGGTCTTCTCCAAGCCTGCTACTATCCATTCTGTTGTTGCTGGACTTGCTAACCTCTCCAGTCTAGTCCAGTCTACCTCAGATCCTCCTTAGAACCAAGATTTGATCTTGGAAAAAGAGATTCATTCTCCTCTGGGTTCTACGATTGGCTGTCATGGCATTAAGTTTATCAGAGTACATATCAGCAGGTGGATATCTTTTAGGACAGCTTAAGGTATGGGGATACAGATCTTTACATATACACTGCATGTTTTTCTCTCTTTCCTCTGCTTTGCCAAAGTCTGGAAAACCACACAACTTCCAAAGGTGTCACATTCCCATCTTCAGGATTTCTCTGTGATTCAAAGCGTTCCTTTGAGAGAAATTTTACTTCTGAATTCCAGCATTGTGTAGGCTTTTGTACGGAGATCACCGCCTTGCTAGTAGTCAGAGAACCCTTGCACATAAACTCTTCTACTGCCATTGAGCCATAGGATTAGCATCATTTTCCATGTAGTAGAATTCAGTCTGATCTCTCAGAAGATTATGATTATGTCTCCAACACCACCTCAATTTACTCTCCATCTACACTGTTGCCCAGTACTCTGGCCCTGGAAATTCAACAACTATTTCAAACTCTAGAGGATTTATTATTGTAAACCGCCCAGAGTCTACTGCTGTAGAGATGGGCAGTGATAAATTTGAATAATAAATAACATAAATAAAAATTACAGTAGGTTCAAGACAATACTTTTTGGCAGTCGTCATCTGCAGGATTGCTTAAGAAAATCAGGAGCTACTATGCCATCAGCTTCTTGCTGTGTTGACAGTCTTTATTGAAGGAAAGAAGAGGGATGATAGTTCTTACTCCAACATCCATGCATCCGATGGAGTGACATGGAACATTGGTGCATCTGATGAAGTAAGCTATAGCTCATGAAAGCTTTTAATACAATTTATTAGTCCAAAAAGGTGTTACCAGACTCTTAGTCATTTCATGTGATAGAGATCATACTAAGATAAATGTAAGGATGTTGGTTAGTTTCAATTCAATTAATTATGTATATTCAAATGAATATACATACATATCCAAATTTTTGCTACGTTGTGCTAGAACAACCACCATCACCAAGCAGACTTTTAAAATTATCCTAATAAACATGGGTCTGGTCTGATTTCTATAACTGTAATTACAAACTTTCTCTTCAGTTTTTTCAGACAATCTCTAATTAGTGACTGGTACATACTAAATCAAAAAATTACATGTCAGAATTGCACTTTATTTTCTTTTTCTCTCTCTTCCCTTGTTATTCACATTCCTCTTCATTGTTCAGATCAACTTCTTTCCCTAAAATCCTTAACTTCTTTTTTCTACTTTTAGAGAAAGAAGTACAGGTAAAGATGTAAAACTCAGAACTGTACAAAATCAAAGGGCAGGAATCTTTTTCTTCTTTTTTGCCCCCCTGAAGAATTGGGAGAAATGGATTATGAAAATCTTTATTTAAGAAAAGATACAATGTTTAAGTGTTTATATTTTCTGATTTTGGAAAACAGTATCAAAATGTTTAAGAAAATACAAGAAACAAGAATAAAAAGTTCTTGTTTCTACATTCTGTTAGAAGATCATACTGTGCGCCTCCTTTAGGCCAAGTTAGACAAAAAATATGGAGACATTATTACGTTGGATCCAAGCTATCCCACAGAATGTATGATTTGGCTTCCAAAAGTTTTCTTAAGCAGCTATTATAATAGCTTGAAACTGTAATTCATTGCTAATAAAGTTATATCCACATTGACTAAAGGGAAGGTTCAGATGTTTTCTAGTGATGATTTATTTCTTTTGAAATTATTACAATTCTAAATATTTCCATGTATTGTATCTTCAGAAGTTATACATTTTCCTCTGTTTTCAGGTGTATGCTTCTTCCATTTCCCCATTAATTTAAAATAAAATATTCAACTTTTTTGTTTTAAAAAAATGGCAGAAAGAGATCGCCAAATCTTGCAAGATTGCAGTGTTCCCTCTAGAATTTGTAGGGAAATTACTGAAAGCTTGCATGATTTGGGGAATGGCTTGGATCATTGCACCTGAATTCTGATTTAAAAATTGTGATCTCCGGTAGCAGTTACAAAGACATGTTTATCCAACTTTACTTTCCTTGTTTGGCAGCACAAATGAGCTTTGTCAGAACTGCTCCTTGGCAAAAATAATTGATTGATCTTATTATCTATTGTAAAATTATACAATAATTATTGATATGAACAATGTATACTATTCATTCTTAAGTCTTTGTAGTGGCTTAGAGGGAACCAGTCCTTTATTATATCTTGGGTGTTGATTTCCATTTTTTCGGCATTACCTCTTTTGTGTGTGTGGTTAGACAGGCATGTTATAATAATTTCTGGAACCCGTGCCTACTCTTTTTAGGTGAAAGATAGAGTGCTTCACACACACACACAAAACCTGGAAAAACTGACAACTTTTCCTTGTAAGTTTAGTTGGGTGAAATGAAGAGAGTATCAAGTTTCTTAAGCATGCAGATCTGTTGTTCAAGAAAATTCACTGGAACTCCTGTGTTCACAAACTCAAGACTTGTGAATAGTCTTGCCATTAAAGAAGAATGCATTAGAGTGCCATTAGGGAAGAAGAGCAAGTGTTTTCCCTTTGTGTTTCATGTCCGTGAATATGTACATATGTACTGTATGCCAGTGAATCCACATTCCTTCTTGATTTAGCTTTACAGTAGTTTTTATTGCATATATTGAAAACTGGTAGTGAGAAAAGGCATGGGGTTGTTCATCCTGAGCAGCAGCTTTTTAGTTTTTTCGTAACAGAAACTTCCTATTGACCCCTGCTTAAAGATCAAGATTTGCTGGTTGCTGTGGTACTTACTTATGCTGCAGAAAAATTGTTTTCTCCGTGGTTTAGATTCTCTCAAGTTTATATACTCTGGCTACCAAATCAAGTTCTTCAAAGTGCAACCATGCATTTCTCAACAATTCTCATTACAAAAAGTCACTGTAGGGCACATATGATGCTAGCCAGTCATTTGCTAAATAAAGAGGATGAAATAGTGGTGAGGGCAAAAAAGAGAGACACACTCACCTTAATTAATGCTCCTTCATTGCTAACTTGCAAGCAGTGTTGCAGCATAAAATATGTGACTTCTTGGTGCCCCATTGAGATTTTTGCATGTACATCTTCAGGATTCCTAAGTATGAAGTGAGGATATCATTCTCTGCACAATTTTGGTTGAAAAATTCCTATTGGAAAAACTTCAGCATCTTAGTTTGATGCTATTCTGATCATTCTGGTTGTGGCTTCCCAAGTCTCTTGCTTATAAATTATACATGCTTGTGTGTATTGTATTATGATCATTAGAAAGTGGTTACAGTTTTCCTTTAATCATTGTATCTCTGTATATCTCTGTTTATATCGTCTGCCTGTTTTTTTTCTTTTGCCTTCACTCAGATTGTGAACTTTTGATCAGGGGTTATCTTTTAAAACATTCTGCTTAAGTATAAAGCCAACTGGTAATATTTTGGTTCTTGTGTGCTGACATGAGTGTTCGGAGCTTTGCAAACAAATAAAAGTTAGATTCCTGCTCCAAGGAGTTTGCAGTCTATTACATCACACTCGGCTAACACAGCTAATGTTGGTGGGGGAGATGGGAGTTATAATCCAATATGCAGAAGGGGGGTCTAAGTTGCAAAGTCTGGTATAAGCGTAATTATCGCTTATCTTCTATATTGTGTCTGTGCTAATGTTGTAAGTTGCAAAAGGTACAGCTGATAAAACCAACTGAATCCCTTTATTATATCTGAACTTGTTTGCTTCTAGCTTGACACTGGGTAGGAGGTTGGAATAGATGATCTCCAAGGCATGTTCCAACACTTACATTCTATGACTTCTTCATGACTATTTGCACAAATGTTTACTGAACATTTGTTAAGAGTCACAAGACTACTTTAATACAAATACTGCTTCCCATTTCTTTGCAAATCATAAAATGCATCAAACCAGCAGGAGAGGCAAAGATAAAAGGTTTATATCTCATTATCAACCTTTCAGTCATAGGTTCTTGAGTGGGCCTGCATGTTAAAACTGAGTAATCTCTGAACAGCTTCTTCAAGCTAGAAGCAAACAAGTTCAGATATAATAAAGGGATTCAGTTGGTTTTATCAGCTGTACCTTTTGCAACTTACAACGTTAGCACAGACACAATATACAAGATAAATGATAATTACGCTTATACCAGACTTTGCTCACAAACCAAATGCTTAATAATTTGTTCCAAAATCTTACCTGGTATTGGCATCAAGCTGACAGATCTTGGTCATCTTTTCCCTCTCTTTCTGAAGATACGAACAACTTTTATTCATCATTACAATGTGTTATTTACCATCTCTTTGTTATTTCTGTGCCATCTAAGCTAAGAACCCTCATTGCAATGTAGTTTCAAATTTGGGATGTGGAGGGTTTGGGGTGTTATATATTAAATGCGTGCATGAAGCAGAATACGTATTTTGAACTGTTCTAGGTGGGCTGCAGTTTGGCAGAGCCAAAATTTAAAACATTTTGATTGTTCGTGATTTCAGCTGAGAGAAATCCAGAAGTGTTTTATGGGGCAAGTGCAGCAAAGCTGGTGTGCTTTGCCTCTCCCTCCTTCTCTGCATGAAACTAAGGACATGTGTGGTTGGTGCAGGTATCCAGTTGGTCTATATTCCTTTTCCTAGATGCCCTTAACCAACACCAGTATCCTTGGGAAATAATATTCATACAGCTGCCCTGCCTCAATCTTCCTAGGGTCTTTATTCTCTATTATTTCTGAGACACTGCTAATGTCTTTTACTTCAAGTGCAACATACAGTGGGGCAAAAAAGTATTTAGTCAGCCACCAATTGTGCAAGTTTTCCCACTTAAAAAGATGAGAGAGGCCTGTAATTGACATCATAGGTAGACCTCAACTATGAGAGACAAAATGAGAAAACAAATCCAGACAATCACATTGTTTGATTCGGAAAGAATTTATTTGCAAATTATGGTGGAAAATAAGTATTTGGTCAATATCAAAAGTTCATCTCAATACTTTGTTATATATCCTTTGTTGGCAATGACAGAGGTCAAACGTTTTCTGTAAGTCTTCACAAGGTTGGCACACACTGTTGCTGGTATGTTGGCCCATTCCTCCATGCAGATCTCCTCTAGAGCAGTGATGTTTTGGGGCTGTCGCTGGGCAACACGGACTTTCAACTCCCTCCAAAGGTTTTCTACGGGGTTGAGATCTGGAGACTGGCTAGGCCACTCCAGGACCTTGAAATGCTTCTTACGAAGCCACTCCTTCGTTGCCCGGGCGGTGTGTTTGGGATCATTGTCATGCTGAAAGACCCAGCCACGTTTCATCTTCAATGCCCTTGCTGATGGAAGGAGGTTTGCACTCAAAATCTCACGATACATGGCCCCATTCATTCTTTCCTGTACACGGAACAGTCGTCCTGGTCCCTTTGCAGAGAAACAGCCCCAAAGCATGATGTTGCCACATTTATGATAGTAAGGTATGATATCTGAAAAATAAATATATTTCTATAAGAGCCTTTATAGGTAAGAGCCTACAGATGAAAATGTGGTTCCTCAGAGCTGGTGACATCTTGTTTCAAGTGGTATAAGAACAGAATTTTTGTACGCATTTTGGCTGAGTGGTAGGGAGTAGGCTTAGGCTTCCTTTCCCTGCACTCAGTAGTGCAGGTTGGGCCTCAATGAATTTACTGTAAAGTAATTAACATCCAGTAGTGGAGAACAAGAAGAGACAGTTTACCTATTGCCAAGTTTGATCCACCCCCTATATAGAGCGTAGGGCATAGAATAATGGGTTTAAGTTATAGGATTTGAATGTTAGAAAAAGCTTCCCAACGGTAAGAGCAGTTTGACATTAGAATTGATTATCCATAGAAGTGGTTAACTCTCCTTCACTGGAAGTATTCAGGTAGAAATCCATATGTTAAGGATGGTTTAATTTGGATTCTTGCACTGAGCAGTGGGTTGGACTAAAATTACTCTTGATATTTTAAATTTAAGCTTTTAAGGCAAGGCTCCAAAATGTGAGCCATAAATTTCCCTTCCCTTCCCTTCCCTTCCCTTCCCTTCCCTTCCCTTCCCTTCCCTTCCCTTCCCTTCCCTTCCCTTCCCTTCCCTTCCCTTCCCTTCCCTTCCCTTCCCTTCCCTTCCCTTCCCTTCCCTGTTTTTGAGGGTTGGGGAGATGAGAAAATGAGAGCCTTAAGTCTTGTAGATTTTTAAGACACCCATTTCACTTCTTAAAACTTTTGAAATTGTCTCCCGTAAGGGGCTCTGGTATCACCTCACTTTTGGATTGTGGCTTCAACCTTCTGTACAAAGTCTGGAGCAGCACTTGAGCTGATAGAAGTTGTGCTCCCTTCCTTTAACATTAATGAGCATAGTAATAATTTTAATTGAAAAAGCCTCTATAAGAAATAAATGGAATTTTTCATCCATTGTCTCTTGCCTTCTCCAAGTTAAATAACTATATAGGAAAGATGCTGTGGCTTTTTCAGGATTATAGCCATGTTGTAATCTGCTTAATATATGCTTGTTTATAATATACCAATTAAGCAGCCTAGCTACAGAATACATTAATACAGTAATTTTGGCAGTGTTCATGTTAAGACTCTTTTCGGTTTTCTTGTAAGCGATTGTTGCTGTTTTCTTTAGAGAGGTCCCTAGGTTTTGCTTTGATCGTTAAATCCATAGTTGCCTGTGCTTTCAAAATGAGGAAAAAAGCTGGAACTGAAGGGGTCTCAAAAGAGGATAGTATGCCAACATTGAATTAGAAAGTGGTTACAAGAAAAGAATGTTAGGTCCCTATACTGCTGTGTATGCAGATGACTCACTGCAGAGTGCAACAGTGATCCTGCCAGGGAAAGCCAATTTGGACAGCATGGTGCAGAGTAGTACAAACATACAAAGCCTTTAGAGCAAGCTGAGGAAAACAGCACATCTGTAATTAGAGAGGATTGTTTAATGTGGATGGTATAACTGTGCTCAATAAATAATAGTTATGAAAGACTATAACACTTTAAATGCCCCATTACATTTAATAGAGCTTTATCTATATCCCTGACACAAAAGTGCTTGATACAAATGCATTAATAAATTGAAAACAAAATTTATAAACTCCTAATTCTGCACTATGCAAGATAGCCTTCTCCAATGTGATACCATCCAGATGCATTAAGACTTCTGGCTTTCTGCTCCCAGAATTCTCAGCATCAGCATAGGAGAGATTAATGTAAGTAATAAACACATTTTATACATCTACATAAACTAGGATGACAGCAACCAAAAATGCAGTTAATCTCTCAGAAGTTGATCACCAGTATATCTGTGCTGAAGACTGCAAATTTCTGGTAGACAGTAGAGGAAGAACAATAATTAGGTACAAATGTACATTTGAGATAGACTGTTAATCTGCTTCTTCTTAGAGGGAGTGGGACTTGCTCTCTGTTTATATACCATGGCTTGTCCTGCTTGTGTTGGTGGAGGTGTTGTTAGATATACATTTCTGCCATTGTTTAAATGGTACATCCATTGTCAAAACAGGTATTGTTTGAAACAAAAGCATCATTCTTGACAAAACATTCATTTTTATCACAGAGATTCTCCCCAACAGTGACAATTTTAGTTTCTCCCATCTTAACATGTCCTTCTTAATTTCATTCCATGTCTTAACATAATTCTTTCGAAATAGCATACAATTCATATTTGTCCTAGTAATACCCAAGTATTCTACTTTTTTCTCAATCTTAAAACTAGTTTTCTTCAGTTCTATTTGATCTTCTAATTTCATATTTTTTATTAAAATCTTTGTCTTCTGATTATTAATCTTAAAACCTGCTAACATACCAAAGTCCTTTAATTTTCCCATTAATGTTTCTACTCCCTCTAGTGGATCTTCCAAAACTAACACCAAATCATCCACAAATGCCCTTAACTAAATTTCTTTTTATGACGGACTCGACCTTGGGCGTGGCGACGGCCGACAGGAAGCTCTGGCGTGGGCTGGTCCATGAAGTCACGACTGAACAAATAAACAACAAAAAAATATTTTAAATTTTAACTCCCCTAATTCTCTCCTCTTGGCTTATGTCTCTGTTCAGTACCTCAAGAACTAAAATGCACAGAAGTGGAGACAGCGGACACCCTTGTCTTGTCCCTTTTTGAATCTCACAAGGTTTTCTTAGTTCTCCATTAACAATTATTTGTGCTTTCTGAGTAGTGTAAATCAATCTTACCCATTTAATATAATTATCTCCAAGGTTCATATATTCCAGAACTCTAAACAAAAAAGTCCAATTCAAATTGTAAAGGCCTCCTCTGCATCTAAGAATATCAGTGCAGCTTGTTTTTCATTATGTTGCTCCAAGTATTCCAAAATATCCAAAACATTTCTAATATCTCATAATGGTCTTTTAGGTAAAAATCTGCATTGAATCATGAATAAAATCCTGTAAAATTATCTTCAACCTTTCAGCCAAAATCGTGGTAAACAGCTTATAGTCATTATTCAATAATGATATTGATCAAAAGTTTCTTGTTAAAGTCAAATCTTGTCCCTCTTTAGATATTAGTGCTATATTAGCCTCTTTCCAGGTATCAGGAACCTTCCCTTTCTGTAGAGTAATATTCATCGTTTGTTGTAAAGATTGTAAAGGTTGTAAAAGCTCATCCTCAAAAGATTTATAATAAGAATCTGGCAGCCCATCTGGATCAGGTGCCTTTCCTGTTTTAGTCTTTTTGATAGCTTCACGCAGTTCCTTTATTGTAATAGGTCCATTCAAAATTTGTCTCTGATTCTTTGTAATCTTTGGTAAATTCTGTTTATATAAATATTCATCTACTTTTTCCAAGGAAATTTCTTGTCCTTTGGATAAATTAGTATGTGTTTTAATCTCAATTATGCCAATCACCTTCATACTTCAGCTATGAAAATACTGTATCCTAACTGTACAAATAGTGGCTTACTCTGTAGGGTTTCACTACTCCATCATTTTGCCACTGTTAGCTGGCTATGTAATTCTTCCACTTGGCTCATTTCCTTCTCTGGCACTGCTGGAAAGATCCAGATATAAATATGGAATGCCAGGAGGAAAAGAATGCCATTTGACCAGCCTGAGCAGAGATAGGGGTTTGCGGCTTCTGTGGTCACCCTCCCTTTTAAAGTAGAAAAGATCTCTGCAGAGACCACAACTCTCAGTATGCCATTCTTAATCTAAAACAGTGTTTTTTCAAACTTGGCAAGCTTAAGATGTGTGGAATTCTGGGAGTTGAAGTCCACACATCTCAAAGCTGCCAAGTTTGAAAAACACTGATCTAAAAAGAATTAAGATACCTTAAGACAGTTTAAGGCCGACAGGAAGTTCCGGCGTGGGCTGGTCCATGAAGTCATGAAGAGTCGGAAGCGACTGAATGAATAAACAACAAAAGACAGTTTGAGTCTAGGGATATCTGGCTACGTGAGGTTTAATGGAAGCCTCTCTTGAATACAACACTCCTGAGTGTGGCCCGAACCAGATTAAAATGCAATTGAGTAATATTTAAGAAAATTAAATAAAAATAAACAAGACATAGATAATATGATATTCTAATACTAAATAATAAATTTAGTCACCAATCACCAAAATTCTGGGCTTGCAACTCGCAAGGAGTTCTGCACAAGTTCGCTGCCTCAGCTTCATTGAAGCAGCAAAGATTGCTTGGTGCTTCCCCAGTGCTGGCTGAGCAGGAGCAGCACATGACAAAAGCTCTGTCAGTCTGAGCTGCAGCAGCATCAAGCGACCTTGCTGCTGCAATGAAACTGAGGCAGCGAGCTGGTGCTTTTTCCTGGATAACAGGCAGGCAGGCAGCCAGCCTCTGGACCCCCGAGCCTCCAGCGCACGGAGGAGCACCTTTCTCCAAAACAGGTTGAATTAATTACTCTACTCCTTTCAAAAAAAAAGTTGAATTTCCCTCCTCCCTCCAAAAGAGGTTTAATTTCTCTCCTCGCTCCAAAGCAGATAGAATTCATTTCTCTTCTTCCTCCAAAAAAGGTTTAATTAATATCTGTTGAGTTTTGGGCTCCACAAGGTCCCTGTCATTGTTAACTTCATAAAAATTTCAATTTTTAAATTAATAAGAATTGAAGGCTAAATAAGTTGAAAATACACCCAGAGAAGAAGGAAATAATGGGGGGGAAATGAAAGAGAGATGGTGATCTAAATGCTTTTTTGTATAATGCTTTCTTTTTTTAAATTTTTTTCTTTCATTATAATATCAAATTCGAAAGAGAAAGAAAGAAAAAAAGAAAGAAAGAAAGAAAGAAAGAAAGAAAGAGAAAGAAAAAAACAAAATACAGATTGCAGATCATAATATAAACTCACTAGTCATTGACTAGTGAGTTTATATTATGATCTGTAAGCATGTATGTGTGGAGCCAGTTTGATGTGGTGGTGAAGGTGTCAGACTAGAAACCATGAGATGGTGTGTTTTAGTCCTGCCTTGCGCATGAAGCCAGCTGGGTGACCTTGGGGCAGTTGCTCTTCTCACCCCTAGGAAGAACTGCCAAGTCATCACTGAAAAATGCTGCCAAGAAAATTGCAGGGGGCAGTTGCTAGGAGTCCAAAATGACTGGAAGGCTCAACTTTCAAGCGTGTATCTGACATTCAGGTACATTTTCTAGTTTCTATACTATAATTAAGAAATACATAAATATTTTAACATGTCACTGTTACTTGTATTTGCGGTTTACTCATATATTGTGGTGCACAAATTTGTACTTGGTTTGGGAAAAGTCACGCAAAACATTTCCCCCCCCCACTCACAAGACATTAGAAATTAGAGGGAACATTGCAGGGAGGTGATAAGTAGGAGTAGGAGGTGAGGAGGTGGCATGATAACTTGGCAGTAGGCCGGCAGGAAGCTCAGAGTGAGGTGGTGGGAAAATATATATAAGTACACATAAATATTGAAAACAAATCATCAAATTCGTAATAATAATGTTCCTTGGGCCAGTCACACTCTCTCAGCCCAACTCACCTCACAGGGTGGTGGTTGTGGGGAAAATAGGAAGAGGAAGGAGTATGACGTATGTTCGCCACCTTGCGTTATTTATAAAAATAATAACGGCGGGATAGAGAACAAATAAATAAATAACATTAGTTATATCTAGTTCCTATCTGATTTTAATGTGTTGATGTATTAATTAAAAAAATATTTTTATTTTATTTTTATTTTTTATTTTATTTATCAAATTTATATGGCCACCCATCTCACAAAAAGTGACTTGGGGCGGCGTACAACAATTAAATAAAACAATAAATATATAAAAACAATTGTTATGAATAGAATAGAATAGAATAGAATAGAATAGAATAGAATAGAATAGAATAGAATAGAATACAATACAATACAATACAATACAATACAATACAATACAATACAATACAATACAATACAATACAATACAATACAATACAATACAATACAATACAATACAATACTTTATTGGCCAAGTATGACAAAACATACAAGGAATTTGTCTTCGGTGCAAGAGCTTTCAATAATAAATTATACAATCAAGAAAAGAAAAATTAATAAAAAATAAATAATACTACAGCTATTTAACTAACACATACTCATCTTTAAGGGAGAATTAAGGGACAATAATACTGCATTAAAAATATAAAATAGCCATTATTAAAAATAAAAATATTTAAACATGGTTTTCTAAGTCAATAGTCGGCCCACATAAGTCCTTATGTATGGTTTAGTGGCCCCCGTTTCTATTTGAGTTTAATATCACTGGTCTTAAAAATCAAATTTTGCTTTTTTGACAAGACCCCATGATCTTATTTTCATGCTGCATTTTATATTTCATAGATACATTGATTACAATCAGTATTTCTATGAAATACAAAAATGAAACAGCAAAATAATGCTTCAAATAATGAGTATATTCAGGAGATTCTGCTCTGCGACTGCCTTGTTTTTCTTTCTCCTGCTTTGCAAATGAAACAAAGGAAACGCAAATTGGATTTTTTTTCCTGGCCTTTGAGAGAGGTCCCCCCCCCCTTACTCTGATGTTTTCTGACTGAAATAGCTCTGCTGACTGTCCCTTCTCTTTTCCCCAAAGGCTTCCCACTTGCTATCAGGAAGGAGAGCTGTGGTGTTTTGACTTTAAATGGCATGTAGCTGTAAATTGTTTCTGCATGTGCACATTTTCTCTGGTTTGTTGCCATAGTGATGAATATTTTCCTCTTTCCTGAGAATTCTATTGAATGTATGTTACTATGCAGCCATGATTGACTTAAAAGGATGATGGTGGGTGAATGGGCTGCAGGCCTAGGTGTATTTCTCAAGAATGTTAGGCACCTGCTAGTCCCAAGCATTGCACGGCTCAGTATAATGAAATATGACAGTATGACAAAACAGGTTCTTTCACTGTAACACCACTTCAGTTTTGCCAAAATAGAATTTCCCCTTTAATGACTGCTCCTTCCTCCAGTGTTTTTATAAGATTTGAAATACAATGTCTGAACTATAAAATGTGCAATGATAGTGACAAGGTTAGCCATTTTGCAGTTTGGAAACAACTTTTAAGAATGCATGTCTATACAATATCTCCTCTGAAAATCATATGGGATTTATATCCACGTGAACCTGTATCAAACTGGTGGACTGAACATCAGTTGACATTTGTCAAACTTCATGAAATAGCTTTCCTGTACTAAAGTAATTACATCTCTTCTTACTCGCTTTTCTCTTGTTCTAAAAATACTACTAGAGGTAACAAGAGGGAGATGGGGAACTGATGCTTTCTTGTGAGGGTTTGAGGTAGGAGCGTTTTCGAAGGGTTTTGGAGAGAGTGATGTATTTGTTTAAAAAAAAAGAACTTTTTAATTTTCAGAGTATAGCTAAAATACAAAAGAGAAAATACAGAAAAGCATGAAAATAGAACTAAAGAAAAAAAACTATAAAGTGCAAATAGACAGAAAGCAAAGATGGGAAAGTGACTTCCAACTTTCTCCAATACAGATATAGATAAGTTTACAAATATAATCTCTTACCATTAATTAAACCATAGTAACATTATTTCTATTAAAATAAACCAATTAATAATTAAAACCCAAAATCAGAACATCATTTTTTTCTACCACAAGCAAGTACTGTAGAAGTGGTTGCCAAACAGATATAAATCCAGTAACCGAATGTTCTCTAATTAATGCTGTTAATTTAGCCATTTGAGCCAGATCCATTAATTTAACAATCCACTCTTCAACCGCAGGTATCTGTGGATCTTTCCATCTCTGTGCGTATAAAAGTCTTGCAGCTGTGATCATGTATAAAAGCAAAACTCCATGTTGTTTCTCCAACTCCTTCTCCATCAAACCCAAAAGAAACAGTTCTGGCTTTTTTTTTGTATGTTCACTTTAAAAATCTTTTGGATAATAATGCATATTTGATCCCAAAAGTTTTTGGCTTTCTCACAAATCTACCAGAGATGATAAAAGGTTCCTTCTCCCTGTGAACACTTCCAACAAACATTTGTTACACCATTATACATTTTTGATAGCTTATCGGGGGTTAAATACCAACAATACATCATCTTATAAAATTTATCTTTTAAGTTATAATTTAAGGTGAATTTCAAACCTTTATTCCACATATTTTCCCATTGCTCCAGCATAATATTATATCCGAAATTCTTAGCCCATTTGATCATGCATTCTTTAACCCAGAGCTTTCCAAACTGTGTGTCGCGACACAAAAGTGGGTCGCCACACACAGCGTGGTGTGTCGCCACACCACCCGGAAGCGGCGGCGTGTGCGTGCACGGCGGCTGCCATGCACGCGCGTGCCGCCGCACGCCCCCCGCGCCGCCGTGTGCGCGCGCCGCCGCACGCCACCGCCGTGCGCGCGTGTGTCGCCGCCGCCGGGTGTGTCGCCAGCGGCGGCAGTTTGGAAAGCCCTGCTTTAACCTGTTCATCTTACAAATTCATCTGTAACAACAGTTTATACATTTTAGTGATAACATGTTCATCATTTATACAAAGTTCCATTTCAAACTGGGTTATTTCATTGACAAACTTGTAATTTTTTTTATCCACCTTAAAACATTCTAACAATTGCATATATGTAAACCAATAACATGTAAAACCTTCCATCTCTAACATTTCCCTTGTTTTAAACTTTGGTTCACTTTCTTCAAAATTTAAAAAATCTTTATATTTTAGCCAACTTATTCCTCCCACATTTTCTCTTCTAACAAATGCTTCTTGAGGTGACAACTGTAATGGTACATTAGGAGACAATCTTACCTTATATTTGTTCCAGATCCGTAATATGGCACTCCTAACAAAATGATTTTTAAAATCCTTATTAACTTTAACTTTATCATACCACTAGTAGGCATGCCACCCGAATCTTAATTCATGTCCATCAAGCTGTAATAGTTTCTTGTTCTCCAAAGTAATCCATTCTTTCATCCAAAGCAAACAACAAGCATCAAAATATAATTTTAAATTAGGCAAACCCAAATCTCCTCGTTCTTTGGCATCTTGTAACAATTTATATTTAATTCTTGGTTTCTTCCCTTGCCAAATGAATTTCAAAATACCTCTCTGCCATTCTTTAAATGGTAAATCTGTCGACAAAATCAGTAAGGTCTGAAAGAGAAGCAGCATCCTAGGTAAAACATTCATCTTAATCACAGATATTCTTCCCATAAGAGACAATTGTAGTTTTCCCCATCTTAATAAATCTCTTTTCACATCATTCCAAATTTTAACATAATTATTCTTAAACAACATATTATTTTTAGTTGACAGGATCACCCCCAAATATCTAACCTTTTTTTCAATCTTAAAACCCGTCTTACCCATCAATAGTTCTTGGTCGGACATGGTCATGTTTTTGATTAACATTTTTGTTTTTTGTTTATTTACTTGCAGACCTGCCAATAACCCAAATTCTTTCAATTACTTCATCAGATGTTCCGCAGTATCCAATGGATCCTGTAAAATTAAAACTATATCATCAGCAAAAGCCCTCAATTTAAAAACTTGTTTAATCTTTAAGCCCTTTATTTGTTCGTCTCTTCTAATGTCTCTATTAAAAACTTCCAACACCAAAATGAAGAGCAAAGGGCATTCTTGTCTTGTTCCTTTCTGTATCTGACACAATTCAGTTAATACTTCATTCACAATAATGTTTGCCTGTTGTGATGTATAAATTGTCTTAATTGCCTAGATTAGATGTTCTCCAAAGTCCATAATTTCCAAAACTTTAAGCATAAAACTCCAGTTCAAATTGTCGAAGGCTTTTTCTGCATCTAAAAAAATAAGAGCTGTTTGACATTCTTTATTATATTCTAGATATTCTATAACATCCAAAACCACTCTTACATTATCTTTTAACTATCTCTTTGGTAGAAATCCACATTGGTCATAGTGAATTTTTGTTGTTGTTGTTCAGTCGTTTAGTCGTGTCCGACTCTTCGTGACCTCATGGACCATAGCACGCCAGGCCTTCCTGTCCTCCACTGTCTCTCGGAGTTTACTCAAATTCATGTACATTACATCGGTGATGCTATCTAACCATCTCATCCTCTGCCGTCCCCTTCTCCTTTTGCCTTCAGTCTTTCCCAGCATCAGGGTCTTTTCCAGTGAGTCCTCTCTTCGCATTAGGTGGCCAAAGTATTTGAGCTTCAGCTTCAGCATCTGTCCTTCTAATGAGCAGTCAGGGTTGATTTCCTTTAGGATTGACTGGTTTGACCTCCTTGCAGTCCAAGGGACTCTCAAGAGTCTTCTCCAGCACCACAGTTCGAAAGCATCAATTCTTCGGCGCTCAGCCTTCCTTATGGTCCAACTTTCACAGCCATACATTACTACTGGAAAAACCATAGCTTTAACTATACGGACCTTTGTCGGCAAGGTGATGTCTCTGCTTTTTAATATGCTGTCTAGGTTTGCCATAGCTTTCCTCCCAAGGAGCAAGCGTCTTTTAATTTCATGGCTGCAGTCACCGTCTGCGGTGATCTTGGAGCCCAAGAAAATAAAATCTGTCACTGCTTCCATTTCTTCCCCTTCTATTTGCCAAGAAGTGATGGGACCAGATGCCATGATCTGGGTTTTTTTAATGTTGAGTTTCAAGCCAGCTTTTGCACTCTCCTCTTTCACCCTCATCAAGAGGCTCTTTAGTTCCTCTTCACTTTCTGCCATTAGGGTGGTATCGTCTGCATATCTGAGGTTGTTGATATTTCTCCCGGCAATCTTAACTCCGGCTTGTGATTCATCCAGCCCGGCATTTCTCATGATGTACTCTGCATATAAGTTAAATAAGCAGGGTGATAATATACAGCCTTGTCGTACTCCTTTCCCAATTTTGAACCAGTCGGTTGTTCCATGTCCAGTTCTAACTGTTGCTTCTTGACCCGCATACAGGTTTCTCAGGAGACAGGTAAGGTGGTCTGGTACTCCCATCTCTTTAGTGAATACATTCTTGTAAAAAAAATTCATTCTTTCTGCCAATATTGATACAAATATCTTATAGTCATTATTCAACAATGAAATTGGTCTATAATTTTTCACTAAAAAGGGATCCTGACTTTCCTTTGGTATAAGAGCAATATTAGCTTGTTTCCATGAGTCTGGCATTGATGACCCCAACAAAATAGAATTTGTCAATCTTTTAAAAGGAAAAAGTATCTGATCTTCAAAAAATTTGTAATATATTGCAGACAAACCATCAGGGCCTGGTGCTTTCCCCAATTTCGTTCTTTTTATAGCTTCATCTATTTCAAAAGTAGTTATTGGACTATTCAATATTAATTTCTGTGACTCTGTAAGTTTTGGTAAATCTTGTATATTCAAATATTCATTTATCTTCTCCAAAGATACTTCTTGTTTTTTATATAAATTAGAGAAAAAACTATAAAATGCTTTTTTAATCTTTTCATTGTCCAAAAATTCCACATTACTTTCTTGAATCTTTAATATTATTTTCTTCTCTCTTTCTTTCCTCAGTTTATATGCTAACCATCTTCCTGGTTTGTTAGCAAGTTCAAAATGTTTCTGTTTTGCATATTTCAACTTTGTTTCAATTTCTTTCACAGTCAACATAGATATTTGTTGATATAATAATTTGAGTTGATGTACAATATTATTATATGACGGTTTTCTCTGTAATTCAGTTTCTTTCAATTTGATCTGATCCAAAATCATTTGTAATTTTTGTTGAGATTTTTTTCTAAGATTATGATTGTGATAAATAAAATGACCCCTCATGACTGCTTTACTAGCATCCCACACAGTTTTTAAGTCAATTTCATTGTCCAAATTAATTTCAAAGAAGTCCTTTAATTTCTTCTTACAGTCCTGTACCACCTTTTCTTTTTGTAGAATAGATTCATTCAACCTCCATCTATATGCTCTGAATGCTCTTTTTATTATCATTCGCCCTCGGAGCGAGGAAGATCCCGTGAATCCCGTTAAATGGCGGCGGAGGACGACGGAGCCCAATCGGTGAACATCCAGGACATCAGCAGCCGACTCGGAAGCGAGGCATGCTGGGACATGTAGTCCAATGCCTACGGAAGAAGAGTCGGTTCCCCTACCTCCTTCCTGTGCGCGCGGTTAAATGATATGTATATGAATTGTTAAATTGTTAAATATATATTGAAATGCTGTAAGCTGCCTAGAGTCCTCCAATAGGGAGGGGATGGGCAGGGTATAAATAAGATAAATAAATAAATAAATAAATTCTAACAGGATTACGATCAGAAAAAGTCTTTGGCAGTATATCTACTTTGGAGGTTTTATTCACCAAATCCTTTGAAACCCAAATCATATCAATTCTTGAAAAAGATTTATGTCTCTCTGAATAAAAAGTATAGTCTTTTGCCAACCCATTTTTATATCTCCATGAATCCACTAGTGCTAAATTATCCATCAAATCAAAAAAAGATTTTGGCAATCTCCCTTGTTTAATTTTAATTTGTTTTTCAGAGATTATGTCTCTGAAGTAACTCCATTCCAATCTCCCATTAAATACCAACTTTGATATGAAAAGGCTGACAAATCATCCAAAAGTTGAGTAAAATTTTTACTCTTGTCTTCATTAGGTGCATGTTGTTGTTTATTTGTTCAGTCGCTTTTGACTCTTCGTGACTTCATGGACCAGCCCACGCCAGACCTTCCTGTCGGCCGTCACCATCCCCAGCTCCCCCATGGTTGAGTCCGTCACCTCCAGAATATCATCCATCCATCTTGCCCTTGGTCGGCCCCTCTTCCTTTTGCCTTTCCCTAGCATCAGCATCTTCTCCAGGGTATCCTGTCTTCTCATTATGTGGCCAAAGTACTTCAGTTTTGCCTTTAATATCATTCCCTCAAGTGAGCAGTCTGGCTTTATTTCCTGGAGTATGGACTGGTTTGATCTTCTTGCAGTCCAAGGCACTCTCAGAATTTTCCTCCAACACCACAGTTCAAAAGCATCTATCTTCCTTCGCTCAGCCTTCCTTATGGTCCAGCTCTCACAGCCATAGGTTACTACAGGGAATACCATTGCTTTAACTATGTGGACCTTGTTGTCAGTGTGATGTCTCTGCTCTTAACTACTTTATCAAGATTTGCCATTGCTCTCCTCCCAAGAAGTAGACGTCTTCTGATTTCCTGGCTGCAGTCAGCATCTGCAGTAATCTTTGCGCCTAGAAATACAAAGTCTGTCACTGCCTCCACTTTTTCTCCCTCTATTTGCCAGTTATCAATCAAGCTGGTTGCCATAATCTTGGTTTTTTTGAGGTTTAACTGCAACCCAGCTTTTGCACTTTCTTCTTTCACCTTTGTCATAAGGCTCCTCAACTCCTCCTCGCTTTCAGCCATCAAAGTGGTATCATCTGCATATCTAAGATTGTTAATGTTTCTTCCAGCAATTTTAACTCCAGCCTTGGATTCCTCAAGCCCAGCACGTCGCATGATGTGTTCTGCGTACAGGTTGAATAGGTAGAGAGAGAGTATACAGCCCTGCCGTACTCCTTTCCCAATCTTAAACCAGTCCGTTGTTCCGTGCTCTGTTCTTACCGTTGTTACTTGGTCGTTATACAGATTCCTCAGGAGGCAGACAAGATGACTTGGTATCCCCATACCACCAAGAACTTGCCACAATTTGTTATGATCCACACAGTCAAAGGCTTTAGAATAGTCAATAAAATAGAAATAGATGTTTTTCTGAAACTCCCTGGCTTTCTCCATTATCCAGCGGATATTGGCAATTTGGTCTCTAGTTCCTCTGCCTTTTCTAAACCCAGCTTGTACATCTGGCAATTCTCGCTCCATGAATTGCTGGAGTCTACCTTGCAAGATCTTGAGCATTACCTTACTGGCATGTGAAATAAGTGCCACTGTTCGATAGTTTGAACATTCTTTAGTGCTTCCCTTTTTTGGTATGGGGATATAAGTTGATTTTTTCCAATCTGATGGCCATTCTTGTGTTTTCCAAATTTGCTGGCATGTGGCATGCATCACCTTGACAGTATCATCTTGCAAGATTTTAAACAGTTCAGCTGGGATACCGTCGTCTCCTGCTGCCTTGTTATTAGCAATGCTTCTGAAGGCCCATTCAACCTCATTCTTCAGGATGTCTGGCTCTAACTCACTGACCACACCGTCAAAGCTATCTCCAATATTATTATCCTTCCTATACAGATCTTCCGTATATTCTTGCCACCTTTTCTTGATCTCTTCTGCTTCTGTTAGGTCCTTGCCATCTTTGTTTTTGATCATACCCATTTTTGCCTGCAATTTACCTCCGATGTTTCTAATTTTCTGGAAGAGGTCTCTTGTCCTTCCTATTCTATTGTCTTCTTCCACTTCCACACATTGCTTGTTTAAAAATAATTCCTTATCTCTTCTGGCTAACCTCTGGAATTTTGCATTTAATTGGGCATATCTCCCCCTATCACTGTTGCCTTTTGCTTTCCTTCTTTCTTGGGCTACTTCCAGTGTCTCAGCAGACAGCCATCTTGCCTTCTTGGTTTTCTTTTTCTTTGGGACGTTTTTTGTTGCCGCCTCCTGAACAATGTTGCGAACTTCTGTCCATAATTCTTCCGGGACCCTATCTACTAAATCTAGTCCCTTAAATCTATTCTTCACCTCCACTGCATATTCCTTAGGAATATTAGTGATTTCATATCTAACTGATCTGTGGATCTTCCCTATTCTCTTTAGTCTGATTCTAAATTGTGCAATAAGAAGTTTGTGATCTGAACTACAGTCAGCTCCAGGTCTTGTTTTTACCGACTGTATAGATGTCCGCCACCTTTGGCTGCAAAGGATGTAGTCAATCTGATTTTGGTGTCGACCATCTGGTGAAGTCCATGTATAAAGTCGTCTTTTAGGTTGTTGGAAGAGAGTGTTTGTTATGCACAGTGAGTTGTCTTGGCAAAATTCTATCAGCCTATGTCCTGCTTCATTTTGTTCTCCCAGACCATGCTTGCCTGTAATTCCAGGTGTCGTCTGACTACCCACCTTAGCATTCCAGTCTCCTGTAATGAAAATAACATCTCTTTTTGGTGTATTATCCAGTAGGTGCTGCAGATCCTCATAGAACTGATCTACTTCTGCTTCTTCAGCATCTGTGGTTGGGGCGTATATTTGGATCACTGTGATGTTAAATGCCTTACCCTGAATTCGAACTGAGATCATTCTATCGTTTTTTGGATTGTATCCAAGCACTGCTTTTGCCACTTTATTATTAATTATGAAGGCTACTCCATTTCTTCTGTGGTCCTCTGGTCCACAGTAGTAGATCTGGTGGTCATCTGATGTGAAGTGGCCCATTCCAGTCCATTTCAGTTCACTGACACCTAAAATGTCTATATTTAATCTTGACATCTCACCAATAACCGCATCCAATTTGCCCTGGCTCATAGATCTTACATTCCAGGTTCCTATGGTGTGTTGATCTTTAGAACATCGGATTCGTCGTTCACCACCAGCACCGTCGGCCGCTAGCCATCCTTTCGGCTTTGAGCTAGCTGCGTCATCACATCTGGGGCTAGTTGAACGTATCCTCTGTTCCTCCCCAGTAGCATTTTGACCATCTTCCGACCTGGGAGTCCCATCTTCCGATGGTATACCGACATATCTCTGGTTGTACTGATCCATTTAGTTTTCACGGCAAGAATACTGGGGTGGGTTGCCATTACCTTCCCCAGGGATCGTATTTAGTCTGACCTCTCTGCCACGACCTTCCCGTCTTGGGTGTCCCTTCACGGTTTAGCTCGTGGTTTCATTGAGGTGCTCAAGCTCCAGCACCACGACAAGGTAACAATCTCCTTTGCTGGAGCATTAGGTGCATAGATTCCCACAATAATAGATTTTAGACCATAAAGTTCAATTTCAACTGCTACATATCTTCCATATTCATCTTTTAATAATAAACGTGGTTTCAAATGTGGTTTAATATACAATACAAGTCCATTAATTTTCTTTAAGTTTGCTGAAATAAATTCTTGTCCCAAATTCTTGTTTGTCAAATATTTTATATCCTTTTTCTTTACATGTGTTTCTTGTAAACATATCACATCACATTTCAATTTATTCAAATAATGAAAAAAAATTCTCCTTTTTTGAGGGGCATTTGCCCCATTTATATTCCACATGAGACAATTTAAAGCCATCTTTACAAACTTAATTCAGCACAGTCTTTAGATGCAGCAGCAGCAGCCATCTCCTCATCTTGCGATGTTACATCCACCTGTTGCAATTCAGATACGTCCTGATCTAGTTTGGTTCCATATTTAGTCATAAATTCTTTGGCTTGGGGATCAAAGTTAATTTAAACCTGTGTTGTTGGAAAGTAGAGAGGGAGGTGGGGAACTGACGCTTTCTTGTGAGGGTTTGAGGTAGGAGTGTTTTAGAAGGGTTTTGGAGAGAGTGATGTATCTTAGCGGGCAGTATAGGGTTCTGCCTTCCTATCTCTCTTCATGCAATGATTATGGTCTGTCCCAATCCCAGAGGGCACTAGGCAGTGTACAGAAAACCCAAAAACTATATATAGAGGATGAGTGTCCCCATTCAGAACTACTGTATTAGGGGCCAAAGGGTCTCTGAATTGTCTCTGCTTCCTTATAGAATATTAACAAACAAGTTTGGGACTATGCATACCTCTGGGTTTGAGGGAGGAGGAGAGTTCCATGAAGTGGGATCTGCCATAGAGGAGGTTTGTTAACTAGCCAATACCCCACAAGCCTCATGATTTAAAGGGAGAGTGCAGGACCTGGACTTACAGCATTGGGACACTGATGTGTGATAGAACAGGATGTGAATGTAGAGAGCAGAGTGAGAAGCATAAAGATCAAGGGAGAAGCTGGATGAAGAATTTAAGTCAGTCTGGTTGAGAGATGACAGTTATGGAAATCTATTTGTTCCTATTAGATTTACTCATTGGCTGAATGAGCTCCAAGATAGACATAATTGTTGGAAAAATGGCTCAAGTTGTATTTGTGTGGGTGCACTATGGAGCTGTGGCCACAATGGTCTGCTGAACAGCATGGTGGCTGCCACACCTGTCAGAGGGCAATGTTGGGTTCTCTGCTATGGTAAAGGTTCCTGGAGAATGTGTGCAGATTGCCTATCCCACAGAAAACTATTAGAGGAATGGATAATGTATTCAGGATTACCTGTGGTAGACATACCTGCATTCCAGGTAGACTCCAGAAGAACAGAGTAGTAACAGACTAGGTTTAATGGAGGTTAGAATTGGAAATTGACAGAATCGGGATGGGATGAAACAGGCTGAAGTTGAACTCAAGCAAGGTGGAGTTGCTGTTTGTACATTGACATTGTCTGTTGGTGTCAGCCTGCCAAGTAGATCAGACAGGAAATACGATCAGATGAGCTAATTCTACTTTATTGTTAGGCTACATTAACAGAATCTTGCAAGTCTGAAAGTGCTAATCTCCCACCGTCCCCTTTTACCTACTGATCAGTTAGGGTGGATCCTTTCTAAGTTTCTTTCTCTGCCCATTACTCAGTTGTGGGCTCCTTCCCCTTTTATCTGGTTGTTCAGTAGGCAGCATATCTTACCCCTGTCTTCTAAGGTCATTCTCACATTCCATTACAGTTGGTCCCAATATTCACTCTTGACAGGGAAGGGCTGGCAGGTCCATGACTTGGGAATCCTCCTGGACTCTTAGCTTTTACTAGTTGAGCAGGTGGAGGCTATTGCCAGGAGACCTTTGCTTACCTCTGACTGGTGTGCCACGTGTGGCCATGCCTGGAGTGGAATGACCTTGTCACAGTAATTAATGTCCTCATCACCATTCATCTGGATTAATGAAATGTAGTCGACATGGGGCTCTCTTTGAAGACTACCTGGAAGCTGCAGTCGGAGTGAATGCAATGGCCTGTCTGTTAACCAGCACTTTGTGCTGAGAGCACTTTAACCTGTGCTTTGGGTCTTCCAGTAGGCTTCCTGATGCACTTCAAAGTTCTGGTTTTGACTTATAAAGCCCTATATGACCCAGTACCCAAATACCTGCAGGACTATTTGAAATTGATCTGGCTGACATAGTTCTCCTGTGAGATGCTGCTGGTTGTTCTTCACTTCCATGTGAGGGGCTGAGAAGCAGAGGGGGCTGAAGCTGTTTCTTGATAACAGAGAACTTACCCCCCCACTTGATTTTATTCAGGAAGATTCTCAAAACACTTCTGTGGAGCATTTGTGGACTAAGCAGATGCCACCTAGGTTGAATGTGATATTGGGATATTTATTTATTTATTCATTCATTCATTCATTTTCATTCATTCATTCATTCATTCATTCATTCATTCATTCATTCATTCGTTTATCTATCATACTTATATCACCGCCCATCTCCCCCCACAAAGGGGACTCTGGGCGGTTTACACAAAGTTGACAATTAAAACATATAAAAGCATATAAAATATTATACATAAATGTATATCTATATAAATTAATTAAATATATAAAACCCAAGAGGCTCTGATGTTAAGTTTAAAAGAACTCTACGGAGCAAGCCATCCCCAAGAGGAGCTATTACTCCTCCCATCCCAAGCGAGGTGGCAGAGCCAGGTCTTCAGTTGTTTTCGGAAGGTCATCAGTGTGGGGGCTTGCCTCACCTCCAGGGGCAGAATATTCCAGAGGGCGGGTGCCACTGCAGAGAATGCCCGCTTCCTGGACCCCGTCAGATGGAATTCTCTTGTAGATGGGGTCCGTAGCAAGCCCTCTCTGCATAACCGAGTGGGGCGGGTCGATGCTCAGGGGACGAGGCGGCCCCTTAGGTAACCTGGTCCCATGCCATGTAGGGCTTTAAAGGTGACAACCAACACCTTGAATTGGACCCGGAAGCAAACTGGTAACCAATGTAGCTCGCGGAGTAGAGGTGTCACATGTGCCGATCTTGGGGTACTCATAACTACACGCGCAGCTGCATTCTGGACCAGTTGAAGCTTCCGGATACTCTTCAAGGGTAGCCCCATGTAGAGTGCATTACAATAGTCTATATGGGAGATGACCAGGGCATGAGTGACTGTCCGGAGGGCGTCTCGGTCCAGGAAAGGGCGTAGCTGGCGTACAACTCGAAGTTGTACAAATGCCCTTCTGGCCACGACTGCCACCTGCTCTTCAAGCAGGAGTCGTGAGTCCAGAAGGACACCCAAGTTCCGCACTGTGTCTGAACGGGGTAGTGCCACCCCACCCAGATCTAAAGATGACAACTCTCTGGATCTCGAGGCACCATCAATCCACAGCCACTCCGTCTTACCAGGGTTCAGCTGAAGCCTGTTGTTCCCCATCCAGGCCCCCACAGCCTTCAGACACTGAGAAAGGGCAGTCACTGCATCCCTTAACTCGCCCGGGATGGAGATATATAATTGAGTATCATCAGCATATTGATGATACCTCATCCCGTGTTGGCGGATGATCTCACCCAGCGGTTTCATGTAGATATTAAATAGGAGAGGGGAGAGAACCAAACCCTGTGGCACCCCACAGAGTAGGGGCCGAGGGTCGGATCTCTCATCTCCTATTACCACCGATTGGGATCGGCCCTGGAGGAAGGAGGTGAACCAGCGCAAAACCACGCCACCCACCCCCAACCCCCTAAGCCGTCCCAAAAGGATACCATGGTCGATGGTATCGAAAGCGGCTGAGAGGTCAAGAAGAGCCAGGATGGATGCACTGCCTCCATCCCGCGCTCGCCAGAGATCATCAGTAAGTGCGACCAATGCAGTTTCTACCCCATATCCCGGCCTGAATCCTGACTGAAAGGGGTCTAGATAATCCGTATCATCCAGAATCCTCTGGAGTTGTAATGCCACCACTTTCTCAACCACCTTCCCCAGAAAGGGGAGGTGGGAGACGGGACGAAAATTGTCCAACACTATAGGGTCCAGCGATGGCTTCTTGAGGAGGGGGTGCACCAGCGCTTCCTTAAAAGCCGCCGGGAACACTCCCTCTCCCAAGGATGCAGTGACCATCGCATGGACCCAACCACATGTCACCTCCCTGGCTGCTTTCACCAGCCAGGAGGGGCATGGGTCAAGATGACAAGTAGTGGCCCTTACAGTCCGGAGGATCCTGTCCACTTCCTCAGGCCCAACAGGATCAAACCGTTCCCAGATAATCGGGCAAAGACGTTCCCTTGGCATCTCCCCAGACCATGTATCACGCTTGGAGTCCAACTTAGAACGGATCCGAGCGATTTTATCCGTCAGATGCTCTGAAAATTCCTCCGCATGGCCCTGAAGGTGGGTCACCGGCCTCACCTTACCTAGGAGAGATCGAGTAATCCTAAACAGGGCCGTCGGGCGGCATTCTGCGGATGCAATAAGAGCGGAGAAATATCGACGTTTCGCCACTCTTACCGCCACAAGGTAGGCCTTAACCGCGGCTCTAGCTTGTGTTCGGTCGGGTTCGGTCTTTGTCTTCCTCCAGCGGCCCTCTAGACGTCTCTTAACCCTTTTCAGCACCCTCAACTCCTCCGTAAACCACGGGGAGTATCGGGTCGGATGGGACAAGAGAGGCCGCATAGGCGCGATCCTGTCCAAGGCCCCGGCCACTTTCTTATATGCTTTTGTTGGGTTTGACTGTCACTTTATTTTATTCCACATGTTTTATTTTTATTTTACTGTGGGTGTTTTATGTATATTTATTTAATTCTGACAATTGATGTTTATTATACAATGGATGTTTTATTATAAACCACCATGAGTCCTGCAGGATTCAGTGATATACAAGTTGAATAAATCATAACCATGTATGTAGCTTGAATCATGTCAACTGGATTTCTATTTTCTCAGTGGAAACGTTTTGCTCCTTACCCAAGGAGCTTCTTCAGTCTGAGCAAAGTTGGTAAGGGAATCCTAAATATGTTTCTAGGTAGCTGTGTGACCTTACACCTGGGGCTAGGTCATGGTTATATTGAGATGTTATTTTAAGTCTTTTTATCATCTAAAGGAGGATCGTTAAGATCACCATGCTGCTGTTGAGCTTGTGAAATGGTCTTGATCTTCCTAGGCACAGAAGACAAAGCAGGGAGGAAGATGGGGGAAAGATTGTGCCTGAGGCCCCCACCTCTATTCAAGGAAGGATTTTCCAAGTTGACATAAATGGATTCCTTGACCCCTCTCTCAAACCACCTATCTTCTCTGTCTAAAATGTGAACATTAATGTCCTCAAATGAGTGTCCTTTTTCCTTTAGATGAAGATAAACTGCTGAGTCTGGTCCTGTGGTGTTACTTCTCCTGTGTTGGGCCATCCTCCTGTACAAAAGTTGTTTGGTTTCTCCAATGTAGAGTTCAGAGCACTCCTCACTGCACTGGACTGCATAAACTACATTGCTTTCCTTCTGTTTTGGAGTTTGATCTTTGGGGTGTACGAGCCTCTGTCTCAGTGTGTTGGTGGGTTTGAAATATACAGGTATGTGGTGTTTGCCAAATATCCGTTTTATCTTTTCAGACACGCCAGCCATGTAGGGAATGACCAGGTTCTTTCGTTTACTCTGAGTCTCAGCCCTATCTGTTGCTGTTTTAGGTCTGGTAGATTTAGATTTGGTGAAGGCCCAATTTGGATATCCACAGGCCTTCAGAGCTGTTCTCAGGTGCTGATTTTCATTCTTTTTGGAATCCATGGAGGTGGGGATGGTTTCTGCTCTGTGTGACAATGTCCTGATGACTCCTAGTTTGTGCTGCAGTGGATGGTGGGAGTCAAACATCAGATATTGATCTGTGTGTGTGGGTTTCCTGAAGATCCCTATTTCTAGCTTGCCACCGGTCCCAATGAGGACTTCACAGTCTAGGAATGCCAGTCTGTTGTCCTTGGTGTCTTCTCTGGTGAAGCTAATGTTGGCATCTATAGTGTTTATATGGTCCGTGAAGGCCTGTACTTCCTGGGCCTTGATTTTGACCCAGGTGTCATCCACATACCTAAACCAGTGGGTGGGCACCGTTCCCTGGAATGTGTTGAGTGCTTTCTTCTCCACTTCTTCCATGTATAAATTGGCCACAATGGGTGACACAGGAGAACCCATGGCACAGCCGTGTTTTTGTCTGTAAAAGTCACCTCTGTATGTGAAATAAGTGGTGTTAAGACACAGGTCCAGAAGATGGCAGATCTGGTTTGGGTTGAGATGGTTTCTCCTTTCAAGGGTGCTGTCCTCTTCTACTCTCTTCCTGACAGCACCCTTGAAAGTGACTTCCATCCTTCTCTTCAACAGATATTGACAAACCCATCCTCCCTCTTATCTCTTCCAGAAATCGCTTCAACCATATTAAATTCTCATCTTTTTCAATCATTAAATTCATTAATCACCATTTCGCTTTTTTCTTCTTCTAGCAAAAAGTCCATAAAAAATTTCCAGTCTTTTAAAAAAGCACTTCTTGTTTTCTCTGACAAAACAGGTCAGTTTTGCCATTTCCACTAATTCTAACAGTTTTACCATCCCTTCCTCCATTGTGGGAATTTCGATACCCTTCCATCTTTGTGCATATAATACTCTTGCTGCCGTTAACATATACAAAATTAATCTTCCATGAGTCTTTTCTAATTCAGAATCCATGTCCCAATAAAAAAAGTTTTGGTTCCTTTGCAATAGTAACCTTTAAAATTCTTTGTATCATTATATGTATTTGTATCCAGAATTTCTTGGTTTTTTCACAAGTCCACCATGCATGGTAAAATGTCCCTTCATGTTTTTCACATTTCCAACATTGCCTTGAGGTACCTTTATACATAGTGGCCATGCTAGTCTCCATTCATAGGAAGAAACTGATTAGGGAAAGATAACCTGTGAGAATTAAGGCACGTGGAATAAGGAGAAATTATTCTGACCCCCTCCCTTCCCTTAATAAATATGTCTTATCTCTGTTGATCAATAGAAATGGGTTTCTGTGGTCTCCATTTTTCTAAAGCAACTTTCCCTAGGGTTTCAGATAGTAGCTATGCTAGCTGTGAATGATAGCACTTATTGCCTGGTATAGAGTTCATTACATCTTGAGGACATCAGGTGAGATAGTTGGCTAATCCCCACCATTTTTTTTCCTGCAGCTACCTGAATGATTTGGAGAGGATAGCCAGAGTGGATTATATTCCAACCCAACAAGATGTGCTGAGAACCAGAGTGAAGACTACAGGCATTGTAGAGACTCATTTTACCTTCAAGGACTTGCATTTCAAGTAAGTTCCTAAACTTGTACTTTTATTTCCTTTGATAAAAGGAACTCATTTATAGCCAAAGGATAAAGTTGGATTTTGGCTCTCAGTACATGTAATGCAGGTACCATGAAATGCATCTTGCAGTGAATGTTGTAATTCAAAGAGTTATATAGCATTTAAACTGCTGTACATTGTTACTTAAATTTACTGGGGGGAGGTGTATGTGTGTGTGTGTGTGTGCGCGCGCAAAAGCAGGAAAGATCACTTTTATATCCCAGTAATTACTCTGAAACCATTAGGTATATTTGCATGTGAATGAATGAAGTATATGGAAATGTGATTCCTCACCTATTTTGCTTTTAGCTCTAAACAGGCTTCTATGAATTGAGATATCCTTGACAATCTTAGCTGTTCAGTAGTGATTGAAGACTTCAGGGAAGAATGAAAAAGAAGATTGTTGTTCAGGTTTTCCCCCTTATGAATGATACTTAGCAATTAAAAGGTCAGATCTCAGGCTCTTTTGGTATGGAAAAGTTAGCATCAGTTTGATATGCAGATGAAAGCAGAATGTGTCCGAAAACCTGTGCAGTATATTCCTCTGCAGTAGCAGATTTTAGGCTGATCTCATCTTTGCTCACAACAGGCCCTCCTTGACACTAAAATCTTGTCTTGCTGGATCCAGAAGGACCCCAGGCTGCAAATTTGTTACTTAATGAAGACGTCAGCCCCATGCAGAACAGATTTATCTCCCTAATCATGAAATCCAGCTGTTCAAATCAGTAACTCCATTTGCTTGAGTTTAGTTTATTCTCCCACATAAAGTCATTTGCACTCTGAAGTTACATAGATCTCAGAAAATATCAAACTCCAAATTTTCAGGAAAGAAGAAATATAGCTATTTGTCATCAGCATTTTGATTGTAGTTAGTGCCCCCCCCCCCGACATCTGGGGTCCACTTTGGTTGGGGAGGCTTCTGCAGAAGCAGAAGAGGTGTCTGGCAGCCCCATATCCAGGAAACTGGAAGTCTCCTTGTTGGCTGGCATGCTCTAATCAGCTGGCATTTCCGAGCGTCCTCCTTGGATTGTGACACTCCTGATACTCAGTATTCTCTTACGTAAGCATTTGACCCTCTCCATTCTTTTTTTTTTCTTCTTCTCTCAGTCTGGTTTTGGGATAAGTTCGTTCGTTCTTCTACTGGCTATTTGTCAGCCCTTTGAGGTAGTCCAGACAAGAAGCACCAACCATGAGTACTAACACTACCTTTATTGTAAGATGACAGTAACAGATCTTGCAAGTCTGAAAGTACCTCTCCCCTCCCTTACTTTTACTCTCCCAAAAACTAGGGAGTCATTGGCGATCACTCGTAGCCGAGTAAGATTGTCTTCCAAAGGTAAAATTTTAACGGTGGATCCGTAAGTGGCTATAAAGGCCAATTCTGGATCCGCACAACCTCCCACAATGAGGGCATAGGTTTCCGGGTGGGAGACGGTCATGATGAGGGTTTGCCTGATGTGCCTTCCTTTTAGCTCTTTTCTCCTTTTCGCCCTGTACTCGTGCTTCTTCAAAGTCCATAGCGCCATTAATAAAGGATGACCTCCAATTGAAACGCTCATGAGTTAGGGCTTCCCAATTCTCAATGCTGATATTACATTTTTTTAAATTAGCTTTGAGAGTATCTTTGAATCTCTTTTGCTGTCCACCAATATTCCGTTTTCCATTCTTAAGTTGGGAGTAAAGTAGCTGCTTTGGAAGACGATGGTCAGGCATTCGAACAACATGACCGGTCCAGCGAAGTTGATGTTGGATGATCATTGTTTCAATGCTGGTGGTTTTCGCTTCTTCTAATACGCTAACATTAGTCCGCCTATCTTCCCAAGTAATTTGCAGAATTTTTCGGAGGCAGCGTTGATGGAATCTTTCAAGAAGTTGGAGGTGGCGTTTGTAGAGGGTCCATGTTTCACAGGCGTACAGAAGGGTTGGTAGTACAATGGCTTTGTAAACAAGCATTTTGGTCTCCCTGCGAATGTCCCGATCCTCAAACACTCTACGCTTCATTCGGGAGAAAGCTACACTCGCAGAGCTCAGGCGATGCTGAATTTCAGCGTCGATGTCGGCTTTTGTAGATAGATGGCTGCCGAGATAAGAAAAGTGATCGACATTTTCTAGTGACACACCTTTAAGCTGGATTGATGGCGCTGCAGAGGGATTGGTTCGAACTTGCTGGTAAAGCACTTTGGTTTTTTTAATGTTAATCGAGAGGCCGAGCTTTTCATATGCTTCTGCAAAGATGTTTAGGATAGTTTGAAGATCTTCCTCGGAGTGTGCACAGACTACGTTATCATCAGCATATTGAAGTTCTATAACAGAAGTTGCAATTACCTTATTTTTTGCTTTCAGCCTACTAAGATTAAAAAGCTTTCCATCTGTTCGATATATAATTTCTACACCAGTAGGAAGTTTCTCTTCAACAAGGTGCATAATCATAGCGATGAAGATAGCGAATAAGGTTGGAGCAATAACACATCCCTGTTTAACGCCGGATTCCACTTTAAATGGATCACTTTGAGAGCCATTGTTATTCAGGATTGTTGCCATCATGTCGTCATGGAGTAACCGCAAGATGTTCACAAATTTATCAGGGCATCCGATTTTCAGAAGGATGGTCCAGAGAGCAGTACGATTTACAGTATCAAAGGCTTTAGTCAGATCAATAAATGCCATGTATAGAGGGCGGTTTTGCTCCTTGCATTTTTCTTGAAGCTGTCGTGCAGTGAAGATCATATCCACTGTTCCCCTGGAAGGGCGGAAACCATTTTGCGTTTCAGGGAGGATGTCTTCTGATACAGATAGGAGACGGTTTGCAATTATCTTTGCCAGGATTTTGCCTGCTGTGGCTAGAAGGGAGATGCCTCGATAGTTTCCACAGTCTGTTCTATCACCCTTTTTAAAGAGAGTGATAATTATGGCATCCCTAAAGTCTGCTGGAATCTCCTCCCTCATCCAGATTTTTTCAATGAGCTTATGAAGTTGTTGTGTAAGTTCAGGCCCGCCTTCTTTAAAGACTTCAGCAGGAATCCCATCAGGTCCACTAGCTTTGTTATTTTTCATTTGTTTAGTGGCTTTACTGACTTCCTCCAAACAAGGGGGTACTGCAAGCTCATTTCTTATTTGTTTTTGCGGGATTTGCAAGAAGACTTCATCAGCCACAGTAGAGTGACGATTAAGGAGATTGTAGTAATGCTCTTTCCAGCGCAGTGCAATAGACTCTTTGTCCTTTAGAAGTTTAGCACCATCTACTGAGCGTAAGGGATTTGTACCATGGTTTGTTGGTCCATAGATGGCCTTTATGGCATTAAAAAAGCCCCGTGCATCATGAGCATCTGCAAAATGTTGGGTTTCTTGGGCTTTTTTTTATCCACCATATGTTCTTAAGTTCTCTAGTTCTTCTTTGAACTTCTGCTTTTGCACTGGCGTAGATTTTTTTCTTAACGGCACAGTTAATATCTTTTTGCCATATCTGGAAGGCTTTCCTTTTCTTGTCAATAATATGTTCAATCTCACTATCGTTCTCATCAAACCAGTCCTGATGTCTCTTAGTCTGGTATCCGATAGTTTGTTCACAGGCTGAAATAATAGAAGTCTTCAATTTACTCCAGTGTTCCTCAACATTTTCAGGAAGTTCCATAGGCAGATGTTCCTTGAGAGTTGATTGAAAGCAAGCTCGTTTGATAGGATCTTGAAGGGCCAGTGTATTCATTTTACGCCTTGGTTTTCTTCCTTGGAGCCTACGATGAGGGACAATCTTTATGGCCATCGTGGATCGAATTAATCGATGGTCTGTCCAGCAGTCATCGGCGCTCGTCATGGCTCTGGTGAGAAGTACATCATGGCGATCTCTAGCACGGACAATTACATAATCTAAAAGATGCCAGTGCTTCGACCGTGGGTGCTTCCATGATGTTTTAAATTTATTTTTCTGGCGAAAGAGTGTGTTAGTAATGACAAGGTTATGCTCTGCACATTTAGTCAGAAGTAAGATTCCATTCGTGTTGCTGTTGTCAACTCCTTCTTTCCCAATGATCCCTGGCCACAAATCAAAATCACGCCCAACTCTTGCATTGAAATCGCCCAGGAGGATAATTTTATCCTCCTTTGGTATCTCTGATAAGATGGTGTCCAGCTGGGTATAAAATTTTTCCTTGATATCCTCATCGGCATCTAGTGTTGGTGCGTAAGCACTTAGGATAGTTGCCTGTTGGTTTTTGGCGAGTTTTATTCGCAGAGTTGAGAGTCGTTCGTTAATCCCAGTGGGAACTTCTGACAAGAGCTTCACAAGGTCATTTTTGATAGCAAAGCCTACCCCATGTATTCGTCGTTCTTGTTCAGGCAGTCCTTTCCAAAAGAAGGTATAACCTCCTTTTTCTTCCTTCAACTGTCCTTCTCCTGCTCTTTGAGTTTCTTGGAGTGCTGCTATATCGATATTAAAACGTCTCAGCTCCCTTGCAATAATGGCAGTCCTACGTTCAGGTCGTTCACTATCCATATTGTCTTGCAGTGTCCGTATATTCCATGTTCCAAAATTCATGTGTTTTTTACGACCGCTAGATGGTGACCCCACTGGTCGCGGTAATCCAGTCAGGGAGAAAAATGAGGCAGACTATGTTTAGGGCACCTTTTCTAGCCCCCTCCCCATATGGGGTGAGCAGAGTGGATCCTAAATAGGGCTGCTCAGTCGTGGATACAGCTGCCGAACTACTCAACTGCCTCGATCCTTGAGTCAGGGCGACTGAATCCGTATCCACCGCCCATGTGCTGGTCCATGACTAGGAGCTTCCGGATTTCACAGTCCTGCCCCCGTTGCCATTCGTCAGTCGCCATGGGACTTTTGGTTGTTTTGGGTTTGGTGTGGTTGGAAGACGCCTGTGCGTGAATTTGTTTTATGTGTGTTGATCGGTGCACAACAATCAGCACACAACCTTCACAGAAAAAGGCTCTAATCCAATGGCATGGATACCATGACGATTGGTGACCTTTTGTCTGCTGCAGCCTTCATCCGCCTTCGCAGCCGTTGTAACAATACACCTTGTTATCTTCCGCCTGTTCTGCCGTTGAGGACTTTCTTGGATCGTTCTTTGTCTGGTTCCTCCCCCTGGACCTTACCGCCATGGGTGACCCTGCCAGGAGTACATGACTCCCGACGGCTTCGCTCACAGGGTTCATTGGGAACACACAAGCCCACTCACCACAACAAGGTGACGATCCAGCGAGTGAGTTTTTTTTTTTTTTTCCTCCCAAAAACTAGGGAGTGTCCCTACTAAGACACTTTCTGCACTCCCACCCCTCCTTCGGACTCAGATTTTGTTTATCATACTATGTCTAGGCTGTGCCTCTTCCTCCTGTTTCCCAAGGTCATTCCCATATACCATTACACTATTTGTAAAGCCTATATTGTGCACAGATCATATGCTATGAGAATCTGGGGATTTTTATTTGATTGGCTCTCTGTAAACTTCACAAAGGACTCTTTTAGTGCATCTACCTTGTTTTTAACTGTGGTCAGCAGCTCGAAGATAGAAAGGATAGTTAACAGAAAGGACAGTTAACAGACTATGTCCGGATATAAAATAAGTTGTATTGCCTTCCTTCAAGTATTTTAAATTAGCATCTATATCCCCATCCTGAGTAAGCCAAATGGCTCTTTTTCCCCATGATAACAATGCAAATATTCTCTGTTTGTCAAAACATTTCAACATCACAAGCAAGTTCAAAGACTTTGCACCATACAACACCAATGGTAGTTTAATGATGGATATATATAGACAACAACAAGATATAGATATTGGTAGTTGCTTTTTCTCCAGAGGCACCACGTCAGTGCTCCAAAGGCTGAAGCAATCTGGCCAATTCAGTTGTTGATATCAGTTGTGGCAGCTATTTTGGACAATTGAGCTGAGATATTTAAATTGTTCAACTGAGCTCTGTCAAAGTGGATGGTTGCTTGAGAGCCATTGGTTGTGAATACCTTGATCTTGTCAGTATTGATGGTTAAGCAATATGGATAAGGAACAGTTTTTATATCAAGCAGGATGTCATAGGCTTCTGTTTCACCGTCTGCAAAAATCATGCTGAAATCAGCAAACATTACATCTGTGATTAATTTATCTTCTTTTCTGAAGCTTTGTTGGATTACTTTCATAAATATCTTAGCCATAATTTACACCAGGGTAACCCCATGGTAATTCTTGCATTCCTGGTTGTCTTCTTTCTTGAAAATTTGTACTTTTATTGCCTGTATCCACAAATTTAGTATTTCCTGAGACTGCCAGTTCATTTGAAGGAGTGAGTGAACAATTTAGTGTATCACCATCAACCTTTAGTGATTCTATAGTGACTTCATCTGCTCCAACAGCTTTCCAAATTTTTAATTGATAGATGACAGCTTTTATTTCAGAGATTCTGAGGTCACATTCTTAAGTGGTTCCATCTGGGCTGTCAAGAGTTGGTGGTTCTATTGGAATGTCTTCCAGAACAGGGTGGTTATAAAGGAGCTAGAAGTATTCATGCCAATGACTCAAGTCATTCAATTCCCAACCACACAAAAGTGCTATCTGCCTTTTTGATGTGGTCATTCATGCATTGAAATTTACCTCTGTGGGGTTAATATGGTGTAGACAGTGCAATATTTATGGAAAAGTGTAGTTCCTTCAAATTCTTCTGCAATGCTATTCCAATAGGTAGACCATTCTGCTTTTAGGCAGGAATAGTCTTGCTTATTAAGCTGTTGATATTGCATCATGGGGCGTGGTGGCTCAGCGGGTAAGACGCCAGGCTTGTCGATCGGAAGATCGCAAGTTCGGAGGTTCGAATCCCTAGCCCCGCGTGACGGAGTGAGCTCCCGCACTCGCCCCAGCTCTTGCCAACCTAGCAATTTGAAAGCATGCAAATGCAAGTAGATGAATAGGTACCACTTCAGTGGGTAGGTAACAGCGTTCCGCGTGCGTCATGCTGGCCACATGACCGTGGAAGCGTCTTCGGGCAATGCTGGCTCTTCGGCTAACATACGGAGATGAGCACCGGCCCCTAGAGTCGGACACGACTGTGCGGGGGGGACCTTTACCTTTTTATTGCATCATATCTATGGATTTACATTGTTTTCATTTGTCTACCGTGTTAGGCATTCATCTGAAATCCATTTTTGTATTCGCTGTGGTGCTATAGAGAGATTTCTTTGGTGCATTTGTTAATTATTTCTGAGAACCATAGCACTCAATCACTTACATCTTCCAGACATTTAAAGGGGCAAATTGGTTGATGACCATCAGTTGGAACTGTTGTTTGAAAGTAGGGTCTTGTAGTTTCACTCATTCATAGTGTTTGGTTGTGGCTGCATTACGTGGCTTCATTACGAGTAGTTTATTTCAGTTGCACTTGTAGGATTGCACATAAAAGATTATAGTCAGAACCACAATCAATGCATCTCATCGATCAGACTTCTATGAAAACGGCAGTTGATTAGGAAATAGTCAAGGTAATGTATCTTTTCCACTGGGTGACCACTATCTTAACTGATGTTTTAGTGGGTGCTGAAATAAGCTGTTTCCAATTATTAGCTCATTTACTGCTGCAAATGATAGGAGACACAGGCCATTGTCATTCATCTCTTCAACACCAAATTTGCCCAGGATTTCCCAGCCTTTTCGATTTCTGCCAACATGGGCATTTCAGTCACCAGCCATCAAAATTAATTCCTTTTATGGTAATGAATCCAGGATCATTTGTAACTCTGCATAGAATTTGTCTTTTGCCTTATCTGTGCTTATTACTGTAGAAGCCTAAGCTGCAATTATATGTGATTTCATTGTTCCTGAAAGGGACAGAACTGCTAATCAAGCTCTCAGTACGTTTCGAGGCTATGCAGTCTACAACAAAACCAACACTCTGCACAATTCTTGCCTGCAGAGTAGTACAAGATCATACAGTCATCACTGTTTGGCATGTGGACATGGAAATTTCCAGATCCAGTGAGTCATAATTCTGATAATTCCACAATTTAAATTTTATATCAGAATGGTTCACAAACTCTTATTTCACGAACTGGAGGCAAGTTCAGACATTTCTAGTAGCCAGTTTAAGATGTTTTCTTGGCTTCACAGTTTTGAGTTGTGTCTGGCCAGTTGGATATTTTTCATCAGCATCCTGACCTCAGTCATCTGACAGTGCTAATGCATCTGCTAAAGCCCTGAATGTAGTAGCATTATTCTCAATCTGACATTTCTTCTCCATTCCCAGAGGTTCATGCCTGTTTTTATGGTCCCTCGACAGGAAACCAAGCCGCCTCCTTTATCTGGACTTGGGAACAGATGCAGTTCCCTGCAGGTGGACTTAAGTTTGCCATAGATGGAAAATGTTAGGGATTTATGATGAAATACAAAATGAAACAATTTAAAAATCATGCTGCAACCAACCTATGATAGCTGGGAAGGTGCAACAAGTCACTGAGAAATGCAGAAGAGCAAAAATCTGGCCTGTAAATCCTCTGCCTGGCATAAAACTTTAGAAATTTTGCTTATGGTCATCTCTTAAACTCTTTCAGTCAGAATTCTGCCATCTTCCCAAGTACAATTAACTAACTAATCCCCCTTTTGGTTTTGCAATCACTTATGCACAATTTCTGTTCGTATTAGGGAAAGAATACCAACCTTACTATCAGCCTTGCAAGGTAGTCCAGACAAGGAGCACACCCAGAAGTACTAGGTCTAGCTTTATTGTAAGGTTACATTAACAGAATCTTGCAATTCTGAAAGTACATCTCTGCCCCCTCGCCTTTACAGTCCAAGTCCTGGCCTCTTTCACTTTATCATTCCATTAAACATCCTTTATTATGCTCCCATTACCATAACTACAAGACTTCATTGTCACTCTGCAGTGTAATTCTTTTCATTCTCTTCCAAGCTTCTATATCCTTTTTTCTTTATGTTCATTTTTTATTCATTTTGTAGGGAAATTTGTCTTTCAATGCCTTCTCATACAGGATTCATACTTTCTCTTCCTTTAGTCATTTCACTATTTTCACTGTAATTTATTTCACTTCTTTCCTTTTCTTTCAGGTCCATTTTTTTTTGCCAAGATGTACTCTTGACCCAATCAAAAAAGTGGACTGTCTCATATTCAGAACCTCTTCTACCCTTATATCCTTCATTAATGTTTTCAGTCTTTTATCATAAATAAAATCATGAATGCTTTCAAATTTGTATTTATTTATTTCCTATGTGTACGTATGAATAGATGTCTGCTTCAGGCACATATTTGAGATACACATTTTTTTTCTAAGCAGATGTTCATTATTCATTCTTGAATCTCTGAGTGGCCCAGTTTCTTTTTCTGTACTCTTGTTATCTTGTTCCAGTCTACCCATTCGTGTCACCTAGCAGAATAGTTTTTCCCCCAAGTTGTGTCCTAGATTGATGCAAACAGAAAGTAAAGCAATTTACGAGTCTGAGAGCTTTTATTAGCATGTTGTAAATCTTTCCCCAGTAGCTGAGGCAGAGCTAGGACTGGTAATTTAGAGAGAGAGTAACAAAGACTTGAGAGTTCAAAGAGAGGTTGCTTGCTTTATAAATTATGCCAATGTCTCAAGCTGCTAGCTTGAAGAGTTTGGATGCCAAGAGAAATCCAAGACAGTCTGTAGACAGAGCACCAGAAAATTCCACAGAAGCCGGTCCAAATGTCAAGCCAGAGGTCCAGTCACAGGGCAGGAAGAACGTAGAGCAGGACATCACAGGAATACAGGTCAGGAAACAGTTCCCAGCAAGGATTGGGGGTCTGGAGTACACAGGCAAATAATTGCCAAATAAGATAATTAAATGATGATTATGTGTGGTTAGTGAGGGTGCTATTATGGGGGCATCATGCTTCTCAAGGGAGTCAATTTAAATATTCTGCTGCCAAAACCCAAGAGTAATCAGTTGACACATGTATAGTGAATTAACACTGAAAACAGATATTTTGATTTTTTTTCTGAGAATTATAGGTTGGTTAAGTTAGTTTAATTCATTTTTTCCACTGGAAAAACTAGTATTGAAGAGCATTCAAAACAATATTTGTGAGGAAAAAAGTTTTGGGTAATAATGGTAACAAAGAGAGCCTCATTGAAGGGGTTCTTCTGCCCCCCCTTCTCCCTGAAATATGGAAAAGCTTGAATACTTAACTGTAGAGGATGTGATATGGCTTTATTAAAATCCTGCTGTGTTACATTTTATGGGAAGGAAGGTAGTGTTTGCTTGTATGTCAGTTGATTGCCTAAAAATGGAATTCCCACTCTGCTTCCTCTCATTGTTCAGCCGAACGGTTGGCCTGCTCCTTGGTGTCGGTGGCCTGTCTCAACAACCATGTTAAGGCTGGCAGGAAGCTATTCCAAGACCACTGTTTCAAGTTGCAAGAATTCATACAGAAAGCTTTGGCAGGCAATGCTTCCTTGCCAATTCTTAGGGCCCCTTTGATTTCCCCTCCCCCCCCTCAATACTGACAATCTCTAGAGAGTGTACTTAATAATACTTCAGTGGTTTTTTTTTGTTATGTATTGAATTTTTTACCTTATTCTTTCTCCAGGAAGTTTAGGGCTGTGATATGAATACAGTTTTTGCACACACATATACAAAGTGATGTAGTGAGAATTCTATGGATGGTATTAGTCATGGAGAAAATCTATCTATGTGGTCACTAGGAGTTGAAAACAACTTGATGACACATTATCAGTCAATCAATCATGTCTGGTATATTGTGGACTCTCTTGGAAGTTACAGCAGATTTGGGCAGAACAAGTTTCAATATGATCAAGATATTTTTAAGGCATTTCTTGAAATCTGAAAATTTTGTCTCCCCATCTCCACTCCTGCTGCTACACCAGGCAGAATTCTCTCCTGGCTTCAATTTCCGTGTGTGTGTGTGTGTGTGTGTGTGTGTGTGTGTGTGTAAACTTCCTTGATTATTTCATATTCCAGATGTTTTTCATGGAACTGCCTGTCTACTATGCTGTTCCAAATTCTGTTTTTAAGCAGCATTTGCCATTAACCTAAGTTAAAGTGCCATCTCCCATTTCAATTTGATTAGGATGAGGTATTTAGACTGAATCTAAATCCACTGCATAAAATTGAAAAAAAATATTTAAGGAAGGGAATTGGAAAATAATTGTTTATTAGCATGTTGTAAATCTTTCCCCAGTAGCTGAGGCAGAGAAAGAACAGGGTCTTCCATTCACGATATACCTAAATTAATTCCATAATTTAGGCATATCGTGACTGGAAGACCCCGTTCTTTCTTTTTGTCCTTTTCACTTCATGGGCAGGTAAGACTTAAAGATGAAGTCTTACCTGCCCATGAAGTGAAAAGGACAGAAAGAAAGGGGTTTCAGTGTTTGTATCATGTATACTTTAACTCAAACAAGAGCATAACAGTAAAAATACCTATTCCTTTTCAAGAAGGTGGGGACTTTTTTCAAAAACCAATAGACATAAAATGCTGTTTCAGCCACCAATTTCACTTAAATTTCAATCCTAGCTGTGGTATTGAGGGAAAAAACAAACCAACCCTAAATTCTTTGTTGGTTAATAACTTTATTAGAACCAAAATGCCATAGGACTATGTAAGTCTTTGAGTTCTTCAGAACTCTTGGGGCACTTTCATATTGGACTTCTGAACTAATTTAAAAGGAGTTCTGAGCTTCTGTTCTGTTGACCTGACCAGTGTTGGAAACTGCTTGGTTTCTCTCCAATTTGGTTAAAATGTAATTGAAAGTGCTATGAAATTAGTCTGTCTTTTGAGATGCTGTGGCTAGTCTCCCTATTAGAGGAAACTTTTTCCTCATCATTTTTCCTAGTACCTGAGCTTCAAGTTCTGTAGAGGAATTGCTAGTTTGAGTTAGCAGTTGCCCTGTCAATAGCCCAGACAAGCTGCCTTATCCCTTTTGTGTGGAGCAGAATTGAGGGGATTTTGTTGTTCCAGCATTTTCAGTATCTCAGTGATTTTTGCTCCTTATTTCTCAGCATTTCAAGTTGGCAGAACTGAAGACAATCAAACTGCTTCTGAAGTTTTAAGGAGTGAAAGTAATGACATTGTGGAAGTGCTAGTAATTTAGTCAGACATAATACTACAGCAAATGAGATAAGGGGAAAGCAAAAGATTCCAGATATTAAGCCAGATATTTCATCCATAAGGTCTGCAGCTCAGAATCAGTTTCAAGGAGGATGTTGGATATTGAATGCATAGTTAAAGTTTGGTAGTGTTGGTATAAGATTATATCTAGCATTCAAGGAGAAAACAGTAGAGTCAGTCTCTCTCTCCCCCCCACCGCCTCCATTTCTGAAAACAAAACAGTATCTCCAGCCATGAGTGATACTGACATTCCTTGGCTACCAGAAAGCAGAGATCAGTATGTTCAAAAACAAAAAACAAAAACAGAACTTTATGGTATTTGTATTAAAAGTACTGAGATTGTTGTATGTCACTTTCATATTATACTGATCTTTCCTAAGTGACATTTTCTGAACCTAAAATTTAAACATGGACTTGGGGGTCCTCCTGGACTCATGACTCCTGCTCAAAGAACAGGTGGCAGTCGTGGCCAGGAGAGCCTTTGCACAGCTTCAGGTTGTGCGCCAGTTGCGCCCCTACCTGGATCGAGATGCCCTCCGAACAGTCACTCATGCCCTTGTCATCTCTCATATAGATTATTGCAACACGCTCTACATGGGGCTACCCTTGAAGAGTATCCGGAAGCTTCAGCTGGTCCAGAATGCGGCCGCACGAGCAGTTACGGGTGCTATAAGATCAGCACATATAACACCGCTGCTCCGTGAGCTGCATTGGGTACCAGTTTGCTTCCGGGTCCAATTCAAGGTGTTGGTTATCACCTTTAAAGCCCTACATGGCATGGGGCCAGGGTACCTGAGGGACCGTCTCATCCCGGTCACATTTACCCAGCCCACCCGGTCATGCAGGGAGGGCATGCTTCGGACCCCATCAACAAAAGAATTTCATCTAGCAGGGTCCAGGAGGCGTGCCTTCTCTGCGATAGCACCCGCCCTATGGAATATCTTGCCCCCAGAGGTGAGGCGGGCGCCCTCGCTCCTGGACTTCCAGAGGTCTTTAAAGACCTGGTTCTGCTGCCTTGCTTGGGACAAAGGAAGTAATAGTTCCTCCTGGGGGTGGTTGGCTTAGTGGTGTCCTCCTTTTAAGATCTTACCATCATTTGGATTTTTACTATTTATTATTGGATGTATTTTAAGATTTATAGGTTTTTAGTTTTAATATTTTATTGTAAACCGCCCAGTCTACTTTATAGAGATGGGTGGTGATAAATTTGACAAATAAATAAAATAAAATAAAATAAATTAGCAACATAATTAATAATGATATTGAGGATTCCATTTATTCAGATGACCATACAGATTTTACCAAGGACTCCTTCCCATTATTTTATTGCTTCTGCATTTTTCCAGTATATGTTTGGTATCTGTACTCTCTTCAGTAATCCAAAGTGAAGATACAAGTTTTTAAAAATCTTAATATAATTATTATATAATGTGATCCTGAACAATTGTACTTGTTTTTCTATTTAAAGTGTGTATATTTCTAAAGCTTCTTGTTTTTATTCCAGTTGTTTGCTGCCTTTTGCCATAAAGTGAAATATAAATTGAAATAGTAATTAATCGTAATAAATTCTATGGGAAAATAGTTTCTATTAACTTATGTAAAAACTGAGGGAATTTTCATAAACAAATTGTTCACGGTTTGTAGCACATTTTCATATTAATTAGAATTGATTATCCTGTGGCCCTTCAGATAGAGTTGGACTAATATTCTGATTATCTCTGTCAAGTTAATATCTACTGGAGTTTAAGGACACTGGAGAGGGCCATAGCTTTCTTAACTCTGAATATTAGATATGTATGCATATGTGAACCTTTTCTTCCGTCTTTCCTCTCCATTTTCAACAAAAACTATTGTACTTTAATAAAATGTCCTAATCAGTTGCTCTCCCTTCAACTCTAGACCTTTGAGCAACTGCAAGTGTAGGGAAGTAATCAGAGTTTCATCAGTCCAGTTGTGCAAGATTCTAAGTATAGCTGTAGTATAGTTAATAGTATAGTTAAAGAATGCTAACTAAAGCTTAGTTACTTTTGTCATTCTTTATGCTGCTTCTCTCAGAATTCATACACATAATCATAGAAGCTAATTTGAACACAATCTTTACTTAGTTATAGCAGCAGACTATTAACTATACTATACTTAAATATCATTTTTGTTTAAATACAAAAACAAAAACATCAACTAACTGCAGATGTCTGCAGGTGTATTTAGGCAATCGTGACAGTTTAAGATGGTGAACTTCTACAGCAGATTCTTTCCAGTAATGAATGCAATACACACAGGAGAAGCTGCCTAGCCCCTATACTTGGGACTTTCAGACCCAGGACCTCTCTCTTAAACAGAGGTTTCAGCTTAGTTACTTTTGTCATTCTTTATGTTTTGTAGAACTTATTTATTTTTGTATTGTCGAAGGCTTTCACGGCCGGAGTTCAATGGCTGTTGTGGGTCTTCCGGGCTGTGTGGCCGTGTTCTGGAAGTTGTGGTTCCTAACGTTTCGCCAGCATCTGTGGCCAGCATCTTCAGAGGGCAGGAGCACAGATAGAAGCAAAATCTCTGTGCCCAGGTAGAGTGGGAATGTTCTATTTATAGAGCTAAATTATAGGAGATTAGGTGGGGGTTTTTGTTGTGTTGAAATGTTAACGAGTGGCTGATGAGCGTGATTAGCATGTTCATTGTGAGAAGTATTCCCATGTCCTGGTGGTTGGACTGAGTTCGTTGACCTTTTGCAGGCTGTGTTTTTCAGGACTGGTAGCCAGGTTTTGCTAATTTTTAAACTTTCTTCTTTTTTATTGTAACTGTGCTGGTGTTTGTGAATTTCAATGGCTTCTCTGTATAATCTGGTGTAGTGGCTTTTGGTGTTGTCCAGTATTTCTGTGTTTTCAAATAGGATTTTGTGTCCCGTTTGCTTGAGAGCATGTTCAGCTACTGAAGATTTTTCTGGTTGCTGAAGTCTGCAGTGTCTTTCATGTTCTTTTATCCTGGTGTGAATGCTTCGTTTTGTGGTTCCGATGTATACTTGTCCACAGCTGCATGGTATGCGGTATACTCCTGCAGCGGTGCGGGGGTCCCTTTTGTCTTTTGCTGATTTTAGCATTTGTTGTATTTTTCTGGTGGGTCTGAAGACTGTTTGAAAGTTGTGTTTTTCCATCAGTTTTCCCATGCGGTCAGTGACTCCTTTGATGTAGGGCAGGAATACTTTGTTTGTGGGGGGCTGTTTTTCTTCAGTTGGATGTTGTTTTCTTGGTTTGATGGCTCTTTTTATTTCATTCTTGGAATAGCCATTTGCCTGTAGGACCCAATTCAGATGGTTAAGTTCATTGTTGAGAAATTGGGTTTCACAGTTTCGATTAGCACGATCCACCAAGGTTTTGATCATGCCTCTCTTTTGTCGTGGGTGGTGATTGGAATTTTTGTGTAGATATCGGTCCGTATGGGTGGGTTTTCTGTATACTTTGTGTCCTAGTTTGAGGTCCGGATTGCGTATGACCAGCGTATCTAAAAATGGAAGTTTGCCATCAGTTTCTTTTTCCATGGTGAATTGTATATTGGGGTGGATGCCATTTAGGTGGTCCAGAAATTTCTCCAGTTCTTCTTCAGTATGACTCCAAATTGCGAAGGTGTCATCCACGAACCGGAACCAGACTGTTGGTGTAATGGGTGCCGATTCCAAAGCCTGTTTTTCAAAGTGTTCCATGTAAAAGTTTGCTATGACTGGGCTCAGGGGGCTTCCCATGGCAACGCCATCCATCTGTTCGTAGAACTCATTCTCCCATTGAAAGTAACTAGTTGTTAGGCAGTGTTGAAATAAAGCTGTAATGTCTTCTGGGAAGATTTGCTTGATGAGTGCCAGGGTGTCCCTTACTGGCACCTTGGTAAACAGGGAGACCACGTCAAAGCTGACCAGTTTGTCCATGTGGTTGAGTTTTAGGGTGCTGATTTTGTTGATGAAGTGTCCTGAGTCTTTGATGTGGGATGGAGTCTGTCCCATGGCCATGGGAAGCCCCCTGAGCCCAGTCATAGCAAACTTTTACATGGAACACTTTGAAAAACAGGCTTTGGAATCGGCACCCATTACACCAACAGTCTGGTTCCGGTTCGTGGATGACACCTTCGCAATTTGGAGTCATACTGAAGAAGAACTGGAGAAATTTCTGGACCACCTAAATGGCATCCACCCCAATATACAATTCACCATGGAAAAAGAAACTGATGGCAAACTTCCATTTTTAGATACGCTGGTCATACGCAATCCGGACCTCAAACTAGGACACAAAGTATACAGAAAACCCACCCATACGGACCGATATCTACACAAAAATTCCAATCACCACCCACGACAAAAGAGAGGCATGATCAAAACCTTGGTGGATCGTGCTAATCGAAACTGTGAAACCCAATTTCTCAACAATGAACTTAACCATCTGAATTGGGTCCTACAGGCAAATGGCTATTCCAAGAATGAAATAAAAAGAGCCATCAAACCAAGAAAACAACATCCAACTGAAGAAAAACAGCCCCCCACAAACAAAGTATTCCTGCCCTACATCAAAGGAGTCACTGACCGCATGGGAAAACTGATGGAAAAACACAACTTTCAAACAGTCTTCAGACCCACCAGAAAAATACAACAAATGCTAAAATCAGCAAAAGACAAAAGGGACCCCCGCACCGCTGCAGGAGTATACCGCATACCATGCAGCTGTGGACAAGTATACATCGGAACCACAAAACGAAGCATTCACACCAGGATAAAAGAACATGAAAGACACTGCAGACTTCAGCAACCAGAAAAATCTTCAGTAGCTGAACATGCTCTCAAGCAAACGGGACACAAAATCCTATTTGAAAACACAGAAATACTGGACAACACCAAAAGCCACTACACCAGATTATACAGAGAAGCCATTGAAATTCACAAACACCAGCACAGTTACAATAAAAAAGAAGAAAGTTTAAAAATTAGCAAAACCTGGCTACCAGTCCTGAAAAACACAGCCTGCAAAAGGTCAACGAACTCAGTCCAACCACCAGGACATGGGAATACTTCTCACAATGAACATGCTAATCACGCTCATCAGCCACTCGTTAACATTTCAACACAACAAAAACCCCCACCTAATCTCCTATAATTTAGCTCTATAAATAGAACATTCCCACTCTACCTGGGCACAGAGATTTTGCTTCTATCTGTGCTCCTGCCCTCTGAAGATGCTGGCCACAGATGCTGGCGAAACGTTAGGAACCACAACTTCCAGAACACGGCCACACAGCCCGGAAGACCCACAACAGCCATTATTTATTTTTCTTTTAAGAATTCGGCTGAACCTGAGTATATTTTAAGATGTATTCCTCTGGCTGGTTACTGTGCACATTTGGTTTAGATTTATTTATATTTTGATCTTTTGTTATGCTTTCTGTGTTGATTTTTGGGCTGTTTTCTAAGATAAATAAAACAAGGTAGGCATTTAAATATCATTTTAAATGTATGCATTAAGAAATATCTAAACAATCTCTTTGGTTTGATGATAATCTCTTAAGAAAGAACATTTTTTGCAGTTACCTTTCAAAAACATTTTTTTCTTAGAATTATGTACATTCAAGAAGCAACAAAGTCATTTATATTTCTTTCTGTGCCTCAAGGCAGAGTTGCATGCTTCATAAAATACATGGATATTGTCAAGTATAACAGCTTTACGTGAAGTGCATCCCTCTCCTGGAATATGGAAAATCATTGCCTTGTGTTAAATCTCTGGATAGAGATCTTAGTCTTCAAATGCTGCTTAGCTTTGGTGCTTGACCATATTTTCATGCATCTGTCCTTTTAGGTAATCCACCCCAAAATATTTTATGTTTTTCAGTGTACCTAAAGGTGTTTTTAAGGGTGTAAAAATGGAATTGGCATAATTGGATTATTTATTATACTTGAAGTTCACCAATTAGTATTCTGTGTTGCTAAGAACATATTCAGTGGTTTGGCTGAATAGGGGGCTTTTTTGACTTTAAAGACAGTATATTGAGCAGCCAAAGTGTAGTTTCCAAACATGGAAACATATCATCTTCACAACTGAAGAAAACACTCCCCTTTTAAACAAATCAACAAGTACCTTCTAAATGCTATTTTTTCCTTCATATTTTGCATAGTGAAGAAAAAATCCAAGAGTTCATCCATGAAAACCAGTTTATTTATTTATTTATCATATTTCTTCACCACCCATCTCGTATTGCAATGACTTTTGAAAACCAGTTAGAGAACTAGTCTGTATGGTGGGCCTTCTGCCAGAGTTTTAGAATGCATTACTGAATGATTTACCTCAGATAACAACCCCTGGTTTATAATTGTCTGGACTCAGAATCTAAGATGGATGAAGCCTGGTTAGTAAATTGGATAGGAGATTACTTGAGAATACTAGGGCTGTAGACTGGAAGGGTGACTTCCAAATTTTTCAACTGGGAAGTCAAAATACAATGAGAAGAAGACAATGGTATACACTTCAATACTATTTCCAAGGAAAAAGCATGGTCAAGTCCATGAAGTCAGCAGGAGACAAGCTTGACTCAAAGGGAACTTTATCTTTATTGAAATGTTTGTAGGGTTAGGTATGAAAACAGTATCATCTACACTCTTAAACTTTCAGTTTTTTGGTTGTATCATTAGTAATTGAAAATCCATTGATTTCTTCAAAGCTATATTTTGTTTCCAGGTTTATAAACGGCACATTTTTTTTTTGGTTTTCAGTGATGTGGTGCTTCTGCAGTTACTGCAGTGTTTGACATCAGTAATTTTGTAATTTTGCTTGCAGGATGTTTGATGTGGGGGGCCAGAGGTCAGAGAGAAAAAAGTGGATTCATTGCTTTGAAGGAGTTACAGCCATTATCTTCTGTGTTGCTCTTAGTGCCTATGACTTAGTTCTGGCTGAAGATGAAGAGATGGTAAGGAAACAATCATAAGAATAGATGAAGCTATCGTACATCAAGTCAAATCACTAATTCATTAAGCTTAGTATTTTCTACACTGATTTACCAGTTACTCACTAGCCTATTAGGCAGGATTTTTTTTCCTAGCTCTTCATGTGGTCACCTAGAGATTCAGTTGTCTGCATGCAAGACAGGTACTGTATCTGACCTATTTATTTGTCAAATGTCTAGCCTGCTGAACTCCAAATTTATGAGTGGCTTCACAAGATTAAAAAGGTAACAACATTATATATAAAATGAACATATAACTTTATATAAAAGCATAACAGTTGTCTAATGGATAACATAACTTATTTCAACATCACACACACACACCCAATTAAAATGTGCCTTCCCAAAACATTCTAATGCAAGGCCTCAGGAAAAATAGTTTTTTAGAGACTGCATAGGATCAAGTGGGCAAGGTAGGGGTCATATGGATCTCCAGGGAGGTGCTGTTCCAAAAGGCAGGTGTGGTGGCAGAGAAGGACAGCTTCCTGGGTCCCACTAGATGACTTTGTTTAATTGATGAAACCCAAAGCAAGCTGACCCTCTTGGAGCAAACAGGATGGCCAGACACAATGGGAGACAGTATAGTTGTCTCTAGCTGATAGGCCCTATGCCATATAGGGCTTTATAGGTGATAACCAGCACCTTGAATTGCACCCAGGAGCCAACTGGCAACCGGGGCAGCTCATGAAAGCAGGGCTGTTATATGGACATACTGAGGTTACTTATCACTGCTTGCTGCATTCTGTACCAGCTGTAATATCCTTGTGTCTTCAAGGGCAGCACTATGTAGAGCAGTTCCCCAGTCTTGCTTATAGTACTGTGTCGAGGTTACAGATTGTTCCAGTTTTGAGGTGCTTCCAGATGGAGGGTTCCTAGTACTACCAACCAAAAACTAGTCTGGTTCCCTTGTTCAGTTTTTTTCCCCCTTTTGGGGTATGTTGTGGGAAAGCATGGGAGAATTACAAATTGGATATGATGATGTCTGATATACTGTTAAAATTCTTTTAATGTGACAATAGTGTGATAATTTTGAAAGCCCCCTGTGTCTCTTTCCTTACAGTTATTTAAATTGACATGCACTTTTGTGTTGATCTCTATCATTGTTAGATCTCTGCTATTTTTGGCCAGTGGAATTTATTTTCTTTTGGAGTGTCAGATACTCACTGCATAATCTCACTGTAGAAAAGGATTCTTAAGTAAGGAATATTTGTAAATGAGAAATACTTTATCTTGCCCTTAAATATGATGTCAGATATGTAAAGTTCCATTCTGTGCATTAGAAAACCATAAAATAGCAATGTCTAATTTAACTTTATAGTATTGGTTGAAGAGTGCATGGGGCTTAAAACTGCATGCACTGCACATGACCTATAGGAAACCTGTGAACCTTTTCTGAGTATTTATTGATTTGTTCAGTTTATATGCTACCTTTCTACTCACATTAGTATTTAAGGCAGCTAACAAGAATTAAAATAAAGGAAATTTTAAAAAATTAAATTAATACAATAAAATAATACTTTTCACATTTTGTTAATATACACAGATAACAAAATAACATATTGTAAAAAAAGGTAGAACAAGCAGAAGAAAAGGACAAAAAGAAAAAGGACAAAAACATTTGGAACATATAAAAAACAGTTACGTTTTAAAGCAAGCATTATACCTTGAACATGCAGAGTAATATTGGTCAGCCTTTCCATCTCATCAGTAGAGAGAACCAGTATATAAGCAAAGAGCAAACACCTATCATCAGTCCATGCCTGTAAATCCAGGGTGATGCTGTCTTTCTATGAGTAAAAAAAGTAATATTTTTTGCTCTGCTAAAGCCATACTTCTTTATATAATGATAACTGTTACATTTTAAACCATATTCCTCTTCCCCAAACCATATTAAACCTACAGATTTTAAACCAAAATGAGATGATAGTGGATGAAGCCTATACCATATGCCTAAGTATCCCCTTCATTGTTTTATGCTTCCAGCATAATGAAGTTGACAACCAGTCATTATGAAACATTTTCTGAGGTGTTCAATAAACATAGGGAAAAGATCTTTTGTTGATTTAATCTCATCTTAACATCATAAAACACACTTAATATTCTTGCTCTAAGTTTACTTCTTAGCTGAGAATGTTCCCTATCTTGACAGAATCGGATGCACGAAAGTATGAAGCTGTTTGATAGCATCTGCAACAACAAGTGGTTCACAGATACTTCCATCATTCTTTTCCTCAACAAGAAGGATCTTTTTGAGGAGAAGATCATCCACAGTCCCTTGACCATCTGCTTCCCAGAGTACACAGGTAAACATTTCCTTTTCTCTCTCTCTCGAAATTTGCTATATTAGCTCCACATCCTACATGGGATTAATCACTCAAGAACTGTTCAGTCTGGAGACATAGTTTAGTTTAAGAATAAAGCTGGTATTATTCTTTAGCTTGCATTAGAATGAATGAATGCCTCCTTCAGCCAACTCCCACCCCCACTGGCAATTGTGCTTGGGTTCACTGTAACTGAAGAGCCATGTTAAAAAACAGTATGTCCTCTGTTCAGGTAGTCTCAGTTAACAATGGTGATTGGGGCCGGAATTTCCGTCACTAAGCAGTGTGGTCATAAAGCGCAACATCACGTGACTGCATTGCTTAGTGATGGCAATCCCAGCACTCCCCGTTGCTGTCAGTAAGCAAGGATCATGGGTTGTTAAGTGAGTCCCAGGTGGCTCACAAGCAGGCTGGCAGGCAGGCAAGGTACAGCACAAACAGGGCGTGGCTGGGGGGTGGCTGCTGCTGGGTGCAGGAGGGTGCAAGCAACTTACCGGAATGATTTGTGACCCTCCCTGCCAGCTTCCCCATTGACTTTGCTTGTGGGAAGCCGACAGAGAAGGTCGCAAATGGCGATTTTGTGGCTGTGGGACGCTGCAACCATCATAAATGCGAGCCAGTTGCCAAATGCCCAGATCGCGATCACGTGACTGCAGGGGTGCTGGGACAGCCGAAACTTCAAGGACTGGTCGTAAGTACCACTCGTTCAGCGCCATTGTAACTTTGAATGGTTGCTGAACGAGTGGTTGTTAAACGAGGACTACCTGTATTCACTAGTCATCCAGTTAGTAAAGATTCCAAATAGTAGCAAACTATTTAGGGCAAGGGGCGGGGACCCAACCCACAACAGGAACCTCCCCTGCTGTTCCTTCCTTTCTCCAAACACGTTGTAAATGAGCAGCCTCCACCTTCTCCCATTTGCTCAGCAGTTCAGGACAGAAGTGAAACCTTTCTTCATGGACCCATAGAGACTCCTCCTGTTTCTTTCTGTAATTTCTCTTTAAAAATGAGCCAAGATTTATTAAAAAATACTGAATTTCTCCAGAATTTCAATTCCTCTGGATTCTCTTGCGAATGTCCCACACTTTTGAAAAAGTTGTTTGTTTATCTTTCATGTTCCCATTAGGATAACAAACATTTTTACTATTTGAAATACAGCTGTTTCCTAATGCACACAATATTGCTTTATACCAATTACAGTATATCTGAAAAACTGACAATATTTCATTGAAACATGAGATATATTTTTGATGTTACAATTTACCATGTATTTTCCACAATATATGGAGCAACTCAACAACCATTACATTTCTCATTTCTGACTTAAAGCTTTTCCCTGTGGAAGAATGGAAAGTAATTATGATGCACAATGGTAACGTTATTGGGCAAAAGAAATGCACTCTGTGCTTCTGATGAAGTGAGCTGTACTTCACAAAGCTTATGTAGTTTAACAAAATGTGTTAAATCTGAAAAGGTGCTAGCAGACTCCTGATTTTGGGCTTCCATCGAATAACTATTAGCTGTTCTCTCGCAACGTCTTGAAATTGCCATGTAAAATAAGTGTGTTCAGCTATTCAGAGCTGTAGAAGAGAAGATGCTTGGCAGAGGGCATGGATGTACTCACTGCACCTGTCAGCACCTCCTTGAAGAAACTACCTGTTTCTGGTCTTGCACAGGAGCCACATGGTGTGACACTTTCGTTGTACCCTATTGGTACCTTAATTCAGAGATGCATTTTCCTGCGGACTATGTGTCTTCAAAATTTTATTGTTGATATTAGAGGTGTCACATTAGATTTCCTTCTGGACAATTATGATGGCAGTATTCTATAAGTATGAGGAAAGTACAGCTAGCAGTGCTCCCACTGAAACTTATTTCTAGGACCTCAAACACATAGTGTTCCCATATACTGTACAACTCTGCCTTGCATCTACACGATACTACACATTTTATCACTGGAAATGCTATGAAGCTTGATGATGCAGCTGTAATTATATCTATAATCAATGAGAATAATACTGAGGAAAAAGTTCTTGGACAGAGAGATGTTCAAAGTACACTTCAGTCAAATCAGAAGTCCCCAGGGTCCCATGCAATTAATGTTAAAGAGGATAACAGCAGCAAAGTTTGTATATTGCTAAAGGCTTCAATCCAGATACAGGGTGGTGGTTGTTTATTCATTCAGTCGCTTCCGACTCTTCGTGACTTCATGGACCAGCCCATGCCAGAGCTTCCTGTTGGCCATCGCCATCCCCAGCTCCCCCACGGTTGAGTCCGTCACCTCCAGAATATCATCCATCCATCTTGCCCTTGGTCGGCCCCTCTTCCTTTTGCCTTCCACTTTCCCTAGCATCAGCATCTTCTCCAGGGTATCCTGTCTTCCCATTATAGATACAGGGTATGCATCCAATAATGTTAGGAATGCTATAAAGAAAAGGGAAATTATTAAGGGAGGACTTATTAATATTTTGCCTGATATTCCAACAGCCAAGACGCTACATGCAGCTGAAGAAGAATTTCATGGGATAATTCCACTGGAAGATCTTCTCATGCAAACTGTGTCAGAGATGGAAGAACACTGAGAATGGGAGGGGGGAATCAATGGAGAGAGGACAATGAGCAAACATGTTTCCACAAACAAATTCAGAATGACAGTACATTAACCACAGCCAAGCCAAACCAAGCCAAATAGTAACACTGTTAATCAATAGTAGTCAACAAGTTGTTAATTATACTTGCAAACACATGTGCTTTTGATTGCAAATAATCTTTACGTTATACTGTGATAGTGAGAAATATAAGGAATTTGTTATCAGCACTAACAAATTCATTCTGGGCAAATTAGTAAAAACATTATTTGAAAGGGTAGCTATGGAGACTATTTATCTGTGGAATCTACTTTCAAATACAGGAGGTATTATAATTGTGAAACTCTCTCCAAAATTTCCAAGTGCAAAAGAAAGCAGCAACTGCTATTGGGAAAAGAAATCTTGCAGAAGAAGGCCAATTATTTTACAATGGTGTGAGAACCAGAACTCCAAGCATGTACAGACCTTATCTATGTATAGACGTTCCACAGATTCAGTGAATACTAAGCCTGGTAAAATTCAGCAAAATCAAGATGGTATTGGGTAAAGAATCAATTAGCCCAAATGCAGTGGGGCATGGCATGTTGCTGAAAGCATGACAACCCATGGAAGAAATGCATCAATCTAAACTTGAATAAACTAACATCAAATGAAAGCAGAATAATCATTTGCCATCTGCAGATTTACAATGCATAGGAACATATAAGGGTGGAAATATTGTGTTAACAAGTTATTGAACTGTTTAGACTGCAGAGTTTGATTAGAAGACCTGAAGTATGGAAAGAATATTGAAGATCATCCTTCCACAATTCAGTGTGCTTCAATATCTGTAACCCCCATAATCCCCACCCATACGTGACATTTAACCATCGTGATTGTAGATTACAGGAGTTATAGCTCAAACACACTTGGCAAGAAACAATTTCAGGAAGGGCTGTTTCTGCCTAAGAACAAAATTGCATAACATCCTGACTTCCTTTCTGTTAGCGTGTGCATTTTTGGACATAAAGATTTTCCTGCCCACAGTAGTATCTCCAGATCTTTATATTTATTTATTACAGGTGTTTCAATGTCATCCATCTTATCCTCTTAATCAATTTTAGTGCAATTAAAAGCAGCACTTACCAACCATACTCTGTTACCCCACTGCTTATATACTGGACTTCTTGAACATTCAGAATTCTTGGTAATGGAAACTGCTGGCATGTACATAAAACAAAAAATATGTTTTGTTTAAAACTCAAAAATTGAGAAAGAAGTACACCAAAGTTGTATACTGTCACCCTATCAACTTAACTGCAGAACACCAGAAGTAGACATTGACATCAAAATTGCTGGAGGATGCATTAGTAATATCAGATAAGCTGATGATACCACTCTGGGGCCTGGCAGTGAGGAAGACTTAAGGCAGGGCTTTCCAAACTGTGTGTCGCGACACAATACTGTGTCGCCTGGGGGCCCCAAGTGTGTCGCATGACAACCCGGAAGTGCCACCGTGCGGCGGCAGGGGCTGCCCCTTCAAAAGGGCAGGGTCCGGGGACCCCGAAAATGCCCTCAGTTCCGGCAGGGAAGCGAAAAGTCTCCCCGTGCACACGCACACTGCCAAGCTTTCCGCCACTCCGCTGATGCGTGGGGAGAATTTCCACCCCAGCCCCCATCAGCTGTGCCGGCAGCGGGCGGGGAGGCTTTTTGCCTCCCTGCCGGAACCGAGGACATTTTCGGGGGTCCCGGAGCCTGCCCTTTTGAAGGGGCTGCTGCCGTCGCCGCAGCAACACGGAAGCACCGCCGCCAGCACTTCCAGTTTTTGCCCGACACTGGCCCCGGCGCTTCCAGGTTTTTGTGGGCCAGCCGTTGGTGTGTCACCAATGGCAAAAGTTTGGAAAGCCCTGACTTAAGGAATCCTTTGTTGAAAATGAAGGTCAGGAGTGCAAAAGCTGGTCTGATGCTCAATATTAAAAGAATTAAGGTTATGTCAACTTCTAACACCAACCCAATTCAAATAGGGAGTGAAAGATGTAGTGAAAGTGTCATGGACTTTTTCTTCCTGGACTCAAAAATCCATAGGGTTGGAGTTTGTAATCATGAAATAAAGATGTGTCTGCTTCTTGGGAGAAAACCTATGACAAATATAGACCAGAAAAAGTATAGAGACATCACAGTGCCAGCAAAGGTATATTTTGTCAAGGCCATGCTCTTTCCTCTTGTAGCACATGGCTGTGAAAACTGGACCATCAGAAAGGCTGTATGAAGAAAAATTGATGCATTTTAACTATTGTGCTGGAGAACATTGTTAAGAGTACCTTGGACAACAAGCAAAATAAGTCATTTAGTATTAGTTGAAATAAAACCAGACTGTTAATTGAAAACACCAAAATGAAGATAAACATTGATACTTGGGGTGCATAATGCAGAAGCAAGAGCTTTTGGAGAGCCCCAATGTTTGGAAAAATCAAGGTCAATAGAAGAAAAAGCCAGAGAAGTCAAGATGGCTAGATACTACTACTGATACCATGAGCATGAGTTTACAAGAACTCAAAGCAGTTACAGGCATCCTCAGAAACTATTGTCCATCAGATTATTGAAGAGTTGAAATTTACTGAACACTACCATAGTACCCTAGAAGGAGCTTGTCAGTTACTTTTGACACGGGAGAACAAAGCTTTTGTGGAACAAAATAGTACAAAACTTGGTCTAGGCTTTGAGTGAATATAGCAACATTGATTTTTTAGGCATTTCCTCTGAACCCTAAAATGATCATATCCTTTAACTATGCGGGTACAAAAGCTAGTACAGAGCTTTCCAAACTGTGTGTCGCGACACAAAAGTGTGTCGCCACACACAGTCTGGTGTGTCGCCACACAACCCGGAAGCGCTGATCATCATCAGCGCTTCCGGGTTTTCCCGTGGCGACACACCAATGGCGGCGCGCAAAAACCTGAAAGCGGCAGCAGCAACCGCGGCACTTCCGGGTTTTCCCGCGGTGACACACCAACGGCGGTTGGTGTGTCGCCGCGGGAAAACTTTGGAAAGCCCTGAGCTAGTAGAACAAAATGGTTTGAAATGACATAGGTCTTGAGTGGAAACCAAATTATGGAATGTATAGTTAAAACAGCTGGTTCTTCTTTCCAGGAGAAATAGCAGAAAAGACTTTTCCATACTATATCAGAAAAGAAACATTTATAGTTGAAATCACCCAGAAAGATCAGAGTGAGGTTGTTGAACTGATCAAATACAGGCTTAGTTTGTGAGGCAATCTAACAATCTCCCTGGTATTTACAGTATATTTGAGACAACATACATATAAAGGATTTTCATTAGTAGCATGTGTTATTCTGCTAAATCTCTAGCTGCATCTTACTTCAGAAGAGGTTTTATTCCAGTATGTTCAGTTTTCTTAAGATATTTATTTGCACTCTATGAAAAGATTAGTTAGATTGCATATACTGTGGTTACTTTCCAGAAATATATTGGTAAAGTTATATTGCAAATGTTTGTTACCATCTTCATGTTGTTGTATAGTAGATTGTGACCACTGCCCTGTGATGATCACTGATGGCATAGCAGCAGTAGTAATCTACATGGGCAAGCTGTGCATATGCTTTGATTTTGGAGAAAATGTCTGTTTCTAATTGCCTTGTGTGGACATATGTAGACATTGTGTTTATACTGTTAGGTTCCTTGGAGGTAGCTATGCAAACAATTCTGTAAATTCAAAAATGAGAAAGTACAAGAAAAGAGTCTTGTAATTGTCTTAAAACTTACCTGATTAATTGTGGCATGTAAGCTTTGGTACAATTAATATTTTAATATTTTAAATGATACAGGGTTCCCTTTTGATAAATTTGCATGATATTAAGATTTTTCTTATAGTTAGTATGTACCATTTCAGTGGCTATATGAAGTCTGCATTTTAAGAAAGGTGGTAGAGAGAGAAGAATTTTTGGAGGCTTACAATGAAACTGAAATTCGGGAGATACCTAGTCTGCATTTTGCTCAACAAGTGTGGCTTTAGTCATTTGTCTCTGGTAAATGTTAGAAGCCAGAGGGCTGGTTCTAAAACTTCGGCAATGGGAAGGTTAGGAGGTTAAGTAGCTTAACGAAAGGTGATGGGTTAATTATCAGATCTGTAAAAAAATAAGTCTCAGATGGATTTGTTTTTTCCTAAAAATGCAGTACATATAACAGCTATGTAGGGAATTTGTAGCAAATTATTTTTCTCTTGAGGTCAATTTAATTGCTCTGAGCTCCATGGAAAGGAGCCACCAAGATGCCCCCTTCCCTTCCCTTCCCTTCCTTCTGCAAATTAGTTTTGTTCTACACTTACCTAATTGCTAACTCAATACCTGGCAGAGGAAGAGGAGGACAGGCAAGGGCAGGAGTGTCTCACTAAGTTTTTCATAGCAACTCTTATAATTTGCTTGCTGCTTAACCTGATACTGTTTATGTGGGCTGAGGATGGTTCTTGACTTTTTAAGCTAATGGACCGCTTCTTTAAGGATCCAAGCTGAAAATGGAGTCAGTGCACCTAGTTATGGTGTAATAATCTTTCTAATCATTGCTCTTTCTCAGGGGCCAACAAATATGATGAAGCTGCAGGCTATATTCAGAACAAGTTTGAGGAGCTGAACAAGAGAAAGGACACCAAGGAGATCTACACCCATTTCACTTGTGCCACTGATACCAAGAATGTGCAGTTTGTCTTTGATGCTGTCACTGATGTCATCATCAAAAACAACCTGAAGGACTGTGGGCTCTTTTAGCTCTTCAGATGGCATCTACTGAGGAACATAGAAAGGTGAGTCATTGTTAGAATAGTGAACAATTTAAGGCTACTTGTGATGAATAATCACACTTGCGTACTTTAAAACATAGGTATGTATGCCAGTTTCCTGAAAGCAAGACTGGAAGCACTTATCTGAAGTGTCTCATTTCAGGGAATATACAAGTCTAGTTGGGCGAAGGCGAGTAATATTTTCCATTTCAGAAGGTGAGGTAGAACCACTGTCATTGATACGCATTGAATGTGAAAGTATGCAGTGGAGATCATGGCTTTCTGGATATAATGTGGGTTTCCATATCTGACAGAGCACATTGTCAAAATCTAGCTCTTACCTGTGTAGTGGTTATTATTAATGTTGAGATTAGCCCATAAATAACAGTATACAGTTATGTGTATTGTTTCAGCCCTGTTTTAATATTCCTTATACTGAATTGTCCAAACTACTATGAATTCTTACAAGAACCACAAAATCATTTTGAAAGCAAAATAGTGAAGGGTTGGATTCAAGGTTCCAGATTACATTAGCAACTATTTATTTTTTTTACTTCAGAGACTAAATAAGATTATATATGCAGGGCAGGCTGAATGCCATTCTGAACTGAGTGCTGATGTGTTAGTATGTACCATTTACCTTACAGATATTTTTTTCTCTTGCTTACACAAGTAGGATATAGCAGACCACTTCGGGTCTAAACCTTATTTGGAATGCTATTAGGAATATGCAAAACATTATGTTTTAGGAACCAAGCATTCCAGGAGAAAATAATTCTTCCAAACCAAACTGATCCAGCCATTCCAGACAGTTTCCTGGAAGTTTCCAGGTGTAGTTGAATCACTTCCGTTTCTGGAAAACGTCCTTCCAGGAGACTGCTAGACCAGTCATAGAACACTGGATTGGCTTAGTCCAGATCAAAACGGAGCTTTCTGATGTCCCCAGAATGCACTCCAAATACAAAGTTTTGTACATTCCAGTATCTTCTGTAAGTTTTATATTAACTTTCTTCTGCTTTTCCCACTGCAGGATTACTTGAACTGCTCCATATGAGGAAGAGGCTGGTGTTGATGAAGGGAGGACTGCACCATTTAACAACTTCTGCTTCTTAAGTTTTTTTAAATTCCTTTAAATTTCCCTAATTATGACACTTTGGCAATTCTTCCTGCCCAAAGGACAGGGTCCATTGCTTCCTCTGCTCTGTGCTGTCTGGATGCCTCCTGCAGGCCATTTGTCTTCTCCCTACGCCCGCAAAGCCTTACTAAAGTACCAATGACTGGTGACTTGCCATAGTTGTAACATTTCCATATATGCCCTTTTTTTCTCTTCCTTTAACTGAAATACAGATGGTAGCAAGTCCGAGGGCTTTGGATATGTTTGCCATGGTCTTTACCTTCTTTTCTAAGATACAAGGTGGGGTTTGGGGGTGGTGTTTTTTTTTTTTTTTTTGCTTTGTTTTTGTCCAAGCAACTTTCTGTCTGGCCCTGCCAAAGCAATCCACAGTCCATTTGTTTTGTACCTTCCATCAAGTGGAGCTCTTGCCATGGAGCAAGTTTTTCAGCTCCTACCTCTGTAATTTGCACAGACCAGCAAGAAAACAAAAACATTCCTTAAGAGTCAATTAGTGCAGGAAAAGCTGGTCTATTGTTTTATAAGAAACCCTTTTTAAAAAAAACCTATTTAAAATGTCAAGTAGTAAATGGTTGAGTTGCCCAGTATGAGCTCATCTTCTCTAGTAAATTTGTGCCTTGAGGGTGTCTGTATGTTTACATCTGTTCCTTAGTTTGCTTCAACGTGCATTGTGTTTAGAATAGCATACCGTGGGTTCCCCTGTTTTCCAGCCCTTCTCTCCCTTCTTTGCTGTGGACCAGGCCAAGCTTTTTATGAGGGGGCAGTGCCCATGCATTTAAAACATGTTTCTTCCTGGCCACAGAATTAGGTTCCTAAGGGCTAAGATTCCACTAAGCAATGTCAACTTCTTTCCATTCCTTTGTGCCCCACCCCAGGGCCTGAGGTTGCACCTGAGGTTGCTGTAATGTCAGGTCTATTTTAATGTATTTTCTTAGCTCTAACTGTAGTGTCAGTTGAAGAAACACTGCTGTATGTAAGCGGTCCTGCCTGCTGTGCAGTTGATGGGCACTGGGCCATTAGTAACCGTCAGACGCAGCCTAGCTTTTATCACGTTTTACCAAATTGTTCACATGGTTTGAAATAATAAAAAGTAGAAAGAAAGCCTTGTTTGAACTGTGTCACTTTTCTTGCACCGTCCCAAACAGATTTGAGCACACCAGTAATTAATGGTGGGTTTTTATGACTGGATGATTTTCCTTTGCTCATGATACAGATTTGTTAGCTTCTCCTAGCCTTTTTTTTTAACATGGAGATGTTTTGGACTAGATGTTTTGGATATTTTGATGGAGGTACCTGGGAGCTGTAGTCCAAAATATCTAAAAAAAACACTTAAGTTGCATGTGCTCACACTATAGAGTGGAAACATCCCTGTTTTGGGAACGCGCTATTGTTTACTCCCGTACGTTTGGTCTTCCTAAAGAGTTTTGTGGCCTGGGTGAGTGCTTGTTTCTTCTGAAGTATGTAAACTTAAGCAGGATGCCCTATAAGGCTGAAAGGTAAAATATAAGTTGTGAATAACAATTACATTCAGGAAAAGGGAAATGTGTTATAGTTTTCTCTTAAATACATACAGAGACACATTCTGTGGCATACATTCCTCTTGAGCACATTATCATTTCAGTTGATAATCTCGACAGACCAAAGCCATCTGTCAGGAAATGCTGAAGAATGTACAGGCTCCTCTGGTCTTCCCATCTGCTCCAGTGAAGTGACGGCCTTTGGAGACTTGCCCCTACTGGCTGCAGGGCATCCAGCACACTGTTGGCCACCTCTCCTTGCTAGGACTGGTGGGAGGTGTTAAGAGAAAGGTCCTTGCCTATCCCCACAAAAGAGAACCTTTCCTAGGTTCCTTTCAAGAAAACCATTCACGATTTCAGTCAGTGACTTCAGCCTGAAAATACAGAAAATCAGTAATAAAGCCAATATACCAAGATTGTTCCTGCTGTATCTTCATTTGGGGAAATGTCCACAATGCACGCACAGTTTGATAAGAAATAAAGGAAGACTTCAGAAAAAGCTGCCGTAATAAAATACATTTTGTCAGATGCTATGGAAGTTGAAAAAGCCAAGTATGCATTTTTCAGCCATATGCATATCATCCACATTTTCTTGGATGGTGCAAGTATTACAATGTATATTAAACAGGTGTAATACCCAAATTGAAATATACCTACTGATACAGAAATCTATGTAATAGTTTACTGACTGTTCTATATTATCCATAATATTATTTGAAGATAACACATAATAGCTATATACAAAACTTGTAGCTGGTGCTGGTTGTTTGTACATATTTTTCACAATCTTCACAATGTAAACAGCCATTTTTATGTGCTTTCTGCACTTAATTTGCACTAAATAATAGAGGACCCATTACTGCAGCAAAAGGAAAATTAGGACCACAGTTGAGTTTCCAGATAGCAAATAATCTTAAGTGACTTGACTAATGCCTTCCAAGATGAAGTTCACCTGAAGGGTCAAATTCATGACTACAGGTGGAAGCTACCAGAAACCCTTGGGAACTTGTAGGGGAAGAAGAGTGACCCATGGCCATGGATCATAAATAGCCACATACCCCATCCCCTCCTTAGTTGCCATGGTGTTTTGGGGATGACCATCACCAGATTTGGGCAGGCATCTATCTGGTCTTCATCTGGCAGCCTCCTGACTTGCAAGTCTGGTCTCATTACTGGCCCTTTCTGCTGTGAACAAGTTGGCAAGCTTGTCCCCAGAAGTTCCCAAGTGTGCAAAACTAGAAAAAAAGTTGTTTGCAGAATAAGTGTTCCAAATATACTTTGTGCAAATGTTGCAATTATTCCAACTGCAGGGCTGTCCTTTGCCTGTCCAAGATACAGTGCTAGTACTCTGGTATAGTTTTGATAATAGCCATGTTTCCGTCATTCAGAGAAAGTAGCATCACAAAGGAAAAGCAAGAGTGAACAAGGAAAAAGAAATAGCAGGAATAGCTGGTATCGGCAAGGGGGTCCATTGTGGAGGCAAGGCCACACTTGCTAACGGCTTTCACCCCTTAGAGGCACAGCAGTGGCTCAGATTCTGGAAGAAAGCATTTGCTTGCCTGCTTTTCCTGCTGAAAGTGAAAGTAATGAAGAAGAGATGTCAAAATGCAAGGGTACTGTAGTTGGGAGATGCCTAAGCAGATTTTTCCATCTCCTGTTTTGTTTTTTTAAAGACTGGCAAGCTATACAGGACTTCTGTAGCGTAGCTCATAGGATGGAGCAAGTGCTTTCTCTGAGTCTGGGTAATTTTCCAGACAATACCAGTGTGCAGGAAAAAAACTGGATGTGGGGATTGCTACCCTTTCACTCAGCTGAATTGGCAATGCTGATTTTCACCAAGAGGTGCAGGAATGTAGAAAGTGTATTTCATAGTCAGGAGGACCGAGGTCCTACATAGTGTCTAGTTTTCCTGAAGAGCAATTTTGGCTTCCTGCGTTGTATTCTTTCAGTCCCTCCACCTTCTGTGAGCAGCAGAGGAGGTCAGCTGGATCAAGGCAAGAAGACTACACTTAATTCATAATACAGTGCCTTGAAGAAGACCACAAGCAGAGCTAGAAGTCATAGCTTTCTGTTGAAACATTCAGAAGACAGCTACAACCTTCTATATAGGCTCCCCCTACTGTAAAACTCTGGAAATCCCCCAGTGCCAATAATTTATCTTACTCTAAGCACAGGGCTCTATAATTTTTCATTGCAGTTTTAATAATTCCCCACTGACCCAAGATTTCATTGCTGAAATTCAATGGCAAATTGCTGATTTTCGTTGACAACAGTTTTTTTAAGCAAGAAATACCCAAGCTAGATAGCTGCCACCTAACTATTCTGAATTAAAATTTTTAAAAAACAGCTCCCCAGGCTCCAAAAAATCCCCTCAAAGGCCTGAAAATTCCAATCCCAGTGTCTCCAGTGGTATCACCAGTCACTACACCACTGCTGCAGTGTTTGTGGAAAGAGAATAACAGGTGGGATATATATTCACAAAAAGTGAGAAATTACGGTTTTGCTTCTCCCAAATAAACTTGGAGAGCACTTATTGCAACTTGCCATTTGGCTATACCTGATAAGGCTCAGTTTGGATATCTTGAAGGTTCTCCATGTTCTAGCTAACTATGTAATCTGATACAAATTTGGCTTGAACATTGGCCTCAATTATCCCCCCCCTTTTTTTAACCCCCTAAACCTGCCTGCTGAAGGGTTCTTGACAGTTGTGCAGAAATTTTGTACAACTTTAATTGGCTTAAAATATATCTATATCTATATCTATATCTATATCTATATCTATATCTATATCTATCTATCTATCTATCTATCTATCTATCTATCTATCTATCTATAAGCTGCTCAAAAAAATAAAGGGAACACTGAAATAAGACATCCTAGATCTGAATGAATGAAATATTCGTATTAATTACATTGTTCATTACATAGTTGAATGTGCTGACAACAAAATCACACAAAAAGCAATGGAAATCAAATGTAAGCAACCCCTGGAGGTCTGGATGTGGAGTTACACTCAAAAATTAAAGTGGAAAAGAACACTACAGGCTGATCCAACGTTGATGTAATGTCCTTAAAACAAGTCAAAATGAGGCTCAGTAGTGTGTGTGGCCTCCACGTGCCTGTATGACCTCCCTACAACGCCTGGGCATGCTCCTGATGAGGTGGCGGATGGTCTCCTGAGGGATCTCCTCCCACACCTGGGCTAAAGCATCCCCCAACTCCTGGACAGTCTGGTGCAACGTGGCGTTGGTGGATGGAGCGAGACATGATGTCCCAGATGTGCTCAATTGGATTCAGGTCTGGGGAACGGGCGGGCCAGTCCATAGCATCAATGCCTTCGTCTTGCAGGAACTGCTGGCACACTCCAGCCACATGAGGTCTAGCATTGTCTTGCATTAGGAGGAACCCAGGGCCAACCGCACCAGCATATGGTCTCACAAGGGGTCTGAGGATCTCATCTCGGTACCTAATGGCAGTCAGGCTACCTCTGGCGAGCACATGGAGGGCTGTGCGGCCCCCTAAAGAAATGCCACCCCACACCATTACTGACCCACTGCCAAACCGGTCATGCTGGAGGATGTTGCAGGCAGCAGAACGTTCTCCACGGCGTCTCCAGACCCTGTCACGTCTGTCACATGTGCTCAGTGTGAACCTGCTTTCATCTGTGAAGAGCACAGGGCGCCAGTGGCGAAGTTGCCAATCTTGTGTTCTCTGGCAAATGCCAAACGTCCTGCACGGTGTTGGGCTGTAAGCACAACCCCCACCTGTGGACGTCGGGCCCTTATACCACCCTCATGGAGTCTGTTTCTGACCGTTTGAGCAGCCACACGCACATTTGTGGCCCACTGGAGGTCATTTTGCAGGGCTCTGGCAGTGCTCCTCCTGTCCCTCCTTGCACAAAGGCGGAGGTAGCGGTCCTGCTGCTGGGTTGTTGCCCTCCTACGGCCTCCTCCACGTCTCCTGATGTACTGACCTGTCTCCTGGTAGCGCCTCCATGCTCTGGACACTACACTGACAGACACAGCAAACCTTGCCACAGCTCGCATTGATGTGCCATCCTGGATGAGCTGCACTACCTGAGCCACTTGTGTGGGTTGTAGACTCCGTCTCATGCTACCACTAGAGTGGAAGCACCGCCAGCATTCAAAAGTGACCAAACCATCAGCCAGAAAGCATAGGAACTGAGAAGTGGTCTGTGGTCACCACCTGCAGATCCACTCCTTTATTGGGGATGTCTTGCTAACTGCCTATGCTTTCCGCCTGTTGTCTATTCCATGTGCACAACAGCATGTGAAATTGATTGTCAATCAGTGTTGCTACCTAAGTGGACAGTTTGATTTCACAGAAGTGTGATTGACTTGGACTTACATTGTGTTGTTTCAGTGTTCCCTTTATTTTTTTGAGCAGTATATATATATATATATATATCCCCCGCCTTTATTATTTTTATAAATAACTCAAGGCGGGGAACATACCTAATACTCCTTCCTCCTCCTATTTTCCCCACAACAACCCTGTGAGGTGAGTTGGGCTGAGAGAGAGTGACTGGCCCAAGGTCACCCAGCCGGCTTTCATGTCTCGCCCCCGCCCCCTTCCTAGCCACCCATCTGATCCTGCCTGGGCAGAGCCAGCTACGTTAGAAAAAACAAGCACTTGCAATCAGAAGAGGCCACAATCCTTCAGATTCTCCTTGATTATGATGTCAGTGACAGCATCAAAGACAAACTTGACGTTTTCTGTGTCAGTGGCACAGGTCATATGTGAGTAGATTTCCTTCACATCCTTTCTTATATTCAGTTCCAGGAATTGGAGTTTGATATAGGCACCTGCATCTTCATATGTATTGGGCCCTGCAGAGAGATGGGTGGTAATAAAGGAATACTTTCACTTGCAGAGTAACACAAGCCCTCCTGGCTCAGAGTATTATTCATTTGTCCACATGTGAGGCATAACTTTAATTGCTTCCAAGTAATACCCCTCTTGAATAAGTTCTGCCAAAGCCTTGGGACAATGAGATTACTGCCCTGACAATAAACAGAACTCCCAACAGGCTTTGCATTGAAGAAATGATTCCAATCTGTACTAGGCAGAATCATTAAACACTGCAGTTGTTACAGAGTTCAGTGGTGGTGGTTCAATCATCAGCTGTACTGTAACTTACCTCTGAATGTTTGGAGAAAAGGCATTTTAGAAGTATGACCGACTTGACTGAAAATACAGGGCTTCTAATGCCTTGTCAGTGGTGAAAAGCCTCCCAACACAGTTTACAAAACTCAACAGTAATGTTTTGAGTTTTATTGGATGACTCCCAACATTTTCTCCCTAAGCAACTTTGCACTTCCCATCTCTTTGCATTTTCTTCCAGTATTGGAACAGCTGAGAAGAAAAGCATCTCTACAATCAGTACACGTGGGCACCTATTCTCAAAAGTGGTTAAACTTTTAGTGGTCCCTTGAAAACAGGCGATAATGACAACAAATTCTGGTTTACGTGGCAGAAAAGTATGCCCTATTTCACGGAGGACTGAGGCCCTCTAGTGTTTTATTCCCCAAAACAGATGTGTTATCATTGGGTTATTTTCACAAAGTAAGGTCCTCCTCATGATGATGTGATGGAAGCAAGGGAAACGGAAGATAACTTGCTTCTTCCATCCAAAGTTGTGAGTAATATCCACCTATCACCCAAGAAATCAAATGCAAAGGTTTTAATTACTTGTATCTTTGGATGACATGAAAAAAAAATAACTGTCCCGTAGTTAATGTGGTTGTCAAAGTCTCAGCCGCATCTATCCAAGTTAGTATATCTTGACCTTCTATACAGAGTCAACAAGATAACAAGGGTGGGTATAAATAGATGAGGGGAGTGGGCTCCACAAATTCTCACTGATTTAGGCCCAGTATAATGCTGACAGTATATTAAGAGTAGCTGGTATTCAGGACACTATTCTGTACTACAATTTCCATCAGTCCCCGCCAGCATAGCTGTTGCTCTGCAAACCAATATCTAAGCACATGCTACTTTCTCTTTGAACCCTTGATGCTCATTTTATAGAATGCCAAAATGAATGCCAAAATGAGACCATCATTTAGGCGTTCAGTTTTTAGCCTGCTGACCTATCATATTTTTGTTACTTTTGATGCTACCTGTCATGAAGTTTGTATGTTCCTACTTACTGTACAATTGACTGTAAGACTCCACCTTCAACTGTATCCACACAAACATGCATGCTGCAGACTGGAACTCACCATCATAATCAGGGAAGCACATGCTGAGGTGGGCCTTCTTGATCTTTTCCTGGAAAACATCTTTCTTGTTGAGAAAAAGAACAATGGAAGTGGTAGCAAAGTATCGGTGATTGCAGATACTGTTGAAGAGGTGCAAGCTCTCATGCATGCGATTCTGAAAGAAGAAACAGACCCCAAGGGCCCTGAGATTCTCATTCCCCTTATTGAGAAATTCAGTTCAGCTGCATTTCAGTAGCTAAAGATGCACACACAACACATATATTTCCCTAAAACTCTGTCTGGAACAGGAATTATATTTTGTGTTGAATCTGACAACACTTTCCTAATCATCTCTAGATAATTTCCTCACTGCCTGTGGTGGGATTTCTAAGAAAGTAGAAAAGCAAATGAAGTGTGTGTGTGTGTGTGTGTGTGTGTGTGTGTGTGTGTGTGTGTCTGCCACAATCATGGGGTGATCCCTGTGATTCTTATTTTAGCAGAGTTTGGTATAATTCCCAGCCTTCTCCATGATCTACAACTAGTAGAATGGTGTGAAACTTACCTTCAAGCTATAACCATCTCCTTTCCAAAAGTAAACTCCATCCCAAGAACAGAAAACGGCCTCTGTAAACCTTGGTCAAAACACATGTCTTTCATCTGCTATTCCCAAAAGAGTCTGAAGATAACTTTGGGCGCTCCTTACCACTTCATCGTCTTCCACCAAGACCATATCGTAGGCGCTGAGAGCAGCAATGAAGATGATGCAGGTGACTCCTTCGAAGCAATGGATCCACTTCTTGCGTTCTGAGCGCTGGCCTCCAACGTCAAACATCCTGCCAGAAAGTTGAGAAATAGTGATCGGGAATGCTAAAGGAAATGTTTTCATTTTATATTTTTACCTAGTTCGCAATACGTGTTCTGGATATCTGAAACAGAATAGCCTTACATACCAGAAACCCTAATTTCTCTATTTCTTGTAAATAAGTTCACAATTCAAAACATACATACGCAAATAGGCATATTAGAGAAAGTATTAACAAACTTATTGTGGAAAAATCCTTCATAAAAGTTATGTTAGGAAGAAATGCACACAAAAGTGCATACATTCTTCCACTGATTTTTAAAGGCAAATTTGCATCCAGCACAGAAACCGACTGAAACAAAGACAATATTGGCAGAAGAGGAACTGACCAACCTGAAATGGACAGATCCAGAATTGTGACATTTTAATACTTCATTGCACTTCTGATAATGAGTGGCTCACCCACTTCAGAGCTATTCCTGTTGCTCAGGAAATAGATACATCAGTATGCTTAAAGTCTACATTTTCCGAGAAGAAGCAAAATTATTTATCTCACAGGATTTCAAGCCCTAGGGCAAACAATAGTTTTGCAGAGAAAATAATTACTGCAATTTATTCAAGCAAAGCAGGGAGGTTCAAGTGCAGATGTGAAAAAGCAGGGTGTCTGAAGGAATCGTAGAAAACAGATTGAGAATGAATGGAAACTTAAAGGAATGATAGGTAAAGGGGGCTGGGAAATGAAGAGAGGGTAAAGATGTGGGGCAGAGTAAGCCGTAATCTGAAAAGCAGGCTGCAGAAAATAAAGAGCAGTGGAGATATGAGCCATGTTCTCACAACCACGCTAACTGTAGGAGGATACTGTCTTATGGGAACACCAAAAAGAGATTCACAGCCCCACTGAACTCAGCCCCAGAGATTTCATTTAACCAAAAACAGACGCAGGCCTGGAGTTACATTAACCCCACCCAGTCAACCCCATTGCATGTCTAGCGGATGGAGAGGCAGCTGGGGATGCTGGGACATTCCTTATGTAAGGATTCGTGGGGATTTCAGGCACATCCTGGAGCAAGTCTTCCCCAAATGGTGACTTTTGACCCAGTCACCGAGTCAGTATGCTTCCAGAACCACCAGTGAAAAGTTGGACTGGGTTAAACATATGGTGAATATAGGAGTATGAAGTTGAAAAAGGGGAAAGGGGAAAAAAAAGTCTCCCATAGAGCCTAGAGGCAGAAGATGCGCACGTGGGCAGGAGGGAAATGGTCCGGTAATGGGGATGTTGGAAAGTTGGGAACTGGGGGCCAAGATCTGCAGGGCTGATGGATTTTTAAGAGCCAAGAATCTCTTCATTAAGCATTTGGCCAACTTTGCATATTGCACTGGCAACTCTGACAGCCAAGAAAAGGTCAAGTGGGAGATTTTAATGAACCTGCCAGTTCTTTGGCGACACTTTTTTTACAATAGCTCAGATGTATTGCTCTGGCTGCTGCTTTCAAGTACAGCCTGGGATGAACTGCAAAAGTGTCTCTTTTTTCTTCAGTAGCATCTTGAAATAGAATTCTGTGTCTTATTAATTTAATTGAAATAGAAAAATATGGAGATACAGGCTAGATGTATGGGGAGAAAAGGGTCATTAGGAAAGGCCACATAGAGATGTTCGAACAAGAAAAGAACAGCTAATGAGGAAATAATCCAATGTCTTTAAAAATCTCTTTATGCAGATAGAAATTTGGTTATTCCAACCATGCGTCTGTAGGGGGCAGTACATCCTCACAAAAACAAAGAGAATGGCTTTATCAAACTGCCAATCTTTCCTGCTCCTGGATAGGTGCACATAAGGCATTTCAGAGGATGCAGATACGATCAGTCTTCCATTGCCTTTTCTTCTTCTTCACATAGTTAACATTTCACTATCATTTCTGTTCATTAATTATGACTGTTCTGGATTACTGCTAGCTTTTCAATGTTGATTTCTTCAGGGCTCAATGTGAAAGACAAGTTTATATGATCTGAATGTCAGATGCTAGGCTTTGAGAAGATACATTCCCTCCGTTTTTTAATTAGTTACCTTTTTTTTCAGATTTATGTTCCACCTTTTCTCCTGAAGTTCAAGGAGATCTTCATTTTATCCCAACAACCACCCTATGAAGTAAGTTGGGCTGAGTGAATGGCTGGCCGGAAGTCACTCAGTGAGTTTCCATGGCTGAGATGGGAGGCATTACGTCAACTATTTTTCCTTTAATGTAGAAGCCTTTAGAAAAGTCCTCCTTGCATTCCAAACCATCACAAAACTGAATTTCTGATGTCTCTCATATGTCATCTAAAAATGGTGACCAGGAGAGACTTTATAGCTTGTAAACCAGCCACTACACATACAGGCCTAATCATACACATTCATACACATGAACCCTTTGTTTATCTTCTTGCCTGAGGAACAATTCTGAAGACTCAAAATCTTACCAACTATTTCCTGGCCTATTGAAAAGTAAGGCTATTAGACCCAAATAACCAACTGCTTCTTGGTGGTTCACTGCTAAGGACGTGCAATACCTGAAGTTGAGATCCTTGAAGGAGAACCCGGTTTCAATGATCCCTGTGGTCTTAACTCTAGACCGGAGAACATCCTGCTCTGTGGGGACATATCCAGGAGTCACCAACCGCGCCAAGTCATTCAGGTAACTGCAGACATAGAAGTATAGTTCTATAATGTAATTAATACAGAAGACCCTGGATCTTCCCATTTCAATGCCTAAGTACACGGACAAGGTATTGGGCAGGCTGTGGGAGTTTGAAAGATCTGGAAGAAAAGTGGTCTCTGAAAGAAACAGTTTGGAGGGAGAATATTCAGGCAGGATCACCCTTGGAAAGGAGGCCAGAGAATCCCAGGGACCGTTTCTCTGCCTCTCACACCCACTCAGAGAACCTGCTAAGGTCTCCTCTATGTCTTAGAGGGATTCCTAGAAGGAGGGGGATGGTGCCCATTGCCCATTGCAGTGGGTGAAAGTTGCAAATTCGGTCATAAAAGCATTCTCCTCTGACTTTCTATGTCATTACATCGACTTATAGTGCAGGAACATTCTTTCTGTTTCCATCTGAGGCAGAAATAGGGGAATATAGTTGCTTAAGAAAGGGCCCAAACAAACATCACACCTGTATAAAAGGTGGAAAGAGACACATGCCTCCATTTATATCCAGTCTCTGCCATTGTAACTAAGCCACACTGGGGATCATCCTGCACTCTCATAACAATCCCCAGATACAAGCCATGCACTCTGTCTCAAAGAGTATAAGCCAAGAACTCCTACTAGCCAGCCGAGTCATTCAGCTGGTACTCTGAGGCTCTATCAAAGCAGGCCTGGATGCCCGTATCTTCCCAGAGTCGACGAATGATGTCAGACATCTCCTTAGGCATGGAGCCCTCTTCAATGGTGTCTGCTAAGTGCAGTAGCTTGCGGGAATCATCCTACAATTGAGACAGAAGATGAAGCTCAATCAATGAGACATTCCTGAGGAAGGGGGGAAAGACGTCCTTCACTTCCTCCTTCTTTGAAAACAGTAGTCTGGCTGGGGCAAACAGAATTAGGGTGATGATTGCTTTGAGTTTCTCTGACCTACATCCTTTTTCTTATCTTGGGATTTAATTGTCTCTGGATGTTCGTAAAATCCAAACAGCCCTCCCAGCCACATTAATTGTCGCTAAGTATTCCATTACCCATTACCCATTTTCTTTTCTTTTGATCAGCTTTTTTTTGTTTTGGAAGTTACCAAGAGCCCAAAGAAGAATCAGGTATGAACATGTCTATTCTTCAGTGACCAACCTGCTTGGCTGTGTCTCCATATTGGATGTTCAGTATGCTCATTGCCCTCACAATGGACAGCATGGACTGCAATGTGTTGCTGTAGATAATGGAGATGAATTCCAAGCACTCCTCTAAAGAGTAACCGTCCTGGTGGATAATTCTATGGAAGAGAAGAACAGAAAATCAATCCAGAACATCTCAGCAACATTAGGTCTGCTTTGGATTCTATCACAAATCCACTGCAAAATTTGACCTGTTGATTTGAAGAATGCCAAAGAGGATCCCATTTGGTAAACAGCTCTGGACTCTGAGGCAGTGTTTCTCAACCTTGGGAACTTTAAGATGTGTGCTAAATCATCCTGATGACTACATGGACACATCATGTATGTTTTTTTTATAGCAGTTCAGTAATGGTTTGCCATAGCCGCCTTCTGCGATTTTTTAAAATTTCCTAGTCTAACCTATAGCCCCTCTTCCATCAAAGTATTAATCTGTCTTGATCATGCTTAGATTTTAGAGATCAATCAAACTCAGTTAAGTGTTGCCACTTACTAGGCAGACCTGGAATAAATAAGAGTGAGGTGGCTGTTGGGATATTGGTACATTTTTAATCTCCTCAAACATTAGGCGTATAGGGGAATATACAGAGAGCAAGGGCAGATAATGTTTTTGGAAAAATTGACACATTTAGAAATGTGAGATCTTGTCATGGCCATTCTCACAAAATGACTTCCATTTTCTACCAAAGCCAGAAGGCTAGCTCATACAGTTGCCTCCGTCTCTAAACCCCCATCCCTCTGCCCTTCCATCCCCTTATCCACTGTGGTTGTTTTCCCCCCAGATTAGGGGAACAGATTTCCAAGCAAAGCAGCCATGCATCATTCTTACTTTTTAAGGATGCCTATGGTACTTATACAGGCCTCATTTGTATTACTGCAAATAAAGATCATACTATTGGCTAGTTATTTTTTGGAAGTGATTTTATTCATTTATCACAACAATCTTTTAAAAATAAGTCTGGTAGAATGATTCAACACTTCATATGAGAAAGCATTCTTGTGAACAGAATTTGACAACTGCAGTGTTGAGAATGTCTAGGAATTGCCAGAAGAAGACTTACTTCATTTGCTTGACTATGGTGCTTTTGCCTGATTCTCCAGCTCCTGGTGGAACAAAAATGAAAAGGGACTAAACTATATCTGTTCCCAATTCCTAATGCTATATATATGGCACAAAATTCAAATTAACATCAGATCCCTCTTTAGCCTTAGGTTTGTTCTGAGTTCAAGAGCTGGTCTTCCCAAGAAATCCTTTGTGGACTCTTCCCAGCTCTTTTGCACTTTGTTTTAATAACCTGGTGCCAAGCACAGTCTCCTCCTGGGAGTGGGGAGAGGAATATTAATGGATCAGTTACCTCCACCCACACCTGGGAAATTAAAGAAAGAGTAGAAGTCTTTGGTTGTGAACAATAATACATTTACCCCTTATCAAACAACAATATAGGTACACAAATGGTTAAACAATATCACACAACTGTACGAACTGCAAGCAACACTATGCTATTGAACTCAGTAGAATGATCTCCTTTGTCTTACATAGAGGTTTGAGCTGAGAACTGGCAGTTGCCCCCCCCCCTCTCTCTCTCTCTCTCTCACACACACACACACTTCATTCACTCCCTTCTTCAAGTTGCTCTGAAGCTCATCCCCTTGCTACAGCATTCCTAATGGCCCAGTGCATATTAAAATCACAGCACTTGTTAAGTGTCCTCTCCCTTCCCCTGCGGAACATCCCAGATCACCAGCCGGGTTGCAAATGCTCCTGCAGCAGCACTCCTGACTCTTCCACACTGCTGCCTGATCACTCCTTCCAGGTTGGACCTCCCCCATCCTGGGCCTTCTGATCCAGCCTTCGAAAGCATGCAAATGCAAGTAGATAAATAGGTACCGCTTTGGTGGGACGGTAACAGCGTTCCGCGAGCGTCATGCCGGCCACATGACCGTGGAAGCGTCTTCGGACAACGCTGGCTCTTTGGCTAACAAACGGAGATGAGCACCGGCCCCTAGAGTCGGACACGACTGCACAGATGTCGGGGGGGGGACCTTTACCTTTACCTTTTTACATCCTGGGCCTTCTGATCCAGCCTGTTTATCACTGCGCTTGGTTCTCTAAACCATGACCTCCCCCAGTTAATACTCTGGGTGTCTTTCTCACTGGTCCTGCCATGCTGTCCTCCTCCCTTGGCCAGACATTGCTGCCTGACACTCCTGACTCCCTTGTACTTCCAAGCTGCTCTTCCTCCCTCCACCAGTACAGAGAGGAATCCCTGCTAGGCATTTTGCTGCAAAAAGAAAGTAGCTTTCTCCCCCCCACTTTCTCCAGTCAAACTCTTTGCTGTCCAACCTTTCCTCCCCTCCTGTGGCAGAGAGAGAAAAACACACTCAGCTCTTCTACTTCAAAACTCCCTTCCTTTCACTTCTGTTTCAGTCCTGTGGCTGGCTGGATTGATGCTCTGTCCCTCTCTCCCCCGTGCCTTTCTTTTTGTGCATGTCTTTTACACTCTCCTAACTCCTACATTTCATTTCTGCATCATTACACCTTGAGAAAAAAGGCCTTCCCATTTAGAGGCCTTTAAAATCTTACCCCATCTCCTGTTTTATCTGAAACAGCACCTTATTTTGTTTCTTAATCCCTATCTTCTATTCACTCTGCCCCCATCTTTGGAGACTCTATTCTGTCTGATTCCTTTTAACAGCAGCAGTTTTCTAAATGTTTTGGTACAGACTTAATCATTTTGCCACTGGATCCAACTCTTTTGCAACCACTGGGCAAGCTCAACCTGTCTGCATCAGACTTTTAACTCTACTAATTACTCCTAAACTCGAATTGCAACTATCAGATCACACATTAATTTTAAATACTACAGTGAGCAATTAACCATTTTGATGTAGAGTTAAGATCCAGGATCGGAAATGGAAAGACTCAGATTCAGTTTAGTTTATTTATGGCTGTTGTGGGTCTTCCAGGCTGTGTGGCCGTGTTCTGGAAGTTGTGGTTCCTTCGACAATACATTAGTTTATTTAATTTACTATTTTCTCAGCCAAATCTAACTCACTGGATGGTTATTACAGACTTATTTCAGCAAGCAACAGTAGACAGTAAGAATTCTATTTGGGAAGAGGCCTTAAATTTAGCATGGCCATTTTTTTCAGATAGTTATTGTACCAGTGCATTTCACACCCGCCTTATGTGCAAATCTTTCCAACTAATATCCCACACTGCTGTCAGCTTCAATGCTCTTTGACCAAGCGTGGAGACTTTGTCTCTCTTTCTCTCTCCATGTTTGATCAAACTATCTTACTCAATTCTTTTTTTTATTTTCAAACTTTGACAGTTGTGTTAGGAAGCATGATGTGTTAGAAGGGGGAGAAAAGTGAGAGAGAAGCATTTCATATATGATATTTCCAAAACACACTGTGTTAGCTTGAGCTGAAGGCATGCTGGCCTTATGACCTAATTAAAGGCCCGCCTTCCTTCCTTCCTTCCTTCCTTCCTTCCTTCCTTCCTTCCTTCCTTCCTTCCTTCCTTCCTTCCTTCCTTCCTTCCTTCCTTCCCCCCAAGGGCTGATTGTACATTCTAAATTCTAAAGGACTTCTCTTTAGGACTTGTTCCAGCTAATATTGCAGCAAGTATCTGTGCAGGATTACCACCACCAAAGGTGTCAGGATAAGATGCTTTAAGCCAGCATTGGTCACCTTTCCAGGAGAGATAATGAGATAATGAGATCTGGGCCATAGACCAGCTTATCCTCAATGCTTCACAGAAAAAGGACGGCACTAGCATAGGAAGTTACGAAAACACCACAGCTGAGGATGGGAAACAGAGGTATGCTGTCTCTTACACTGTACTGTGAGGAAGGCATAGGCTTATGGCAGTCTGGAAGTTGCAATCCCAACACATCTGAATGGCATCAGCCCAGGGAAGACTGAAGGAAAGTTCTTGCAGGCCAGACCTTCGCTTAAACACTGCACATTGTACAAACTCCCTTAATAATGGGGGGAAAGGGAGTCAACCAGCTGCACTAATTTGAGGGTTGGCTGGTATTGCCAGTGAGAACGTCCATCAATATTCTGGGACAAAGTGGCTGAAAAAATGTAGCAATGGCTCTCTTGGAGGTTATGGGAATGAGCCATTAACAGCTTGCACTTCTGTAATATTTAAATGCATCTTCCTTGTACCAAGAACCATTTCACAATGCCCATCATTGTTTCCATCCTCTCCTTATACTTCACTTGCAGCAATTGTTTGTGTGTATGTGTATCACAGAGCAGTGTTACCTTTTTTTAAAAAAACCTGCTCATTAGTAAATGTAGACCCAGGTTGTTTTAGGTATTTCAGCCTGCTTTAATTTGGCACACTACTTTGGCTACGCTGCCTGGGAATTCTTGGAACTATAATCTGAACACATCTACAGAACATGTGGCTTGGGAAAGCCAAGCTAACTAACCCGGTCAGCTTAGTAAGCCTTGGCAAGAATACAAGGGAAGGTAACCCTCCTTACAGCTCTTCATTCTATCCTTCCCTTCATCTGTGCAAAAGAAGGGTACATACAGCGTCTATATTTAAAGCAGCGGATCTAGCAGAACAATGTCAGCAAAAGTGCTGAAGGAGCAACGACCCCAGGAGATTTAAATGCATAGCCCCCAAACAACAAAGGAAATCAGGGTCAATGTTCATCAGGAGCTGATATGAGCTGCCAAAAGCTTCCCTCAGAATAATCAATGTCTCAGCAGATGTACCTAGAAGAAATTTCTTTAATTTCCCATTGCAGGTATCTTTTCCCCTTATGTTTCCGTCATCTTCATAGGACTTGGATTAAAGCTTTGCCTTAGCACTACGTCCTAATATTGTTGTCCACTCTGCATGTACAGATGATGAGACAGAAGATCCTCTGGGTTATGACTGCTCTGTTTCCGAATGAAATGTGCACTGCTCTCCTTCAACCCTGGCATAGCATACAAGTGAATGAGAGGGTGTAGGACAGGGGAGGGAGAACTCCTTGATAGTACCTGCCACAATGTGGACAAGGCCACTGTGACTTTCTCTGGGGGGTTACTTACCAAGAAGCAACAGCTTAACTGTCCTGGCATCCTTCTCGGCATCTTCCTTGAGCTTTTTCTCCAGCTCCCGGGAGTGCTTTGCCTCTGCACTTGCACCTGCACCCATCGCCCAGTTGCTCTTTGCCCTCAGCCAGTGAAAGGGGATCCCAAGAAAGCCTGGGGGGGGGGCGGGCTCCAGTGCTTTCCTGCTGGGGCTGCCTTCTTCTCTAGCCCAGCCTTGAGTCGAGACAGATTCTTCCTCTTCTTGCTCTCTTGAGCTCCTTCGGTGCCTACTGTTGCTCCCTCCTTGAGCTACCACCAGCCACTTTCTGGCTTAGAGGGATTTTGCCATCCCTGGGAATCAGGTGCTCCGAAGCATCCAATGTGGAGCAAGGACAAGTGAAGAAGGGCCCCATAGGATGCAGCCCCAGGATCTCCCCCAGGCTCTAATCCGACTTGCTTGTGCTCAGTAGCTTAAAGGCATTTCTGAGATAAAGCTCCTTCAATCCCTGCACATGCTAAACTCAGCAGTTTCCATGTTCCATCTGCTCTTGACCTGGACAAGCATTTGAAAAAGGAATACTCCTTCCTCCCAACTCTGCCTCCCTTTTCCTGCCATACCAATTACACAAGCTGATGCACCAATGGGTCTGCTGCGGATGGTCCACGTGCTTTGGTCTCACTCCAGCACTGGGCAAATTATATTGATTATGGTGTAAAAATATCAGTTAGCTGGCCAGCATCCCCCCCGCCCCCAATGTCAGAGATAATAACAGCTCTTGGAGAAAAGGTATGGGGAGCAAGAAACATAAAAAGAGAGGCTGGCAAATAAAGCTACTAGTCCTATCACGTCCAGTGCCACCACTATTAATAGCTAATCAGTAGTGTTTAATGTGCGCTTGGAGGGAAAGCATTTGTATGTGCATATGAGCATTCCTAACAGTGGGAATCTGACCTGAGCAATGATAAGCAAAGCAGGGGTTGTATGACAGGAGATGTCTTTAAGAAAATACATTTTAGAGGCAGGCAGGACCTAACCCCTAGTTAACGGTATCCTTCCAGGAAGAGACTTGGAGAGCAAGGGGTCTGTGCACGTGTGCCTGGGAACTAAGGCAGAGGGAAGTGTCCTGAGATTAGCAATCTCATAGCAGAAACCACAGCGTGGTAAATAAAGAGGGGATACGGAGTAAATGGTTAGTTCTCCATCTACACCCCACTGCCTTTGAGGTGAGAAGGTTGGGAAGTGCTGAAGAGGAAGTGCCACTGAAGTCACACTTCCAACACAAATTAGGTTGTTGCTACTTGCAAAAAGGAAGTAAGAGAGAGGGGGTTCTTCACTGACCATGCAGAGAGTCCACAACCAAGGTGGGATGTGAACCCAAGTTCCCAGATCCAAATCCGGTTCTTTAGCACTCTAGCTCCCAGATAACACCATGTGATATTTCTTCTAATCTTTTGAATACTGAGCTTTATAAATAAAAGCACAATTTGGCAATATAGGAGCAGCAACTGAATTGCTTTGGTGGGGGACACTATCAGGTGTCTACCTGTTCAGAGAAAATATTATTTTTCCTAGCAAATGTGAATGGTGAATAGCAACAGAATTGGAGGGCTGAGAAATGAGGGTTAAATATTGGAATGCCTGGGAGATTTGCAGACATTGGAAATGTGTATTTAAAAATAGAAATAGTCAAGCTGGCTGCTGCCGATAGGAATCAGAATATGTATGCCGAAGTTCCCACTGGTGTATCTGAAAGCCAATTTCAAGCAATGTACAGTGATGGTCTGTTGCTTTTCTGTTGCACTGTGGGCCTTCCAGGAGCATTTGCCTGCTCAATGTGGGAAACAGTGCTAGCGAGGACAGAACACGAGACGTTCTTGCTTTTATTTCATTCACGGCTTGCAGTTGGCCTATTGCAGTGTTTCTCAACCTTGGCAACTTTAAGCTTGCTGGCTGGGGAATTCTGGGAGTTGAAGTCCACACAGCTTAAAGTTGCCAAGGTTGAGAAACACTGGTCTACTGGTTCTAGAATTCCAAGGTGTCCTTCTGATTAGGAGAAACTGCTGGAAAATCAATTTGCATTGTCTGAATGAGTGAGGCCAGCTAACTTTGGTTTTTTTACCACTGCTTACAAAATGTAAGGATAAGGACAGGCAAATGGAGTATCAATACCAGGAATTTCCCAGAAGATAGGGCTACTACTGTATATCTGGATTGCAAAAACCAGACAGTCAGCAGATGGCAAGAGAGAGTTACAGTACAGAAAATGCTGTAATCTTGTGGTCATCTGAATGTTTGTGACCCAGATACAGGAGCCCTACCAGAGATTCAGTAAATGACAAGAGTAGCGCACTGAGTTTCAAATTTGTTGGCACAGGTAAGCACTGTAAATCATTTCTTCTAAAATCCCTGCGTATCTCCTTCTCTCACTCTCATTGTCGCCTGGGGAGGAAAAGCTCATCCTTGCCAAATATCTAAGAACACTGTTTTCCTGTCTCCCCTCAACTCAAGTAACATTCTGCCACCAGACGGGGAGCAAGCACTACAGATGTGCCCTTTCCCAAGTATTCTGCAAAATGGCATCATGGTTATCCTCCAATTTAATGGGCTTTATGTCAGAATTGGGAATGACAGAATAGCTGTATATTAGCTTTTGAATCTAGGTGGAAATGTCCACCTAGAAGCAGGGAATCATAGAACTGCAACCATGAGAAAGAAAGAGACAGAGAAAGAAAATCAGTGGTTGATTTGGAAAAGATCAAGAGCTCTCCCTGGCTGTCTCGCTGCTTGCTTTCTCTAGAATTAACCTCTGGAGGCAGCCAGGATTTTAACTGCTTTTTCCCCCTTTCCTTTCCTTTCCTTTCCTTTCCTTTCCTTTCCTTTCCTTTCCTTTCCTTTCCTTTCCTTTCCTTTCCTTTCCTTTCCTTTCCTTTCCTTTCCTTTCCTTTCCTTTCCTTTCCTTTCCTTTCCTTCTTTCCTTTCCTTTCCTTTCCTTTCCTCTTTTCCTTTCCCGAATGGACAAAACTTCCATGGCTTTAATAGTGGCATGATAAGGAATTAAGCTTTTATTTATGTATTTATGTATTTATTTGTTTGTTTGTTTGTTTGTTTATTTATTTTCTATCCCACCTTTATTATTTTTATAAATAACTCAAGGTGGGGAACATACCTAATACTCCTTCCTCCTCCTATTTCCCCCCAACAGCAACCCTGTGAGGTGAGTTGGGCTAAGAGAGAGTGACTGGCCCAAGGTCACCCAGCCGGCTTTCCTGCATAAGGCAGGACTAGAACTCTCAGTCTCCTGGTTTCCTATTGGCTCCTTCCTAGGGCTGAGAGATTGACTGGCCCAAGGTCACCCAGCCGGCTTTCATGCCTAAGGCGGGACTAGAACTCTCAGTCTCCTGGTTTCCTATTGGCTCCTTCCCAGGGCTGAGAGAGAGTGACTGGCCCAAGGTCACCCAGCCACCTTTCATGCCTCAGGCAGGACTAGAACTCTCAGTCTCCTGGTTTCTAGCCTGGTGCCTTAACCACTAGACCAAACTGGCTCTTTTCCTTATTACTGCATGTCTTTGCCAGGAAAAAAAGAAAAAAGTCACCCTTTATTTTCTGCATATGTAGACATGTGCTTTTTGAAAAGGAAACTAACACATTCCATGTCCTGGGGGAGAAGCCTAATGCACCTTGTGACTTCATGGCCTCCATGGCAACCATAGGCTTTTTAAAAGTAATTGCAGCCCCAGTAGATATGGGTGGGCACATATGGCTGCGGAGTCCTTGGTGCTCTCTGAGCTTGGTTGTTTGCTTGCAGACATTTCATTACCCAACTAGGTAACATCATCAGGACTCGCACTGATGATGTTACGTAGCTGGGCAATGAAACGTCTGCAAGCAAACAACCAAGCTTAGAGAGTACCAGAACTCCACAGTTCAACCCTGAGTTACATATATTCTCTTCTATTGAAACATATGGCTGCATTTAGGGCTGGCTCCAAAGCCACCTCTCCTTCCCAATCATTCTAAAAACGCAAAGCTTTCCAGGAGGTGGTGTCATCAGTCAATGTGGCCTCAGGGAGCCATATACCCGGAGCCAGCACTGGGCTGGACTTGGTCTTTACTTTGGAGCAAATGAGATGTGATCTGAAGGTGGAGGACATTGGCATCTGTCCTTTGCCATGATGAGATCACTTCCTTGTCAAACTGCAGATCACAGAAGCTCTGGACATCTGCATGGGCAATGGGCCTTTTAAAATGATCTGTCCCAGGTGACTAATGGATTCAGGACTCTAGAAGGCACTTGGGAATTTTTTTCTGACAATTTGGTTCTGTCTTGCAGCTGGTCAGTTTCTAGAACTTGGAGATGGCCAGTGTGCTCAATGAGATTGGTCCTACAAGGCCTCTGCCCTGTTGCTGATCCCAAGCCATTCCTCAGTTCACTGAGGAGGTGAGAGAAATTAAATAACTGAAAAGATGCCTATAGCAACAGTGATGGAAAACCAAAAGTAGCCATGATGGAGCACTGGTATGTTGTGCTGGAGCTCATATTTTGTAGTGGGAAGAGGGAAAGGCCTTGAGGGACAGGAGGAAGAGACACGACCAAGACAACAGTCAGACAAAAGAAACCTGAGTCTGGGGAAGAACTGTAATCTGAGAAAACGTCTCAGACAAGACCCTTCTGAGTTCTCATGAAGATAAAGGGGGTGGGGGGAAGCACATTCAGACTTGCAAGATTCTGTTACTATATCTTTACAATAAAAGTAATATTGGCCAGCATGACTTTGGTTTCCTAGTCTGGTCTAGGTGCTGGGCTAGAAACCAGGAGACTGAGAGTTCTAGTCCCGCCTTAGGCATGAAAGCCGGCTGGGTGACCTTGGGCCAGTCACTGTCTCTCAGCCCTGGGACGGAGCCAATAGGAAACCAGGAGACAGAGTTCTAGTCCCGCCTTAGGCATGAAAGCCGGCTGGGTGACCTTGGGCCAGTCACTCTCTCTCAGCCCAACTCACCTCACAGGGTGGTTGTTGTGGGGAAAATAGGAGGAGGAAGGAGTATTAGGTATGTTCGCCGCCTTGAGTTATTTATAAAAAATAAAGGCAGGATAGAAAATAAATAAATAAATAAATAAATAAAATATGTGAGTCTACATGGTGATGATAGAAGTGGAGGAGCATAAATTCTTCTCTGTGCTTATTTTATCTGCATACTGTACCGAGTTATCCAAACCCTTTTAGAGAAAAAATGACAGGACAAAGCAGGCTTCTTTGTGGATAAAGGCGTTCATACCATTTTGGGCTGGATGCTATTTAACATCTGTATGAACTTGTAGGAAACTGGTGGGAGAGCTTACGGTATCTGTCAGTTTGGGGTGAGGTTTCATCAGTTTGCTCACAATGTTTTGGTATATATTTCTGCCAAGACAAACAAGATGCCATGGAGTCTGAAAGCTGTTAGAGACTAGATGGGGTGAAACAAGCTCAGATTAAATCCTAGGAAGAATGAGGTTTTATTTGCCACTAAATATCTGGGCACTCTATCAATATCAGTCTCAATAGTTACTGTGGAGCGGGTTGTTTGTGCCCTGAAGTTGGTTTGTAATTTGGGGGTCCTTTCAGACTTCTGGGTTCTTCTTTTAAAAAACAGGTAGAAACCATGGCCAGCTTCAGCTGGTGCACTAATTACTCTACGGCCTTATCTAGACCAGAACGTGACAGTAACGGCTGCATTTCTTTTCTGACCATGTAAATGTTCTCATTTATGGTGACTCCCAAAAGACTTCCCACAGACATCTCATCTTAAAATAAATCTTTTCAACAACAGTGCAAGTACATGGAAGCATGGAGCCTGGAGGCTGTACAGAAAACTGTCAGGCTTAACTTTCAGCCTGGCCTTTCCACCTAATATCAGTTCCGGGTCTGTCGTGTCACCAGCTGACAGAACCTGTAAAGCTGCCGCCTCCTCAGCATCCCAAGAAACAAGGACTATTCAGGCGCTGTAAGCATTTCAGAGAAACATGCCTCCTTCTCTCATCTTTCTCCCATGACCCTCTGTCCCAGAGAACCATTTCAGCAGAGAAAAGACTGGTAGGTACACAATCCCCCTCAAGCTTCACAAAGGCTGAGCAAACTGTGGGCTAGCAGGAAAAGGCCTGTGACATCCTTGAGGATTGGCAGACCTGTCCCCTGAGGGCCCATCCAATTCCCCAACTTGGCCAGTGGCAGGAAAGGACAGGAAATGAGTCCATGACCCTGGTTTCTTCTTCCTGGTGTGTTTGCTTAACCAGCGGCTTCAGCACACCCTAGAGAGGCTGGAGCTCATGTTCTCTCTCCTTTTATGAAGCCCACAGAACAAGACCTCTTTGTCTCTAGGCCACAGGGCACGGAGGGCCAGGGCCAGGCCTAAGAAACCCAACATTTGCCCTTCCCAGGCTGCTCATCAACCAGAAGAAGCAGAAAATCATCTACCTGGTTGCTTCATTAAAAAAAAAAAAAGGGGGGGGGGATATGTTGCTCCTTAAATAAATGGAAAACAAGCTGTGGCTGGGTGTGACTTTATAGTCAACGGTTATATACTCATCACTAGAATTTCTGCACAAAGAGGCTTAAAACAAGAAATGGAGCTTCAGCACAGTCTATATTTTCATCCACTGAAATGCAAGTGTTTGGCCTCTTCTAGCCTCTTGTACTTGGGGGAGCATCTAATGCATAGCTTTCCAAACTGTGTGTCGGGACACGTTAGTGTGTCGGCTGCAGTGTCTGGGTGTGTCGCAGCTCCGAGCCCTGCCAGGATTCCGCGCAGGTCCTAGTGCCTGCCTTGTGCCTGGCTGCCTCCAAACCTGCTGTGATTCCACGCAGGTCCTAGTGCCTGCTTTGTGCCCTGCTGTAAGAGTGTGTCGCGAAATGATGCATGTCTAAAAAGTCTGTCACCAACATGAAAAGTTTGGAAAGCTCTGATCTAATGTATTGAGTCTCTGGACTGTTAAGTTTACTGCACAAGCGGCAACTTTAGCTTCTTAGTATCCCTCTCAGGTTAATGAAACCTGAACCAGTTTATTTATTTTATTTTTATTTTATTTATTTTCTATCTCGCCTTTATTATTTTTATAAATAGCTCAAGGCGGCCAACATAGCTAATACGCCTTCCTCCTCCTCTTTTCCCCACAACAGCAACCCTGTGAGGTGAGTTGGGCTGAGAGAGAGCGACTGGCCCAAGGTCACCCAGCCGGCTTTCATGCCTCAGGCAGGACTAGAACTCTCAGTCTCCTGGTTTCTAGCCTGGTGCCTTAACCACTAGACCAAACTGGCTCATGGTTTTCAAATCAAAATTTGAAATCTACAATTTGATGGGCTTAATTATGTTATTTCTGGTTCTGTTGGAGACCTATCCTGGGGATTTTAAAATAAGGAATGGTATAAACCTTGTAAGTGAGCACAGAAGTTGCCAGTCATGATTTTTGTCATGAAGAGTCAGAAGCGACTGAACGAATAAACAACAAATTTATAGATGGAGTGGAACTGCTTCGATGTGTTACTTGAGGTGTGACCATGCTTGGCATATTGTGTACAGTTATGTTTGCTACTTCTCAAAAAAGAAATGAAAAAAGAACATTATCAAGCTGAAAAAGGAGAAAAGGCCCACATGATCAGGTGGCGAAAGCAATGCTGCTGTTGGGAATGGTGTGATCTTTGGAGCTTTTGAGTTTAGAAATTGGGCTAGTAAAGAGGTATAGATTACATTTTACATTAGTAAATTAGTAAAGAGGTATATATTACAGGATTGGAAAAGGTCAGTTTACGTTCCAATTCCAAAGAAAGGCAATGCCAAAGAATGTTCAAACTACCGTACAATTGCGCTCATTTCACATGCCAGCAAGGTTATGCTCAAAATCCTACAAGCTAGGCTTCAGCAGCATGTGAACCGAGAACTACCAGAAGTGCAAGCTGGGTTTCGAAGAGGCAGAGGAACTAGAGATCAGATTGCCAACATTCGCTGGATCATGGAAAAAGCAAGAGAGTTCCAGAAAAACATCTACTTCTGCTTCATTGACTACGCTAAAGCCTTTGATTGTGTGGATCACAACAAACTGTGGCAAATTCTTAAAGAGATGGGAGTACCAGACCACCTTACCTGTCTCCTGAGAAACCTGTATGTGGGTCAAGAAGCAACAGTTAGAACTGGACATGGAACAACCGACTGGTTCAAAATTGGGAAAGGAGTACGACAAGGCTGTATATTATCACCGTGCTTATTTAACTTATATGCAGAGTACATCATGAGAAATGCCGGGCTGGATGAATCACAAGCCGGAGTTAAGATTGCCGGGAAAAATATCAACAACCTCAGATATGCAGACGATACCACCCTAATGACAGAAAGTGAAGAGGAACTAAAGAGCCTCTTGATGAGGGTGAAAGAGGAGAGTGCAAAAGCTGGCTTGAAACTCAACATTAAAAAAACCCAGATCATGGCATCTGGTCCCATCACTTCCTGGCAAATAGAAGGGGAAGAAATAGAAGCAGTGACAGATTTTATTTTCTTGGGCTCCAAGATCACCGCAGACGGTGATTGCAGCCATGAAATTAAAAGACGCTTGCTCCTTGGAAGGAAAGCTATGGCAAACCTAGACAGCATATTAAAAAGCAGAGACATCACCATGCCGACAAAGGTCCGTATAGTTAAAGCTATGGTTTTTCCAGTAGCAATGTATGGCTGTGAGAGTTGGACCATAAGGAAGGCTGAGCGCCGAAGAATTGATGCTTTCGAACTGTGGTGCTGGAGAAGACTCTTGAGAGTCCCTTGGACTGCAAGGAGGTCAAACCAGTCAATCCTAAAGGAAATCAACCCTGACTGCTCATTGGAAGGACAGATGCTGAAGCTGAAGCTCAAATACTTTGGCCACCTAATGCGAAGAGAGGACTCACTGGAAAAGACCCTGATGCTGGGAAAGACTGAGGGCAAAAGGAGAAGGGGACGGCAGAGGATGAGATGGTTAGATAGCATCACCGATGTAATGAACATGAATTTGAGTAAACTCCGAGAGACAGTGGAGGACAGGAAGGCCTGGCGTACTATGGTCCATGAGGTCACGAAGAGTCGGACACGACTAAACGACTGAACAACAACAACAACAACAAAAGAGGAGCAGGCTGCAGGTTTGTAAAATTACACATGATGTCAAAAATCAGATAGGTTTTTTACTCTCTCATGAAACCCCAGGTCATCTAGTTTGATCCTGTTGGGCCTGATGAAGTAGACAGGATCCTCCGGATTGTAAACGCCACCACATGCCAGCTTGACCCGTGTCCCTCCTGGCTGGTTAAGTCAGCTAGGGAGGTGACATGTGGTTGGGTCCAGGCGATGATTAATACATCCTTGAGTGAGGGGGTGTTCCTGGCTGCCTTCAAGGAGGCGCTGGTGCACCTCCTCCTCAAGAAACCATCCCTGGACCCCACCGTCTTGGGCAATTTTCGCCCAGTCTCCCACCTTCCCTTTTTGGGAAAGGTGGTTGATAAGGTGGTGGCGTTGCAACTCCAGAGGATCCTGGAGGAAACGGATTATCTGGACCCCTTTCAGTCTGGTTTCAGGCCGGGATATGGGACAGAGACCGCATTATGGATGCTTATGGATGATCTCTGGCGGGAGCGGGATGGAGGGAGTGCGTCCATCCTTGCTCTCTTAGATCTCTCAGCGGCTTTCGATACCGTCGACCACGGTATACTTTTGGGGCGGCTCGAGGAGTTGGGGGCAGGCGGCGTGGTTTTGCGCTGGTTCGCCTCCTTTCTCCAGGGCCGTTCCCAGTCGGTGTTGATAGGGGAGGAGAGGGCTGACCCGCGTCCCCTGACTTGTGGGGTGCCGCAGGGGTCGGTTCTCTCTCCTCTCCTATTCAACATCTACATGAAGCCGCTGGGCGAGATCATCCGTCACCATGGGATGAGGTATCACCAATATGCTGATGATACCAGTTATACATCTCCATCCCGGGTGAAGTAAGTGATGCGGTCGATGCCTTATCTCAGTGCCTGGAGGCTGCGGGGGTCTGGATGGGGAACAACAGGCTTCAACTGAACCCTGGTAAGACGGAGTGGCTGTGGATTGATAGCCCTCCTGTATCCGGGAAGTTATCATCTTTGGTTCTGGATGGGGTTTCACTGCCCCATTCGGATCCAGTGCGGAATCTGGGGGTAGTCCTGGACTCACGACTCCTGCTCGAAGAGCAGGTGGCAGTCGTGGCCAGGAGGGCCTTTGCACAGCTTCGAGTTGTGCGCCAGCTACGCCCTTTCCTGGATCAGGATGCCCTCCGAACAGTCACTCATGCCCTTGTCATCTCCCATATAGATTATTGTAATGCACTCTACATGGGGCTACCCTTGAAGAGTATCCGGAAGCTTCAGCTGGTGCAGAATGCAGCGGCGCGGGCAGTTATGGGTGCTACAAGATCAGCACATGTGACACCTCTGCTACGTGAGCTGCACTGGGTACCAGTCTGCTTCCGGGTCCAATTCAAGGTGTTGGTGATTACCTTTAAAGCCCTACATGGCATGGGGCCAGGGTATCTGAGGGACCGTCTCATCCCGATAACATCGGCCCATCCCACCCGTTCATGCAGAGAGGGCATGCTTCGGACCCCTTCAGCAAGAGAGTTTCATCTAGCAGGGTCCAGGAGGCGTGCCTTCTCTGTGATAGCGCCCGCATTATGGAACATCTTGCCCCCGGAGGTGAGGCTAGCCCCCTCACTCCTGGCCTTCTGGAAGGCTCTTAAGACCTGGCTCTGCCGCCTGGCTTGGGACGACAGAGGTGGTAGTGCCTCTTGGGGTTGGTTGGCCCCGTAGGATTGTGATCTAGACTACGGCTTCTAACCATCTTGGATTTTAATTATTCTTTTATTTGTTGCTGTTTAGGAATTTTTGTATAGATTTTAAAGTTTTATATGCTGTAAACTGCCCAGAGTCTCCTGTTCGGGGAGATGGGTGGGGATAAATTAAATAAATAAATAATAAACAAACAAATAAATAAATAAATAAATAAATCTAGGGAAGCTGAATTATGAGAAATGCCGGTAGGACTTCCAGTGGGGACATGGCTGACTGAACAGCTGTGTCCGCGAGCTCCATGGACAGAACTGACAGCAGCGTTTTTTTTCCTGAGGTGTGGGCAGTTTTTTCCCCAAAATCCCTGAGCGTTTTCATGGACAAAGAAAATGCTCAGAATCATCCCATCTGTCCTCTGGAACGGCGACTTGCAGCTTGAGAATCGCAAACAGTGTTCGCGCTGATCGGGTAAGAGTTGCCGGGAGGCTGGGATGGCATCATTTCCACACTGCGCTGTAGCCTTAAGGGACACTAGGTCGAGCCACCCCATTTCTAAATCACCCAATTTATATATATATTTAAGTTATGTACCCTAAGAGAGGCTTTCTACAGCAAGGAGAAACGATCTCTCTTGGTGCTTGTCGTTATTTCTGGGATTAATTTTTAATTTTTTTTTAAAGTTTTGGCTTGTTTTCCCATTTGGATATTGAGGAGGATTGAAAATAAGTAATTGTCTCCCTGCTTTTATTTTTGTATTGAATTTGAAGGATTTAACATTTTCCTACACGTTGAATCTGCTGTTTCGAATCTTCAGTTTTCTGTTCACTTTCCCTGGGAGCTGCTTGTTAGCATACTTTCTCTTGCGTCAACAACTTTCAGAGATCTTCTATTAACTCGTTAACTCCTACGTTTGCCAGTCAAGTATCTAGGGGGTGCCATAATCTACTGCTTGAAACATGGAGGATTTCAAGGAGACTTTCTCAGAGTTCCGTTGCGAGCTTCGATGTGAGTTTAAACAGATCTTTAAACAGATCTTTCATGATACCTGTCAAGCCATTCTGCAAGATATTCGGCACATTGCAGAAAATATCGGCTTTAAAATTTTTCATCTGGCTGAGGAGGTTGTGGAAGAAGTTGATTTTAATGAAGAAGGAGATGTTTCTACCGACAGCGAAATTGAAGCTCTTGTTGTGCCAGATGATCAGATTCCGGTGTTGAAGGAGTTAAAAGAAAAAGCTGAATTGCAAATTACAAATGCAGTTGTTTTTTTGAGGAAATGTTATGGGAAAGAAGAGGCTCTGTTCTGTGGGAGGTTTTTTCCTTTTACTGAGAAGTCTGAAAGGGGGGCAGTTGGGCTGTTTGATTTCTGTATGAAATATGCCTTGTGTCTAATATGGAGATATGTAAATGTTTTGGTTTATTTTGAGGTGGGGTTGAGAATTAAGAATGTTCATTTGGATTGATATTAAGGCTTGTATGATTTTATTTTTCTTTAATGATTTGGATTAAGATTTACTGGATTGCTTCTAGATTTGTTTGATTTTTTAAAGATTTATAAGATACTGTATAATAATATTTGCTTGCTTTTAGGTTTAATAGGGTTAAGATTGTTATAGTATTATTAATTATAAAAGTAAACAATTTAAATGTTTTTATAAGTTGATTTCTATTATATTGGACAGAAATATATAGAATAATGGTAGGAAGGAAAAATAACTGTTGTTTTGGGGGGGAAGTTGATTTGGAGGTTAATATATTTCTTTTTCTTTTAATATAAGGGGAAGGAACAATTGTATTTAGTGATTTTTATAATGTGCAACTAGAATGATTTATAGAAATAATGTGATCTTGGTTTGATATAGAGTAAGGGATTGATTATGGAAATTGCTGTATATTCTTGTTGTTGAAAGTTGGAAGTTACCTCTTTATGTAATCTTTAAAAATTCTTTTTTCTTGTGTTTCACACTTTTTTAGTTTTTTTTTCTTTTTGCAGTTTTTTTTTCTTTTTTGTAGTTTTTATCTTTGTTTTAAACTTATTAAAATTCTTATATTAAAAAAAAAAGAAATACAGGTAGACAGACCAAAAAACAAAACAAAACTCCCAAACCATGGTGTGTAATTCAATGACAAAATCCACTTTCTCATGATGGACAATGGTCCCCAATTTGGGTTGCTTTAAAAGAAAAAGATTAGAGAAAGCCATTGCACAATAGAATCCTGATCTATGCAGGCCTTTTGCTGCTCTGGTATAATCACTTCAAACTGCAACTGTGGACTCATGTGTTTGAGTGCTTCCCTACACTAACACAAAGTGCCTCCTTGGATGATTTTGCAATGAAAGCTGTTCTAGTCTCCTGATATGCTGTCTAGGTGGGGACTTCTTGCTTGCAGAATGGAACTCAACTTTCCTCGTCTCTAGACCAGTGCTTTCCAAACTCCCACCGTTGGCGACACACCAACGGCAGCGGCGGTGGCGTGCACGGCAGCGGCGCAGGGGCGCGCGTGGCAGTGGTGGTGTGCACTGCGGCGGTGGCCTCATGTTTGCGCTAAAACCTGGAAGCGCTGATAGCGCGCCGCTGCCGTCGCCGTCACGCACACCAGAAGAGCAGCATCGACGCGCCATCAGCGCTTCCGGGTTTTGTCACGACACACTAATGTGTCTAATGTCGCGACACACAGTTTGGAAAGCACTGCTCTAGACAGTGTGGGGTATGATAGTTGTAATCGGATACAGCTGTAGGGGGAGGTTGGTATAGCCAATCCAACCACTTAATGGTACTTTATTAGAATGTGTCATGTGTTTGGTCTTTGAGTCACAAAAACATTGGCTGGGGAACTTGCAAGGGGTAGAAAGATTAAAGCCTATGAGTGGCCATGTATGGAGGTAGATGTGTGAAAACCAACACTGTTGAACATCCTCTAGGAGTAAAAGTGTCATAAGCTTTCAGTAACAAGCATATATCCATCTCATTAAAAAAGCTGTTCTGGAGAGAGCAGTCCATAGAAAAGTTTGCACTCCAAATCTGGGCCACAGAGACAAAAGAGAACTCGGTTGAAGAGTGGGACTGAAGATGAAGGAGTCTTGAATTTCCAAAAACAAAGCCAGTGTTTATTAGCTTGTTCTATCCACAGGAATCTCACATTCCAAGCGCAATGTGGCTTTGCGCCTGACTTCATCATGAGGAGCTACTGCTCAGATGCCCCATATCTCAGGTTTTTGTTACATTTTTGATTTACAGCTATTTACAAGAGAAAGTATTCTCACATCACTCAGACTGGCAGAGGAAGGGGGCCTGCTTTTAAGAGGGAGGGTGAATGAAGAAGGTCCTGTGTTTCCAAACATGAAAGGTGAGCGCTTTCTGTTAACCGCAGGTGGTATACAGCTCTAGGGCTGGGGGGGGGGGGAATCACATATACTGCAGATTTCTGCAGTCTTCAGCTCTGCTGTGGAGACACTTTCTTGCTGTGCAGACAGAAGCAGAAACAACACACTTTCCATCATCCTAACTTGCTTCAGCTACACATTTAGGGTAATGTGATAGCTCGGTGCAAGATATTTTTCTGTACATACTATGCTCAGTAATGGTAGTCCCTGCAGCTTTGTGTAACTAGCCCCATATTAATGAGATCCATAGCCACAGGAAAGCATTTGTTTTCCTTGCATCAGTGCACAGATCATTGCAATCGGAAACTCAGGATATGCGGAACAATGTAACTCTGCAGGTAGATGTCATCTGGATTGCTTTTACTTTCATTCCCCTATGGAGTTATAGAAGATAAAAGTCATGCCTACACCAATGAAGCTAGGAGTCCAAGAGCCAAGGGAACCCAATTGTTTTCCGAGGGGGCAAGTACATCCAGACATTCAAGAAATACTATAGCAAGGGGGAAAATGAGGAAAGTAGGAAGACATTCAAGAGATGGTTGTTGTGGGTCTTCCGGGCTGTGTGGCCGTGTTCTGGAAGTTGTGGTTCCTAACGTTTCGCCAGCATCTGTGGCCAGCATCTTCAGAGGGCAGGAGCACAGACAGAAGCGCTCTTTCTGTGCACTCTACCTGAGCACAGAAAGAGCGCTTCTGTCTGTGCTCCTGCCCTCTGAAGATGCTGGCCACAGATGCTGGCGAAACGTTAGGAGCCACAACTTCCAGAACACGGCCACACAGCCCGGAAGACCCACAACAACCATCGAACTCCGGCCATGAAAGCCTTCGACAATACATTCAAGAGAGTTATTAAAATGTAACCTAAACTTGGCACATTCACTTTTTCACCCAGGAACCCTCCTCCTTCTTTGAATATGTTTATTTGATGGTGAGAAACATGCAATCTGCTCATGTTCCATGGCACTCTTTCCTTAATTACCATAATTTAAAAGAAGATTGAGAGTCAAGCAAAGTTGGCTTCATTTCTGAAGACAAGAGAAAACAGTAAGGTTGGGGGGAGGCAATGATTCCATGCAATGAGTGCTTATTAATCCTTAGCCTGTTTTTCATAAACTCATATTATAACTAAGAGAAAGACAAACAGATCTCCCTGAATCTCCTCTCTCCTTCCATGCTCTCACCAGCCTGTCTTCTTCTTACGTTGGCCTGCTCAGTAACGGTGATGCTATAGCATTCTTCTGTGACTATTAGAACACCTTCGGTCAGACTGTAACACTTCTCCTTGGTTTCTATTGCTTTGCTGGATGGGATGGTAGTATCATACTGAGGCTTTGGACTCCCTATGGGCAAACTGATACAAATACAGTATTGTATATATAACTAGGTTGAGAAACCAAGGCACCAATTCCTCCGTGGGTTAGCAAAGCAGAAGCCAGATATGCTGATGGCCATGCACCGATGCTTTATCCTCTCTGCTACTTCCACTGCCATGCTGTCTTTGGTCTTGGAAATGCCTGATGCATGCACTATAGGAGAGTAGCTTTGGTTCATATGTACATTACATCTCCCTGGCATAACTCATTTGGACGTGGCCCTTGTGTCCATCAATGGTAAACTTCTTAGCCAAACCAGGTGCCTCTGCCCTCAGAGGCCAAATCCCATTCATCCTGGGAAGGCACCCCAGTTGAAGCACTGTCAAATCAGAAAGTCATTTTTGAACTCCTAGTGGCACTGGCTTGTTTTCAGTAGCAGGAGAAGCACCGCATGGGCCATGCATAGATATCCTTGGTGGAGCACTTCCTCCTTCCTCAAATAGCTCAGGCTCCCTAAGAGCTGCCGTCTCCATAGCAAGTTTCCCTGGAGAGTGTCCCATCCATGTGTGCTTTGAGGCAGAGAGATGTCTAGAAGGGGAAGAAAGTGCTCTGGAGGTGTGGCAGGGGCTTATATGCACCTCTGGGTGTGTACTGGCAAGGGGAGTAGGACTGGGGGAATGCTTGGTGCCTGACAGCTGCCTTAAAAAAACACCCAAAAAGGAATGATTTCAGTGATAGTAACAGCAACATCTCAAATTTGCTGAGGATGGGCCAGCCTTACCCACCATTCTGGATCCCTAGGGCATTGTGCCCCACTGTGCTAAGACCACAATGGAGAAAGGGAGCTAAGGAAACAGTAACTTTGCCGTTGGACATCCTTGCAACTCTCCTTCCCTGGCTGGGGTCAGCTGTGCACCCTTGAGTTGAGAGGCAGAGGGAAGAGTTGCTTTGGCTCTTGTCCCCTCCCCTCCAAGATGTCGGTTCTTTGACAGTACCACAGATAAAAGTGGGGAAGAAGAGCCAGCTGCCATGGGGGCACCTCCAAGTTCTTTGCCGTCTCACACCTGGGCAAGACCCATGGATTATGTACAACCTAGAAATAAATACCGTCTTGATAGGGAACAGTGTGGTGGCGTGAGATTTCTCTCTCTCTCATATATATATATATATATATATATATATATATATATATGAGAAAATGGGGAAAATATAGAACTGTCATCACATAGTCCCTTTCAGCTGCCACTTTCATGTGTGCTGATCCATCTCTGGTTGGTGATTCCGGCGGTTTCGTGGCTTCTTCTGGTCATGCAGCTCCTTGGCTTTGAGACCAGCCAAAGTCTCCTTGTGATTGGAGGCCACGTGCCGCCAGTATCCCTGGCAATACTGATTGATGAGTCCCATCTCGGGCTGTGTGAGCAGCTGGACAAGGTCATGGTACTGAGAGCTGAATGTGCCAGGCAGGCCGGCTCTCATGGCTGCCGCAGATGGGGCGGGGGCTTCTGACTGGAAGAGCACAGCATGGACAGTTTCACTGCTCAGTACATGCAGCTGCACTTTGGCCACGGTGTGCTTGAAGTTGTTCTCTGTGGCTGTGCAGGAATACAGGCCCCCATCTGAGAGCTGCAGGGACCGCAACAACAACCCCTGCTCTGTCCTCAGCACCCGTCCTTCAGTGCGGAGCTGTGGAAAGAGAAGCACCAGGAAAAACATGGTCAGCAGAGGTGGATCAGCCAGGCTTGGGGATGTTAGAACACATGGTAGGGAAGGGACTAGCCACAGACTGTCAGCCATGGTTGTCTTCCTGGAGCACTTTCTGGCTTGTAGCCTTCTTGCTTCACATCAAATGACTCCTATTTACTATTTCCTTTACATCAGTTGTAGGATTTTTAAAAAAACCTCTACTGCAGTCCTAAGTAGCCAGTCATGGTTAAGGGCCCAGTTTCCTATTCTTTTACTCAGGAGCAAATGAGAGTATAGGCAGGGCTTGAGAAAACTGGGTTGAGGCTGTTACTCATCATGTGTAGGAGGGGAGATAGAAAGACCAGAGTGTATCATGGGACTCTCTGTCCAGCTGTAGCTCAAATGGGTTGAGGAGATTTTCTGAGCATAGTCCAGCATTCCCCATGTTGACTACAACCCCAGCATCTCCAACCAGCCATGCCCAATTGCTGTGCAGTCTGGGAGGAAGGAAGCTGCAGCCCAACAGCTGGAACAGCTCAAAGGCAGCTCTGCTCTGCTCTTTGCTTCTGAAATATGGGAGCTTCCTGGGTGGTTATCATTGTGGGAGGTTGTGCGGATCCAGAATTGGCCTTTATAGCCACTTACGGATCCACTGTTACAATTTTACCTTTGGAAGACAATCTTACTCGGCTACGAGTGATCGCCAATGATGATGATGATGAGTGTGATAATCGTGTGTGCCTTTAGCACAGCTCTTTTTAGCATCCAGGAGGTGGGTGAAAAATACTATACTGTCACTGAAGAGGTTGAAAGCAGGCTCAAGGGAGAGCATGAAAGAGCCCCATCTCGTAACATCAAAGTCAGAGGAGGGCTATCCCTCCCCTCTCAGCCCCCAACTGGGATGCAGACTCCTCAGCCCCTTTTACTCCTCCACCAAAGGCCATCCTTCCTCCCTTGCCTGCCTGCCCACCTCTTTCCTTCGGTCACTGTTGTCTCTCTGGAGGAGCCATTTGATGGTGGCTTGAGGGGAGCGAGGCTGGCACTCGAGAAAGGCTGTGCTTCCCTCCACTCCATATTGAACAGCCTCTACTGAGTTCTTGCTGGCTGGAAGTGGGAGAAAGAAGAGACAACCAGATAATGGTTTATAAAGGTAGACATGGCATCTCTGAGGAATAATCTATGCTAATCAAAGGCTATCTACCCAAAAGAAGTGACCAAGTTTATTATCAGATACCCTTTTCAGATGAGTTTCACTCAGCATACAGATCTTTCAGGGAATATGACCACTGCCTGGGTTTTGTGTGATCTGCTTTAGAAAATCATACCATGTTTCTGGTTATGCATTTGTACTTGTGCACAGGACACCAGAACCCACACCAGTGTGAGTGCTGATGATGTTACCTGGTTGGGTAACGAAACATCTGCAAGCAAACAACCAAGCTCAGAGAGCACCAAGGACTCCACAGTTCAATCCTGAGCTACAGATATTCTCTTCTATTGGATACCACTTTGTTTTTTATACATACAACTGCATCCTTTCATCTAGACCTTGGCTTCTCGAAAGTTAGCCAATATGCAGTGCTGACCTATATGAGCCTATCCTATTGAGATTAATGGAATTTATCCTCAGAGATGTTAAATAAAACACTGCAGATATTTAGAAGACAAATACAGCTATTTTATAGATTGCATAAGTTAGTTACAAAGCCAGCTATAGTGAAACAAGAAAATACAAAAATGCTGGTCTGAATACACTCTTATTCTTCAGTCATGTTCCTTTTTCTGATTCCATCCATCCATCCATCCATCCAACATGAAGAAGTCTCTCCCTGCTTTATCCCTGTCTGCCTATCCTCTGTGCCAAGCTAGCCCATATTACACATGAAGGAAACTCTTAGTATGTGTTCAAAATAAATTAACCTAATATATAAATGTGTGCCTATTTAGAAAACATTTGTTCTAACTAAATACTTTACAAAGCCATTTAGCTTTATACAGATATTAATTGGCAAATCTTAATGTGGTTGCAAGAAAACGACAATCAGACAAATGGACACAAGAATGAAGCAGGTAATAAAAACACTGGATCAGGGAATGCCTTCCTCACCTTGTCTCACAAATGAATCTGCACTAACTGTGATGTCTAGAAACTGGGTTGTTGTTATTTTTATCCTCCAAAACAAAAATAAGTGATTGGGAATTAACCTTTCGTGTAACTTCTTGTATAGAAATGAGGAAGACAGATAACATGGTTACGCCCATACCTCAAGATATTCCACCCTCCACTGATCTCTTCTGGTAAGCTAGCCATTAATCTAGCTACTGTGTGGATTGAAATAGTACGTGAAATGCAGCTATAATCCACTTTACAGACAACGGGCCAGAAGAAGCAGAGCCACTGTTCCCCAAGGCTTCCAGTGCAGGGAATGCGAACCTCTATTTCCTAGAGACTAAGAAAATGGCACCCACCATTGGAATTGTAACCCCTGCACTGACGGATAGGGTTACCATGCCGGACATCTTGACGTCTGCTACGCCTGCAGTAAGGAAAGAAGCAGCCAGATAAGCAACCGAAACCTTGGACCCTCCCACCAACAGTAGAAACAGCAACATGATAGAAAGCCCTTGCAATCCACTTCATCATTCTACTTTTCTGGCCTGTACCCATGCAGGGAATCCTTCAGTAATTCTCAGCCAATAATGAAAAATCTCTAATATCTTCCAAGATCCCAATCCCTGCCCTGCAGCATTTATATTCTATATTACTATACGGTTGTTTACACCTAGATGACTTCAACATAACTTTTTATACTGAAGCAGTCCTAGGCAATAATAGTGAATTGTTTCTACAGGATCCATAGGTAATGAATGACCCGAGTGTCTGTCAGTACCTGGCATGTATCTCCTCATTGGTGGGATGAAGGCAATATGCATATAGTATGCTGGCTTGCAAGGAAGTTACTAGTTTATCAATTCTAGCTTGAATAGAATAGCATAGGTATGCTTGGGATGTAAGTTGTGCTTGTGGCATGTTGGCCAATGGGTCCCAGAACTGGCTGGTACTGTGTCTTCACAGTTTCCATGGAATTCTACATGTGACACTGGTATGAGTAAGGCTGACAACCTAGTCTACTCTCTCCCTGTACTACTAAAAAGCAGCATGGGAAAGCCTCAATTGACCAAAGTCATATTGGGCAGTTTAGTTACATATCTATGAGCCATCTAGTGACAACCATGGCATACAAGAATGTAGTTAGGAGTGTAAGAGGATTAAACGGTAAAGTGTTTGAATTCATGAATGAAATTAAGGAAAGGAAGGTATGTTGTGTTCACAGACTAAGCTGTTCACAGTTTAGTCTGTGAAACTAAAAAAACCAGGGGAAAGACATAACAGATCTAAGTGAAGGTGGTTTGATCTTGTGGATTTGAACTGAATACATGCAGGAAAGTGCTGTAGGTTTAATCATGATTGAAAGGACTAAAATGCATGTCAGAAAGTATGAACTGGATTATTGTAGGTGCAAAAGAAAGTAGGAATGCATAGGTTAGTGACAGTTGTATGTTATGCTCCAGTGAATGACAATAATGAAAGAATCAGAATTTATGGAAACATTATGTATGGATTCTATACTGTCAAGTGACATGAATGGATGGGTGGAAATGAGACAAGAGAGTACAAAAACATGATTGGGCCATTCAGAGACCCAAGAATGATTGAGAATTGTGATGATGGTGAATATCTGCTTAGAAAAAGATCTGCTAGTTTCAGATACATAGTTTAAGCATAAATCTATTTATATATACACATAATAAAGGAATTAATATAATTCTAAAAGTATGATTGATTAGATTGTTTATGATGAAAGACTGAGAGAATTAGTGAAGGAATGGTGAGAGTGATGACATATTCTAAACATGAAACAGACCATTCTTTGGTAGTGTCAACAGCAGATCTTAGGAAAAGGACATGAAAAATTACTGTAATATACATGACCTCCCAAATGAATGAATGGAAAGTAGATGTAAGGAAAGAGGATCCAGAAGATTTTTAGAAAAGAATAAAAAGAATTAAGTTACAAAGTGTCATTGATGTAGAGTTCTGTTAATGGGAAATATTTAAAAATATGCTTTATGCAATTTGAAAATAAAAAGGTTATTAAAATAAAGGCAAATAAGAGGATAATTGCTAACAACGATGAGAAAAAAATTATTGTATAATATGTATGGAGAGAAAAAGCTGCAAAGTTGTAGTCAAAGAGAGCAAGAAACAGTTAAAAGAGGTAGAGAAAATGCAGACTGTGATGGAAATAAACAATTGAAGTGGATGAAGAGGGCTGAACAAGAAGCCCTCTTCAGTGGAGTGGAAGAGCTGAATTAAGAAGTACTGAAATTATTTGGAATCAAACTGAAGTGAGGAAACACTGGAAGGTGTGTTTTAGAGATCTGTATAGGAACGACAAGAGCCAGTTTGGTGTGATGGTTAAGGCATCAGGCTAGAAACCGGGAGACCGTGAGTTCTAGTCCTGCCTCAGGCACAAAGCAGGTGACCTTGGGCCAGTCACTTTCTCTCAGCCCTAGGAAGGAGGCAATGGCAAACCACTTCTGAAAAACCTTGCCAAGAAAACTACAGGGACTAGTCCAGGCAGTCTCTGTGAATGATGTCACAACACAAACCCCAGCCTTGTATTGGATGCAAGTATGTAAATCATGATGCAAGTTTTGTCATTTGCCCCTCTCTGCCCTTCCCATGAAACCTGTGATTGGAAGGACATGAGAAGGGACATTGAGCATAATTTGAGAAGTGCAGTGTGAACAAGGAATAAGCAGATCAGCAGTTCATTGATAAATATATAAATGTGAAAAAGAAAGTTTATTCCTTTTTTTAAAAAAATAGAGGTTGGATATGATAACAGGGTTGAATTTGTTGGATATTCTGGCAACTCCAGCATGCCTCATCAGCATATGGATGGCTGCTCTAGGATGCAAGCTCTCCATGCCTTTTGAGGAAGCTGTTTCTGGCCACCCCACTTCCTCTCTTTCTCTCCTCCTTCGACCGGGAGCAAAGCACACGGCTGTGTGCTGCTCCATCCTAGGCCAAGATGGGCCTAGGAGATTTTCCCCCCTTTCTACACACATCTCTTGACAGCAATGAGGGGCAAGAATTAACTAAATTTAGGGAACAGAAAGAAGAAATGGAACATCATTTATGTACCGAAAATGCTGTACCTGTAATGAATAAACATAAGGACTCATTTGTACTTACTTTTAACTGCCATGTCTAAGCGCGTGTTTCTTTATGCTAAGGTGGGCTAAAGGTGTAAGATTAACCTGGATCTCTCTAATATGCTCATGGGCTCTGTTTTTAAACAATATTCTTTTTCTGTACATGAGTTTAGCTGCTCTGCTCCATTACAGTAGTTCTAACAGACTGCTAAAAGGGCTTCAGAATTATGGAATGTTTCACAAAAACATGAAGGTTGGATGCTGAATGGAGTAAGAGCAGTAGATGATGAATGTGAGGCCAGCATGAGAATCAATGGAATGCTTAGCAAATCGTTCAACACTGAACAGAGAGTAAGCGAAAAATATGTGTGAATGCCCCTTGGTTGTTTAACGTATTAAAGGACAAATACATACAGAATGGTTGTGGTGACACTGGTCAGGGAAATTATTTTGCCTGTACTTGGCTGAGAACCTAAATGATTTGCAGGAATAGATAGACTGCATGACGCAATTTAGAGTATGGCCCTAAAAACTGAAGTCCAAGTTATTTTGTTTGATAGGGAAAATGGAGTGAATTGCAAGTTATATACAAAGGGCAAAAAAATTAGAGCAAATTGATGGATTTCTGTGCTTTGATAGAAAGTTTATTACAGATGGGAAAATCCAGATACTGATAGAAAGGTAAGGGATAGTATGTGCTCTCTTGCAAGGAATGAATGTATGCTGAAAGAAGTGAAAACAGCTGTGTATAAGAGCATGCTGCTGCCCATTTGGCAATATGGAAGTGAGAGTTGAATATGTCAGAGAAATAGGGTTACCTAAGAACTGTGTGTGGTAAAACAAGAAGAGATAGGATTAAGAATGGCTGGGTGATGAGCAAATGGGGATTAAATAATCAAGTCAGTGACCAGAATGAAAGAAGTACATTGCAGACCCTTTGGTCATATAAAGAAACCGAATAAGGACCAATTCACCTAATGAATACAGGAAAGAAGAATGAAGGAGTTGAGATTATGAAGGGGTGCAGGGGTTGAGAAAGTTGTGGTTGGATAATGTTGTTACCTCAGAAAGAGGTAAAAAGTTTACAGAGGAAAAGGCAATGCATAAAGTCATGGATGGATGCAGTGGAAAGTAAGTTATGGAGAAATATAATGTAAACTAGACTTAGTGAGATTTCCTTCCCCCCACCCCACCTTCTCTCCTGACTCTCATTTTTTTTTTTTGCTTACTACTTCTTACTCTTTTTCTGAATGTTGCATAACTTTGCTTAACTTGAAAGGGAATGGTATGAATATATGTATGGTTCATAAAAAAAGGTAAAGGTTCCCCCCGCACATTTGTGCAGTCGTGTCCGACTCTAGGGGCCGGTGCTCATCTCTGTTTGTTAGCCGAAGACCCAGTGTTGTCCGTAGACGTTTCCGCAGTCATGTGGCCGCATGACGCGCGCGGAACGCTGTTACCTACCCACCGAAGTGGTACCTATTTATCTACTTGCATTTGCATGCTTTCGAATTGCTAGGTTGGCAAGAGCTGGAGCTAGTGCGGGAGCTCACTCTGCACGCAGGGCTAGGGATTTGAACCTCAGAACTTGCGATCTTCCAATTGACAAGCCCGGCGTCTTACCCGCTGAGCCACCACGCCCCTTATGTATGGTTCATAGGCTATCTCAAAGGCTATAATAGGAGATTCAGAGGTGGTCCCAGATAGAATTATGCCATAATTCTATCTGGGACCACTTCTGAATCTCATATTACGACAATATTACTAATTTTCTGAACTGTCATCAGGATTCACCTGCAAAGCCAGCCCAATATACTCCCAAATATTTTAGAAATAATCCCTTTTCTATGTTGTTTTTGTCTCCCCAGTTATTTTTGAAGCCCCTTTGCTGAGGATTTCCAACCCAGAGATGCATTTTGCAATAGCAGGCTTTCTAGTCTCTCAGTACCTCTTGGAAGAAGCAGAATAGCGGGAACAGGATTTGCCATCCCAGGCACAGTAGGGATCCCTGGCCAAGCAGCAGTCAGCACAGGCTTCTCCATACACATCACAGCGGTGAAGGGCCAGGTGTGTTAGCCCAATGGCTGAGGATACATAGAGCTGTTGCTGTTGGGGCATAGTAACATTCAGATATTGACAGAGCTACAGATTCTTGTGCTCCCACAATTCACCAGCGATGGGGATATAGATTTCCTTGAGAAAAGGTGGAGAGATACACTGCCTTGCCCAGCTCACCCAGAGTTGCACCCCAACAGAGCCAAGAACTTTTGGGGTAAGCTCAAGGCAGAACAGGTACTCAAAGGAAATGCAAAAGTGCCAGAACTGAGGGAGGGGACACCTCCAAGTATCTTGGCCTTTTGCCAAGAAGACCACTAGTTAGGGGGGAAAGTACACCTTTCTTCCAATGAACCATCTCTGAACCTGATTTAGAAATTGTCTCAGGAAGAGAACGCTCACCCTTTTGGAAGAGATGGTCATAGTCTTGATTGGGGCTGGAACCTGTAGAGAAACCAGACAGTTAATCCATAACAGTTAATCCATGTATAAGAGGGAATGGCTGGTCCCTGAAGTAGTTTAGCGAGAATAGACCAATTCATATATTACATGTATACCAATTAAAGGTATTATCTGAAACGTTGGGGGAATGAGAAATCTCGGTCTGCAATTTCATCAATATAAGTTCTAAGCATTCAGATAGTGATTTTGGGAGGGTATTCAAAGTAAGTTATTTTAATCTAGTCCTTGCACCACTCCTAGACAAATATTATGTAAATATTATATTATATAAAAGGTAATGTTTGTTTGTTTGTTTATTCATTCATTATTATTAATATTTGGATCATCTCCATTTCTACAAAACCTATATTTGCTGACTTTTATACTTGCACTTTTAAAGAGAAGGTTATGGGTTTGATTGTGTATGTGTGCGTGTGTATTGTGCTTGTACATACATAAAGAATAAGATTGATCAGATCTCTTTTTTCCCATATACTAATATACTAATTTATCTATTTTGGATGCATTTCCTTCAATGTCTATTATTATTTTATATGTAAAAAGAAATTAAAAGAGAAAAAAATGCAAAGAATAAAATCAAAATGCTTGGCAGTAAAATCATTGTTCAAGCATAGAAAGAGAGGTGATGGTTTATTTATTTATTTATTATTTATTTGTTTGATTTTTATGGCTTCCCACTCACCATGAGACTCTGAGTGGCTAACGTCCAATTAAAACAACTGCGGAATAACCAACAAAAATGAAAACACGTCATTCCTGTCTACACAAATAATTCCCCTAAAAATGGCTCATCTAACCTCCTGGCCCACAGAAAAAATCAGGTCTTCAGCATCTTATGAAAGGCCAGCAGGGTTGAAGCCATCTGGATCTTGGGGGGCATGTTGTTCTACAGGGCAGGTGCAGTGACAGAGAAGGAACACCTCCAAGATCCTATCAGATGGCATTGTTTAAAAGAAGAGATCTGGAACATGACTGCCCGCCTGGAACGTGTGCAATGGGCAGAGATAATTGGAGAATGTCAGCCCTGTGTGGAAGGCCAGGTCAAGAAATACACTCAGCAGGTATTCTAGGAATGTTCTTTATTGTAATAAGATAGAATAACAGAAACTTGAAAGCCTGTCCCAAACCCCCACTACCCCTTTTTAAGGACAACACAGTCAAGATAGGGCTGTTCTGAATCTCACACTTTCTACTTTCCCCAGACTGAGCAAACGTTTCCCTTCTCCTACCTCCTTCTCAGGACCTTCTCTCTTCTACAGGGAGATACACTCCCACAACTAACCTGGCCTGCGCCATGAAGGACTTTATAGGTAGCAACTAGCACCTTCAATTTCACCCAGAAGCCTACTAGAAGCCACTGCAGCTTGCAGAGTAATGCTGTTATGTTGTCATACTAAGGTGCATCCATAACTACCAGCTCACTGCATTCTGGACCAGCTGCAGCTTCCAAGTTGTCCTCAAGGGAAGCCCCATGTAAACCACATTGCAATAATTTTGACAAGCAGGGCCAGGATGGATGCTCAACCACCATATTGATCCAATCAGAGATCATCATCCAGACTCCATATAGCAAATGACAGAGCCATTTGGTAAATTCATAGCTGAACTGAAATGTGAACAATGAACTTCACAGTTTACAGTCTGCCACTACATTATTCCTGCTGTCAAGCACATATGCTTAATGGAGGAGCAGGTGTAATTAAATTCTTGGGTGAGGTAAGCATCACTTGTACCTTGAACACCTCCACCTCTTCTAGCATCAGTTCTTCTGTTTCCAAATCATCTTTGGGCAAAACTATAACTTTCTGGACAGTGCCCCAATCTGCAATGTAACAGAAACAAATTTTATTTAGAGGATGATGATGATGATGATGATGATGATGGTATTATTATTATTATTATTTATTTATTTAATTAATTTACTTAATTTATATGACCGCCCATCTCCCCCAACGGGGAACTCTTGAGATAATCTCTTTGGGGTAGTTTCCAGTTTTAACTAGCATGAACAGTTCTTTAACGGCTAGTATCTGCATACTTGGAGAGCATCTGTGAAAGGCTGGTTAGCTTGCTGTCATAAGAGACTGCTGGTCAAGTTTCATTCAGCTCTTCGAAGAGTTTTCCATACAAGAACTGGTTGAATTGACAGGTTTGGGCATAATTTGGCCACCGCAGAGAAAGTCCTGTTCCTGGCAAGAGTCTACAGAACTACAGAATAGCTCACAATCCTGAGATGAAGGAAAGAAACCTAACAAGCACATTATATGACAATCAGAAATAACTTAAACCCAAGAGAAAAAACAAAGAACTGAACATAAAGGAAACGTTCTGTGCTAATACTTTTTCAGTTAATATGACTCTCAGAGAACTACATGGATGTGTCTTATTAAAAAAAAAAGAAGAGTGTAAGGAATGTGCTTTTTTCCATGTGGGCTATCGATTTCATGAGCTAGGTCAGAGCTTTCCAAACTGTGTGTTGGGACACGTTAGTGTGTCGGCTGCAGTGTCTGGGTGTGTCACGGCTGCTGCTGTCTCTGAGCCCTGCCAGGATTCCGCGCAGGTCCTAGTGCCTGCCTTGTGCCTTGCTGCCTCCAAACCTGCTGTGATTCCGCGCAGGTCCTAGTGCCTGCCTTGTGCCTTGCTGCCTCCAAACCTGCTGTGATTCCGCGCAGGTCCTAGTGCCTGCCTTGTGCCCTGCTGTAAGAGTGTGTCGCGAAATGATGCCCTGCTGAAATGGGTGTCACGAAATGATGCATGTATAAAAAGTGTGTCACCAATATGAAAAGTTTGGAAAGCTCTGAGCTAGGTAGTCATGAAGAAGTGTTACAGCACAAAGTCAATATGCATTAAAAATACAATGTTACTAAAATGTATTTAAAGTGAACCCTCATTTCATTATTCTGTAGAACCTTTTCATTCTTTATACCAGCTTGACTCCCTAGTACAATGTTTCTCAACCTTGGCAACTTTAAGATGTGTGGACTTCAACTTTCAGAATTCCCCAGCCAGTTTGCTGGCTCGGGAATTCTGGGAGTTGAAGTCCACACATCTTAAAGTTGCCAAGGTTGAGAAACACTGCCCTAGTATAACCACCACAGCAAGCAGCATGGGCTGAGAGTGGATGTGTGATCATGATCATTGTAGGATGGGGCTTCCCTGCTTCCTCCTCAGTTAACTGAAAGTGAGGCTGATCTTCATCTGTCCCTAAGATGACTCCTGTCATTAGGACTACCTTGAGTTTCCACTCATAAAAGGAAATACTGGCTCTGCTTTACTTGCATGAGTAAAGCAAATAAATGCAAGAAAGCAAATAAATTGGCTGTCCTTACAGTGACAAGTTGGAGGCAAAGGTTTAAAAACAAAACGGAGAAGAATATTTAATTCTGAATCCTCTTCTAGAAGACTTTTGCTAGTTCCTGTCTAGTTTGTGTTGCAGGATGGGTTCCGAGTGCTTTCTTCAAGGCTGACTTGGGTCTTACCTTATAAAACATAAAGACCATTTTGAATTTGGTGGCATGTGTGGGTATAGATTTCAAAGTGAGGGAAAACATTTATAGCTATATCCAAAGACTTATAACTGGTTATATTCAGATGTAAATTGTAAAAAAAAGAGTGTTTTTTAAAGAAATATTTGTTGTGATTACTTTTCTTATAACTCATTTTAAAAGCCAGATGTAAATGCTTCTGAGAAAACATTAGATATGCTCTGAAACATAGAGGTGGTGCTGGCAGCCATTTCCTTCCGCCATTTCCACAATGAACTCACAGGACTGGCTTCTGAATGCTGAACTTGCAGCTTCGTTATGAATTCAGATGGCTGAAGATGGTATTAAAAGCCAGCACCTGCTGCCTGAGCAACCAAACCCTTCCTCTTCTACATGCCTTCTGTATTGAATGCCACCCACAGCTATGAATTCCATCAGATAGTTCCTCGATCCCTGAACTTTTTCTGATTCTTTCTGCAACAGGAAGTAACGGAGATTTGCAGATTCATTACACCTTTGGCCAAAAGAAAGCAGAAACTCCCGGCAGGCTCTGACTGGTGGTGGCCAGACTGTGTACAGCTGCTGGATGTTGAGCAGTGAATTGGGCAGCCCAGAGAACAGCTGTGCAGACACTCAGTATTTGCCAGCTAATGAGGAACATCCTTGGTTGTTAGCCTTCCTGGCCACCTGCTTGGCATGTTGGCTGGGCTCCTTTGACTTGTGGGAGGCAAGTAACTCACCTACAGCAGATTCAACCCAGTGCAAGGAACATCTGCCAGCCATGCCTCCCCTCTGCATTAATGCTGCATTTTGATAAATCATGTCATTGGAGCTGTGTGTTTTTTATGCTTAAAGGAATCAGAAATACTGTTCCATTCACTTCAGTGGAAGAGACTTGGACATGTGCAAAATTGTATGCTTTGAGTTAATAGTGCCTCCAATGAAGTCTAGGAAAATGGTGGGTCAGCATTGCCTGGTTTTCATAAATAGGTAATATTACATCAGCCTTCGCCAACAGAGTGTCTTCCAAATATGTATGATGGATTTCAGCCTTCCACCCAGGCTCAGGATTATGGGCACTGAAGTCTAACACATCTAGTAGGAACTTTGCTGGCTCAGATAAAGTCTACGCTGGAGCTTCTGGAAGGCCATGTTTATAAACAAGAGACTGAATCCATTGGAATCCTTGTTTGATAGTGCCAGGAAGCACATATATTTTTACTGTGTTAGAGTCAAACAAGGGGACTCTTATTCACACAAACTGAGGGAACATTGCCTGAATTCTAGTTCTTACATCTGAGGCACCCTTGCAGGTGTTACAGGAAACCATAAAAAATGAGGAATCAGTTCTATATAAAAAGGGACTCTGACGTGTGACTTATGGAACAGTAAATTCTAGCCTAAATTCCTTTGACTTCCAAACAAGACCTTGGACAAGCAGAAATTCCAAATGCTCTCCTGTGCTCCTGAAACAGTATTCTAGTACAAATGGAAAAGTTGGAGCTGGGATTTGATAACTCTGTTACTCCCTTCCAACTGACTGTATTGCCAGATAAATTACTTCCACAACAAGAACTTGGTGGGGAGAAGCTATAGAAAAGTTTAGATGAATACCCCTAGACTGCCTATCCCAACTGGTTATGCATAAACCCCAAATGCTCATCTTCCAGGCTGGGGATTGGTGGGTGGAAGTGCTGTGTATTCTCTTCAATGCACATCAGTGGGTACCTGTGCCCAGGAAAAGCACCTCATAGCGTCCATCAGCTGCATCCACCTGGTCCACAGCTATAGTTGTGAACTTGTACTTGACGTTGGTTCTCACCACAAGAGGTTGGCGATGTATGGGGTAGACACCATTGTACATCATTGGATGAGTGCGCATGAAGTTGATCACCTCATCAGGATAGTCCTTGGTTGATTTCATTGAGGGTGTAAATGTCCCCCCTGGGCACTGAAAAATCAAGGCAAAAATAGTATGAGATGTGGTTCAGTCAATATATCAATGATTTTTTAAAGGAACATCTCCCTTTCTTACAGATGGGAGATATTGCAGCATCTTACAGAAGCCAATCTTCCAAGTGCTTTCTATTTGTCCCCACTCCCGGTATAATTTCCTCCATGAGCTAGTGCAGTATAGTGGCTAATTTAGGCTGACCATACGTCCCGTTTTGAACAGGACAGTCCCGTTTTTTTAGCACTTTTCAACTGTCGTTTTCATAAAAATCTCAATTTTGTCCCGTTTTTTAAACGTGGTGGGAATGGCACGGAAGGAGGATCTGAGCCGGAGCTGCTGATTGGAGGCAGCCCAGAAGAGGAAGCCCTCCTGCCTGTCAGCACGCGGCAAAGGAGGGACCGGGGGTGGGGTTTGCAGGCGGGAACCAATAGTGCAGACCGGGGGGTGGGGTTTGCAGGCAGGAGCCAATCACATGGACCGGGGGGTGGGGTTTGCAGGCGAGAGCCAATCGTGTGGACCGGGGGGCGGGGACCCCTGTCTTTTTCATGAATACGGAATATTACATAAGACCCCATCCCATTTTGCCATCCCTTTGTCCCGTTTTTGTCTCAAGGAAATATGGTCAGCCTAGGCTAAGTACATGTCCACCATCAGCCATGAAAGCTCACTTTCCCTTAGCCTGGGAAGAATTGGAGGAGGGAGTGGTAAGTGTGCCACTCTGAGCTCCTGGAAGAAAAGCAGGATATAAATCCAATGAATGGATGTAATGCAGCGTGGCTGCTTTCCATAAAAGGATTCTCTCTTTTGCTCCTCACCTGAAGGCACAAGAATCAGCTACCAAAGTATTGTGGGATAGGACTACCTACGTTCATGTTAGCATGCATTTGCAGTTTTTGGTTCAGTATTTTTATATTTTTCTTATTAGCTTTCTTGGGTATCCAACTGAATAGAAAAGCAGGATGGAAGCTTAACCAACTAAATGAAAATAAAAATATTGTTTTCATTTTGGGAGAAGGAAAGATTTAAAGAGTTTACAAGGTAGAGAATTGGTTGCTGAGTGGAGGCAGCAGGTCTCCTCCTCCAGGCCTGGTCTTCAAGAGACCCAACTCTTAAACTCAGCATCTCCCTCAGTTTACTTTTCATTTCTTTACCAGGCTGACTCTCTCAGGCTGAAATATCTGTGTGCATCTCTCGTTTGCCAACAGCGATGTAATTCTTAGATTGCGGAGTGTTTTAGTAATGCCCATAAAAAACCTCAGAATCCCATGTGGAGCAGCTGCTCAGCTGTGAGAGCCAAGCCCAGCCTGCCCTCTGAGTTTTCTGGAAGCCTCCCCATATACAGCAAAGACCGTCTCTTTTTGGCCTGTGGGGTGTACAAGTAAGAGAGACTGGAAAACCGCAGTCTCTGAGCCAATGAAATGAAACAATGAATTCTCCTAATTTGGGAATATTTTGCCAACAAAGGAGGGATGCCAGTAAATGAGTCTAGAGACCACCAATCTAGAGAGGAAATGCTAATCAGCCTCACACGTGGTGGCCAAATGTCGAGTGCCAGAAGAGAACTGGAAAGAGGTGAGCTGTGCTCTACCACGGGCCATGATACTGAAGAGGCTGGGGAAGCACCGGGAAGGAGATGCAGTGAAGTGTCAGAGAATCCCAGCATGCAGGCAGAAGGAGAACCAGGGGAGAAGGGGAAGAGCAACTGGGCTACCAAAGCAGTAGCTGGATCAACAGGAAGAACAGCTTAGGACATTTTCCAACAGGGAATGTCACTGGTAATATCTTTCGCTGCAACTGTGAAAAATGCAGGAAGGGGAAGGGCTTAGCTAGAGTACTGGAGCACCCAGGTCTTTCTAGCTTGCACAACTATGGAGTATTTCTCTGGGGCCATGTTTCTCAACCTTAGCAACTTTAAGATGTGTGGACTTCAACTCCCAGAATTCCCCAGCCAGCTTCACAAATGAATCCTTAATTGTGTGTGCATGCACACACTCTGTCTTACACACACTTCCATACATCTTATCAGTCCATACATACAGTATATGTTTATGCCTACATCTGAAGGGCAAATGGTCATAAATAAACCCTTTATTCTTGGGACAGCATATATTTCACCAGGAAGAGGGATCAATGTCCCAAGGCCAGCAATCTGACAGAGAAGGAACCTACTGGAGATCTAACCCATGCTTACGGTGCCTGGACGGGGATAAGGCATTTTGCCAGTGTAAGGCATCCACTGATAGTTGGGACCTTCCTTGTGGGCAAACGGTCCATTGAAGACCATGCGGATGTCAGCCATGGAGTAGACACACACAGCAGAACCCTTAAACACAGACCTGTGCAAAGAAAGACAAACAACAACTCCACATTCATCTCAGACATTAATAATTTCTTTCATGTAAAAATGCTGGCAGCCGTCTGTATTTTCCTTTTCTGCCCTTCACAGTTGCAATGGGGGAACATTCCTCTTTACTCATCCTTGGTTGTTGGCAAGCCCTTAAACCTCCGATAGCATGAGCAATGACCCAGAACCCCAAGAAGCCTGAATTAGCAAGAGGTTGGGGTTGGGAGATAGACAAAGCAATGTTGGTTTTTTGGGCCAGCCCCAAACAGCTGCTTTGGAGTTATCCAGCCATGTTCCCAATGCGGTAATGTTCCAGGATTAGTCATTACAGTCACAAGCATTGAGGGAAATGGCACTAGCTGCTGCTGCTGCTGCTGCTGCTGCTTGCTGATCTAAGAAACGACCTGATGCTTCCTTGATCCTTCTGGGTGAAAATGTATCTTGGGGAGGTGGAGGAGTCACCACCTGCCTTCCTCCCTGGATGACCAAGCCATCAACCACAGCTGCTAGGGTGCGGTTTGTGGGAAAACCCAACGCTTGGCGAGCAAGTGCTTCTGGGCTTTGTTCCAGCCCTGCCAGAAAACTCTACGACAACCTTAGTTCCAAACCCTCCTTGGCTCAGCAGGGAGCAGGCGGCCGCTATTCATAGAATGGTGTCAGCGGCATCTGCTTTTACCATTATTTTGACTTCAGGTTAAGCCTGGGGATTTTGCTCAAGAAGATTAGAGGATAGACCATTGTGCGTACCAGAGGAAGCACTCACCCTGAGGCTGCAAAGACAGCATAAATGATGGGGTTCTTCACATCCTGGGTCTGCTGGATGAAGACATCCTCTTGAAGAGAAAGGAGAGAGTCAGTCACACAGCGCAACTGACTGTCCTAATGATGCCGCGGCAGACAATCAAAGGAATCTGAAGTTAACCCAGTTATATTGGGAGCAGCTTCCTTGGCCGATATCCTGACCTTCTTTGTGGAGCTACCTATCTTGGCAGGGGGACTAGTAGGAATAAAATAATCAAATCAGATCCATGGTGGCCTAAAGAGAAACAGACTTGAGGCTGTGGCCATTCCCTGTCTCTTCTAGCATATAATTCTGCTGTAACACAGTGGTGCAAATAGTCAGGAAACTCGCTGTCTTTGGCAAAGCAAGCTATCCCAGCTCAACCCAGCCCTGTTCCATGGGGGGATTTATGTAGATGCAGAGTTGCAACGGACCAGACCTGAGTCTACGGGATGGTGACAGAGGTTAAGCCAAATTCCATTACAAACTACACTCCAACTAAAATCCACAATAACGTCTAATAAATCCCTTTTATCATGCTGGGTTAGAAAAACTGCTTAAAACGATCATTTGTTAGACCTGGATTGTCTAAAACCACTCAATTTTCTTTTTCATGTTTCAGCAGATTTTCAGACATGCTCAGTTTTCAGTTTTTGTTTCACCTTTCATTTCAGTTCCAATTGGGAATCAAAAATGTCCCTGCATAGGAAAGTCATTGGCGATCACTCGTAGCCGAGTAAGATTGTCTTCCAAAGGTAAAATTTTAACAGTGGATCCGTAAGTGGCTATAAAGGCCAATTCTGGATCCGCACAACCTCCCACAGTGAGGGCATAGGTTTCCGGGTGGGAGACGGTCATGATGAGGGTTTGCCTGACGTGCCTTCCTTTTAGCTAAAAAGAGCATAGGAAAGTACCACAGATGTTGCTTCTAATTCAGCCTCAGATGCTGATCGAAGAGATCCTTCCAGTGAGCAGGCAGGCGCACTGCCAAGAGATTCCAGAAGAACCCAGGGAATGGAGACAGCCCGTGAACCGTCTGGTAGTAATTTTGAGCAAGTGAGGCGAAGCAAGGGTGGGGAAGGCCCAGTGATAACTTGTGCCCTGTCAGGAGAGAATCCATCAAAGGCCTCGGAAGGTGGTAAAAGCTGCAGTGGGACTTCTCACGGAATGACCAACAGCCATTTGTTCAGCCGGTGTTGAGAGGAAGCTGACAGGCAGCTTGCTAAGAGGTTGCTGCTGCCTTTCTAGCAAATGGGATCCCCAACCTTCTCAACTTCTCCTTGCCCCCAAATACAACATCTATCGGGACGTTAAGCAGGCTCCCTGCCTGAATGAGCTAATATTATTAGCCAGCCCTGATTTTTACATCTGGTAACTGAAAGCTTTCTTTTTCTCTCTCATTCTTCCTTTTCTGCAAGTGCTGAAAGCTGGTCAATGTCATATGATGAAACAAATTGTGATGGGGCTTCCAAAATGAATCTGACCAACCTGTTTAGAATCAGGTTTTGCTGCAGTGCTGCTTATATGAAATATAATTATAATTATATATCCTTTAAGAAAGGGCCTATTTTAAGTCAAATGTCCTGTTTCCTACAACAGCCATCCGAACTGCAAATTCTGGAAAGCCTGCAGGTAGGACATGAGGACAGTAGCACACAGATTTGCTTTGAGAAAAGTGACCTTTTTTTTTTTGCAAAGCATTTCATTTTTCATTCATGGCTGACAAATCACATATTTTAAAAGATCCTGTCAAAAGTCATTGCTGTTACTATTTCTTATCTCCCCTGCTTTGACCTTCTGTCTTAACCCTTCTATCAAAGCTTCCAAATTGCCTTTTAATGTTTATTGAATCTTTCCAAATGCTATTTTAGTTTTCTTGGTTTTAGGCAGATATCCATGGTTTCATTTATCTGAAAGGGTGTTCTTGCTGTCTTGTCAAGCCATACTATTTAAAAAAAAATTATCCAAATTATATCATACTTTTCTACTCAATTAACTTGCGGAATACTTTGCATGTCAGGCAGACACCCCCGACTTGACACCTTGGAGTAGGCTGAAGTAGCTCCACCATCCATAAGCCACATGGATGACAGAGCTGAAATGTTATCAGATGTCCTGAAGATAAACTTTAGTATAGAGAGTTTTCCTCCTTTTCCACCTTAAGCATACCCATAGAAATAGCTCTGCTATTTTCTCTGGCAGAGAAAAACAACATATTTTTATTTAGAATTTGGGGGAAAAAGTTTTTCATCTTAAGTGAAATCTAGACACATTTTTTTCCAGAGATATCAGCACAGTCTGCAGAGTAGATCCAATCTATCAGCTGCCAGTGGGAAATTTGTCTGAGCTTCACAGACTGGGCCATCTCCTAAATTGCTTAGGGCTTCAATTACTCTCTTACATACTCCTTCATCTCTCTCCATTTCTGCCCCCCTCCTCCACGCAATCCCTGCCCTGAAAAATATACATACGGAGTTCATCGAAGTGTGTTTCAATTCCATCAGGCCCTGGCACAGAACAGATGAGTCGTGCCTTGAGGAATGTGCTCCATTTATTTACTAAGCAGCAATGGCCTCCATCATCATTCTAAACCAGAGAAGAGCTGTAAGTTAGGTTGAAATTCTATCTCCATCATGGAAGATCATGGTTAAGGGTGGGACTGTCACTCTCACTCTCAGCACAACTCACTTCACCGGGTTGTTGTTATAACGAACAATACAGAGATAATATGTTCTGCCTACCATATAAATGTCATGGATTTATTTTAAAAAACCACAGAGGCTATAGTTTTCATCAGCAACTTACTCATACTGGAATCAATAGGGTTTAATTTTAGGCTTGCACTGAAATTGGAATATTAGACTCTTTTTTAAAAAAATGTTCCCGCAGGGGAAAACTTTGGGAACAGAGTAACAGAGATGACTGTATGGGAATGGACAGATATTCTAGCTACAGAACAATGTACCAAATATGATAAGAGGTCCAGGGACAATGACAGCAGAGGATTCTTTTACATTTTTGAAAGGATGGATGGGGGAATACAGAAATGTTTAGGGTTATGTAGATTTTTTACGGGAAACTCTCAACTACACCCAGTCCTGTTCTTCTGCACTCACCAAGCAAATGCGTCCAATGCGGGAGTAGACAACTGGGCTCTGTGGAGAATCGGTGGATTTTTCTCGGAAGAAAAAGTATAGCTTGTCATCATTTTTCTCAGCACTGTCTGGGATGAGCTTTGCATGGACAAATGCTGGATCTGCAGGGGGGAGTGAAATCAAGAGCATTACTAGGAGAAAAGAATTGGGTGAATATTCTTTCCAGTCTCCAGAAATTTAGAGCAGTGGTGCCCAAACTGAGCCCTTGAAAGCTTTGGTGTGGCCTCCAGACATTTCTACACATTGTTTTCAAATGTTAATTTGAAGGGGGAATGATGAAATACAGGACTGGAGCCTAATAGCTACATTTTGCCTCATACTCCCTCTGGAATTCAAAGGCCAAATGTGGTCCTCAGCCTAGAGAACTTGCACATCAGGAATCTAGAGAATGTGGGTGCCACGAAGTCTGTACAATTCCTCACCAGCATTTTGATGTCAGGCTTCACCCCACTGAGAAAGGTGCAGAATCCCTCCATTTTCTTTTCATGCTCCAAATCTGCTGTAGTTAAGGCTTGAACTTAGCTTATTGTTCCAGAATACAAAGCACTGCCAAGTTAACTGGCTCGAGACTCTATCAACTGGCAATTTTTCCTAGCATATTACAATGGAACATATTGCTTGCTCTGTTAATTGCAGCTATTTGCCTCACATCTTCTATAGCCTTGTCTGGGACATGATTCTTTTATCTGAAATTAAATTCTCAATTGAAGAGTGATCTAGATTGAAAGAAAGTTGTTGCATGCCAAAGGCTAGGTCCCACTTTTTGGAGCACACATTTTATTTGCAGAATTCTTTGTTGACCTGCAGTGTCTCTTTTGAGTAGCTTGTGTAGGGAAATTAGCTTGAAACATGTGTTCACATACCAGAAATCTGATCTGACTTTTTTTGTGTGCCTTTAAGTCAGTTTTTTATTCCTGGTGACTGCCTGGACTAGTCTCTGCAGTTTTCACATGCAACCTAGAGTCTTGAAGACCAATGCCTCAGTAGACCTGTACTCCTTGAATATATCCAATTCTTTTTTAAAGTAATTGAAATTAGTGACCACAACTATAACTTGTGGTAATGGATACCACAAAGTGGAAGGAAAGTCCGATGCTATAAAGAACAATATTGCATAAGAACCTGGAATGTAAGATCTATGAATCAAGGTAAGCTGGAGGTGGTCAAACATGAGATGACAAGATTGAACATTGACATCTTGGGAATCAGCGAACTAAAATGGACAGGAATGGGTGAATTTAATTCAGGTGACCATTATATATACTACTGTGGGCAAGAATCCCTTAGAAGAAATGGAGTAGCCCTCATATTCAATAAAAGAGTGGGAAAGGCAGTACTGGGGTACAACCTCAAAAACGATAGAATGATCTCAGTTCGAATCCAAGGCAAACCATTCAACATCACAGTAATCCAAGTCTATGCCCCAACCACTGATGCCAAAGAAGCTGAAGATGACCGGTTCTATGAAGACCTACAACACCTTCTAGAACTAACACCAAAAAAAGATGTCCTTTTCATCATAGGGGACTGGAATGCTAAAGTAGGGAGTCAAGAAATAACCGGAATAACAGGCAAGTTCGGCCTTGAAGTACAAAATGAAGCAGGGCAAAGGCTAATAGAGTTTTGTCAAGAGAACATGCTGGTCATTGCAAACACTCTTTTCCAACAACACAAAAGAAGACTCTACACATGGACATCACCAGATGGTCAATACCAAAATCACATTGATTATGTACTTTGCAGCCAAAGATGGAGAAGCTGTATACAGTCAGCAAAAACAAGACCTGGAGCTGACTGTGGCTCAGATCATGAGCTTCTTATCGCAAAATTTAGGCTTAAATTGAAGAATGTAGGGAAAACCACTAGAACATTCAGGTATGACCTAAATCATATCCCTTATGAATATACAGTGGAGGTGAGGAATAGATTTAAAGAATTAGATCTGGTAGACAGAGGGCCTGAAGAACTATGGATGGAGGTTCGTAACACTGTACAGGAGGCAGCAACTAAAACCATCTCAAAGAAAAAGAAATGTAAGAAAGCAAAGTGGCTGACTGATGAGGCTTTACAAATAGCTGAGGAAAGAAGGAAAGCAAAAGGCAAGGGAGAAAGGGAAAGATATAATCAACTGAATGCAGATTTCCAGAGAATAGCAAGGAGAGATAAGAAGGCCTTCTTAAATGAACAATGCAAAGAATTTGAGGAAAACAATAGAATGGGGAAGACTAGAGATCTCTTCAAGAAAATTGGAGACATCAAGGGAACTTTTGTGCAAAGATGGGCATGATAAAGGACAAAAAAGGCAGGGACTTAACAGAAGCAGAAGAGATTAAGAAGAGGTGGTAAGAATACACAGAAGAACTATACAAGAAATATCTTTATGTCCCTGATATCCACGATGGTGTGGTCACTGACCTTGGGCCGGACATCCTAGAGAGTGAAGTCAAGTGGGCCTTAGTAAGCATTACTGACAACAAAGCTAGCGGAGAAGACAGTATTCCAGCTGAGCTAGTTAAAATCCTAAAAGATGATGCTGTTAAAGTGCTGCACTCAATATGCCAACAAATTTGGAACACTCAACAGTGGCCACAGGATTGGAAAAGGTCAGTTTACGTTCCAATTCCAAAGAAGGGCAATGTCAAAGAATGTTCAAACTACGGTACAATTGCGCTCATTTCACATGCTAGCAAGGTTATGCTCAAAACCCTACAAGCTAAGCTTCAGCAGTATGTGAACCAAGAACTACCAGAAGTACAAGCTGGGTTTCGAAGAGGCAGAGGAACTAGAGATCAAATTGCTAACATTCGCTGGATCATGGAGAAAGCAAGAGAATTCCAGAAAAACATCTACTTCTGCTTCATTGACTACACTAAAGCCTTTGATAGTGTGGATCACAGCAAACTGTGGCAAATTCTTAAAGAGATGGGAGTACCAAACCACCTTACCTGTCTCCTGAGAAACCTGTATGCGGGTCAAGAAGCAACAGTTAGAACCGGACATGGAACAACCGATTGATTCAAAATTGGGAAAGGAGTACAACAAGGCTGTATATTGTCACCCTGCTTATTTAACTTATATGTAGAGTACATCATGAGAAATGCCGGGCTGGATGAATCACAAGCCGAAGTTAAGATTGCCGGGAGAAATATCAACAACCTCAGATATGCAGACGATACCACCCTAATGGCAAAAAGTGAAGAGGAAGTAAAGAGCCTCTTGATGAGGGTGAAAGAGGAGAGTGCAAAAGCTGGCTTGAAACTCAACATTAAAAAAACTAAGATCATGGCATCTGGTCCCATCACCCCCTGGCAAATAGAAGAGGAAGAAATGGAAGCAGTGACAGATTTTATTTTCTTGGGCTCCAAGATCACCGCAGACGGTGACTGCAACCATGAAATTAAAAGAAGCTTGCTCCTTGGGAGGAAAGCTATGGCAAACCTAGACAGCATATTAAAAAGCAGAGACATCACCTTGCCAACAAAGGTCCGTATAATTAAAGCTATGGTTTTTCCAGTAGTAATGTATGGCTGTGAGAGTTGGACCATAAGGAAGGCTGAGCGCCGAAGAATTGATGCTTTCGAGCTGTGGTGCTGGAGAAGACTCTTGAGAGTCCCTTGGACTGCAAGGAGGTCAAACCAGTCAATCCTAAAGGAAATCAACCCTGACTGCTCATTGGAAGGACAGATACTGAAGCTGAAGCTCAAATACTTTGGCCACCTAATGCGAAGAGAGGACTCCCTGGAAAAGACCCTGATGCTGGGAAAGACTGAAGGCAAAAGGAGAAGGGGATGGCAGAGGATGAGATGGTTAGATAGCATCACCGATGTAATGAACATGAATTTGAGTAAACTCCGGGTGACAGTGGAGGACAGGAAGGCCTGGCGTGCTATGGTCCATGAGGTCACGAAGAGTTGGACATGACTTAACGACTGAACAACAACAAAATGGATCCATAGCTTAATTACATGCTGTGTAAAGACCTAGCTTTTTCTTAAAGAAAAGGTGTTTGAAGCCCCTGATCATTTTGATTGCCCTCTTCTGCATTTTTTCAGCTTTGTTATAATCTTTTTCAAATGTGGCCACCAGAATTGCACATAATATTCCAGATATGGATATGCCATAGATTTGTATAAGAACATTGCCATGTTGATAGTATTATTTTTAATCCCTTTCTTAGTGACCTCTAGCATGCAGTTTGCCTTGAAGATTTACCTCTGTAAATTAATTCTGGTTTGAATTTTTTCACTTAAAAAAAGCTTTTAAAAATTTCTTTAAGCAATGCTTCATACACCCCCCCCCTCCAAATCTAGACTGCTGTTGGAAAGAATTCCATGTCCATTGCTGTTTTCTGCACTGAAGCACCTTCCTGGGTGCTTGATAGCTGTACCCAAGACAAGTATTTATCTCATCCAACAGAAAAAAATGTTGACACAGTGTTCAGCTGAGTTAAGCAGCTATTCAGCTCTGCAGAAAATGTAGCAAGCAGTATGATTAACTATGCTATAGTTTACTGTGGTGAAGTCCTGAATTCTATTCCTTGTATCACCTCATTTGTAATGTAAAACAAGGAAATGGAGAATTCTTTACTTACAACACAGAGCTTGAAAAGAGTGAATAGGAATGGGTGGGTAATGCTAGTTAAAAGTGCTGAGACAGTGTTTCTCAAAATCTAGGAAACAAAGCCCTCCCAAATGTGTTAGTTCTTCTGTGTTCCCTTGCTGAAACAGAAACCACATCCAGCGCTTCCTTTCCCTTGCATCAGCTTGTTTTCCGTTCAGCTCCTATGCGCACATCCTATGCATTAGCATATAAAAGAAGGTGTCCGCAGTGGCTCAGCTGTGCATAGGATGACTAAGAAAAGAAGAAATGAAGCTTCTTTTCAGATCATATATTACTTCATGGCATGGTTTGGGCTACATTCAGGAAAATGATTATAACATTGTGAATTGATTTGGACATAGCCTGTGTTTTCAGGGAGGTCAGGGGTGTATTGCTATGAGTAAGTTTTATCAACTCTGTAGGTGCTTTTATGAGGGGGCGTGGTGGCTCAGCGGGTAAGACTCCAGGCTTGTCGATCGGAAGGTCGCAAGTTCGGAGGTTCGATACCCTAGCCCTGCATGATGGAGTGAGCTCCCGCACTCGCCCCAGCTCTTGCCAACCTAGCAATTTGAAAGCATGCAAATGCAAGTAGATTAATAGGTACCACTTTGGTGGGTAGGTAACAGCGTTCTGCGTGCGTCATGCCGGCCACATGACCGTGGAAGCCTCTTCGGCTAACAAACGGAGATGAGCACCGGCCCCTAGAGTCGGACACGACTGCACAAATGTGCGGGGGGGACCTTTACCTTTTTTTTTTAGGTGCTTTTATGGACACCTCTTCTCCTATCAGTTGATGATAACCAAAGTTGGGCTATCGCTGTGCCAAGCTCTGAAGTCTTCTATATTGCTGCCCTTCTTTTCACCAGGCTTCCTGCCATGCTGCAAAGGTCATTTCCATCCTTGCCATCACAAAACACTCACTAAACACTGAAGCAGCTTTTGCACCTTCATGAAGAGTTCATGAGCTTTAGTTCAGTCACGACTTCAGTGTAGCCACTGATATGCTACCTTGCTTCATATAGCAAAATATGTATATGTCCTGCCTGGCAATATGCTTTGCTTCCATCACAGTGTGCACACTATGAGATTATTTATAGATTCTGTTCACAGATCGTCTGTCAAAATTTTCCTTTTGGCCAATTGTCAGGAAGTGTAATGTGATCTCAATTAATTAAAGTAATATATTAACACTCTGAAACCATATTTTTGCTATAATCTCTGTGTTCTAGTCCTTACAGCAATTTTCCCATCTTCCTGTCAACAGTAGGTTTCCACAGGATGTTTGGTAGCATCACTTTTTACTTTAATTTTAGTTTATGATATGTTCAGATCAGTTCATGACTTTTAGAACTGGAAACATTTCATTAAAGGATTTTAACCCATGCCAAACAGTGAGAGATGAGTTTGTAAAAAAAAACAAAAAACTCTGTAGCTATATTTGAAGGTGGCATATACCAACACCTTCTTTTCATTCTACATCTAGAATTGTTCCTGCATGTGGACCTGCCCTGAATTTACCAATGACAGAAACTGATGTTTTAAAGCATTTCTTGCATCCTTGCTAAACTGCTACAGTTTACAAGTCCACAGTATAATACTTTTACCAGCATAAAGTAAGAGAGACCGTAGAATTGACAACTATAACGTAAGAACAGTCTAGGACTTGTGAAGACTATAGAGTTAAAAGATGCTAAAAGAAGGGAAAAGCTATAAAATTGCTATAAAACTGAAAACTGAAAAAACCTATTAGCTAAAATTCAAGTGATGAATAAAATATAATAAGATAATATACTGTGCTATCTAAAAAAACTAAAAGAAAAAAGAGCTACTGCAATAGAACTTGTAACGCTGAATATTTACAGATTAGAGATAGCAATATAATAGTCAGGCATATGTTGAGCCTGACTGGTTCTAGCCAGCAGTCAATACCTAGCAAGTTCTGCAGGTTGCTGGGCAGAACTTGGCAACATTATGTGTTATACGGGAATCAGAAAGTAGTGGGAAGATGTAGAATTGGTTTGTATGGCCTGGCAAGCTAGTGAGTGGTGGGTATCTCCGTAAGATGGGCAGGAGAGGAAGACATGCTTGGTGGTTTGCACTTCCCTGGCATTGCAGGGGCAGATATACTCTGGGAAGGGGATCGTCCTATGTCTTCTACTGAATACAGCCAAAGGGAGAGCATTGCAGTGAGCAGACCAAGTCCACTCATTACTGTTTGCTATTGGAGACATGAAATATCCTGGAACCTTGATTATTTAAATGTCCATTTCCAATAAGCTTCACAATTCGTATCAAACATTCCTTTGTATAAGAAACTCTGCCATAAGATTTATGTCACCGCAAGCATACTTGTCAGTTTCAGAAACTTGTAAGGATTTCTAGGAGGCTTGCAATTTGGGGAAGTTTGGTTATTTTCTTCAGAGCATCAGTATTAAGAATTGTCAAGGCATATCGTGGCCCATGGAACCCAGCATTTGCTTACATTGATAGCTCTCTTCAGGTTACTAAAATGACATTCCTCTAAACTTGATACTCAACCTCAGTTTACTCAGCTGTTTTTGCTGTTCCTTAACAGCTGGAGTTGCAACCAACAGGAGGCTAAGATCTTTTCTCATTGGATCCCATTCCATGATGCATGCTGGAGAAGATGTGGCGGGAGATTAAGTGCTCTGGATCAGTTATCAGAAATGACAAGAATACAGACCTGCCCTTTACCATCAACTTTGTAGGGGGAAATAATGCCAGGAACAGCCTGCTTTTGAATTAACAAAAGGGGAGCTACTGTATGTCATGGTCATGGAAGCAAACAAAAGGGGCCAACCAGCTGAAAATAGTTGTATTCCTTCCTGCCCAGCTGGCTAAACAAAATTATATAAAGGTCAACTGTCACTTGGTACAGTAATGACACCTTCAGCAATCTGATTTGCTAAGCCTAAGCAAATGAGCATTTGCAGATCACTGCAATGTGCCTTACATGGGGCTGCCCTTGAAGATCACCCTGAGAGGCTACAACTGATCCAGAATGCAGCGGCCTAAGCAGTGATGGGTGTGGCATGGTATGCCCATGTGACTCTGCTGCTCCACAAGCTGGTTGCCTCTGGGTTTCCTGGTGAATTCCAGGTGCTATTATGATCTATAAGACCTGGATTTTTGAGGAATCACCTATCTTCCATTGTTTCTGCCCATCTGGTAGGATTGGGCAGAGTGGACCCTCTCAAGGTTTCCTCTATTTTTTCAACTATTTGGACCTATGAAGCATGCCTTCTCTGCCGCGGTGCCTGTCCTCTGCACCAGTATCCCCTCAGAGATCCATATGACTCCCATCCTAAAGAAGATCAAAGGAGAAAAGTGTCTGTCACATGAAAGAGGGGTATAGCAGAAGGATATGAAGAGTGTCATGGGAATGGAAACATAATAAAAGAGACCCATAGAGCACCAAGAAGGGAGACTGGATCCAAAGAGTTTGATAAAGGTTCATATCTGAGCCTTAGGAGCAGCTATATATGGATAGATAAAAGAAACCAATCAGAGAAACTTGACATGACTTGGCATGACACCATATAAGGTAAAGTAAAGGTTCCCCCCGCACATTTGTGCAGTCGTGTCTGACTCTAGGGGCCGGTGCTCATCTCCGTTTGTTATCTGAAGAGCCAGCATTGTCCAAAGACGCTTCCGTGGTCATGTGGCCGCATGACACGCGTGGAACACTGTTACCTACCCACCGAAGTGGTACCTATTCATCTACTTGCATTTGCACGCTTTCAAATTGCTCGGTTGGCAAGAGCTGGGGCAAGTGCAGGAACTCACTCCATCACGTGGGGCTAGGGATTCGAACCTCCGAACTTGCGACCTTCCGATCGACAAGCCTGGCGTCTTACCCGCTGAGCCACCACGCCCCTCATGACACCATATACTTTCAAGAAAACAGGTTTGAAGTGTCATGTAGCACATTGTGCATTGACAAAGGGGAATTAAAACTAAGGAAGGAGATTGCTGGGTACTCCCACAAGCCTAATGATATCTGATTAGTGTATCAATCTACTAACTGGTATTTCTTTCTGATAGGAACAGAGTGCAATCAAAAGAAAGTGAGCACAGGAACCCCTCAACTCTGCACATACAGTGTTTCTGCTGCTTTCAAACAGGTTGAAGAAACAAATTCTCCACAATTCAGCACCAGTTCTCTTTCCCACTGTGTGGCATGTACATTGGACTCAGTTGATGAAAACGGTCTCCTTTTCTGTCCTCCCTCACAAGCTCTGCTGTGTTATGCCCTTCACTTACCATTGAGCCAACGGGAGTTGTACTGGTCAGTTCTCATGGCAGTCTGCTTGCCCATAGTGCGGAAGATGGCTGCATCTGTGCCCATGAAGTCAATGTAGACACCAGCATAGAGTTCTTCATCTGTGGGCAAGAGGCAGAAATCAGGGAAAAATAAAAGAGAGCACAATTGTTCCGTTCTGAGCAATGCCTTCTAGAATTTCTTGTCATTATAATCCTGCTGGCAGAGAACCCTGGAAAATGTTGTCCAACTCTTCTGGAGGGCATTAGGGCTGGAAACGTTTAACTAAAGCATACAATAATAAATTACCCTGTTTCCTAAGCTAGGAACAAAGCAAGGGTACTCTACTCAGCCAGAATTCCCATTTACTCGTTCCACTGATTTGCTGAAAGAAAGATAACAAAGGAACCCAGAATGTCTACAAACAGAAGAGAACATTGTCTGGATTCTTCATAGCATTCCATGAACAGAGCAGAAGACTACTGGAAAGCAGCTTCCCCCCTGCCTTTTTCTTCTGTGCACAAGAATTGTGGGTGGCAACCTTGACATGAACTGAATATTGGGAAAGGAAGGATGTTTAGGGGGAATTATTCCCCCGCCCATCTTGTTTGCAAGAAAACAGAAAAAGGAACCCCTTAGACCAGTGTTTCTCAACCTTGGCAGCTTTCAGATGAGTGGACTTCAACTCCCAGAATTCCCCAGCCAGCCATGCTGCCTGGGGAATTCTGGGAGTTGAAGTCCACACATCTGAAAGCTGCCAAGGTTGAGAAACACTGCCTTAGACTCTATTAGTGATGACTTTGGTGTTTCCTATACTGTCAAGAGAAGAAGAAACTGAACCCAAAGTCTAATTTTTCCCAAATGGGAGCAAGCATAACCATGCTGAAGTGTGGGGAGAGGAGATCTTATTAACATACCCCCCTGTTCACAGTTTTGCCCTTAACATGTTAGTCACAGGAATTGCTGCTCAGGTTAACGCTTCACTAAGCAACCTAAATTTTAAATACATGCAGGTAGTAGTACAAGGGAGCATGTACGTCAAAAGGAAGCAATATTGGGCAGACAGATGTGGGAAAGAGCGAGAGTTAAGCACGGAGATTTCCTTATCTTTCCCTGTCCTCAGCTGCTTGCAAAGGTAACCATGCTGAATTCCTATATTTTGAAGGTCACCTTAATTCAAACCGAGAAGTCCTTTAAAGTTTTCATAATGAGCCTGAGCCAAGGTCTGAACTTCTGCCAAGGAATCATAGAGAGAGCAAGGAAAATAAAGGCAGGGAGAAGGCCAGGGGGTGTGGGTGGGTCTTGTTCCACTAACCCCTCACCTCCACTTAAAGACTTTAAACAATCTGTCTTGGGCAAAAAGCAAACGTGTTTTGATTAAGCAGTTTTGTTAAGCAAACATGCAAGTAAAGCACATGTGCACAGAACATGGGGCTTTTCTGCTGCTGCTCCAAGACTCTTAACAGAGGAATTAATAATGAACCAAATGGTATTAACAGAGCTGTTCATCAGGCCATGATCTACTGGCATAGGGGCACAATTCTTGCTTTTCCCAAACTCGGGTCACAGCTGCTGCCAGATTAATTTTAAACTTTGGGGCTTGTCCTGTAAATGGATACCGATGCCTGGACAAAATCAGAGGCTGGCAGGCCATATCAAGGGGCTGGGAGATTTGTGGGAAGCGAGAGCTCTGGCCAGTGCTGGAGCTGACAGTGGGGGGAGTGCGGTGCAGCTGTTGTGCCACTAGTTAGTCTGGGGTTAGCAGGACAGCGATACCACCCCCAATGGTCTCCCTGCTGTGAGCTTATGTAATTCCAGCCCTCCTCCTAAGGAAAAGATCCCTGGAGCTGGAGTTCCCACGTAAGAGATGGAAGGCCCTATGGGAAAGGGCGGTGCCACGTTAGCCAAAGTTCAGAGAATGTCCAAGGTTGGAATCGATCTGCTGGTGCACCAAGCAGAGATGTCTGCATGTGGCAATGGAAGATAAAAACAGAATAAAGCATGTCCACCCCTTCTCTTTCGTATGGCCAAACACACACAAACATGTTGATGATCAAAAGAGGAAGGCAAGGGATTAAAAATGCAGGAGGAAATTATGGCAACTCTATATGATCAATGGGATTAAAGAGGACTCGACATCCTGATGGGATTTTTTTTTCCACTCCACCCTGGTTTTTTTTTTTTTTTTTGGATACCATATATAACAATGCCCAGCTTTTCCTAGCAGATGCCAATAGCACAAAGCAAGAGCTGCAGCAGAAAACTTCAGAAGAGCAGGTGACAAACGCTTTTTCTGGGACTCTACGTCTACTCCCTGCTCCTCCACCACGTGGGCTGCAGCCTGCTTGGTCCTGAAGCAAAGCTCTTACTCCTTACTAGCACAGAACAAGCTGGGAGTGTGAGCTGACTCTCAGGGAGAGCTGCATTTAAGGCTGGCTGGTTAGGGGTCCAGCCTGAGTAGAGACCCCAAAGGGAGCAACACCAAGAGACTGACATCCTGGAGTAATGCAAGGACCTGGTGGGTGTGAAGATGTGTGCATATGGACTGATTGGGACTGCCCTTGGATGACAGCCAGGAAATTAGGATGGGGAGTTTAGCCCCACCTGACCTCCTGGTCAGAGGTGAAATGCTGGGAAGGAGTAACTACGGAGGATATCCCATAGTATCTGCCCAGCTGATCCGATTTGGCAAGGTTGGCACACTCCAGGTTCCTTTGATTAAACAATGCCATCTATTGGAACCCTGGAAGCGCGCCTTCTCTGTAGCAGTGCCTGCTCTCTGGAATGAGGTTCCCTCCAAGATTCGAATGGCCCTCGCCCCACTGGTGTTTCGAAGGGCCCTGAAGACCTGGCTCTTCACCTAGGCCTTTGGTGAAGAAGAGTGAAGCCCTCTTTAGAATGTGTGGGTTGTTATTCCAGTTTTGTTATTCTTGCCATCTTTACTGTTCATTTTTGTTCTTTGTTTTTTCTTGTTTTTAATGTTTTAAACAATTTGTAAACTGCCCAGAGTCATTGGGAGTTGGGCAGCACAATAATAATAATAATAATAATAATAATAATAATAATAATAATAATAATAATAATAATTCTACTCTGTCTGGTAGATGCCTAATACAAATGGTTCCTGGTAGTTTTCCTGACTTTGATGCTGGACTCGGGATTCCTTTGTGTGTATGTTTATGCATATGCATTTACATTTATTTGTACACACAAACACACACACAGATATCCTTTGAAAGTATTAATTGACTGTTAAAGCATGTCTCATAGTGTGGGGACGCAGGGTGTGCATTTACAGAACCTAGCGTAGCAATCAGTAGAGGTGGGGAATAAAAGATTTGGCACTGAGTGGCCAGCAGACCATTACAGTGCAGGGGAAAACAGAATTGTAAGAGCTATTTCTCCTTCAGATGGCCTTCTCAGCTCTCACGCCTTGGACTATTATTTGAAGCCCTCAAAGGTTGTGGTCTTATTCCTCTATAATACCAGGTTGGCTCAAAATCAAGCAAAGATCATCCATGAGATGGCATGGGTGTAATGCATAAGAACAGTATCTCCTTTAGCTTATGAGAACTGGTGCATATTTAATGTAAGTATCTCAGTCTTGGGACCAGGGACGGATTTGGGATTCTGTTAATGGATTTTCTACCTTGCTGTCTAAAGGAATCCCTGGCTGGGCTGAGAGAGCTGGTCTTGGAATTGGTGTTGGAGACCCCTAGGCTTATAATGCTGGTGGATTTCAATATCCATTATGAGGCTGGTTTATCTGGAGTATCTCAGGAATTCATAGCAGCTATGACAACTATATGCCTATCCCAATGTGTCACAAGGTCAGCACACGATGCTCGCCACAGACTTGATTTGGTATTTGGTTCTGGTCAGGGAGGTATTCCATGGGTGGAGATTAGTTTTCTTCATTGCCATGGACAGAACACCATCTGTTTTTGACCAGATTAGTGGCTTTATCTCACCTCTATAGGAGCAGTGGACTTATAAGGAAGATTTACCTGAAAAGGTTATTGGAACCAATTGGATTCCAACAGTCATTAGAGGAGTTTGGGGCTGATTCTATCAGTGACACTATCAAGATCCTTGTTAACACCTGGAATAGGGAGTTTGCTAGGGCCCTCAACACAAATGCTCCTTAGCATTCCAACTCCACCAACCTGCTTCAAGAATGGCCCCATGATACAGTACGTGGATGATTGCAGGAGCTGAAGCAGCAAAGTAAATGGCTGGAGCACTGGTGGAAGAAGACCTGACTTGATTATTTAGTGTTCTGCTAATAAGCTCAGCAAAGAAGCAGGTCATTTCTAAGTGCATTGCTTCTGCAAGCTCATGGAATGTTGAGTCACTTTGGGTTGTGAGGGGGCTATCTCCCCCTTCCTTCTCCCAGTGTTGTTTTATTATTTAACCATCTGAGAGTTGTTGTCATGCTTATTATTATTATTATTATTATTAATTTCTGGGCAAAATACAAAGTGCTGATCATTAACTTTAAAGGCCTATATTGCTTAGGTCCAGGATATTTGACAGAACATGTCCTTCTATATTTACCTCCATGCTTGCTGAATTCTCTGGGAAGGTTCACCTCATCTGGTGGTGATTCAAGGTAAAACCTTCACTGTTGCCAGTCCTGTTCTTTGGAATATACTTTGTGCAGTGTGGAGGGGCCCAAGATCTTTATTAGCTTTTACAAAGTTTGTTCATAGTCACCTTTTAAAATTAGGTTTTTACTCTTATTGTTGTTGCTAATTATTAGTTCTTTTCATTGGGTTTTATTGCCATTTTAACTGTTTCTAATGCTTTGATTGTAAATGTTTTCATTGTAAACTGCTGAGAGACTTCAACAACCAATGGTATATCAAGTTCACTTAATTAACAAATTAATTATAGCAGAATAATAGTTGATAATTCAGTGTCATATGTCAATGGGAGAAGCAATCCCTTATTTAATAAGTGAAAATGAATGAACATAATCTGAGTAACTTTCGCTCCATTTCCTTGTAAGAATTCTCAGGAACTCATTGAGATAAAGAATGTTACTGCCAACTTCTTAGGTGCCTTTAGATTCTAAAGTTTTGTGGCTCCTTCAAATGCAAGGAGGTACCACAGTATCCTTTTAGGGGTTTTTGTTGACTAATATAATACTCACTAGAAAGACTGACATCATACAACCAAGAAACTCACTTATTAATGCTGACACTGTGTCCACCTTCGGGTCATATGAGCATTTCCCTTTGCCTGACTCCAGCTTCTCTGGCTCTAAGTAGAATATATAATCCTGGAATAAAAGGAAAGAGATGGATATACCATGTATGTTATCACACACCTTTATTCTGGATATCTCCAACCACATAAGATATAAGGCACTGCATAAATGAATTACAGAATACAAAGATACCTTTTCTGGGGTAGAATATTCACGCAATACAGTTACAAACACTTGGATTTAGGCAGTTCTGGCCCATAATATGTCTGCCTCCTCAAAGTGGCCTTGAACCATGCATGATAGCTAATTCTGAGTGGGGAGTACATCAGCTCACCATACAGAGCAGACGCTTCCACACCACCACCATGGCATGGTGTCCTTTTTAAATGCTATTTTTGTTTGAGAATGGAGAAAGACACCTAACCACGCTGCAAGCTTAAACAAATGATTCACCCCACAAAAGACAGCTTTTGCCCCATTCATTTTAAAGCAGACTCCATGTTTTGAATGTTCCATCAGCATTGGCCCAGAAGGTCCAATGGCAGCAAGAGAAGTTAGAACAGGCATTGTTCTTAATGCATGGTGTAAATGGCCAATTGGGAGCATTTTCTCAGATGCTCTTAGGTCAGAGCTTTCCAAACTGTGTGTCGCAACACGTTAGGGTGTTGGCTGCAGTGTCTGGGTGTGTCGCGGCTGCTGCTGCTGCCTCCGAGCCCTGCCAGGATTCCGCGCAGGTCCTAGTGCCTGCCTTGTGCCTTGCTGCCTCCAAACCTGCTGTGATTCCGCGCAGGTCCTAGTGCCTGCCTTGTGCCCTGCTGTAAGAGTGTGTTGCGAAATTATGCCCTGCTGTAAGAGTGTGTCGCGAAATGATGCATGTCTAAAAAGCGTTTCACCAACATGAAATGTTTGGAAAGCTCTGTCTTAGGTCATTCTAGCAAGTGCAGCGCTGTCACGTGCGATGGTTCTGATCAGTATTCCAGGTGTGTCTCACAAGAGCCACAGCACAGCCCTCCCCACCACTTTATTTTTGAAATATCATTCAAGCCCCCAAGTATCTGTTTTACATTTGAGTTGCCAAAATAACACTTTTTGGCCCAAATAAATCTGTTTGTGATAGAAAAAAGGAATTGTTAAAATGATGTTTTCCACCAGCTTTTCCTGCATGCTGATATGTTACAAGACATTGCATGCAAATCATACTTCTAGAGCTCACCGTCTCATGGACTCCTCACACATCACATTCAAGGCAAAGAGCAGAAACGTCTCCAAGGAAGCCCATTTTTTTCTGTCATCTTAACCTGCTATATCATATTTTTCAGACCATTGGCAGGCGTGCAGAATTTTTCATTGCTTATGAGCATTCAGTGGAGAGAAATAACTGCGCTGTGCAAACATTGGAGGAAAATGTTTAGTTACCCCAAATTAGTCTTAAGTGACACCCATCCACATATGGGAATGTTTAAGTAACGCAGTGACACTGTTTTTGACAGTATTGGAGTTGGTGCTGAAATGTAATCAGGATATATTAAACTGAGATAAATGTGAATATGGCATGAGTCATATCTCTCAACTAATCACTTCAGGGACCTTTGGATAACCATTAGTTGTCTTCTAACAAGCTACATCTTTTCCCTGGTATGAAAGAACACTTAGTACCAAATCTATCTCACTTTCCTCTGGAGATACTCAAGAGCAGGCAAACCTTGAATTGGGTTGATAAGATCCAGACATTAGATGTTAGGCTGAAAGTTGCAGAATAAATGGAATTAATTACTTCCCAACTCCGAAATGGTATGTTGAGATTCACTTCTGCCCTTTTTAAGGGGTTGCTGGAAAAGTCAGTAGGTGCATAAAGATCCATGCAAATGTCCTGCCCAACCAGGATGGTAGAATTCACTTTTGGGAAAAGCAGCATCCCAGGAGTAGGTCTTGTTAATAAATAGTTAGGAAATCACTGCTTTACTGCATTTGGAACCATCCAGAAACAAAAGACAAATGCTCTGAAAAAGTTCAGAGGCATTTTGTGTTTTGATAGCTTGATAGACACATTTGGCATTACACTTAATATAACTCTTTTAATTCTCACTGATTTCAGAGGAAGATTATTTGACCCATCTTGAAATAAATAAGACAGGGACATCATTATTTTACATTATTAATCTCTTGGGGGAAATACATATTGAAAATGTTAAAATAAATTTTCTCAGAAATATTTACAGAGACATTTTAAAACAAAAATAAATTCAAAGTCAGTTAAGAAGCACAATTAGACCTTTATTAACCATGAAAAATGTGGTTTGCAACATTTTTTCCATGGTTTACAACATGTTTTTCCGTATTCTCTAGCCAAAAATTCAAATTTAAGCAGGTAATCAGGCACTGTAGCGATAGTGTTCAAGAATTGTGGCTATTTGTTAATAGGTAATTCTCACAAAAATAAAAGTGGGAGCTTCTTAGGGTCTTTATTTTCAAACCAAAAAATGGAAATCATACAGTAATTGTTTAATAGCTTTGTCCTAAGGTAGAAGGAGCATGAGGGGGAATATGAGGTACATGGTTAAAATATTATTAATTATTATTGGGTTTCTCTTTTTGACAACATTCACATCACTAGGCTTTAGTATAAATGCCGTCTTAAAGAGGGATTTGTCTAGGCAAAATAAACTGTGGCCCATCTTTCCCTGATGAATTGCTAAAGTCAGCGATTTTCAGCAGATTGGGCTGAGTCAGTGTGAGCAACATAAGGGACATCTGTTGGGATGAATGAACAAGATGAAAGAATAGATGTGACTATGCCTATAAGGAATTGGAGAGAATATAGTCTCATTCGAGCCCCAAATGCCAAGTAAAGTTAGCCAGGTTACAGCCCAGATACATCGAAATATTCTCAGAAATTCAGATAGACAGAGCTTTCAAATAATGGCAAGAAAGTGCAGGGATCCTTTTTTTCCCTTGGGGCAAGAACAGTTGAAAGATCACCTGGCCATACATAGGATATTAAGTTCTTCTAAGGGCCTCCCTTCTCTATCTGTCCTTTTCTAGTAAAAAATGGCAGAACAAATCTTTTCAGGGGGACTCCTTTTAAAGCCCTTTTAATTTCTCTCAGCACTAAATAATTTTATTTCCCTAAAAGTTATGATATATACATATATTTATATACACACAAGTGTATGTGTGCATCCATGTGTGTGTAAACACTTCTATCTATCTAAACACACCAACAATGTTCTATGTATTTTCTTATATTTTAATAATAGAAGTCTCCCCAACTTGTTGAAAGGTGGAATATGAATATCTAAAGAAACATTCTGTTCGCTTTAAAGTACCACATCTAATGCCTTCAGCAGCCCCCCCTAAAAAAATCAGTCAATCTTTGTTTAAAATGTGTTCTTTAAATTCAGTTTAGGACTTTGTGAACTAAAATGTTACAAAATAACGTCAAGACTTGAAATTAACCTGTTCAGGCAAATGTTTGAAAGTTTAGATTTTATTGTAGAATGATTTAGTCATGGAACTGTTTGATATTATGGCCAAAAGAATCTGTTCAGCCTTAGCAAGCCCCGTTGTGTAGCACTACATACTCAGTGTGAACTTTTCAGTTGCATCACCTTGAACTCAATGTAGAAATCTATTGCCAAATGTAAGAAGGGCAAAGGATTTTCATCACGTTGAAATCCAAGAAGCAGCATATTAGGAATGGGATGTCATGGCCTGTAGTACTGGCAAGTAATTTTAAACCCCAGACTAAATGGTCTTACACAGTTTCCTCCCTCCCTCCCTCCCTTTTTCTAGCAGCTAAAAAAATAAATAAATAAATTAGAATCTGTAATTGTGTTTGTGTCCAGCTGGTTTATCCCCCAAAGAAAAACATGCTATGGCAAACAGCACCCTCCCCCTTGGATCTTTCTCTCTTCATACTGTTAACAGGCACCCAGTCCACACCCCTGGCCTCCCATCTTCAGCATGACCTTGATCCTTCCAATCTACTTGCAACTTACGAGGCAGCCTCTCTTCAGTTCAATGTTTGCTTGAAATAACAATCCCATGTGTCTGCATTTCAAGTGGCTGGATACAGGAACTTGTCCTGTATGCTAATGTCAAAAATCCTGAGATTGATTTCTTGACGCAAGTCTTAGGTGAGCCTGGGGAAGGAGGAGTTAGTTTGAGAGAGGAGACGCAAGGAGAGGCTGTACAGGAAGCGCGCTCATTGCTTGATGGGCGTGTGCGTGTCTTGGCAACGCTTGGCCCTCCCCCTGTTAGTTGCTTGTTAGGTGCATGCCAGTTGGAAATGAAGGTTAGAGAGCCCAGGCTCGGGCATGCTAGGGAAGGAGCCATTCTGTCCTTGGGGAAGGACAGGGCAGAGCGCAATTCCCACCTTGCGTTCCACTGGAGACGGGCGGAGGGAGGAGTCAACTGCTCTACTTCCCCGTCCTCCCTGCTGGATGGACTGGTTCAGCTCAAAAGCCTGAGGAGAGGAGGAGCAGAGAGTTAGCACTGGCAGCATCATCTGCCAGAGAAGCAGGAATGGCAGGGTCTGGCCGGAGAATGCAGCATGCAGAAGCTTCACTATCTCTGTCAAGTACACATACTGTATTGATCACCACTGAGACCAAGATCTTCTTCAGAAATAGTTATATCCTCTCTATGATCTGAGTGGGATAGCAGCTATTTGATCCCTCCAGAAGGCTATTGGATTGACTTCATCTGGAGAACGTCATACCTGGGTGGCTTCTACACTGAGAAGGTCTGAGGCATCTTAACTATATTGCTGAGGTTGTAGAACTAGAAAGGTTTGGCCACATAGCTAACAAATATTTAACATTTTAATCGGCACCTGGGGCTCCAGATGTTGCTGAACTACAACTCCTGGTCAGCATGGTCAATGAGTAAGAGCTGTATGTCAGCAGGGTTTGGTGGGCCATTGACTTGGTTTTTATTATAGAAGCATAAACTATGGTTAAGGGTGGAACAAGTATGAAGCAAAGATTTTATTTCCAATAGTTACTGTGCTTTTTGTTTGGTTCTTGGGGAGAAAAGGTCCTTTGTGGGAAGAAAAGACTGGAGCATTATCATTTTTTAAAATGGTACTTCTATTTTTTCATCATTTGGTTGCAATCGAGAGTCATAGCAGCAATATGATATCAGAAACCTGTAATAGAAAATGGTCAAGTGAGGTCTGCATTAAAGTTAAACTAGGCAAACCTTTGAGGAAAATGATTATGAGAAGATAGCATAATGGTGAAAATGTTTTCCACAGCTATACAAGCAGTTTCCCTTTGTACCATTTTTAAGGATCAGTGATATCTAACACCAGCAAGTTGAAGCAAAATGCAATGAAAAAAACCACAAACTATTACAGGTGTGCTAAATGGCAAAGATAAGGCTGACATTACATATATTGGTAGGGATGTCCCAGGCCACACCGGATGGAAGTTATCATAGTATATAGTCCCATTAACGTCAAAGATGGTGTTGCTTATCTGTTAATTGAAAACATGTTAACAACAGCAGAACCTCTGGTTGCTGGGAAATAAAACTTGGAGAAGGTTCTATTAATAGTGCAGTAAAACCTGACATGCTTCCAGACTGTAAAAGTGACAAATGATGTGCAGAATGCAAATAATCTTTTAAAGACATACTTTCAGACAACTTCAATGACATTTCCCAAGATGCTGGATCAATTACCGTAACATAAGGCATAATTCTGTGCATTCCTGGGATTTAAACTCTATTCAGCACAATGGCAGTTCATTGCTAAATAAATATGCTTTGCATTGGGTTATATGTAATAATATGAAGTACATTTAATTTTCTTACAATTTTTCTCCTCTCTTACACCATTCTATTATTCTATTTCTTTGATGTCCATTTTAGAAGCCACAGATATGAAATAAAATCAACATGATTTATTCTGATACATAATTTGCCTAATTAATCAATCACCAGATGCCCATTTTTAAATTCTGCTACAATTCTTTCTTCAACTTTTGTGGTTCTTTTTAGATGAGTTTCATATTATCTTTTTCAAAACTTAAAATTCCATCTCCATATCAGAAACACAGCCTTCCTTAATTTCTACCTTCCAGGGACTTTATATTACAATCATCCTCATGGTTGGGCATGATGGACATGCTGTATTGGAAAAACTTTTGTAAAACAGGTGTATTTTCCATGATAGATGATCAAATTTCTAAAATAGCTATGCATCCATAAACCTTTGCATACACTTCTCCCTTATTCACCCGCGTTTCAGAGTTGTAACCATTACAGAAACGACACTGGTCCTCTGGCTCACCCCAGCTGCCAGTGGACAGAAGACAGAGGTGCATGGACCAATGCCAGAAATCTCTCACATCCTTTAAGCATAGAGAAAGAATATCCTAGTGCACAGAAATGGTATGTACATTTCCTAGTACATACAAACAGAAACATCCATGACTGTGCATTTGTTAGAACAAGGCTCTGGGATTTGAACTATGCAGCCAAACCTAGCATAGAAATCCCGACTGCTCCACTTGCTTAAAGAAGTGTTAGCATTGGCTGGAGAATGCCTGTATACCCATTTGTTTGGATGGACTTGATCTCTGCGTAAGACTCTTGTCTTTGAGCTAACAAAAAAGGTAATCCTCAGTCCTGAATTTGTAAACATTTTCTTAAGTAGGTATTTGAATCATTTCCAGGAAGACTTCCTGTAATGATGATAATGCGCACAGCTTAAGCATGGATACATTTTTGAGACCCATAAAAGTAGGGGGCTCATTCTACCTGCAGTATTTTACCATAAGGGGGAAAATAAGGTTAGATTAAAAATGAAAGTGTTTTCCAGGTGATGAGGGATTTGCCACAGCAAACCAAAAACAAACTTAAAGCAGAATAAGCAACACTATGAACACTGATTTACTGAGCCAAACCATTCTCTAGGAGAGATACAGTATTTTTATTTGGTTTTATGTAAGGTTCATTCTTTGACTAAGAACTTTGCTTCTCTATGGGCAGGCTGTCTCAAGATCCACTAGTTCCAAAGATCTATAGGTGTATAGAAAGACACCTGGTAGGTGGGACAAAGCACTGTTATAATCGGAGTCATTGATCCCAGCAATTGTGAGAGCAAATGCTGCAGGTAAGATCTATAGGACCCAAATATGAGATAAATGTCTAATATAAATATAAACAGCGAGAGACAGTCCCATGATATATGGGTGGGAAGAGGTCTGTATTACATAGTTATAGTGCACCCATCTCCAGTTCAATTGTATTTGGGTCCTGGTAATGGGCAGCAAAGATGATTTCCAAACCCTTTCTTGAAAAGAGAAGTTTGCTCCACAAACCTGAAGAAAAGCCACACAACAAATGCAGCACTCCAAATATCTTTGCAGCAACCTTTCATTAAAAGAAATGGTAAAAAAATATCAAACATATCACACTAGATGGCTGTTGTGGGTCTTCTGGGCTGTGTGGCCGTGTTCTGGAAGTTGTGGTTCCTAACGTTTCGCCAGCATCTGTGGCCGGCATCTTCAGAGGGCAGGAACACAGACAGAAGCAAACTCTCTGTCTGTGCTCCTGCCCTCTGAAGATGCCGGACACAGATGCTGGCAAAACGTTAGGAACCACAACTTCCAGAACACGGCCACACAGCCCGGAAGACCCACAACAGCCATCGAACTCCGGCCGTGAAAGCCTTCGACAATACATATCACACTAGGTCTGATTCTGTGGTATATCAGTAGTCATGAGTACTGAAACATTACTCTAAATTGCAGTTCCTGAGTTAATGTTGCTGGATTTATTAATGGGCTCCACTTCATAAGATTCTCAGCATGGACTTTTTAAAGGGTTATATTGGATAATTGATCTCCAACTATAAGTAGTATGGAAGCCACATCAAGCTTTGAACTTACTTTCTAAGAAGTGAATGATAGGGAGAATGGTTCAATACCTCCATTTTAAAGAGGACAGTCTAAATCGCAACAAGAATAAGAATGATCTCAGCTAGTATTTACTTTATCCCTATCACCTATCCTACATATTTGCCTCCTTTTTCTCACTTTACAATAGCCACTGTAAAGTTGTAAGTACAGAGAGAAACTACAACTGAGGAGATTCAGGTTTATATCTTCATTTATCCATGGGGCTGAGTCAGTGACTTTAGGCTAGTGTCAAATCCTAGAGATTATCCCTATTCCAAGAGGAGAAATTGTTGCATAATACCTTAAGCCAGGGCTTTCCAAAGTTTTCCCGCGGTGACACACCAACCGCCCTTGGTGTGTCGCCGCGGGAAAACCCGGAAGTCCCGCCGCCACGGCAGCGCGCAAAAAGCCGGAAGCGCTGCTGCCGCTTTCGGTCTTTGCGCGCCGCCGCGGCTGTGGCACCTTCGGATTTTCATGTGTCGCCGCGGGAAAACCCGGTGCGGGCGGGGGTGTGCATGGCGGCGGCAGCCTCCGCTAAAACGCGGAAGCACCGATGGCGCGTCGGTGTCGCCGCCACCGCCGTGCACGCCCCCGCTGCCACTTCCGGGTTCTGTGGCGACACAGCCGACTGTGTGTGGCGACACACTTTTGTGTCGCGACACACAGTTTGGAAAGCTCTGCCTTAAGCCTTTGGGGTTAAACACGGGGCACAGATGCAGGCTCACTCTCAATGCTCAAAGCCAGAAGTCAGTCTCTGATGGTTTGTTGAACATACAGTAATTTTCCCCCACCAGGGTCTATGGGAGTGTAATCTGGGGTCTGCTCTTCTAGCGTAGGCTGAGGCCAAGTCCCGATGCTTCCCTACTCCCAATCCGGCTGCAGTTCTAGCCATATGCTCTGACATCACCTCACCTGTGCTTTGCGGCCCCGGTTGACAAAGGTGCAGACAGGATTATATGCGCCAGTGCCACAGACATACAAATGTGTTCGATTCCAGGGCTGGATAAGTCGGATGAAGTTCCCACACTCACCCTAGAAGACAAATGGAACATTACCTTAAGCCTCCTACAAAATTGTATCCACTTCAAGGAGGGGAGGGGGGTAATTCCATCCTCTCTTCACCATGACCCAGTGAAAGATTCAAACGTACAAGGCCTGCTGCAGGAAATTGCTTTGCTGTTAAAGAAATCTCCTTGTGCAACAAGCAAGTCCTAAGGAAAGGTACCGTATGAGCATCGAGTGGTCACTGCAGCGACACTTAAGATTGAGCAGCTAAGGCCTGATGCTCTTTGAGTATTAGCAAGCGTACATTTTGAAGCATGTTTTCCAACGAAATTTTGGATGTGCCTCCAAGGCAATTTTTCTGCATGCCCTATATATGGTGTGCACTCTCTCTTTTTTGAAGAGGTTTGATTTAATTCCCCCTCCAGAGCCAACATTCCTTTGTCATGGCTTATGCTACAGCATATCTGTAGCTGAAACGGACTATAAATGGTGCAGGTCAAAGCTTTCCTTCTTGTCCTTGGCCAATTTTTCTAAAGTCTGAGAAAAAAATAGTTGTACAATTCCAGAGAACTATCTCAGTGTCACGATGGCAAATGCCAGACTCTTGTCCCTGCTTATTTTCAGACCCAAGGAAAAGGACCTGAATACAAAGGCATGAAAAGAAAATCCTTCTAATGGACCCAAAAGAGGAGTTTCTGGTTTTTCTGGTTCAGGGAAGAAGGAAAAGAGCTCCAGTAAAGCTGGCTCTGGCTCCCTGCTCTTTAAACCAGTATTTTTCAACCTTGGTAACTTTAAGATACCAAGATTTGGACTTCAACTCCCAGAATTCCTCAGCCAGCACACAATTATATACATAATTAATAATTAAATTATATAAATAATTTAATAAAAATAAATGATGCATAAATATATTACATAAATAAATAAATCTTTGGCAAGGGAGAATGAGACCCCCTTGCTTCATTCCATCTGCTCGGTGATTCTTGCCATCTTGTATCTTTTATCAGTTTTATTGTAATTATTTTGATTGTCATGAGCCGCCCAGAGTCATTGGGGGTCAGGCAGTATACAAGTTTAATATATTATTATTATTATTATTATTATTATTATTATTATTATTATTATTAAATCTGCAATGAAGCCTAAGTAGGGAAGCTAGTGCCCTGTTAGTAATTTTTCACCTTCTTATTTAATTTTCCTCTTTTAGGACAAATGTGATGCTTGTTGGCAGCTTGATGGCACTGTATTTCAAGATAGTGAGGACCATTCAAAAACCTTCTGCGATGCCTCATTCAGAAGGAGAAACTGATGATTAGACTGGCTGTGCTAATGTACTGGATCTGTTAGAGCAGTAATTCTCAAATCTCAGTAACTTTATGATGTATGAACTTCAACTCCCAGAAATCCCCAGCCAACATACTGGGGGATTCTGGGAGTTGAAGTCCGTACATCTTAAAGTTGCCAAGGTTGAAAAACACTGCCTTAAACAGCATGAAGGGCTTGGAAACCTCTTGCCTAGTGAAACTTATACTGAATAGTTATTTGGTAAGTGATAATGGAGAAGACCAGAGACTAAGCAGAGAATTCCCAGCATGTTGTTAAGGCCTAAGCTTATTATTTAACTGGATCTAGGACCAGGAATGGAGCATAAAGCAGTGGTTCCGAGCACAGAGACCCATTTCCTCTTCACAGCTCATGTTTCCTCTTTGCCTCATGCCTCAGTCTGGAGGATCTCAGCTGGAGCCAAGGGTAATAAAGTTCAAGAGGAAGGGAAATATGCAAGCAAATGCAGTTTCCTTTGCTCAGGGAGTTTGGCTCTTCTGAAATTAAGCCTCAAACAGTAGCAGCTGAGAAACCTCAACAAGACAGAGTTCAAGGACAGTGGGCCAAAAGGCTAGCTAGGCCTTGCAGGAAACAGCTTGGTAACCTCTGACCTTGCTTCCTTCTACTAAGAAAAAAAAATCAGTATGCATTACTTCCAATGAACTGGCTCTGGCTGAACACATTTTCCCAGTCCCTGCAATCTACTGCTGATAAGGCATCTTCATCTTATTATGTTCCACGCACAGGAGTAGAAAATATTTTCATCCACAAGGGCCACAGAAATCGCCAGGTTGGGGCTCATGAGCTACATTTATTCACATGCACTGGCACATAGTACACACCAACATATCCATCAGCTGAGCAAGGTTGCTGGGAGAGGACACTAGTCCCTCACGAGTTATCCTACTGTAGGTTGCTGTCATTACCAGCTGAAAACCAGGGATTTCTTTCCTGCCTTCAGACAATCTTCTGACCTGCTAGTATCTGAGCAAAGTGGGCAAAGTTCCTGGCAGCTTTCTCTACAACCCCAGGTATCCAAGGACTGCATGAAGTCAATTATCTATAGGTTTATTTATTTATTATTTGGATTTATCACCACCCATCTCTACCACAGTAGACTCTTTCCATCCTGCATTAATCTGTTAGCAGTGGCTGTCTTCAAACCAAATGCCTAAACCACCAGCGTTAGCCCTGATTTTGTCTTCTTGTAAAAGATATTGGGAAATGCAGATGTACAACTGCGGTCAATTCTTGTGTTCATGACATTATTTTATGCCAAGGGATAGAACCCCAAACAGTTCTGGGCAAACTTTTATACAAAATATATATATATATATATTGTATAAAAGTTTGCCCAGAACTGTTTGGGGTTCTATTTATAAATAGAATTTATATAAATTTAAATTCTATTTTTATTTATTTATTTATTTATTTATTTATTTATTTATTTTTCGAATTTATGACCGCCCATCTCCAGGACAGTGGAATCTTTCCCACCAATCAGTAGAGAACAATCAAAGTTGTGCTGTGATTTATGGTTCATAATATGCCTACACAGATACAAATATTGGGGCCCAAACTATCATAAAACCCTTGCGTGGATAGTGCAGAAATTACCTAAAATGGTCCAGAAAGGCCACCTTTTAGCAAACACAGTAGTCAATATGTCTATGAAGGTTCTCAGTCATCCAGGTGGAACAGTCTGTGGCTTGAATCATGTCAACTGGATTTCTATTTTCTTAGTGGAAACGTTTCACTCCTTATCCAAGGAGCTTCTTCAGTCTGAGTAAAGTTAGTAAGGGAATCCTTAAATATTATTTAAGGATTCCCTTACTAACTTTACTCAGACTGAAGAAGCTCCTTGGATAAGGAGTGAAACGTTTCCACTAAGAAAATAGAAATCCAGTTGACTTGATTCAAGCCACAGACAGTAGTCAATAGAATTCTATTATTAGCTGTCACCTAGCGTACGTCATGCCGTCCACATGACCGTGGAAGCGTCTTCGGACAACGCTGGCTCTTCGGCTAACAAATGCAGATGAGCACCGGCCCCTAGAGTCGGACACGACTGCACAAATGGGGGGGGGGGAGCCTTTACCTTTTTAATGTATCTGAACTATATGACTGGAAGGGTGAGTAAACAGGAGGTGGGACAAGGCAGGGAAAGGTGACAAAACATAGTCAGCACTTGCTCATCTTGTTGTCTGCCTGAAAACCTTGTGGAGGTGCGAGCGATACCCCTCTTGAGAATATGGTGATTTTCTGTTTTAAAGATAGGTGAGGATGAACCTCCAGCAACTTCTCCTGCATGATAATAGGACTTCTCCATCCTGAACTCTTCTATGAGCTGGAGGATAACATCAGAAGTACTTACATTATTGTTCTTCCCTGACAGTACACATTCGTCTATCCTTTGCTGGGATGCAGGCCAGTGGATCTGCCAAGCGAAACAACATCCCACAGTTACCAGTCTAATTTCCCATACTCCCTTCTTAATCCCAGTCCCAAACCAGACAATATATTGAGTTGGCAATTTTTCATTAGAAATCACTTGGGCTTTTTCAATATAATCGTTTTGGAGGCCGGCAGTTGCATCACCGTACTGTTTATTCCAGGTGTGTTTCTTAAAGGCAGCACCTGGGGTGGTGGTGGTGGGGAAGATATTCCAGAATAACATCTTGGGAAAAATAATTTACCCCATTCTTTTGACTGTGAAAAAAAATAACCTATTTATCGGTGGGTGCGATGTGCCATGTGGTTGTTCAAGAATCATAGCAATGGATTAAGTTCTCAGAGTAATAACAAGAACAAGTACATACACACATACAGACTTTAAAATGATCTAGTTTTATATTGTTTCATAAATAACACTAGTTGAGAAGTGAAGAACATTTAATCATTTAAAACATTTTGCAGGAATGCTCATGTAACCCAGTTTGAAAATGCACAAACATAAGCAATGTTTCTCACACTCTGTTAAGGCTTCATCATTTTGTGACCTATTTTGTATGAAGAGCCAGTCTGGTGTAGGGGTTAAGGCACCAGGCTAGAAACCAGGAGGCCATGAGTTCTAGTCCCACTTTTGGCCCAAAGCCAGCTGGGTGACCTTGGGCCAGTCACTCGCTCAGCCCTAGGAAGGAGGCAATGGCAAACCAAAACTGCAGGGACTTGTCCAGGCAGCCTCCAGGAGTCAACGTTGACTTGAAGGCACAAATATATATAGTTACGAATTCTTGAATGGGTATATACATTATTTCTCTCCATCTGCATCTCTCTCCTGAGTTCAAAACGGAAAATGATCCTCCAATGGAGTCTTTTCTGACCAAACAGCCTGCACATTACCTGCTGAGCTTTCCTCTTAGCTCTACTGCATTAACTATGATTTCATAGCATTAGCAATCATAAGTAAAAGGAGAAATAGCACAATTGGTAGCTGAACTTTTAAAAGAATGAATATTAACATGTAGATGTGCATACCAGGATTGGAAAAGAGGGAATCTACTTAGTTGAATCAGGAAAGGCTAAATGATGCTTCTGGACATGAATGGGCCTCTAGATATCTGTCTTGGTGCCCACTTGCCTCCTTGTTTTAACATTTTAAAAAGTTTTTTTTTAAATTAAAATAAGCAAGAAGCTGGCAAGCTGCAAAGCACTAGCTTCTTGCATCATTTAGGCCTTTTGAGTCACCTTTTGAACAGCTAAATCTCTCATGGTAACCATTTTGAGGGTGTACCCACCATGCTCCCCAAATTCCAAAAATGCCCCTGGGCCTGAGCAAACAGGCAAAAACATAAATAAGCAGTAAATAGTGATGTGGCACAAGAGGTGCCTGTCAGAGTTTGTTTACCACTTTTGTTTTATATTTGGTAGACTAATCTTACTTTGAGTGACCTGGGGAGAAAGAAATAAGCCTGGCCTATTGAAGAAACAAAATACCAAAAAAGCAAAACGAACCCCTTCCTAAAAGATCAAAGGGTGATCTGGACAAATATTAATGTTTGTTTAATATTTTCTTCATTGCTAATTAAGCTCTATGCATTAAACACTAGGAAAAATTGATATATCAACTGTGGAAATGTAATTTTAAAAAAGCAATCCTGTTTTCACCTTACTTTTCGACAGAGACTCATTTGCTTCAATATCTACTGTATCTACTGCAATTTCAGCACAGTTAATCCCAGAGACATTTTGTTCCCCATCAAACAGAATTTCCCCCTGCCTGCTCCTGAAAAGAAATAAAACGTGTTCTTACAATCAAGGGCTCACGATTGATATCATGAAGGTCTAGCGAAAGGATGTAGTCTTTGCTCCCCACATACATTCGGTCATGATCTTCATCCTTCAGCAGGATTCGATAATCTGTTGAGTTGAGAAGGAAATTGAAGAAGCGGGCCGTTCCAGTGGCCTTGAGCTCTACAGGAACAAGCACAAGGAAAGACCTGTATTAGTTGTATCCTTCTGTCCTGATACCACAGACAAACCTCTGGAAATAGCATGGTTGATTTAGGAGAAATCAACATGCTCCCCAAACTCAGAAAGACATTTAACTCTTAAATGTAGCAACAGACACGTGTGCATTCACAGTAACAAATTATTCAAAGAAACACTCATCTTGCAGCAATGCCATGTCTAAGCATAGCTTAGCTCAGAGCTTTCCAAACTGTGTGTTGCGACATGTTCGTGTGTCAGCTGCAGTGTCTGGGCGTGTCGCGGCTGCTGCTGCCTCCGAGCCCTGCCAGGATTCCACACAGGTCCTAGTGCCTGCCTTGTGCCTTGCTGCCTCCAAACCTGCTGTGATTCCGCACAGGTCCTAGTGCCTGCCTTGTGCCTTGCTGCCTCCAAACCTGCCCTGCCAGGATTCCACGCAGGTCCTAGTGCCTGCCTTGTGTCCTGCTGTAAGAGTGTGTCGCGCAAAATTATGCTCTGCTGTAAGAGTGTGTCGCGAAATGATGCATGTCTAAAAAGTGTGTCACCAACATGAAAAGTTTGGAAAGCTCTGGCTTAGCTCATGAGACCCCATCAGCCCAGCTAGAATTATTGAAAATAGAAGATTTCCACTGCATCTAACTCTGCATTATTTTCTACTAGACTGTCAATCTGTGAGGCACAAGAACATCCAAGATACGTATGAAAAAAATTAAAAAAGTATTTCTATAAAACATTCTGCAAATTAAAGAATAATAAATTAAATGTTAAAAATCCCAGTATGAGAGCCAGAGTTCTATTCAGTCTTACATACCATGAAACAACATGGCTTCATATTGGATATTCATTGTGTTCCTATCAATAAAGGTCAAATTTGGACAAGCTGAGCATTTGGAAAGTGGGATTTCATTTCCTAGCAGGTTAGTTTACATGAAAAGGGCTTTTCCACTTCTGGCCTCATTGCAAGTCAAGCATACTGAGATTGCCCAAGCTTTGCCAACTAATTGTGTACAAAAATCTCAATTTCAAGAACCCATTCAGTTTTTCTGCTAGTTTTCTAGAAATAAATTTTCTGGAATGCAAAATGATTTGTGGTTTAACTCTGATTAGAAGAGCCAGTCTTGATCTCCCCAATCTTACAAAGCTTGGGCTTTTTTGTTTACCCCAAGGGTGGGAACCTCTCAGTCATCCAAAGTTTGCTAACTAAAATTGTCAGCAGCCTTAGGCAGAATGGTCAATAATGCTGGGAGTTGTACTTCAGCATCTGGGGAACCCCAAATTCCTCACCCCTAGTCTAAGTGACACTCTTTGAGACAGGGCCGCAACTGGGGGTGGGGGAGCGGGGCATGTGCCCCAGGCGCCGTGCTGGGGGGGCACCAAAATGACAAAATAGTATTTGTATACTGAATGTTTCCAGGGGGGGGGGGGGCGCAGAATCCATGTTTGCCCCAGGTGACACAGACCCTAGTTGCCCTTCTGCTTTGAGACTCTGTCTAAGTCCTACCCCTTTTTCTGATTGCTAGCTTGGAATTTGCCTTCTGTTTGCCTGACCGTCCTAATCCTTTATTGCTTCTTTAGACTTTAACTTCTTAGCGACTTTAGCTATATATTTATTTGCCATGGCCCATCTCATTCTTATTCTGGAACTCTGGTCCGCCCCCTTGTCTCTGGCCTATTCGGACCAATGATCACCCTCCCATTCTCTTTAGGTATCTACATGTAGGAATGGACCTCAGTGAACCTCAATGAAATGAACCTCAATGAAACTAAACGAAGCTCAACTTACAGTGCAGGAATGTCCACATTAGGTAGATTTTCTGTAGAAAAGGAGGTTAGGCAAGGTTTGGGAAGGCTAGATTCTGCCCCTAAATGTGCTGTATATTAATAAATTATTTTCCTTCTCTCTGAGCCTCCCTATCTAATTCAGCCTGGGAACAGAATGGTGTCACAGTCTATCCATATGCATTATCATATCAGATTTACATATCTGTCATGCACTTTAGGTGTTACTGTAGATATATCCTACATCTACAGAGTCTTAGAATCACCCCCAGGAATGAGACCTGATACCTGATATTGATTTCACACCTTGATTCCACTCACATGTTATTCTTCCTGACAACTTCAAATAAAAGCAGGCTGATCATTAACAACAATTCCTTTTACAATATAATGACACTGAATTCTAACCAGGAGGCATATGAAGGTAAGGAAATCAACACAGCAAGGAGTCATCACATTCATTTCACCCAAATGAGACCTTTCCTGAAAATAAATCCCCCTGGAAATTGGCCTTCCAACTTATCAGGAGCAAAGAGGGCAGCTTTAGCTGCTGCAAAGTGCTTGATAATTGCTATTGAACATTCGCAACACCTCTGTACAATATGTCAATATAATTACCTTTAAAAAACAACAAATAATTAATTTAAGCTTTGAGGAAGCTGTTTGCCAAAGCTGCCAGTGAATTAATTACATAGCTGGGCACTGAGCCCACACGGGTCCTTTGTTTGTGCAAGTGTGCTGTTCAATGTGGAAGGGGGCATAAGACTAAGCAGGTTTCTAATAGTGAGCTCTTGTCAGTGTAACCTCCTAGGCAGAGACACCATTCTTAATCTGGAGAAGCGTTCCCTTAAGAAGAAGGAGAATTAGACTCAACACTTATTCAGAACTCTGTTCTCACTTCTGATTTGAGGATTACTGAAGAGTTCCTTTCCTCAATTATTATTGCCTTTTTTGGTTGCTAGCATAAAAAATTTGAAGTCACTAAAAAGGGATTCATTTCTTTAAAAGCTGGTTTAGTTAATAGCTTTACAATTATGTAGATAAACAACAAGTCTCTCTTGCTATTTTCATCAAGAGGCTCTTAGAAACTGCTAAACTCGAAGGTGAAAGTGCAAAAGCTGGGTTGCAGTTGAACCTCAAAAAAACCAAGATTATAGCAACCAGCTTGATTGATAGTAAATCAATCAGTAATGGTAAATAGAGGGAGAAAATGTGGAGGCAGTGACAGACTTTGTATTTCTAGGTGCAAAGATTACTGCAGACGCTGACTGCAGCCAGGAAATCAGAAGACGTTTACTTTTTGGGAGGAGAGCAATGACAAATCTCGATAAAATAGTTAAGAGCAGAGACATCACACTGACAACAAAGATCCGCATAGTCAAAGCAATGGTATTCCCCGTAGTAACCTATGGCTGCAAGAGCTGGACCATAAGGAAGGCTGAGCGAAGGAAGATAGATGCTTTTGAACTGTGGTGTTGGAGGAAAATTCTGAGAGTGCTTTGGACTGCAAGAAGATCAAACCAGTCCATACTCCAGGAAATAAAGCCAGACTGCTCACTTGAGGGAATGATATTAAAGGCAAAACTGAAGTACTTTGGCCACATGAGAAGACAGGATCCCTGGAAAAGATGCTGATGCTAGGGAAAGTAGAAGGCAAAAGGAAGAGGGGCCGACCAAGGGCAAGATGGATGGATGGTATTCTGGAGGTGACGGACTCAACCATGGGGGAGCTGGGGGTGGCGACGGCCGACAGGAAGCTCTGGCATGGGCTGGTCCATGAAGTCAAGAAGAGTCAGAAGCGACTGAACGAATAAACAACAACAAACAACAAGATTCTCCTCAAGTGCTCATGCTGGCTGGGGAATTCCAGGAGTTGAAGTCCACACATCTTAGAGTCGCCAAAGTTGAGAAACACTGGCTTACACTGAAGCTGCCCTGCCTTTCTGTGACATCCACACAGCTGAGGTAATTACTGCCAATGAAGCCATGATTCCTCCAATTGCCAAAACCCCAGAAGCAGGGATGGAACTAGGGTCTGTGTCACCTGGGGCAAACATGGATTCCGCGCCCCCCATGGGTAATTTTGTCATTTTGGTGCCCGCCCGTAGCGCAGCGCCCGGGGCACATGCCCTGCTTGCCCCCCCTAGTTGCGGCCCTGCCCAGAAGACCATCCAGCACACCAGCCAATGACATAAATCAGGAGGAGGAAGCAGGAAAAAATGAGGCTGATCAGAAAGGCCTCAGGAGACCGGAGGGGAAAGAATCATACCAGTGCTGAGGAAAATCATAGCTGCTTTCATCTGGCCAACCATCACGTGCATCATCTGCTTATGAAGCAGATTGGCTGTACCTTTCCAGCATCCCCAGAAAAAATTTTTTTGCTTTTGTCAAAGACATGTTTCCACAGGACAGTTAGGCCACTTCTTCTTGATCAATTCTGGATTTTGTAAATCAGATCAACATTACAACAAATGAAATTTATTCAGAATCCAGACATAATAAGACCATGCTTTGTATGATGAATTAACACACCTAAAAAGATTAATAGAGCGATCGGTTATCTTACATACAGAAAACTGAGAATGTCCATTCCATCTTTCTCCATGTTGCTACTTGCTGTTAGAGATTTGTTTATAGTTTCAATGCAATTTATTATGCCACATTTACAGAAATTATTGCTAAAAGTATGGGGATACTTGATAATTACATTCCAAATGCAAAACTTTGAGAATGTGCTACAGTCCTGCCCACAACATCCCAAAGCTTTGAGTTCTCCAAAGTTACAACTAATCTAGACCTGCATTTCTCTAGTATGCTCAGCCCACACTTCTTTCTGGACAAAACTGATACCCAGAATAAACCTTTTTTTTAAAGAAAGAGGAGGAGGAGGTGGTGGTGGTGGTGGTGGAAGGCAGCATCAGCTCTCCACTTTAAGGAGGAGCAAAAGATAGAATTGGATCTACTATAAGATATCTGGGTGATGTGGGTTTTCCGGGCTGTGAACCCCCACAACCACCATTGGATTCCGGCCGTGAAAGCCTTCGACTATATCTGGGTGATTTGTGCTAAATAGCAACAATTCCTTGCTCATACTGTTTATCAATAGCAGCAAAAAAAAATATTCTCTGCTTCGCCCCAAATTATGCTGCTTCAGCAGAGGAATATACAACAGTGGGTTTTAATCTTGGAGAATTGTGAGAGTAATTTAGTTTTGGAACTCAGATTCAAGAACTAAAATAGTTGCTACTCCAACAAACAATTCCATAAAATATTTATTGAAAAGTGAGCCTTGCTTTAGCATCCAGCACCAGCTGGTAGCTTTGGAGCTTCTAGTAAAGAAAAAAAAAGCAGTTTCTGCAATCTGAAATCTGTGCTTCATTTCAGCCAGGAAAGCTTCAAACCATGAGATTCATTAAGAAAAGAGATTCTCCAGAGTTAGAATGTCTCTGTGTGTGAAGACCTTGGAATTCAGAAAAAATCCCAGGGTCCCTCCTTGTGGGGGAGATGGGTGGGATATAAATGTAATAAATAAATAAATAATAAATAAATAAATAAATAAAAAGTATGAAGAATTTTCAAATCGCTACTGGTTGAAGGAAGTAAGAGAACAGTTTGCTATTTTTTCATCAGACAAAGCAAAAAGTGTGACATCAAGAAATCTAAAGATGATGCCAAGTAGCCAGTTAAGATGTGAAGGGAGCCAGCAACAGAAGGATAAATCAATCAATATGTTTGTTTATTTTTTATTTGCATATATAGTACCTTCATATTAAAATATAGCAACTCAAAACAAACAATTTAAAACATTATTATTTTTTTTATTGTTCAATTTATATCACCGCCCATCTCCCCCCACAAGGGGACTCTGGGCGGTTAAACAGCATCATGCATGTAGGCTGTAAAATTGCTTCCTAAAGTTAATTTTTCAGCAGTCTCCAGGAAGACCCAAAAAATATCTGGGAGATCCAAGCACTGATGTTATTACTCAGAACATGCTACCCCTAGTCCATACAAATGGTTCTTATGATGGGAAGATAAGACAGTTCTGCTGCTGATATTAAATGGATATGTGTGGTCATATGGGAGAGGCACCTCGACATTATAGATAAGTCCACACAGATGTTTTGTGCTATCACTGTGATACCTCCCTTACTCATAGAACACTCAATGCAAACTCTAACCTGTCCTGTCCTCCTGACACTTTTCCTCCAACATTCAATTTCTCCCTAAGTTGCTTTTATGACAGCCTTTTGGAGTAAAGTTGAGAACCATGCACCACCAGGGAAAGTATGGCCGTGTTATATCTGGTACTGGTGGGAATGGTGTCAGGGTCTGGCTGCACGGAGAAGCAGCTGGGCCCTCCCTGCCATCTTCCCTGTCAGGGTGGGTGAGGGAACCATCACGTCTCACTTGATTGCCACAGAACAGTTGGACACAACTAAGAGGAGAAGGAAACAAGAGGACCAAACAAATAAGTGAACAAACAAATCATTCACCCAGCACCATAAGTGCCAGCAAACAGTTAATTCTGAGAAGTTTCTCTAACTGATGTAAAAGAAAGAAGTTTGCAGGCTTGAAATTATGTTTTTTTTTTCTTCAGCTATTTCGCACTGTGCAGTAACAATGTTATGCAGATGTGAACAGATGAAATATTAATTCTTTGACTGCACTGTTTCATTGACATGAGGGAGGGATAGAATTAATAGGTGCAAAAAGAGAGAGAGAGAAAGGGCATGACTGGAATGCAACAGACTGCAAAATACATATGCCCTTTAGCACACTTCCTGTTTCCTTGGATTTAGAACACTGTATATGGGTATGTGTATCTCACACTCCCATTTTAACAAAGTAGACACTATGCTATGTTCACACAGGTGGGTCTGCTCAGTAGCAATTTTATTACATACCAATATTACCATCAGAATGCCTCACAGACAAAATGCCTCTGGTGTAGATCCTGCTGAGGAAAACACAGGATATAACAAATGGCTTAATCATTAAAGGGCTATAGGATTCTTTGTTGCTTTTTATTATTATTATTATTATTATTATTATTATTATTATTATTATTTATTTATTTATTTATTTAATTTATAGGACCGCCCATCTCCCCCCAACGGGGAACTCATAAACACATCTCCAAAAGGCAGTTGACTTTTACCTTCAGAAGGTGTTTCTAAAAGTGGTAAGATGAAAGAGAGTAACAGTTAGATTTTATTTTATTTTATTATTATTTTTATTTACACTAAAGCAAAATTATTATTATTACATTTTTATCCAGCCTTTCAAGGGGGCAAACATACCTAATACTCCCACCTCCTATTTCCCCCACAACAACAACCCTGGGAGGTGGGTTGGGCTGAGAGAGAGAGAGAGAGGGACTGACCCAAAATCACCCAATTTGCTTTCATGCCTAAGGGAGGCCCAGAACTCACAGTCTCCTGGCTTCTAGGCCAGCACCTTAGCCACTACACCAAACTGCCTCTACAAGGAGTAGTGATCAGAAGTATAACCGTCAGGCTCTATCCTTCAACCTACTTACGAACACAGGTCCAAGGATTTTACTGTCCCAGTCCCATATCCTGCCCAAGTATCAGAATTTCAATGGAAAAACTGGCAACTCCAGGTTAAGAACAGAACCCACTGCAAATGGGTAGATGCGCAAGATAGCAGAAGCAAAGTGCTGTGACCTCACAGGGCTGCTAAACTACTGTACACTGAACTCCACACTGTTGGATGCTGGGTTTCCAAAAATGGGTGATCAAGCAATATTTCTTTGTTTCTGCATCCAAACTGTCTGGGGCAGTCCTTGATGCAACCTAAAAGAGCATAGCATGAAGTAGAGCAGAGCTTTCCAAACTGTGTGTCGCGACACAAAAGTGTGTCGCCACACACAGTCTGGTGTGTCGCCACACAACCCGGAAGCGCTGATCATCATCAGCGCTTCCGGGTTTTCCCGCGGCGACACACCAACGGCGGCGTGCAAAAACCGAAAGCAGCAGCGCGCTTCCGGGTTTTTGCGAGCTGCCACAATGGCGGCACTTCTGGGTTTTCCCGCGGCAACACACCAACGGCGGTTGGTGTGTCGCCGCAGGAAAACTTTGGAAAGCCCTGAAGTAGAGGCTTGTACTGCAACCCTGCTCTCATTCTGTTTACGTATTTACCATGTAGAGTTCATGACTTCAAGTCAGGCTTTTCTCTCTTCCTCTGTCTGCATGATCTGCAGATCTCAAAAGATTGTAAAATTTTATGAATTCTGAATTGGCTTAATAAAAGTATTGCTATAACATGGAGTTCGGAATTTTACTCATGGCCAACTCAGTTGTATTTGCATTTTTGGTATGTGAAAACAGGCAGGTACTGGATGATATTTTATCCAGAAATCGGTACCATATAAGAAAAAAAAATAGCTAGCATTTAACATTATCAAATAAGGTGTTGCATTATTCCTGCATATATTATAACCTGAAGTATAGCTGACTGTAGCAGTTCATATCTTGACATAGCTTAGTGGTGTGTCTGCTTGTGTGTTTATAAGAATTACCTCTATTTTATAATATTTATAGCATTCAAAGAAGGGGCGTGGTGGCTCAGCGGGTAAGACGCCAGGCTTGTTGATCGGAAGATCGCAAGTTCAGAGGTTCGAATCCCTAGCCCTGCGTGCGGAGTGAGCTCCCGCACTAGCTCCAGCTCTTGCCAACCTAGCAATTCGAAAGCATGCAAATGCAAGTAGACAAATAGGTACCACTTCAGTGGGTAGGTAACAGCGTTCCGCATGTGTCAGGCCGGCCACATGACCGTGGAAGCGTCAACGCTGGCTCTTCGGCTAACAAACGGAGATGAACACCGGCCCCTAGAGTCGGACACGACTGCACAAATGTGCGAGGGGAACCTTTACTTATAGCATTTACATGCACGATTGGGGACACTGAAAATAAGTTATCAGTTATGAACGGAGGGATTGGGGATGCAGTTCTTCCCACACTGTTGCCTTTTTTCACTTCCCTTCTGGAAAACCTCACTTGCACACCAAGGGAGTCATCCTCACCAGTGACAGCTTTAAATTGGGCAGAAGGAATTTCTCTACCAATATTACTGAACACCATACTATGGCTTGTCCTACGTCATCTAGATGCAATTATACGGGCTGATCTGTTAAAACAGGTTAAGCCAGGAAGAAGGGTTAATTCTGCTCAGGCCGGATCATATGGCACAGCAGATTAGCTAAAGTATGTTCAGGCAGCCTCTTTACAGTTCAGAAGATGCATCTCCACCACCTGACATATACTGACTGCCAGGATGGGGTAGAATGGCACAATCAAGGGAGCTAAATAAAATAAATATTTCATCCATTGACAGCAAGAGAATAAGATGCTAAGCCCTTCCCTCCCCAATAGATAAGGGGCAACAATTCACAGACTCTTGTCTACCAAAAAAGGCACGGGAGGGGAACGAGGGCAGGTTGTGGGTGCTTGGGAACACAGGGCTAAAGGTGGCTTTGACTTTTATTTATGCTCCACAAAGCAACAGTGGCAAAAGAGAAATCATGAAGCACTATCACGTTTGCTTTTGGAAAAAGCCTGTGTCAGAAACCCTCCTAAGAGGCAGGGAAAAGAAGCTTAGTTGCTATGAGCGGGAACTAAGATTTGGTCATGGACCAAAGACTGGCTATGGAGAGGGCAAACAAAAAACCGGATTAGCCCAGTGGCTTTCAACATTGTTTCCAAAATGGCCTTGAATTCTGTGAAGGGGTTCCTTCAATAGATAAAGCTGGGCTTTTGTTATCTTAACTAGTTTGCTCTTCTTGGGGTGAGATCAGCCATGCTCACCTCCGGCATTGTATGGTGTTGTTTCTGCTGCTTGACTGAATTGCCAAACTTTCTTTGAAAGCAAGAGAAACACTGTGAAAGGGACCAATTGCTCCATCAACCCTAATCATTGCTCTCTACCAAAGCCTCTCCTGTTAGGCATTAACTAGCAGAACTACTAAACAAGCATGAACTATCCCACAGCCAAACTACTGTAATTAGCCACTAGCTGGAGACACACGTCCATGCTTAGTGATCCAGAATGCCTCCCTCCCTTTCCTCTGTATCCTACAGCCAAGATATCACTAGAAATTTACAGCTTCTGAGGTAAGCTAAGCGGTAAAACAAAGTCAGGTTTGTCAGATATATCTGAGAAATGATCCAACTATTTCTGCACCTGAGAGGTCCCCAGTCTTATCTTTCCCTACTTGCATTTTATGAATAACATTTGGACAACAGCTGGACAATACTCAAACATAACAGCAGCACCCCACAAAATTCCCAAGTCCCTCTTTGGGTTTTAGGTGGGTCCAACATTTTACTAACTTTTCAAACTTTACAGTGATCGTGATCTTTGTTGCTACTGAAGGAAGGACCTGAGACTTTGCTTTATTTATAGGCAGTGAACATGCTAAGCACTCTCGATTCATGATAGGCGTTGCAGAAGTTCCTGAGGGCTAAAGTAAGACTTTTCAAAGATTTTGAGAAGCCCATGAACTGAGTGCACCCTCTTTCTCTCACTGCTTCCTATGGCAATGCAATTTTTGTCTCCAACTTTTTTGTCCACTTAAGTGAATGGCAAGTCAATGATAATATGTGAGGTAGCCCCAAATCTTGAAGGGAACTCCTGAAATTATACTTCAACTTACTCATTTTACTGCCTTGAATGAAAATGTCAATCTAACAGATCCTTTCCAACCCTGAACAGTAGGAGACTCTCTCAAAGTGTGGCCTGGACTTGCCCCCCCCCCCCAAAGGGCTTAGACTAGAAGCCTACTTAGTGAGAATCTTATGTGCCTGGGACCCAGAAGGGCTTGAAAAGTTTGAATGCTGATCCTTAACAGAGAAGAAATGGAAGCGCTCTCATTCCAGCCAAGGGGGCAGCAAAGCACCACTGGTTACCTCAGTCAAGTATATAAGGACATTAATTCCACGTATCTCAGATCAGTCCCAAAGCTGGGCTGGGGCTTGCTTCCTTTAAGCCCAGCAAGACTAAAAATTATTTTACATTATACTGCTGGGGGTTGGAAAACAATGTTTCTCCCTGGAATGTGCCCAAGCTACTCACACCCCTTTCTCTTGCACACTACCTGTCCTCCACACTTCAATCTTTGGCACCTGGCCATTAAAAAAAACTCCAAGTGCAAAGTTCCTGCTGGGAGCTCTTTAGAAGAAAAGATCTGAAAAAACCTCTTGCTCCATACAGAATTCCTACAAGGCTCAAATGTCTCTCTGGCAGTGAGATGGCAGCATGTGCCTCCCATAATTTAACCACATGTCTGGCAGGGAGAAAAAGCAAACAGTATTGGGAAGAAGCAGGAAGCCTCCCCAATCCTAACAGCGACGGAAACATCTCCATGTTTTGTTAAAATACACAAAACACTGGCAGGGAGGAAGCATGCCACACATACAGTAGTTTTACTTATGCACTTGGAGGAATGATGGTGTTACATCCCAAATTCTGAAAAATCTGAGCTCATCCAATAAGGGGTCAACTAGATGTACAGTAGATGCTGTTGTTGGGTCGTGGGTTGATCTTTGCATACGCACACCGCAGGGACACCGTCTCTGCACTCAGTCGGTCCTAAGATTTTGTCTGGCCCTCTTTTGCACTGAGAGAAGAGAGAGAATTGTCTATAGCTTAACTTTAATTTTAAAAAAGAAACAGACTAGCAGATATTGTTACCAGGACAACATAAAACGGTTGAAAGATCAATTTTGTCAGAGCTTACTTGAGGTGACTGTTTTGCCACATTCAAAAATATAAGTTGTGGGCCACATTTAGAGGGGCTCAGGGTATCTACACCCGATACTTTGGGAGGAGTGCATGTAGGGAGTGTCCTAGGGCCTCCAGTTGTGCATTTTGCACTACATTACATCTTCTGACTTTTAATGGTTCTCAACACATGTGGCAATGATTCCCTGCACCGCCAAATCTCTTGTGGTGAGGCTGGCTCACTTGGCCCATAAGATTCACTGGCCTCAGATGTGTGTGTGGTAGAAAGGGTGTGCAAAGAAGCCATCCAAAAGGAAACATTTTCCCTATCTGTCAAGAGCTCTGTGGACCTGTGCCCAGGGTTTCTGCGAGTGCACTTGTCTTCTTGGAAGGAGGAACCCTGCAGATGTCATTCCCCAGGAATCCTGTACGCTGGGTGGCATTAGCTGCTCCACTGCCTAACAGGCAGTCAGCCAACTCCATCAATCCACTCCGCCTGCGTGCCAGCTCTGGCCTCCATATATCTCCCTACCATCCAGTCATTTTGGTTCTCCCCATATTCAACTTAAGGGGGGGGGGGAGAAATGGATAACAATATCCCCCCCCAATATTATGTTTTGCTAATTTGAACTCACCCACAACATGATCAATTCGAAAGCATGCAAATCCAAGTGGATGAATAGGTACCACTTCGGTAGGTAGGTAACAGCGTTCCGCGTGTGTCATGCGGCCACATGACCGTGGAAGCGTCTTCGGACAGCGCTGGCTCTTCGGCTAACAAACGGAGATTAGCACCGGCCCCTAGAGTCAGACACGACTGCACAAATGTGTGGGGGGAACCTTTACCTTTTTTTTTACAACATGATCAATTGTAGGAGGAGTTTGAGTAATGGGATTTGGGTGAAAATCAAGCTATGCAAGAACCACTTGCTGCATAATATTAATCTGTAGCTTTTCATCAATGGATTTTAAGATTTAGTGGATTTTTAAAAACCAAACTTTCAAATTCCAATAACCAATATGAAAATGCAACTTTGGGAGGGTGCTGAATTTAAGACTAGTAATAAAAATTCATTTTATGCCTGAAACCCTGCTTGTGCATTTCACACATGAGCAGATTTTTCAGTCTTTAAAGAGCTCCTCATCCCAATTACTTTGTGACAAGCAATAGCATGTAGTCACCAAGGTAGTCTTGCTGTAGCTCCTCCAAGAACCCACCCAGGAGAAAATCAACAGAAAGCACATGAAGCCAAGGAAGGACTATACCACCACCACCATGCATGTAGTAGCAGTGTCAATTCTTTACAGGTCACATTTTTGAAATATATTTTCCAGGAGACAAAGCTGATAAGAGACAGCCCTACATGTTAACCAGGTTCCAGATTCTATCTTATAGTACATAGGGGGAGGAACTTTTCCCTCTTCCTCAAGCTATTTTTAGTTCCAATGCTGGAGAAGTGCTTGAAAGAGTTTAATGAGGGTCATGAATATTCAGGCACTAAATGAGGCACACAGATGGCAGCCAGGAGTGCTACAGATGCCTTGGGTACAAGCCAGAGTTTCATTATCATCCTCAGTGTAACCAGAAATACAGCAGGCCTTCCTCTGCCTAGTAATACTCTCACCCATTCATGTTCTTACCCACCCAGTCCAATCAACCTTTCGTTCACCTGCTAGTCTAACTGGTAAGTGATATCTGTCCTTTGGGGATTTTTTTGTTGGAATATATGATTAGACATGATGAGAACATGTCACAGAATTGATGTACAAGGTAGGATAGTTACTGTGGAGTAGGAGGTAGAGGGTTGGACTTGGACTATGAAGCTTACTTGGTCACCTTAAACAAACAGGCATTACTGAGACTTCAGGATTGCTGCCAGGATCCAACAGGATTACATAAAGATGTAGCTAGCAGTTTTGAACATACCTGACATTCATAGACATGTTTGTACCTCAAGAGGAGTCTTATTAAATCAGCCCTCCAGCAAGGCAGATGGCAGTACATTAAAGAGGGTTCAGGAGAAAGGTTGGTGATATTTAGGCAATTCCAAAGTAATGCAATAATTAGCCAGCTCCATGTTAATAGCCAGTCTGCAATACTGAAGACCTTCTGAAATAAGATTTAGATCATTTTGCATGTCAATGACTGTTATGGTTTGTAAAGCGTGGTTCATGGTATAGCACAACATGTGACCCCAGTCACTGTGGTTTATTCAACAAAGCAGGGCTAAACAAAATATGATAATGTAATGTGTGATCCTATATACCTCTTTCCATTAGAGGCGCATTATTCTCAGCAGTGTGGTCAGCTGGTAGAATATCCTGCAAGGGAGGAGAGTTCACCTGGTGCCAACATTGCATTACAATAAACACACAAATTACTCAGGCATGGTAAGGGATGCAAATCTTAGTCTGCTTGAAAGGGTTTATCTGCTCTCTTATCATAGTTATCCTGGTTGAACTATATTAATCTTTTCTTATACATAGAATTTTAAGGTACAGATAAAAACTTATAAATATGTTAATACGGAAACAAATCAGAGTGCAGGAGTGATAAACAATAGTTGCATGAAGACATCGGTTATGTCGATTTTTTTCTAAATTATAGACTGCATTGCTGGATTAACTTTTTATGTTGGAAATGTCCAAAGCTACCTAAGACTCTCTTCTGAGAGCAACTGGCATGGCAGGACTTCAGTGGCAACCTTTTCTTACCCACTCACGAGGCAGGGGGTGGTGGTAATATATCGGTTGATCTGGCCACCTACCAGCACCAGCCAAGCAGCCATTGCCTCTGAAACCTCTGACTGTGCTGGGGCCCTACTCTTCCTTCAAAGTCTACATCCATTTGCATTCTTTGAAGAAGAAGAAAAAAAAGCAGCCCCCTGGAATGTGCCTGTTTTCATTTCTCTTCTGAGTTGCTGCAATCTCGGCTATGCCCGTTATTGCTGAAATAATAAGCCTTTCAAGGTCATCCAAGTACTTCAACAAGAAAGGGGAGGGAGGGGAAACTAATACACCCGGGGAGAGACATTTTTTGCTGTTCAGAATTCTTTCTCTCTCAGTTCTAGCTTTTCCAGAAGAAGGAAGTTGTAGGAAGTGACACAAGACATGGAGAGAAAGGGGGGCTCCAAGCAGTGGCAACCGCTTTCAGTGCCAGGCCTTGCCTGGCTAACTTCCAGTGCCAGGAGACTTCTGCCAGCTGCATCTCACCTTGCCAGAGAAGGAGAGGAAACACATTTTAAAAAAAAAGAAAGGTGGGGGGGAGGAAAAAAAGAACAAAAGGCATCTGGAGCAAGAAAACATTTTCTACCCCACATTGTGGAAAGGGAAGTGATTCAAAGCTGTGCTCTAAAATTTGACATGCTTCTCTCTGTGTTCCTTGAAAAGAATGAAAACAATATTTTTGCAGGGCCCAAGAACTCACCAAGTTTCATAAGGATCTGTTTTTCATCTTTGAAAACTTCCTCAGACACGAACTCAGATGCTCCAACTACATATGTCACCGAGCTCAAGTAACTCCCCTCCCTTGGCCCAGTATTTAATTAACTGACATACCTTTTTCTCTGTCAGCTAAAGCAAAATACTGGAAGCGCTTGTGGGTGAAAAATCAGGAGCAACGGAATGGCTAGCACAACGGGGTTACTTTCTCACACATCCTGGTTTCCAGTGCTAAGTGCAGGCTGCTTAGGGGCTTTCGATTACACATTGGTAAAGGAAATGACTGCAGCCATGAAATTAAAAGACGCTTGCTCCTTGGGAGGAAAGCTATGGCAAACCTAGACAGCACATTAAAAAGCAGAGACATCACCATGCCGACAAAGGTCCGTATAGTTAAAGCTATGGTTTTTCCAGTAGCAATGTATGGCTGTGAGAGTTGGACCATAAGGAAGGCTGAGCGCCGAAGAATTGATGCTTTCGAACTGTGGTGCTGGAGAAGACTCTTGAGAGTCCCTTGGACTGCAAGGAGGTCAAACCAGTCAATCCTAAAGGAAATCAACCCTGACTGCTCATTGGAAGGACAGATGCTAAAGCTGAAGCTCAAATACTTTGGCCACCTAATGCGAAGAGAGGACTCACTGGAAAAGACCCTGATGCTGGGAAAGACTGAGGGCAAAAGGAGAAGGGGACGGCAGAGGATGAGATGGTTAGATAGCATCACCGATGTAATGAACATGAATTTGAGTAAACTCCGGGAGACAGTGGAGGACAGGAAGGCCTGGCGTACTATGGTCCATGAGGTCACGAAGAGTCGGACACGACTAAATGACTGAACAACAAAGGAAATGAATGACATTCATGTTGCGTGTAGCCTGGGCCTAAAGAGAATAAATGCTTCGCTCCCCTCTCCCTTTATAACATTAAACCCTCTCTGCTTGTGGACAGCCACGCTGCTAGGGAATCTCCTGCCTGTCATAAAGCACTTTCCCATTAAAATGGGGTACAGATTGCCTGCTTAGGATCGCCTAGCAACATAAAGATTCTTACTGTTCTAAAAAATACCATTTCATCTCAAATCTAGAAGATTACTCCCCAAGAGGGTTAGCACAAATGTGATTAAAACAAAACTGTTTCCTGATAGAAGTTCCATAAGAATTACCAAGCCACCCAGAAGAATGACCGGGTCGCTGCAGGAATGTCACTAAACCAAATAGGCCTGCCTCAGTGCTTCACTCTGAGTATTGACTTTTTCATCAGTCCTCGGTGCTTGAAGTGGAACGTCAGTGGAGCTGGGCTCTGCCTTGGGAAACGTCAAGGGCGAGCCAATTTACCTTGAATGGCTGCTTCACTGTAAGACAAGTGGTTTCTGTGCGTGTGCAGACAAATACTGAAGGGCCCGAGAAGTGAGTAAAGCAAGTTGTGCAGCCACTCTGATCTAGTAAGTGAAACTCAAGCATCATTTCACAGATCTGCTTCTTCAGGGTGATCACCTTCAAACAGAATCATCCTGCTAAAGCTTTGGGCAGCTCTATGGAGCCCTATGGTGAAATAATGGACCTTCTTCATCTACTCTAGCCAGGTAAGCTCCATTTATTTCAATGCGGGTTGCCCTGCTGCAACTCTTGGAAGAGTAAGAACTGAAAAAGGAGCCACATGGTGCCAGCCCTGTGAGGTAGTCCAAACAGGAAGCAGGCCCAGATAGGCTAATTCTACTTTATTGTAAGGTTACGTTAAACTCGCAAGTCTGAAAGTACATTTCCCCCCCCCCTCACCTTTACAGCCCAAGAAACTAGGGAGGGTCGCTTCTGAGATGTTTGCCATGCCCATCCATTCTGTGGGCTCAGCTGCCTCTTATCCGACCGTTCCTCTGGCTGTAGCTCTTCCCCCTGTCTCCCAAGGTCGTTCCCACATACCATTACACACTATCTATGTGCATAGTGGCCAAACAGATGTTTCTGGGATGCCTTCATCCCTCAGAATGGTCTTCGGTGCCTGCAAACTTCATCCTTTCCTGTTAATTACTAATACCATTTCATCTCAAATCTAGAAGATTACTCCCCAAGAGGGTTAGCACAAATGTGATTAAAACAAAACTGTTTCCTGATAGAAGTTCCATAAGAATTACCAAGCCTGTGGTAAAACCACAGTTGAATCAGGCAGCCCCTCAATTAGTTTGAGTTGAACGGAGGTATTTTCCCCGTTTTGTGATTGGTGCTCACTGCTAGCTTTCACAAAAGATCTTTCTAGGCAACTGTTTAGCACAATCAGTTCTTCTTTGCTGCAGGGGGCTGAAACTCTCTCTTTTAGGAAATATTTCTCTTTCAGAAAATCTTGTTCAAAGCACACAAGCTACATTTCAGCCCTACAACTCATCATAATGAAGTACCCCCTCCAATGATGTCGCCGCCTCCTCCTCCTGGCTTGTTCTGTCCGTCTGTTTCAACCAAGGAGCTTCCTCCACAACCCATTTCAGGCAGAACCTGGGGAAAAGACCCCTGAATGAGGAAGGAAGCAGAGCAGTCACCTCAGCCCTGCCCTTCAGCAGCCACCGTGAGGAGGTCTTGTGGCTCTGCTCACAAGACCACACCAGCCCCAGTTTGAAGAGGCAGCACGCAAAGCCCTAAACAAATGGATGCAAGGGTTTGGGTAGAGCTCTCTGCCATGTGGCTGGTGGGATGTCCTTTGGTACAGTGAACCATACTGACCATGTTGGAGGAGCAGCTGACTGCCAGTTCATTGTCTTTTATTTGTGAAACAAAGGGAAGGATTTGTCCCTGGCACCAGTCAGCAAAATGTCTGGGGCAGCTCTGACTGCAGTTGTAAATCCAGAGTAGAATGTAGCTTTGTGGGAAAAGATTGCTTACCGAGTATGTTGTGACATTAGTTCTTCTCCTCTTTCCCACATCACCTTACATTTTAGTTTCCATCCTTTTTTGAGGGCTCTGTGCTCCTATATTGTACTATTGCAATGCAAAAACACATATCTAGACTGTGATCCAGGAACTTAATACAATCTTCCCCAACCTAGTGCCCTCCAGATATGTTGGATTTCAACTCCCATAAATCCCCAGTAATTCTGGGAGTTGGTCCAACACATCTGGAAGCCACCCAATTGGGGAAGGCTAACTTAAACTAACTCATTACCAACCTCCTCCCACCCTTACCTTGTTATTTCATAAATGTACTACTATTATATTTTATTTTAAATAGTGAATGATATGTGTCTCCCTTATTCATTACTCTTGGAAAAAGTCAGTGGCAAACCATTTCCATAATGTTGCCAATATGGATGTATCTATGGAGTTGCCGGGAGTTGAGCTTGACTTTTTTTTTTAAGACTCTTTATTACTTTCAATACTGAAGCACAGATCTTTGTTTTCTGTCACAGTGAACAGAAATGGAATTATCTAAGAAAAATACAGTTGCAATCATTTGGAAAGACTTTAATGGCAGAATGGAGATGTTTGCGTATGCATATATGTGTGCATTTACAGGCTGTGTGAACCATGAAATCTAGGTAAGAATTAATGTGATGGTCCTTTTTCAGAATATATTCATTCATCCAATTCTTGAGAAACCATGTGACAGAAAATGCATGTGCAACTCTCAGTGTGGCCAAATGTCAGTGCAGAGTTGAGTCTGTATTTGTGTCTGTGTTCAACACAAACAAACATCTGGATGAAAGATCTGGCAGCAGCTCCAACATCTGTTTCTTCCATAATTTGCCTGTCAGTGCATTGAAGCAGGGCAGCATTTGGAAGGCCCCCCATATAGCAGGCAGGGGGGTGGACCAGGAAAGGGTGAATGAGGCCAGAGAAGTATTAAACCTTGTTTGGGTTCTGCCTTCTCTGCATCCTCCCCAGCTGTTGCTACCTCAGAGGAAAGCAGGGGCCCCTGCGTTCCTTACATGCTTCCCCCTGCCCCCCCCCACCAGTCCCTGGGCCTGCCTCAGTCCATTTTTGTCAATGAATAACCTGGATTAGCTATTGACTCTGCTGGACACTGAAGGCTCTGTGCTGGATTCACACTACACACTACTAGGGTGCAGTATGGTTGTGGTCAATGTATTGTGAGAACCAAGCTTATTTTGGGGGCATATGGTGTCACGTAAACACAGCAACTGCTATGTTAACCCAAGTTTAAGATTTAGCACAGAGATGGGCAACCTGTGGCCCATGGATCTCATGTGGCCTTCAGCCATCCATTGGCTTTCCCTAGCATCCCAAATTGCAATGAGGAAATGTTGTGGCAAAAAAATAGCTGGATTTCAGCAGCAAGGGCTCCCCCCCACACCTTTTTCATCAAATGAAGTGTGAGAGTGAATGGTGAGAGACTGCAGAGCACTTCTATCCTTAAAGAGTAATGCTTAGAAGACTGAACCTGGCAGACTGGCAGTGAGCAGAAAACTACAAAATTTTCCTTTCGTCAAGGAGTTTGTCCCTCTGACCCGACTTTTGGCTTCAAGGCCAGTGGGAGGAAGAACATGGCTTCTGGGGTTAAAAAAATACTTGGAGACACATGATAGATAGATGATATAGATTGATAGATTGACAGAGAGAGAGAGAGGTAGACAGACAGACAGACAGACAGACAGACAGACAGACAGACAGACAGACAGACAGACAGACAAGATTCTCTCTGAGTTCATAACACATTTTTCTAAAACCTTTCTCTAATCTCTTTGTATGAACCTGGCAGCATTATAGGTATAGAAGTTGGAGGTAGAGTGGGGATTCTCACTCGCTGGATCGTCACCTTGTTGTGGTGAGTGGGCTTGTGTGTTCCCAATGAACCCTGTGAGCGAAGCCGTCGGGAGTCATGTACTCCTGGTAGGGTCACCCATGGCGGTAAGGTCCAGGGGGGGATACAAACTATCGGATACCAGACTAAGAGACATCAGGACTGGTTTGATGAGAACGATAGTGAGATTGAACATATTATTGACAAGAAAAGGAAAGCCTTCCAGATATGGCAAAAAGATATTAACTGTGCCATTAAGAAAAAAATCTACGCCAGTGCAAAGGCAGAAGTCCAAAGAAGAACTAGAGAACTTAAGAACATATGGTGGATAAAAAAAGCCCAAGAAACCCAACATTTTGCAGATGCTCATGATGCACGGGGCTTTTTTAATGCCATAAAGGCCATCTATGGACCAACAAACCATGGTACAAATCCCTTACGCTCAGTAGATGGTGCTAAACTTCTAAAGGACAAAGAGTCTATTGCACTGCGCTGGAAAGAGCATTACTACAATCTCCTTAATCGTCACTCTACTGTGGCCGATGAAGTCTTCTTGCAAATCCCGCAAAAACAAATAAGAGATGAGCTTGCAGTACCCCCTAGTTTGGAGGAAGTCAGTAAAGCCACTAAACAAATGAAAAATAACAAAGCTAGTGGACCTGATGGGATTCCTGCTGAAGTCTTTAAAGAAGGCGGGCCTGAACTTACACAACAACTTCATAAGCTCATCGAAAAAATCTGGATGAGGGAGGAGATTCCAGTAGACTTTAGAGATGCCATAATTATCACTCTCTTTAAAAAGGGTGATACAACAGACTGTGGAAACTATCGAGGCATCTCCCTTCTAGCCACAGCAGGCAAAATCCTGGCAAAGATCATTGCAAACCGTCTCCTATCTGTATCAGAAGACATCCTCCCTGAAACGCAAAATGGCTTCCGCCCTTCCAGGGGAACAGTGGATATGATCTTCACTGCACGACAGCTTCAAGAAAAATGCAAGGAGCAAAACCGCCCTCTGTACATGGCGTTTATTGATCTGACTAAAGCTTTTGATACTGTGAATCGTACTGCTCTCTGGACCATCCTTCTGAAAATCGGATGCCCTGATAAATTTGTGAACATCTTGCAGTTACTCCATGACGACATGATGACAACAATCCTGAATAACAATGGCTCTCAAAGCGATCCATTTAAAGTGGAATCCGGCGTTAAACAGGGATGTGTTATTGCTCCAACCTTATTCGCTATCTTCATCGCTATGATTATACACCTTGTTGAAGAGAAACTTCCTACTGGTGTAGAAATTATATATCGAACAGATGGAAAGCTTTTTAATCTTAGTAGGCTGAAAGCAAAAAATAAGGTAATTACAACTTCTGTTATAGAACTTCAATATGCTGATGATAACGTAGTCTGTGCACACTCCGAGGAAGATCTTCAAACTATCCTAAACATCTTTGCAGAAGCATATGAAAAGCTCGGCCTCTCGATTAACATTAAAAAAACCAAAGTGCTTTACCAGCAAGTTCAAACCAATCCCTCTGCAGCGCCATCAATCCAGCTTAAAGGTGTGTCACTAGAAAATGTCGACCACTTTTCTTATCTCGGCAGCCATCTATCTACAAAAGCCGACATCGACGCTGAAATTCAGCATCGCCTGAGCTCTGCGAGTGTAGCTTTCTCCCGAATGAAGCGTAGAGTGTTTGAGGATCGGGACATTCGCAGGGAGACCAAAATGCTTGTTTACAAAGCCATTGTACTACCAACCCTTCTGTACGCCTGTGAAACATGGACCCTCTACAAACACCACCTCCAACTTCTTGAAAGATTCCATCAACGCTGCCTCCGAAAAATTCTGCAAATTACTTGGGAAGATAGGCGGACTAATGTTAGCGTATTAGAAGAAGCGAAAACCACCAGCATTGAAACAATGATCATCCAACATCAACTTCGCTGGACCGGTCATGTTGATCGAATGCCTGACCATCGTCTTCCAAAGCAGCTACTTTACTCCCAACTTAAGAATGGAAAACGGAATATTGGTGGACAGCAAAAGAGATTCAAAGATACTCTCAAAGCTACCGTATTTTCCGGCGTATAAGACGACTGGGCGTATAAGACGACCCCCAACTTTTCCATTTAAAATATAGAGTTTGGGATATACGCCGGAAAAAAAATAATTTAAAAATAATGGAGACAGGCCATATAAAGCCAGCTTATACTCTATCGCCTGTTCCAGGGAGAGAGAAAATTATCAATCAGATGTGGAATATGTGTAGATGTACAATCGTTAATTTTTAATGTAATGGCGGATTTATAGTATTTCTTTATTATTTATTGGGTTATTGGTGTTGCTCTCTGGGTACCATCTAGAATCTTTTTAAGACTGAGGAAGGTTTAAACATTTTTTACAAAAAAATCAAACCAAACCAAACCTGAGGAAATCCATAAAAATACTCTCCCAAATCCAAGAATCATAGAATGCATGAGTTGGAAGGAAATTGGACTAGGATGGGGTTTTGCTGCGAGGATTGGTGAGAGGTAACCATTCAGCTCCCATTTGATAATCTCCAGCAAGGAGGAATCCACCATTGTTCTAAATATTTGGTTCCATTAAAAGGTAAAGGTTCCCCCCGCACATTTGTGCAGTCGTGTCCGACTCTAGGGGCCGGTGCTCATCTCCGTTTGTTAGCCGAAGAGCCAGCGTTGTCCGATAGCTATTTCCATCAGGGAATTCTGTCTATTATTCAGCTTGAATCTCCTTTCCTTTCATTTTAATCCAATAGTCCTTATCCTACTAACAGCTTCAAGGGAGAACTGATCTATCCTCTCTTCACACACACACACACAGACACACACACCCTTAACCTGGAAACCACAGCCTCATACAATCCTGGCCAAATGCAGCCGCTCGCCGGAACGGAGCCCCCAGGGAAGAGCAGGAGGACGAGTGCGGGAGAAACGCGGGGAGTTTCTGGGCCCCCGCTCCATTTAAAGCGCGGCTGGGAGGGGAAGGGAAGGCGAGGCGAAGCGAAGCGAGGCGCCCGTTGAGCGTTGTGGGCGACTTTAGAGCCTGTCGTGGAGCCACTGCGTTTTGCCCCCTCCCTTCCCAAGGCTGCTCCGAGGGAACGGAGCTTGCTCCCCCCTCCCCGCATTTCTCCCGCGCTCGTCCTCCGGCGAGCGGCTGCACTTGGCCAGGAGAGGTCTTATACGGCGAGTACTATTTTCCGGCGTATAAGACGACTCCCGACTTTTGAGAAGATTTTCCTGGGTTAAAAAGTCGTCTTATACGCCGGAAAATACGGTAATTTAAAAAAATGTAATATCAGCATTGAGAACTGGGAAGCCCTAACACATGAGTGTTTCAATTGGAGGTCAGCCTTTATTAATGGCGCTATGGACTTTGAAGAAGCACAAGTACAGGGCGAAAGGGAGAAAAGAGCTAAAAGGAAGGCACGTCAGGCAAACCCTCATCATGATCGTCTCCCACCCGGAAACCTATGCCCTCACTGTGGGAGGTTGTGCGGATCCAGAATTGGCCTTTATAGCCACTTACGGTTCCACTGTTAAAATTTTACCTTTGGAAGACAATCTTACTCGGCTATGAGTGATCGCCAATGATGATGATGAGAGTGGGGATTATATCATTGATTTCAAAGAAACCCCGGGAAGTCGTAGCAGAGGAGAAAAAAATCATTTTAGGGCAATTCTACACAACTACTGGCTGCACATCCCAAATCCCTTGAACTAGTTTGACACCTCCCCATCTTCTGCACAGAGCTCTCCAACCAGTGCTCCCTCTAGCTGGTCAATGGAAAGGTGCAAAAACTGACCGCAAGCAGCAACTCACACTGCTGCATCCATTCATGCTGTGAGGATAAAGGGGAGAAAAGTGGTCACTGTATGGGGGGGGGGGGGAAGGAAAATATTCGTTGAGAAGCAGCAGCAAGGATCAATGGTGCCTTGACTCCTGTAGGGAGGGAGGATATCCCCGTAATCAGGAGGTGGGATAAGGCAAAAGTTCCCATCCATGGGAAACTCCCTGCCACAGCTCCAAAGGAAACACTTAATGCTATCTTCTCAGCATTTCCTCTGGAAAAGCAACTCAGCCCGGGCACAGCGCCAATCCGAGACACCATTATCCTAATGTGTAGAAAGGTCTCAGTCACTAATATTGTAATCTGGGGTCTTCAGCCTTCTGCTCCTAGCTCTTTTGTTTGACTCTCTAGATTCTTGGCAGTTCTATGCACCTTGGTTATGTCTGTTCTTGTGCTTATTCATCTGAATACATTTTGATCACTCATGGAAGTGCTAAAAACATTAATGAGAAACTAATTGCTTTACAGTATTAGAACTAGGTCCATCTCTCCTCTCTTACACTTCAAGCTCATATTGATGCAAACAGATGACCAGCCACTGGAAGTAAGCCTACGTTTCTCCTCCCTTCCCTGAATCTGGAAAATGAATAATGGAAATTCTCTGACTGCACTCCCAAATTACAGTGATCAGGGAGGGTGACTGACAGCATTGCCATGTGACTTGTCAATCCATTTGTTGGAGCAGCTCACTGCATTTTTTTTAAAAAACAGGCATAGTTCCTTATGTACAGCTTCAGCAAAACATATAATGATGATAACATCATTTTCCTTTTTCTTAATCTACCACAATGCTCCAAATATTATACTTGAATTGAGATGATAAAAATGCAGAACCTGTGTTCACACAACATGCTTAAATGGATCTGCTAAAGACCTATCAGTTGCATTCAAAGCACATACTAATCTTGATAAGCTTTAGCCTTAGTTTAATTTTTTTGTTTTGTTTTGCTTTTTGGTGGCTTTCCAAGTTGCGTGAATCAAGAAAGTGGGTTAATTCAATAACCATCTTGTATGAAAACACCCAGAATTTACTAAACTATTTCAAGATTTAGCTCAGGCTTAGTTTTTTGTTGCCAGTGGTAACCCATGACAATTTTTTAAAAAGCAAGAAAAAAGCAGAAAATATTTCAGGAGGAAGACAAGGTACAGTCCAGCTTTTTTAAAAAGTATATTCTTAATTCTTATTGTTCTGAATTATTCTGCCTCATGAATCATATACGTATTTCAACCTTCATACTAGGTTACTTATTTATTAGAGGTATCCTCCAGATCGTGAACTCCAAAGACTTACATATTAAATGCTAAAGTAACAAAATACCTTATAGTGATTTATTGAACCTATTAGCTCAGGTTGGGAGAATCTCTACATATGCAGTTCTCATCATGAAATATGTGGCCTGTATTTCTCAGAAATCAGGCATCTAAAATTCAGGGAATATTGCACACATGATACACAACATTCTTAATGAACACCTTTATCATCGGAGAGTAAAATTTCTACTAACTTAAAACATTATACTTGTTCTTAAAGAGGCAACTCTCCTATGCAGGTCAAAGCAGAAAAGCTCCCATCATCAAACCAGAATCTTCCTGGATTTGTATCATCAGATCTAAACTGAATAACTTTCAGAGATCCACAGATCTGACCACAGTAGAGTACAGATCAGAAACTCCATCTCAGTGAGGTTACTGAACCGAAGGAACACACCATAGAGTAATATAAAAATGTATTGCATAGCACAAACCTGGTAATTTTGGATTACAAAATTACAAATCTCAGAGGAAGAAGACTCATCATATGCTATTGCTGATACAACAACATTGCTAGCACTATACAAGCTTTCCCTAAACAATAATAGTCCACAGTTTAATGCAACCTTGGTGCTTCTAAATGGCTTGGACTACAACTCCCCTCACTCCGGTCAGTATGATCAAAGGGGATGCCAGGTTGGGGCAGCTACAGTATTTGGTCAGTTTGGGGCTGTATCCAAGTGATCCTTGAACAGAACATTGGAAAGATTTGGTACTGTATGTATGCAGTTATATAAAGAAGAGCAGCTCTGACAGAATTCGTTTAAGAAGGAGGAGGGAGCTGCTTAGTAGTTCAGTCACTCATACCTAGACAAGAAATAATTAAAGTGAATTAGCAGTAGCACAGAAATACAGATTGTTCTGTTCTCCAGCGAGCAGTGCGCCAGTCAGCTCCCTGTGTGCTGTGGGCCTGCTGGAGCTCTTATGTGGCTGCTGTCCCTTTGCATTAGAAATCCCATCAAGCAAGTAAAGCACCCAGCAGAGAAGGAAGGCCCCCATGCCTTGCAAGTAGACCAAGTAAAGGACATGGCAGGTTCTCATTAAGTTTAGCGTCACAGCCTAGCAAGCTCTGTGTGTGTCTGAAAGGCAGGCAGGCCCATGCCAGGGTATTATGTGACTGCTGGTTAGATAATGAGAGGTATGTCTTTCCAGGAAAAAGGGAGCAGAAGACAGCCTGAATGAAGATGTCCATCTCTTTATAAGTTGTTATCAGTCCTCTCTTCATTTAACTGGCATGTAGAAAGAAGGAAAAGATATATCTAAATAACAACATCAGCTGAAATCTGGCCTCTGATTCATACTTAGGTCTATGAAGGTTCTCAGTCATCCAGGTGGAATTGTCTGTAGCTTGAATCATGTCAACTGGATTTCTATTTTCTTAGTGGAAATGTTTCGCTCCTTATCCAAGGAGCTTCTTCAGTCTGAGCAAAGTTGGTAAGGGAATCCTTAATATGTTTCTAGGTAGCTGTGTGACCTTACACCTGGGGGCATGGTTATATTGAGATGTTATTTTAAGTCCTTTTATAACATCTCAATATAACCATGCCCCCAGGTGTAAGGTCACACAGCTACCTAGAAACATATTTAGGATTCCCTTACCAACTTTGCTCAGACTGAAGAAGCTCCTTGGATAAGGAGCGAAACGTTTCCACTAAGAAAATAGAAATCCAGTTGACATGATTCAAGCTACAGAAGATTCATACTTAGCTTTCTCTGAAGCAACCATAGTCTACATGAACCTCCAGTTTGGAGATTCAGTTTGAATTCAATTTAGTCAAATCTCTGAATCAGATTGACTTTCTGATTCAAATCAGAAAATCAAACTGAATCATCAAATTGAACAGCTCCAAATAGATTTTGCACACATAAATTGATTTGGAAAATAGAACAGACACACCTTGACACTTCATACTGAATAGATAGTTGGAACCAATTTGTACTTAGAACTGGATCAATTGGCTAATCTGAATCAAATTAATGATTCAATTCAGATCAGAGTTGATTTGTGTTGGTGTATTATTCTTCAAGGAGTAAGTCACAAGCCTTGTTAGTTAAGCACCTGCAAACTTTAAAAGGTCAGGCAGCACGTGATCCAGGTTGAAGAGTATAAAATAACCTGTCTGCCCCGCCCTGCTTACTGCTTCTGTTTTCTATGCCTGCTTGCTTCTACTCCTGCTTGCTTCATACTACTACTTATCTTTTCTGGTGAGTGATGAAAGAATTGTAACACTTCCAAGGATCTGGAAGAGAACTGTAAATAGTATCTGTTTGAATGAGTAACTAATACAACTGCAACTGATTTACTACAGTGACTGGTGTCATTTATTGGTCTCTAAAGCTAAGCGCTTTCTGATACTCTGCATGTGCAAGAAAACACACACACCAACAATTTGCACACGGCCTACTCACTGTTCAATACCTGGCTTTGTGGAGCAGTTATCTAGAAAGTCCTGGCAAGGCAACTTCAGGAGTCAGCTTCCAGCCACCTGGAATGAGACCTAGAATGGAGACTACCAAACATCCTGAATGGAATAATTGTTGATGCTCACAGCCCTTGGTGTAACTGCTCCCATAGTCCCTATCTGGACTATGTTACACCTGACAAATTGACTTAGTGGTTATAAAATCTGTATACCACAACTGTTCAGAGGTTCGAATCCCTAGCCCCACATGACGGAGTGAGCTCCTGCACTCGCCCCAGCTCTTGCCAACCTAGCAATTCGAAAGCATGCAAATGCAAGTAGATTAATAGGTACCACTTTGGTGGGTAGGTAACAGCATTCCGCATGCATCATGCTGGCCACTTGACCGCAGAAGCGTCTTCGGACAACGCTGGCTCTTCGGCTAACAAACGGAGCTGAGCACCGGCCCCTAGAGTCGGACACGACTGCACGACTGTGTGGGGGGAACCTTTACTACCACAACTGAATCAATGAAAATCTCCCTCACACTGTAGCAGCATTCTCCAGCCTGTGGTCCTTGAAATGCACTAGGTCTTGGTTGGTTGCAAACCTACAAAAGGAAGTCAATACTGACTTATGCTCCATTCACTTCAATGGATTGGTTCTAAAGTTGAAGAATGAGTTGAGACAGTTTTTCACAGTCCAGAATTGTCTAGTCCAGTTAACAGAAGCAAAATCTCTGGGACAGGATTGTGATTGATCATCAAGGCTGCTGCAAAGACATACACACTGAGATATAGCCAACAGCATAGTGGGAACAAGATCTAGTTCCTTTTATGCTTTTTCCCTGAACAAAAGTGCCTTTATACAAGATGCCACCTTCAGTTTCTTGCATGGCAACTCTCAACTCTATAAGGCACTTCATTTCCTGCAGTTTCCTTCACAGAAGTAGACCCCAGCAAAGTATGGAGTGTAATAACAAATGTATCAGCCAAACAGTATGACTTCCTTTACCCCTTTAATGATAGTACAAGACCCTTCCTAGAAACTGGAAGGTGGGGGGTCCTAATGAGATTCCTGAACAGGGACAGATGTACACGTAATCCCCTACCATTTGCTTATGGTCTAGTACTTTATCACTGTCTACACTGAGGATAACAAACACATAACCACATTCAAACTATGTACTCCTTGTAGCAAAAACCAGTGGCCAGGCTGTAATATTATTACAGGTGGTATCATAAATACATTCTGCAATGTACATGACTCTGCTGGATTTTGGAATGACTGATTTAGCACAAACTTGCTGCCTCAAGATCATGGAAAGTTCTTTTTTGGGTACTGCATAAAGAGAACACCAAGAAGGTCTTCATTTCTTTTCTTCCCACGAAATAACTATTTCCAATTCCTCTTCAAAGAGCAATTGGTTTCCCCAGCACCAATCAATAGTCTCACACAAAAGCAAAGGCCCCGTGGGTCTGAATATTCCCTCTTCTTTCTGCTCAAGCAAGGCACGTTAGCAGCTGCTTTAATCCTGCAGACTTCTGTCAGGTCAGCCACATATTACTGCAGATGAGAGACAGCGAAGTGACAACTGCAATGTCACCCAAGATTACTAGAAGTTCTTTTTATTCTCCCCTGCCTGACATACCTATATCTGTAGCAGGCACAAGTGCAGAAAATGTGGTTTCCTGAAGGGCTCTGAAAGAGACCCAGTTGACATCAGTATATTGGCTGGACCTGGATGTCACTTCTGTGACAAGTGGGAAGTCTTTCTGTGCACCCTTCCCCAGGTAGAAGATGAACTGCACAAGGTTGGTCTCAACTGTAACAAACGTGAGGCTGCCAATTCCATAATTTCCAATGTCAGTTATGGCTAACCTTGTTTTCCCAATGAACTGACTGCTCATAGTATTCCTTTATCCTTCCTAATCTCTAAATAGCAGATTCAGAACCTAGATCTCCATAGGTATTGACTAAATGATTTCCAAGGAGAGCTTTCTTATTCTGAATTTCTAAATATCTAGATTCAGAGTGCAGAATAGGATGATTCTTAGGAGCTGATTTTGTACCTGATGAGGTCTGCATTCATTGAATTATGGGTTATTCTTGGCAAATGTTCAGAAGCTGTTACTAATTTCTCACTCCCCATATAGGGCAATCCCAAATTAAGGATTCCAGTCTCAAACTGCTTATTTTGCAATGGATTGTAGAATTTCTTTTTTAAAAAAACAATTGGAAGTGTAGAAAAACAGCATGGCCTTTAACCATTGCAACTGAATTGGAAATATTTTCAAGCCTGAAAAAGCCAGGAGTGCCCTGAGAGCTCTCAATATAGAAATATGATGTTATTGCAATTTCTATGAGGTTGGGGGTGGAAAACATGATAAAATAAAACTGTGTATTTCTTACTCTCTGGCTTGCTCTGAGAACAAACTGAGAAGAAATTAAGAGAACTGGACAGAAGCGAGAAGGGCTTCTTGCTGAGAGCAACTCACCTCTGACAAGTGATACTACTGCTATTGCGTCCATGATGGCAGAGCTGCTTTCCCCCTACTGCTGCCATGTAGTGCAAGAATGAAACACACACAAACACACACACACACTTCTCATGAAATAAAAGTCTGTGTTGTTGTGGTTTTCAAGTATAACTGCCTGCCTACTATCCAAATTTGCTTAAGAAGCATTGCCCGTCACCTGTTTGCTTGAGCCACTTGATTTCAATGGAGATTTGACATTCACAGGATTTGCTAACAGAAAATTGCTATATGCTAAAATGCTTTTAAGCAAAAGGTTAATAGCTAGAAGTGTCTGTTACTGAAGGCAATTCTGGTATATAGTGATTTTATGACTGTTTGTGGTAGCTGTTGCCAGGAAGACATGAAATGCTAATCTAAAAGAACCTTCCTCCAGATGTGTAGGATTACAACTCCCAGACAACATAGCCAACACATCTGGGGGTCTTCACATTCAAGAACATCTAAGAGTACTGTACTGAAAATGAAAAATATCTTAAGCATGCTGTATATCTACAGCAAATGGGGAGAGAGCAGGCCAAGGCAGAATCTACTTGGGGAAAAATTGGAATATGTTTGGGAATGTATTACAAGTTACTTCATCTCACTTGCAGTATGCTAGATACTGGAATGGGAGAAAATTCCTGGCCCCTGCAAACTCATAGCTGATATTATGTATCTTGGAAGCATCTCATCTCAGTACAACCAAGGAAATGGGAGAGTAAGTCCAGGAAGCAAGAACATAGTAGTGCTTCCATCATATTCCTGGGTGACTCATCCTCTCTTCCACTATTCTTAGTAAGGGGGAAAATGGAAGAACAAAGGAGTGAGGTGACTGTAGCAAACTGACAATGGAGCCACTTCCAGGATAGAGGGAGTGTCTCAAGTGGAGGGAAATGAATCTATATTTTACTGGCTGAAATGATTCATGGTTATCTGAAAAATAGGTGGGAAACAACAAGGCTTAGTGGGCAGCTTTGATGCATGACAAAGTCAAAGGCATGTAGGATACTTCCTCCTCTCCCAGCCATGCCAGGACTAATCTTGTTCCCAATGTGATATCTCAGGATATTAAATCAGCAGCCACCGTTGCCCCTGAACATGACTCCCCTGGACTTTCCCCAGCCCTTTGCATCTCTTCTTGATTGAGTGATGTGTTTCCTTTCCCCAAAGTTCATGTTGCCCTAAATGAGAAAAAGGTTTTTTCCTGACCTGGGGCAAGACAGCCCAGATTTGGAAGGCGATGTGCTCTCCAGAGGCCTTACTGATGGATAGCTTGGTAATTAATGAATCTGCATTTGTTTTATTCAATGCAGCTGGCCAAGGAAACCCAACTGATAGGAGCACAGCTTACACACGCATGCACACACAAACAGAGTGAGGGAGATCCAGAGGCCAGGCTGAGATTGTTTATGCCTCTCCGATCTGTTTCCAATAAGGATGATGAATTGCTTGTTTGGGACAGATTTGTTGATATTATTTGAGAACTCACTGGATAATTATTTGACGAAGCAGGCCTCAGGACAGCTTCTTGACGTGAGATAGAAAGCATGTTACGATGTCCAGCAGACTTGCTCAGAAGCAGGCCCAAGAGACCCCTAAAGGAGAATCGTCCTCACCTATAAAATGGATGGAAATGGCTCCCTAAAACAGCTGTGCAAATTCTATTTCTTCCTTTTCCGAAGCAACACTGTTGAGCTAAGGACTGGCTGCTGAATCTGAACACAGGGAAACAAGGTTAGGTTAGGAAGTTGTCCCACTTAATTTCTTCCAAGTGGTTCTAGATGATGCCCAGAGCCTGAAACACGTAGAGTGCACATACTATGGGTGGGGCATATTCACCAGGGACTGGTGGTGTTAATTTACTAAATAAGGAAACGAAAGAGGTTGTCTTCTGAAATCCTATCAGTCCGAGCATTCTGTGCTCTACTTCTACCAGACAATGAGCCTCACTCTCTATTCTCCCTCAGAACTGAGGTTCTTCACATACCTGACCTCACAAACTTCATTGCCTTCACAATACTTTCACTCCCTGCTACACTTACGTCATTTAGAATAAATGATCTTAATAGTTAACTCTTAATCAATCTGGCAATACTATATACTAAAGGGTGATATAGAAATCGGTAATAAGACAAATTCAAGCCTCTCTGGGGGAAAAAAAAACATTGTATAGCTTCCAAAACTTGGGTCTATGCTTCTCCCTTACTGTCACTGGATAGCCTTGAAAGCATACTAAAGAAGTGATGGCATATGTTCTGATAAGCACATTTATCTCCCTTCCTTATTACTTTATGCTTCAAAAAAAAGTAGCTACCATAAAAAATCAGTTGCCTTGGAAAAAGCACAACATATACCTCATTCCTGGGAATTTCTGTGCTCCTAGTTCATATGTATATTGAGTCAGCTTGGTGTAGTGGTTAAGGCACGAGGATAGAAACCGGGAGACCGTGAGTTCTAGTCCTGCCTTAGGCACAAAGCCAGATGGGTGACCTTGGGCCAGTCACTGTCTCTCAGCCCTAGGAAGGAGGCAATGGCAAAGTACTTCCAAAATCTTGCCAAGAAAACTGCAGGGACTTGTCCAGGAAGTCACCAGGAGTCAACTCTGACTCAAAGGGGCGTGTGCACACACAAACACACACACACACGGCTCTAAAAAGTGATGCCTGATATTTCTTTTTCAGGACAGATAAATCTCTTACCTCTTCATATGTGGAGAGAGAGATTGTGTTCTCTGTCTTCCACCCCTCAAAAAGTAGTTGTGTCTCTCAGAGTGAGAGGGACAGAACAATGACAAGAACATCACTAGAGAAATAGGGTTTCCATTTCTTTTTTCAAATCATGCATTGAAGATGAAAGAAAGCACAATTCCCTTTTGTTTTCTCCATTAAACTTCATAGCTTAGTCTGGTGAATGAGTCTTCTCTAAGAGGTATGAGAATACAGCATTAATTTATCTGATCCCAGGTATCCATGCTCTGCTAGCGTCCCATTCATTTTACTGTAAGATGTTGTACATGGCTCTGCCTTTGAAACTCATTCAGAAACATGAGCAAGTGCAAAATGTTATACTTGAACTGCTGGTGGGGTCTAGATTTGGAACATACCTGGGCAACTTCAAAGCAGTTACATATGCCCTCTGAACATAACTAAATGTTTTGAAGCCCTGTAGAGCTGGGGGCCAGGGGGGTACCTTAAAGACCATTTTCTTTCTACATGTATCTGATAAGACATTTTAATTGTCTTTGGGTCATCTTGCCTAGTGAGCTGGAAGAGCCTTTTCTGTGGTAGTTGCTTGTTTTGGGAAATTCATTTATGTAAGGCTTTTCTATCAGCCAGTCTTTTAGAAATGGCAGTAATACCTGTTTTTACCTTTTTGGTTGAAGATTATGGCTTTAACATCTGCTGTTGTTGCTGTTGGGCTATTTATTCAGGTTTTGTTTTTTGTTTTTTAATGCTGTTAATGTAAGAATGTTCTGGGGATGAAGAGCAACATATAAATCTACATTCATGCATAATAAATCAATCTATAGAATTAAGCATAAGCATTCATTTTCACCTCTGTACCAAAGAATCACACTGTTCTTTGTTGGTTCACATACTGTGATCTATTTCTTCAAATCTAGAATGGCTGCTTCCAGAAGTTGCCAGATGTAAAAATGTCTGGCAAGTTTACCAATTCATCTCTTAAGGAAATGTATCCATCACCCAGACCAAGAAGATCCAATAAAATTTTGGATCAAAAATCATAAGATCGCTTGTTCAGAAGCTCGAAAAAAATAAAACCAAAGCTTCACAAATTATAATTTCAGCTCATATGAGATATAGAGAGAGATATAGAGAGCCAGTTTGGTCTAGTGGTTAAGGCAACAGGCTAGAAACCAGGAGACTGAGAGTTCTAGTCCTGCCTTAGGCATAAAAGCTGGCTGGGTGACCTTGGGCCAGTCTCTCTCTCAGCCCAACCCACCTCACAGGGTTGTTGTTGTGGGGGAAATAGGAGGAAGAAGGAGTAGTTGGTATGTTCGCCGCCTTGAGTTATTTATAAAAATAATAAAGGCGGGATAGAAAATAAATAAATAAATAAATAAATAAATAAATAAATAAATAAATCTATCTTGCCATAAAATCCATAATATAATAATCTTTGAAAAGGGATCTTTCAAAGATGCAGAACAGCCTTCCCAGCAAATGTGTTGGACTCCAACTTCCTTCATCCAGTTAAGAGGATGATGAGTAGAGATGAGAAGAGTTGGAGTCCTATGCATCTGGAGGATTTCAAGTTGGGGAGACCAACATGGACAGGGTAGATGTTCTTGCAGGGAGCGGGTGACCAGTGATCAGTTGGGACTGTGAAACAAATCTACATCTTGCTCAAAATCCACTTTCCTCCTATAAGGTCTGATGGTTGCCTAAGGCCCAAGCAAGTTGACATTGAGTAAAGGGAACTATACTAGGAGAGCAGGAATGGCATCATTCTCCCCTTAGCTTCATATAACCCCTACTGACCTCTAATCACTTGATGGCCATTTTCTAGAGAAAGAGCAATGTGCACAATCCTTAGCAAGTCAGGAGGGCTACTAAAAACATATATACCACTTTCCCAGAGAGCAAGTCCATTTGTTTTGCAACAAGGAGGTAAAGGCCTTACAGGGGAGTGGAGAAACACAGGATAGAAACAAAGAAAAAGGTGATACTGATGTTCCAGTATCAAGAAGATGACAAGAAGAGTTTTAATATGTCCACGAGGGAATTCAAGGCATAAAACCTGCAGCACTGTGTACAGTTTTACTCACCATACAGGAACTCTATGTATATGTATATGTATATGTATATGTATATGTATATGTATATGTATATGTATATGTATATGTATATGTATATGTATATGTATATGTATATGTATATGTATATGTATATGTATATGTATATGTATATGTATATGTATATGTATATGTATATACGGTCCTGTAGAGAGGGCACGCTACGAACCCCATCTGTAAGAGAGTTCCATCTGACGGGGTCTAGGAGGCGTGCCTTCTCTGCGGTAGCCCCCGCCCTTTGGAATATTCTTCCTCCTGAATTAAGATCGGCCCCCTCTCTCCTGGACTTTAGAAAAAACCTAAAGACCTGGTTATGTCACCATGCTTGGGGAGGGGAGGGGAGTAGCCAGTCTTGGGGTTGGATGGCCCCTTAGATCTGCCGTGTCCAGCCTTATCGACCGATGGGATGAGATCTACCATTCCTGGATCGAACTGTGTGTGTGTGTGTGTGTGTGTGTGTGTGTGTGTGTATGTGTGTGTGTGTGTGTGTGTGTATATATATATATATATATATATATATATATATATATATATATAATTGTTTTTATTGGTATTTATAGTTTTTATTGATTTTAAATTTTTTGCTGGAACCACCCAGGGTCCCTCCTTGTGGCGGAGATGGGCGGGATACAAATGTGATAAATAAATAAATAAACTCTCTGGACAACTCCTATCTTAACTGGTATGCTTTCTATGCAGCTATGTCAGCTCCTATTCTTAGTCACAAGGGTCCAAGAATGAAGAAAGATGTGGTCTCTGATTGGCAGCCAAGCTATAGCCAAGTCAGAACATCAAGTCAGAACATCAAATCAAATCAAATCAAATCAAACCAACATCGAAACGGCAAAGTCAGAACATCAAATCAGCCTTGTTTTGGACTTTTCATCCAGGTCCATCTCCAGCAGAGGACCAGAGGGCTCTCCACCTGGCTAATCCAATTACAAGTAAAGATTAACCAAGAGAGAGATAGACCACTTCCTTCTTTCAGGCTGTCTTATCACTCCTTTTTCCCCTCGAGTCCATCTGGCGTCTGCACAGGAGGTTGGCAGAACCTGCCCCCCTCCCCATCAGATGCCAAGGCCAATTTTTTATGTCACCTGGTGGCTCTAATAGGATTATGAAAACCTCTTCATAAACTCAGAAGAGGCTCAAGTCCCTAGCTGTTCCCCCATCCGCTCATCCCTCCTTCTTCATGCATGCCCTTCCATCATCCATTACTTTCATTCCTCCTTTTTCAGCCTCTTTACTGTCACACCGGAATCTATTTTTACAACCATCCACTTGAATTTTCAACCTGCTAGATGGGGATCATTGCTGACAAGCTTTTCTGGAAAAGAGATGTCTTCTCTGTAATAGTTTTTCACTTATTCCACCGACTTCCCACCCACTCTCTCTCCTACCTGCAGAGCTGAAAGTGAGCCAACTCTTTTGGCAGAGAAAAGAAAGCAAAGAGACAGGGCCTGGCAGCTCCTTGCTACTCCTTTAATGTCCAGCTTGTCACTTTCAGTAGAGAGTAAATAATATTAAAAGTCAACAAAACAATGGGCAAAAATCCAAACATTTATCTAAAATGCCACAACTTCAAGGCAAATGACCCTGCTTATGCAAAGAAGAATCTGGCAATTCAACTGGGGTACATAGAGAACAATAGGACTAGTACCTTAGAGAGTTCTCCCACTTAGAATCTACTGTTCTTTGCTTTCCCCTCCTAAATACTGTTTGCTACCATCATTATTGCATTTTTATTTGGATTATCTTCATTTCAGACTAAGCAAAAGCCTATTCCTGCTCTGTATGGCTAATCCATTAAGCTGCTTATTGCATCTCACCGTCCATCAGACTTGCAGAGCTGCCCAGGGCTAATCTACAGAATGCCAGTCCTGCCCTCTCTGACAGTCTCTGCATTGCTTGGTGAACTTCAATCCAAAGAATAGGACTCTGGTGAAAGACCTCAGCCCAAACTCTTACTTGGGTGTTTTGGGGGGTGTTTGGGGGAATGGTGGAAAATATATATCTCCTATATATTTTCTTCCTTAGCAGAAGGAAGGGGAATTCTTTTTCTTCAAAACATTGGACATTTTGAGGCAGCCTATCCAATACACACGAAGGGGCATGGTGGCTCAGCGGGTAAGATGCCAGGCTTGTTGATCAGAAGGTCGCAAGATCGGAGGTTCGAGACCCTAGCCCTGCCTGACGGAGTGAGCTCCTGCACTCGCCCCAGCTCTTGCCAACCTAGCAATTCGAAAGCATGCAAATGCAAGTAGATAAGTAGGTACCACTTTGGTGGGAAGGTAACAGCGTTCCGCGCGCGTCATGCCGGCCACATGACTGCGGAAGCGTCTTCGGACAGCGCTGGCTCTTCGGCTAACAAACGGAGATGAGCACCGGCCCCTAGAGTCGGACACGACTGCACAACTGTGCGGGGGGAACCTTTACCCTTTTATCCAATACATGCAAGCCACAGTCTCTCAGTACATCTTGCTCTAGATTTTCTTAACTGCCAGGCAGAGAAGGATGGCAGCAAGACTAATGCAGAAAATGCCATACCCAGAGCATACTAAGTGATGACAGGGCAGCAGGATATCTCTAGGCCACCAGCAACAGGAGGCATCCCATGGCTCTGCATGTAGCTGGTGCAATCCTTTTCCGATATGGAACAGATCTCTTGCTAAAGGTTCTGAGAATGACTTTTGCTCAGAGGAGAAAAGGCTGGGCGAAAGAGACAACTGGTCAGACTTGGTAACAAGAGACATTTCTGTTTTCCACAGTGGACTTTATGGGTTGAAAAACTTGTATTGCATTACTGGTACAACCTCCTATTAGAAAGTTGAAATAATAATACAGTAGGATCTGACATTAGAAAAGGGGGATGTTTTATGAAGGGAGGGGTTTTTCCCAGGAAGCAGAGAGAAGAAATTAAGTTAGATGGAGATAGAAGAAATGAGAGAAATAAAAATAGAAGGAGATCAAGCAGGGAGCAGAAATGAAAGAAAACGGTGAGAGGAGTGGATGAAAATAAAAGATGAATGGGGAGCAGGCAAAGGGGGGACACAAAGAGAGGCAAGAGAGATGAGAAAGAGAGGCAACGGAAGAAGGATGAGGGGAAGCAAGGGAGGCAAGGAAGAGTGATGGGTAGAAGATGAGGAGACAAGGAAAAGCTGGACCACAGAAGCAGCCACACCAGATGGAGAAAGGGGACAGGAGAAGACTGACGAGAAGGGAGTGTACCAGGTGATGAGGAAAAGGGAGAAGTGTGTGAGGCTAAAAGAGCTGACCAAAGATAGAGGACTAGGTCACCAAATACATTATCTTCCATTGATCCCCCTCCCTAAGTAAAGTAAAGCAGATGCACCCTAATACTTCTCAGCATTAATCTCAACTCAGTAGTTAAAAGACTTTGGTGGGCTATTAGAGGACTGCATTATTCAAGGGTTTCATTTCTGGGGGGAAAAAATGGAACATGGTAATGGTAAACCAGTTACCACGGTACTACTTTTGTTTAAAGGAACCAACAGAAGTTTGGAAGATCCAGTGGGGTCATATGTCTATGAAGGTTCTCAGTCATCCAGGTGGAATTGTCTGTAGCTTGAATCATGTCAACTGGATCCAGTTGACATGATTCAAGATCCAGTGGGGTCGTTTATGACACAGTTACTGAGCAATTCAACTCTCCCGCAAGCAGGTCTATGCTATATTTTATTCCTGTGCACATCAGAGTTGAACCTGCAAAGAAACTCAGGTGGAAACTGATTTTTACTAGTTTGGAGGTTAGCAGAGATTGGGGGGGGGGGGTGAACTGAATCGGACGTGATTCAAACAGTTGATTCTCTAAACTAATTTGGATTTCTGAATTAGACCATCTTATCATGTTGTGATCAGACTTGGCAAATTAATTTAATTTGGGGGGAAAAAACTTTCTGTACAAGTGCAAAAGGCCACTGAATCTTTGGAGCAATTCAAAGGTAACTGATTCTCTTTGATGCTTTGATCTAGATCAATGTTCTGATCTGGAAAATCAGCTTCTCTTGGAAAGTTAAATAAACACAGAATGCCTGGATTGAATTTTCACACAGCCCTATCAGTCGTACCTCTGCTTCACCTGGAATCATGCTTTGAGATTTTGGATAAACATTATACAGCAAAACCGGGAGCATTTCTGCCTTCCCTTACATCAGAGATGGGCAAAGCTTGAAACATAGTGAAAGTGTACATGTACGCAGCTTACTACTCCATCTAGATATTCTGCACAACTGTTCATTTGTACAGATAAGTGGATGGTGGATGGAAATAGTAAAACCATTCACCTACTTTAGGGAAAACTATGTTTCCAGTAAACACATGTTCAGTCTCAGGAATTGCTTAATACCTGTGATGAGGACCCTCCTGGTTTTGAATCATACAGCAGAATAACCCCATGTTTCTATAAATGACAGACAATGTTTGCTTGGCTTGTGTTCAAAATTAGCTCATGCTACAATCCATACTTAAAATATTTCATCCATATTCAGTGAATGTAGGGCCAACTCTTGTACAGAAATGACACAAAAGCTATCTGTTACTGTAGGTTGCAAGGAGGTTAAGTGCAGAATTTACTATTTATGTGGAAAACATGGGCATGATTTCCTCCTGTGCCTGCCAATGCTTTGCAATAGGAGGTTCCTCTCTTACAACTGTGACACGTTAAATAATTTTCCTCCCATCTGTGCTACTCCCATAGAGATTCTAACTTTGGAGTTCCCAGCTCCAGGTTCTCTCTTTTTCAGATGTGGAACAAAAAATTGCCCTTTTTCTGTGGCATTTCACAGTTAGATTAAGCAACTGTGGTCATCCTCCCATCCTCCCGAATTCTGATGCTCTGTTTGATTGTCCTGCTGTTGCTGTTATTTGGTGAAAATTTTTAGCCCTATGGTTTCTAGATTCATGTTTAGGTTTGACTGCATTTAATTAATCTTAATTTTAAACTGTTTTCAGAACCAGAATAACTGAGAGGAAGTCTATAAATATAGTAAGTAACTAGGTAAATAAAGGAATATTTCTGGTTTCTCAGCCTGCTTGGAACATGTACTGTAAATGTGTGTGCGTAAGAACAGATGCCAGTGTGCGTAAGAACGGATGCCAGTGCTGGCCCTACATTTACTGAATGTGTGTAAAATACTGTAAGCGCAGATTGTAGCCTAACATAGGCAACATGAACTTACACCAATTATAGAATTGCAAACTGATTTCTGGTTGCACCTTGCTGAGTATGGTTTAGGATGAGAAGCTGGCCGTGAGGCAGAATCTTCATGGTAAGAGCTGACCAACTCCTAGCCAATCCCACAGCCAACATTACAGTACCGAGCACAGATTAATTTAGAGCAGTGTTTCTCAACCTTGGCATGCTGGCTGGGGAATTCTGGGAGCTGAAATCCACACATCTTCAAGTTCCCAAGGTTGAGAAACACTGATTTAGAGGGTCATGGGGGTTGGGGTGGTTGGGGGTGAAGAATGTGGGAATCAAGTTACTAGAGCCCAACGTATGCTGCAACCATCCCAGTACCTACAGAGCTACAAATCAGGATCCCAACAGGAACCAAATCCAACTTTGTGAAAGGAAAATGAACTCAGGCTGGAGATGCAACAGTCATTAATTCCTCCATCACAGCAAACGTGGAAAGAGTTTAAACCCCAGCTCAGCAAAAGACAACACAGTTCACAGTTCATGAGGCTAAAATCTGCAGAGTTTCTCTGATTCTTCTTCAAGTCATCTCTCCAAAGAGAACAAAGGAAGGATGGTACTTGAAATCAAAAGTTAAACTTGAAAATTCTATAAACAATGAGAAGGGATTTCTGTATCTTTTCTTAAAGAAATGAGGCAACAGGTATCAATCTTCAGATCAACCAAAGCTAGGTAAATTTATTTCTTGGAGCTGCCCTGGGATCATTTTGTACCCTATGAGTAAGCATGGTTTTGCATTTCTGGGTTTAGCCTTACAAAAGGTGACACCACAATAAATACGTAAGCCTTTCAGGTCCCAAAGAAATATTTTTTGGTTTTGCCCTACAGATAACACATTTATTCCTTGCAAGAAAGATTCTCCATGATTTGAAAGCAGCCAGAACCCAGGGAATAAAGAATATTATTGTCAGGAGCTGCTATCCATGATATTGCTAGAAGAAGCTTTAATTGTTCAGCTGCCCTGTCTCATTCCCAAATCTTGAGGTCCAGATGTCAGAGTGTTCCACATGCAAGTGCCCTCTCCCTTCCAGCAGCTCTACTGTATTCTTTCAGGAAAAAAGAGGAGGAAAAGAAAGAGCTTTAGCAGCTGCTCAATTCCTTTTCATGGGTAGCGTTAGAAGCTGCCTGTCTGGAACTATCCCCAATGGAGCAAGTGGACAAGGTAGGAAACTTATACAACAGCAGTAGGCATCAGCATGATGCCAAGGGAGTGAGTTTAAGCTTCACCTGGATCGCATGTGAATCTTTAGGGAAGGATCATGGCTCAGTGGTTGGGCAAATATTTTACAGAAAGATCCTCTCTTCCTTTCCCAAGAACTTTTCCTCTGGAAATTCAGGAAGTTACCTTCAAGATACAATCTACAATATCAGATATAACCTTGCATTGAAAACCTAACACTAAATACTTTCAAGAATGCATCCTAAATCAAACTCTTGTCTCATGACACTTCTTTGAAGTAGTAGCAGAGGAAAGCTCACTTTCGCACACTCTCACTCCCAAACACTGATAGTAGGCACTGATAGCTTCTTCTTCTTCTTCTTGGCGATCACTCGTAGCCGAGTAAGATTGTCTTCCAGGGGTAAAATCTTAACAGCGAATCTGTAAGTGGCTGTAAAGGCCAATTCTGGATCCACACAACCTCCCACAATGAGGGCATAGGTTTCCGGGTGGGAGACGGTCATGATGAGGGTTTGCTTGACGTGCCTTCCTCTTAGCTCGTTTCTCCCTTTCGCCCTGTACTCGTGCTTCTTCAAAGTCTGTAGCGCCTTTAATAAAGGCTGACCTCCAATTGAAACGCTCATGAGTTAGGGCTTCCCAGTTCTCAATGCTGGGAATATCAATGCTGATATTACATTTTTTAAAATTAGCTTTGAGAGTATCTTGCAGAATTTTTCGGAGGCAGTGTTGATGGAATCTTTCAAGAAGTTGGAGGTGGCGTTTGTAGGGGGTCCATGTTTCACAGGTGTACAAAAGGGTTGGTAGTACAATGGCTTTGTAAACAAGCATTTTGGTCTCCCTGTGAATGTCCCGATCCTCAAACACTCTACACTAGTGTGAAGGATAACTGAACCGTTGTGTGCAAATCTGAACTGGAGACCATCCAGAGGAAACCTATGCACGTTGCTGCCCTACAGATATTCATTAGCAAGCCAAAGTAGAACAAAAAACATGGCTAAAAACATTTGTCTGTTTTATAGACATTTAGAAGGCTACTTAAAGAGCTGCAGAATGGAACCAATGGAAAAAGTTACAACATCATTAAATTACACATCAAAGACAGGATAAAATACATAACACACAAACACAGAACATCAAGGGTGAAAATGGGGTGTGGGGGAGGAGGAATGAGAGACTGGGATTAGAACTTACCACAGCTGGAAACTTTCAACATATTGTTAAGATACCACCATCTAAAACACTGAAAACTATTGCTGATCTTACATTTCAACAGTACAACATTACAGAAAAACATAATGTAGAGAAATGCAGTAAATGTTTGAAATGGTCTTATAAGCTCTCCAAACAATCATTACAACAAAGAGATTCACAGCACAACTAACTATTTAGGTTGTTGTCATAATCTTACTACTTTTTTTATAAATCTTCAGCTCCCTCCCAGTTATTTATCATAACACTCCCTTTGATTCTGTACCAAGTCTTCTTAAGCAACTCTTCAAAATCCTAAATACTAGGTAGAAAGTGATGTACGTACATTGAGAAAATTCTACAGATTTGTGTTATTTGTTTTCAAACTTGGGTGAAAGTACTTAGCTGACCTTGATTGTTCTTCAAAAAGGGTAATTGGTCTTGAACTGGTTAGGATTTGAATGGGAGGCCAACACAAATTCCTAGGGCCAGAGGCTAGATTGGGGAGTTGAAAAAACATGCTGGACAAATGCAATGGCAAACTACTTCTGAATTGTTGTCAAGAAAATTAAATATCCATGTAGATACCAGGAGTTGAGCTTGACTCAAGAGAATCTTTACCATACTTATTTTGAGCCTAAAATTTGAAATTTCAGAACACAAAATACTAAGGACCTTGCAAATACATTAGACTTGCATATCTGATTATTTAAGGCTCAAGTATAAGGGGGCACGATGGCTCACCCAGTTAAGACGCCAGGCTTGTTGATTGGAAGGTCAGGCTTGTTGATTGGAAGATCGCAAGTTCGGAGGTTCAAGACCCTAGCCCCGCATGACGGAGTGGCACTCGCCCCAGCTCTTGCCAACCCAGCAATTTGAAAACATGCAAATGCAAGTAGATGAATAGGTACCACTTCGGTGGGATGGTAACAGCGTTCCACGTGTGTCATGCCGGCCACATGACCGTGGAAGCGTCTTCGGACAACGCTGGCTCTTCGGCTAACAAATGGAAACGAGCACCAGCCCCTAGAGTCAGACACGACTGTGCGGGGGGGGGGGGGACCTTTACCTTTTTACAAAGTATGAGAGTCTTCCCCACCCACAAACTGGTTTTTATATTTATATAAACATTTATATCCCAACCTTCTAATGTTTATGGCTAGAAATTTTGGGGGTTATATTCCACCGTGTCTGAAGGGCATTAGGTGGGAGCTGAAATAAACATCCATGATATAGGGGACAAAGATTGAATAATTGTTTTTTGTTGTTTTGTATAGATTCTGAGAGAGTCATTTTTCACTTTTTTATATGTTACTTTTTGATTAATCCAAGAAAAGGAAAATGGTGGGGTACAGGGTTCTATTGCAAATAAAGTTGTAGCAGCCTCCCTACCAGACAGACCTACCTACAGCACATTGATACTGATGGCTCTCTCGGTTCCCTGACTTGCCTTATCAGGGCAGCAAACAGACAGAAGTACCACTGAATCTGTTACTGGGAGTACCACAATTATCACAATTAGTTACTTATCATTTGCCTTTCAGAATAAACCTGAAGATGGGTTTTAAAGCTTGGTGTAAATGGATGTTAAGGCCATCTAAAAAGTCAGTGAAACACAACAATAATAAAATCAAGTTAAGAATTAAGACCAGTAATAAACAAGTATTCATACATATATAACAGAGCTCCATAAAATATTAAATTAGTTCAATCTGAAATCTGATACATATCTTTAGGGCCTCCTTGAAAAACCTTAATGATGGTCCCTGATGGGTGTCAGTTGAAACAGAGTTCTGCATTTGGGGGTCAAGGCATCACCCTGTCTGCTTTAAAATGGAAGAATGCAATACCAGTTGATCTCAAAGAATGGGCAAATTGATATGGCTGATGTCACCTGGACCCAAACTGTTCAGACCTTAAAGACCAGTGTCAGCACTTTCTTGAAGAAGAGTCTGGTGGTTCCAAATTTTAGGGATGAAGCATATTCACTGTAGGATTGTGGGCTCCCAGACTATGCCAAGCTGGTTGTGTGTATCATCTGGCACAGATGGGATTCATCTTCTACCAAACATTCCGAAGGAAAAGCTCTTTCCAATTACAGATGCAACAATTACTACTCCAGGCAAAACCTGGTGCAGAACATGCAGAACTGAAAACGAATGGGATTCATCTTGGGCTGGAAAGTTTCAGCAAAATAGAAGCAGGCAGAGGTGTCGACTGCTGGGTTGACTGGCTGGCTATGTTGACATTTGGATGAAAAACCAAGGCTTGCAAAATAGGACTGTCATCAGATAGACATTTTTGAGCACTCCCAGAGGATCATACCCCAGCACCTTCTTGTTTTCAAGCCCTTCTCTCTCACACAGACACACAGACACACTCCTGTTCTGGGTGTGAAAGCAATGATAAGCAGTGATAAAATGGAGGAGACAGAGCAGTATCTTCCCCTTTCCTTGCATCTTCCACTGAATGTCCCTGCATGTTAGACCCAGAGAGAAGGGGGAAAGTGAAGTGACATCAGCCCTGAGAAGACGGTGAACAAACTCTTTAAAACCACCTGACTCAAGAACTTCCCAAAGTCTAGCTAGCATTACTGCAGAAACTTTCTTTAAAAGTTATGTGAATGACAACAAGAAGGGTCATTTTATCATGCTTGGTGGAAGTGTAAAAAAGCTAGACAATTTTGGATTCAAATACATACACTGATTCAAAGGATTTTAAAGATTAATATACAGCTGAGACCAGAAGTCTTCCTCTTGGAACTGATGGACAAACAGTTGGAAAAAAGTCATGGAACTTTATTTTTGTATATGATAACTGCAGCAAGATTATTGTATGCACAGAGGTGGAAAGGTTTGGCATTACCCATAATGGAGGAATGGTTAGTGAAGATGATGGAACTTGCTGAGATGACCAAACTGACTTCCTTGATTAGAGAAAAGACAATTATCTATGTTTATTGCTGACTGGAAACCTATGATGGATTTTTTGTGTAAAACAGAAAAAAATGAACTTATGGTTTATGGTTTTGATAATTAGACAGGATAGATCAGGGCTTTCCAAACTGTGTGTCGCGACACAATACTGTGTCACCTGGGGGGCCCAAGTGTGTCACGTGACAACCCGGAAGCGCTGATGAGAATGCCCTCGGTTCCGGCAGGGAGGCAAAAATCACGCACGCTGCCGGGCCGCCTGGGGTGGAAATTCTCCACGCCGATCAGCTTGTGCCAGGAAGCCCGACAGCGTGCACGCATGATTTTCGCCCCAAGGGCATTTTCGGGGTCCCCAGAGCCTGCCCTTTTGAAGGGGCAGCGGCGGCAGTGGGCCATCAGCACTTCCAGGTTCCAGGATGCCGCTGCTGCCGCGGCGGCAACCCAGAAGCACCGCCACCAGCGCTTCCGGGTTTTTGCGCGCCGCAGTGGTGACAGCATTTCCGGGTTTTTGTGTGCTGGCCGTTGGTGTGTCGCCAACGGCAAAAGTTTGGAAAGCCCTCGGATAGATTATGGAAAGAAGAGAGTCATGATGTAACTTTAGAGAAAGAGGTAAATTTATAATTGTACTTATAACTGCTGTAAAGAAGATTGGAGGCCATTTCTTTGTATCTTTTTTCTTTCTTTCTTGTACTTTTAGTTCTCTTATTCATTTCTTTTTCTTTTTTTCCTTATTCTGTATTAGTTTCTATTAGCTCTTACCTTTGTTTTTAAAACTTTTAAATTTATTATATAAATGAATGAATGAATGAATGAATGAATGAATGAATGAATGAATGAATGAATGAATGAAAAGAAAATGGGTAGGATTTCCCTGTGGCCTTCACACACCGAAAAGGCTGTGAGAATAGTCAAATTTCTAAAAGGAAGAGGAGTATAAATTCCTGTATTTCTAAAGTGAAATGAAATCCTGAAGAATGCTGGCTGGGGAATTCTGGGAGTTGAAGTCCATGCAACTTAAAGTTGCTAAGGTTGAGAAACACTGGATTAAGTCAAGGATAGGCAACATGAGGCACTCCAGATCATTTCTGTACCAGATTAACAACTCCTCCACTAATTATGGGTAAATTAATTATCTTTTTAACATTTCTGTGAGGAAAACATCTTGTTTATTTATTTAAGACATGTAAATACTGTACCACTCACAACAAGCCACCCAGAGTCACTTGTTGAGATAGGCAGTTATAGAAATCAAATAAATACTGTAAATAAATTAAAATAAAAACTTTCCTGAGCTGTTTACAAACCTAAATTATAAAAATAAGTTGTAATGGGGTATATTCATGGGTTTGAGGGATTTGATTGAAAGAGGCAGGGCCAAATAGTTTCCCAGTTTTGTTTTTTTCTCTTTTTTACTCACTTAAGGACAGCAAGAAGCAAATTCAGCCAAACTTTATGAGAACAGCCAAGAAGTTTCACTTTCCTGACTTGAAGGCTCACTAAATCACTAACTGTTTTGGATTCTTTAGTAAACAGTTCTTCCTCCTGAATGACAGCAAATGTACAAAACAAGAATTATTTTTCTGCTTTCTAACTTTGAGCCTCAGAACAATTCTAAGTAAGCCTATCTTACTTACAATATGAACTTAACATACATGTATACCTAATACACATGAACCCTCAGTATTGCTAAATGCTATAACTACTTCTGTTTAGATTTCAGAAAAGGGCTTACAGAACTTAATGCCAAATGTTCTATTTCTCTCATTTTGATGAATTAGCAGCTGGCCTGGATCCAGCTGATGACTCTCTGGAGTCCTTGGTGCTCTCTGAGCCTTGTTGCTTTCTTGCAGACATTTCATTGCCAGGCTAGGCAACATCTTCAGTGCAAAAAGGGAGTGGGACTTGCTCTCTGTTTATATACCCTGGCTTGTCCTGCCTGTGTTGGTGGGGGTGTTGTACTCTCCTTGGTAGTTCCTTGATTGGGCTGTTGTATATTCTCTTCGATTGATGACTCTCTGACAGGTCTACCTTTGATCTTTCCTCTGGGTCTTCCGGCATAGTCACCATGCCATCTGTACATGGTCACCTTAGATCCTCCTACAGTGCTTTCCCTCCTCAGTGAGTCTTTCTCTGGGTCTTACTCTCAAACCCTTCATGGACTTCATTCAGCAGTACAAAAAACTTTCCAATCCACTTTAGGATCTTTCTCTGGATTAAGATCAATAGGCCATGTTCAACAGCCACTGGAATGGTCTAAATCCATTCCAGCCATTGTAGTACTTTTAGCTGTCTGCCATCACCTCCATGACCAAACTGCTTCTTCCCAGAATTCTCTCTGATGTTGACATGGTCATCCAGGTGTTTTAAGACCAGTAAGATGCCAAATTTGTATCTACAGCCTCTTCTATGAGAGCTAAACCCTCTGAGAATCTAAGCTATCTTCTAGCACAGGGAGTTAGTTTGGGTTTCTGCACAGATGCAGAGGTATGTGACAAGCCAGAGAGACACTATAATGGAGAGCAGGCACATCTCATCAGCATTTTAAAACAAGTGGTCAACAGATGTTAGAATATGCCAAGTATGTGCAGCATTTAAAAAAAGTAGAGCAACTTTTTTCTTTCCCTATTTCATGTGAAATTCCACTGTTACCTCCTTTCTGAGCCCTAAAATACTCAACCAGTATCAGAGAAAATATATCAGAGAAATATAGATGATTTTTCCTCTGGAATACACTTGCATTTCTGAAAGTATTTGGAAGTCAGTGGGACATTCTGTGAAGCCCATGCATCACCTTCAGGAAATTAACTGTAGGGATGAGCAAAGGAGCAGAGCAGGCTACAACCCCCAGATGTGCAGGTAGATACAATATAAGTCCTGAATATCTCACTTGGGATGCACACGCTCAGAATACTAGCATTTTCACAAGTTTGAGTTTTTCTCCAGCTTTTGTCCTCAACACAAACTGAATGAAATAGCTTCATAATGTGCAAGGGGCTGCATTGCTCTGGGGGTTGTATCTCCTGATCAGATTCTGTTTTGGCCTTTGAATCCCCACCAAGTTGGGGTGTCCTAGCCTTGCCAATTCTTGGCCTCAGCTGAAAATGTCTTTGTGGGTATTGAGAAATTCCTTAAAGCTCTTGCACCTGTTCCTTGGTCTTTAAACTTCACCGTCACTCTCCCCACAGCTGTATTCTGAAGGGGCTTTTTGTCTCTAATAATAGGGTTAACCTGTTCCTGGAGGGTGAATGGAAGGCACCATCGAGAGGCCTCCACGGAGCTGCAGCCCCTGCTGTTCACTGAAAGCCTTTTAATGCCCCCGCCTGTTTTGAAAGTCAAACGTCAAGCCACAGACAAAGCCAACCTGAAAAGGCGTCATGCCTGAGTGATCAGAAGTGGGTGAACACACCCATCCAGTTAAGGAGCCCACAAGGCTGGTGAAGGGGGAACAGAGGGCCGAGAGAGCTCTGATAGACAGTTATCACTCCCACTGACTGCAGGCCTGATTCACAGTGACAGCCAGGAGGAGGAGCGGGGGTCTAATCTGAGTCTTGTAAAAGTGATGGACAGGCATTAGAGCCTACATAATGACCCTTGACCTCCTCCCCAACCTAAGTCCCCATAAAATGCTGACAGTGGCAAGCAACTTACCAGCGGCAGTCTGCCTAATCCCTAACTTTCTATGTGATGGGTGGGTGGGGGATGGAGGAGGAGAGGAGGACTATTGGAAGTCACATTATGACCTGGGAAAACCATACAGACATCTTGCTCATTCTTGATGCATTTCAGAAGACCCTGTGAGGCAAGAGCACTTGCGGAGTTTTCAGCCCCCTTTCTGTGCAGATCACATGCTTCCAGTTAACAGGTTCTTCCAGGTCTAAGCGAAAGAGAAGTGGCAGCTGCAACAAGATATGGTGAGATGAAATGCTCCTCTGGAGGTCAGCCATAACCTCTAACGGGATACAGTATTTCATTTCCCCATCAGCACCATCAAAACAGCCAGCCACCATTTCAGGATCAATAAATATGCTTTGTCCTCATTGGATCGTTGCCATCCTAGCAATTCAAAAGCATGCAGATGCAAGTAGATTAATAGGTACCACCTCGGTGGGTAGGTAACAGCGTTCCGCGTGCGTCATGCTGGCCACATGACCGTGGAAGCGTCTTCGGACAACGCTGGCTCTTCGGCTAACAAACGGAGATGAGCACCGGCCCCTAGAGTCGGACACGACTGCACAAATGTGCGGGGGGAACCTTTACTTATAGCATTTACATGCACGATTGGGGACACCTAAAATAAGTTATCAGTTATGAACGGAGGGATTGGGGATGCAGTTCTTCCCACACTGTTGCCTTTTTTCACTTCCCTTCTGGAAAACCTCACTTGCACACCAAGGGAGTCACGACAGCACAAATGTGTGGGGGGAACCTTTACCTTTTACCTCATTGAATCGTTTGTCTCATCTCCACTTGTTTATTTTCTAAAGTGTGTGGGGTTTGGGTAGGCTGACCATATTTCAGGATGGCAAAACGGGATGGGGTCTTATGTAATATTCTGTATTCATGAAAAAGACAGGGGTCCCTGCCCCCGGTCCGCGCTATCGGCTCCCGCCTGCAAACCCCGCCCCCCGGTCCACGCTCCGGCTCGGATCCTCCTTCCAGACCATTTCCTCCGGGTTTGAAAAACGGGACAAAATTGAGATTTTTATGAAAATGATGGGACGGTTGAAAAATGCTAAAAAAATGGGACTGTCCTGTTCGAAATGGGACGTATGGTTAGCCTAGGTTTGGGGTTTTCTTTTGGAGTGGGGTAGAGGGTAACCTTGAGACCTGAATATCTAACTGTGCTGATACTTCCTCTCTGGCAGGTTTGCACAGTGCACTGAGAGCAGGAGCACTGGGGCAAGGGGAAAGAGCACATGAAGGGGGGATGTGAGGAGAGAGCGTGTACTGTGCTAGATTGGTGGATGGACCGATTGGACAGATGGGTGGGAAAGAGAGAGCCTGCAGTGACCAGGTAGGGAAGTGTAATGGTATGTGAGAATGACCTTGGGAGACAGGAGGAAGAGCCACAGACTAGACAATGGTCAGATAAGAGGCAGCTGAGTCCACAGAAGGAATGGGGGCATGGCAAACGTCTCAGAAGGGACCCTCCCTAGTTTCTTGGACTGTAAAGGCAAGGGGGGAGAGATGTACTTTCAGACTTGTAACCTTACAATAAAGTTAGAGCTAGTACTCCTGGGTGTGCTTCTTGTCTGGACTAGCTCACAAGACTGAGAGGAAGAGAGAACTATGGGTGGTGGATGGGAAGAGAATACATATAGTGGTTGGTCTGTGGCACTTTTTCTAAAAAAAAAACACCAAACAAACAAACCCAAAACTATTATTTCTCGTATGCTGCACTAAAAATGTATCTGAGTGTGAGTTTTTGACCTGAGGAAGACCAGTGCTGCTGTTTGATGGATATAGTCAACTTTGATCCTGCAGATCAATTCCCATAAAAATCTGTGCATAATTTCTTTTATGTCCCTACCTAATATGCACTCAAACTGGCATTAAGCCAACACGTCTAGTGTACCTCCTGGGAGAACACCAGCTAGGGCAGAAACAGGCTACCTGGTTCTCACCAAATGTTTTGGAAAGCAGGACTTGCAATCTCTTGCCCTTTGCTGGGTTGGTGAGGCTGCAGGGAATTGAAGCCCAAAATCTTTGGGTAGGGCACTGAACTCTCTGTCCCAGGAGTAAAGTCTAGACTTACTTTCCAGATTCAGTTCTACTAATTTATTACTCCCCAATTTACCAGTTCCAACATTATCCACTCTTAAAACTACTGTGTTTAATGTGCTTGCAAATCACTACCAGTAGCTACAACAGTTTTTTCACCCTGCGTTCATCACTGAAGCCTGGCACGCCACAGATTGCTCTGTGTGGAACCCAGAATGTTCCGGCATCCATGCTCAGAAGCAGAAACAGCAGCTGTGGCTGCCACCTCCCTCACTCTGCCATGTTCTCTCATGTAAGGGAATGCAGGAGAGATGGACAGCATAGTGGGAAGAAGAAAGGGAGCTCCAAGGATATAGAAAAAATAGAGTCTGCCACCAAAGGCTGGCTGCAGCAGTTGTGTGCATCACCAGAAATGAGCAGTGGCTGAAAAGCCAGTGCCAGTTAAGCAAAAAGCTTTGGGGAGGCTCAGGTGGCTAATGTGCTGTGAGTTCTAGTCTAGGCTAATGTGCCATGTGCTAGTCTTGTTGTCATAGCCCATTCATCCATAGTGAATAGCTACTCAAATGAAGAGAGTCTTCCTATTACTTTGGGATTTTCTCAAAAATGCAGCACCTGTTCCCAAAAGTCTTCACAACTTTCCTTAATGGTATAAATATCCAGGCATGTAAACAACCAGGAGCCTGGGAGTTTTCCATCTTGTCTTGCCCTTATTTGTGGAATCTTAACATCTGTCTTCTTAAGTCAGTTTAGCCCCTTCGGCTGCCAAACATTGATTTGTTGTCAAACATTCTCCATCCCTTATTGTTACAGTGAATAATATTCTCTATTTCCTGCTGAAAATAAAAATATAGGCAATCCAAACAGGTTTACCAGAAACAGGTGGATTTAACAGAGTTCACTGCAGACCAGTTGAATTTCCAACAGAGATAAAAAATTATTCCTTTTTGATTATTGGAAAAAAAGGTCTTTTTAAAAACAGAGTTGAATTCCCAATTTCAGAAGTGGAACAGAATTCTTTTTCACAAATTGGTCTATCAGTTCTCTAAACTTAGCTAAGAATTTGAGTGATGACTATTAATTCAGTACCCCACAATACTACTCACTCTGTGCCAGCCCGTTTTCACCACGCCAGGGGCACTGGTGCCAATTAATGCTGTGTAATCCCCTGATTTCAGTTGTGAATGTTCTTTCCTCAGACTTTCCGAATACAGAATCTGCTGAACGACATGTGCTGGCTGCTCAGCAGAGGCACCGTTTGCCCTCTTGAGAAAGTTAGATCCTCTGCCCAGGGCTCTCTTGCCATTTCACTCGGAGGGCTTGAGAAATGCCGCTCTATTCTCCCTGGAAGTTCTTCTTTGTGAGAAATCCTGAGACTTGGTATCTCCACAGCACCCATGTTTCCAAATGAAACAAGTTATTCATAAGAGAACAACTCATTAAGGAAACTGATTTTTTAGCAAAGTATCTTATCTTGCTATACAGTCAGTAGCCTTATATTGGAGGAGACCAACAAAACCTCATTGCCATGGCTGGCCGACAGCCTAATCCTCTTTTAATTGGCTGTGGATAGAAAATAATGCCGGAACTCCCAGGCTCTGTCCAACCAATGAACATTCAGAACTGTGTCCTGGGCCAAAAGCAGAATATTGGTTTGGAAGGGTCTTGCAAATACAGTACAAAACTCTTTTTTCCTGAAACAAACACACATGTTTTCCAGTGCATACTAATATTGACATGACCTTTGCACTAGTCAGCATGATTGAGAGTAATAGCATCTCCTGGAATGTTCGGTTGAAATAGCCACTTGCTTTTATTGATGGAGGCATTTCTGTCTATGATACTAGATAATACCTTATTTTCTGTTGAGTGACAACACTCCCTGCATGAGAGAATAGGAAGAACAAACAACAGTTTGCCAGTGGAGTTCAGCAGGGAGTTTAAAGGAAAATCCTTAACAAATGTTCTAAATTAACAGTGTGTAGTTGGCTAATCTGAGAACCTGAGAAAGGAACAAGAAGAAATAAAAGCCTTGATTGCTGATGCCTAAGTAACCAAAATGAAGATGAATGGACAGAAATCTGTAGTCATAGCATGTTTGTGTTACTACCTGAGAACCACCTGGCTTATATTTCCAGCAGGTGAAATCAGATCAAAGAAAGGAAGTTCTACAACAGGAGCTGGCAGAGAAAGATAAACACAGAAGCAAACCCAGTGGACTAGATCAAGCAAGAGATGGGGAAGCTATATTGTGCTGCTATCACAAAGAAAAGGCTTTTGAGTCCTTGCTGAGGAAGGAGACCTTGAACTTTCAGGAGAAGAAAATGTGGAACTGCCAAACAGGAGGCAAGACAGTGGATCCCAAAGCAGTGGTGTGTTCTGCAATATGACAAACAGAAGAATTGTAGTAGCTGGTGAGTCACTCCTATAAGGAACTGAAACTGTCTAATTATTTCATGAAGTATGCCGTCTGCCAGGAGCAAAAATAAGGAATGTGACCAAACAACTTACAAGACTTACTAAATTCAGCTGACAATTGTCGAGTGGACAATTACTCCTTCCCACTAATCCATGTGAGGTCAGCTACAATCATATCACCTTTGACTTTGAGAATCTAGGGAGCAAACTCAAGACTCTGGTAGCTCAGGTGGTGTTTTCATCCATCCTTGCAATCTGGAAGAGGACCAGAAAGGGAAAGGTGAATACCACAGATGAATAGCTGAGTACACAAATAGTGTCTATGAGAAAGTTTTGGTTTCTGGGATTAAAGTCTGAGTTATCTGGAAGACTGGCTATTGGCACAAAAGGCACCAAATCTCACAAGGACTGGTAAAATATGTTAAGCCAAAGTACATGGGTGGCTTTAAACTGAATCCTAAAGTTATAGGAGGTAGAGATAGAAAGCCTGAAATAAAGCCCTCAGATAAAGTATTACAACTTTAAAAAAAAAAAGTGGGCCGCTGTAATAGGGCTTATTAAACTACTCAGTGAAAAATCAGAAAGAAATACTATTTGCTCATAAATGGAATGAGCTTCATTGTCTGTATACTAATGATAGAGTAAGGGTACTGAACTGATTGTATAGGAATGCAAATACTTTTAATAAATGTAATGGAGATGTGGTAGAATGCCTCTCATGACTATAGAATTTAAAGGATACAATTTGTTAAAACCCCAGAAGCAGTAGGAAGGTATTGGATCCAAATGAATGAACTTGGTGATACTGTAAAGAGTATCACCTGCTCAAAAATCCAAATGAATGAATTTACTGATACTGTAGACAGCATCTGGGTTAAAATAATAGAGAAACAAATGAAAACAATACTGTTCTTTGTGTCTACTATCACCCACCCAGTGAAAGAGTAAATATGGATGATGCTTTCCAAAAGCAAATTACAGATCGTTCAAAGAAGCATGAAGTATACTGGTAGGGGGCCTTTATTGTAAGCACTCTTACATCTGTTGGGAGACAAATTCTGCCAAGCATGGGCCTTTCAGTAAATTCCTGATATGTTGTGCTGACAACTTTCTCTTTCAGAAGATGAAGGATCAGCTATTTTGGAACTAGACAACAGGGAAGATTTAGTTGAGGAAGTGTAAGTAGCAGGAACATTGGAGGAAATGAACATGTAATGCTGGTGTTCCTCTCTTACTTTAAGGCAGGGCTTTCCAAACTGTGTGTCAGGACAGGTTAGTGTGTGTCGGCTGCAGTGTCTGGGTGTGTCGCAGCTGCTGCTGCCTCCGAGCCCTGCCAGGATTCCGTGCAGGTCCTAGTGCCTGCCTTGTGCCTTGCTGCCTCCAAACCTGCTGTGATTCCGCGCAGGTCCTAGTGCCTGCCTTGTGCCTGGCTGCCTCCAAACCTGCTGTGATTCCGTGCAGGTCCTAGTGCCTGCCTTGTGCCCTGCTGTAAGAGTGTGTCGCAAAATGATGCATGTCTAAAAAGTGTGTCACCAACATGAAAAGTTTGGAAAACTCTGCTTTAAGGGAAACTAAAGCAGGGGGACACCTGCATATCTTGGACTTCAAAAAACACTCCAATGAGAAAGAAAATGGAAAGCACCAGAAGAAGCCAACATAAAAATCTTAATGGAATTTTAAAAATATAGTAGATTCTAGACAACTCTGTGACCTGCTGGGTCATCCTTTGAGAGAAACGTAGTGCAGTCTGATGTGACCAGAATGAACATTAAATTTTAGGCTGACCATATTTTTTTACCCCAATGCTGGACAGTCCCATGATCATCTAAGAAGAGTGTATATCATAAATAGAAAAATAATTGTAGTGGTAAATGAACTTCAATAATAAGTCAATATTTACTTACCTAAACAGAATGACCACGGACGGGCAAAAAAGCAGTGGGAGCGACTTCCGACTTCCTGCCGGCTTCCCCATTGACTTTGCTTGTGGGAAGCTGGCAGGGAGCATTGGAAATCGCGATCACATGACTGCGGGGATGCTGCAGCAGCCACAAGTTTGTGAATAAAACTGGTCTGAACATCGTGGAGATTTCAATTCCACAGGAGTAATGGGTCCCAGATGTTTTACGCATTCATTAAGTTAGTGGATTTTAGGTACCTTGATTCAAAAATTGTTGTGGTATAATGCACTGTTTGGGCTAACTTGAGAGTACAAACAGACAAACAGATAAACACAATGAGAGTTTTAATAGTATATAGATAAAAAGGAAAAGATCCCCAAGAAGAATAAACACATGTCACCCAAAACTGTAGAGATGGCATCAAAAAGGTTACTAAATGAGCTGAGGTTGGCAAAAAATACTAAGAATACAGCAAAATGTGTCAGGGTGTTTTAATTGGGATTCCAACCCAATTGTTGGTTTACAATTAAACCAAATGTCCCATCCCACAGCTCAAGTTTGAAATCATTTTTTCCGCTTTCCACACCCTCAAGAAGAGTTGGGACTACAACTCCCAGCATCCTAGGTAGTAGCATGGCTAACACAGAATTCTGGCAGTTATAATCCCAACACATCTAAAGAACATTGGATTTGGGAAGATCAATACAGTTTTCCACAATGTTCTAGGCTTGCAACTATAAGAATATTTTTTATCTTGCTGAATCAAATGTGTCAATTCAGCTCCATTGGCAATTTGCTTTTTTCACCTAGAATACAGTTTTACAATTAAACCAAGTCTGCAGTCCAAGACCAAATAATTTAACCACTGGCATTACATTCTGCAGGTTGATTATAGGCTCCATAGAGCAGAAACCTACTGTATCAGTTCTAAAACTTTACAGCCTTTTAATTGCTTTTGGTGACTCCCCTTATCAGGTTTTTTTATTTATTTCGTGTCCAGATCAAACTTTACTCTGCCAAAATGTAGCCACCGCCACAGCTTTCTCATTAACTTGCTGTAGGTCATTGACAGTAATCGACACACCATCAGATGCTCTCGGTCTTGGATTTCTCCGCATTCACATACTGTAATGTATTGTCGTCAGCCAACAACCCCCACTTAACCCTTATCAGGTTAGGAAACAGCAGAGTAGAAATCACAGGTGGTTCACTTCTAGTGTGACTTTCAGTTGCATGCCATTTATCCTCCAGCCTTGCTATTCTATGGCTTTTTTCAGCTAGCATCTGCATTTCCTTGATTGCCATCTGAATTCCTAACCATTCCTAACCTAACCATACCAGCCCATTAAGAAGCATTAATAGTGGGCCAATTCAAATGGTTCTTAGGCAGCAAAATTGACTGTCCTTTGCCAAACCATTCTTTGTAGTGGACTGAAGGAGTAGCAACTTCAAGGCAATGATGAATAACCATACAGTACATTGGATTACTGATTACTGATTTAACCATACACTGGATTGTGCAACATACTACACCACAAACCTAACCAAGATGAATACTAAGCAAGGCTATCATGTCACACAAACAGAGCCAATAATTCTTTAACTGACTTGGTTATGTGTGTTGTACGAACACAGAGCACTCTCTCCCCAACAACTACCATCATCTGTTCCTTTATCCAACTCATCTATCAGTTACCTAATTCTTCAATTCCCCTGCCAATATCATTCACATCCTATTAGTTGTCTATTTCTCCTACTTCCTTTCCCATATTATTCACAGCAGATAGAATAGCATATAGTGACTATAACTTTAATCAGTGAATCCTGGAATAGAATTTTTGATTCCTTTTTAAACAAGTTCAGGTCGAACAAAATTATCTGGGCATCCAGATTCTGTAATTTTTTCCTGCATGTATGTTTCCACCCTCTTCTTTAGTATGACATTAGAAGAGCTCCCAACAGGTTAAGCCATCTCGCTCTCCTGCAAATTACACGTCAAAGTTCATTTTGCTGGAAAAAGCTTCCCTGCCTGTATGGCCAGCTGGATGTCATGAGTCCTGGTCTAGTGCCTAAGTGTTATTTGGAATGACAGTGTTTTAGAGGGTGCCAATGCTTCTGCATACAACTCACTGTAGATGTGCCCTGGATGCCTGCAACGCTGCAGAAGACCCTGAGGGATTCCTCATGGTTCTTGTTGTCCTATGGCTTAGAATGATCAAATGTTTTAGGTGGGCACAAAATTATCTTCTGTGCTGTTTTAGCAATTAATTTGACAGTCCCCCAGCCTTTGGTTTGTCCATTTGAGACAGATTGCAAATCCCCATGCCCTTTCTCTGTCCTGCGCTATACCTCCCACACGGATGGCATTTAAGCGAATATCAATTAGTTCCCAGTGCTAAATGTATTTTTAGCTCAGCCTTGCTGCTATGCGATGGAGAAATGAAAAATGGCATATCTCTGGATAAGTTAAAATATGCAAATAATCAGTAGCCCCTTTTTTCAATTCAGCCACTCTGAATTGACAGTTAGGAACCCAGCCGTTGTGAGGGGGAGATCTCTCTCTTCTGAATTCCTTAACACTAAACATTTCTGAACTATTTTGGCTTGGCTTTTAGCTAACAAAAATTAGCTTCTGGAGTTAGATAAGAAGAGATAGGTTTAATTCCCACTGGGAGATCCATCTGGAAGACAGCTTTCTACATAAAGATTGTAAGTGTGTGCACTTAATGTATGCATATATAACATGATACCTCCGTATACCCATTGTATGCTCTTTTGTTTTTAAAGGAACCCGGGCACAGAAACTGACATTACAATCAACAAAACTTAATCCCCCTTTGGAGGAGAAAGCCTTCCCAGGTGCATCAGGAGGATGTCCGCTATGCCAGCAAAACCAATTACATGTGCTCTCACCCAATTAGTTTCTAATTATGGCCTTGTAGCACATTCAACATAATTAACATGTAAATTACACAGCGTGTTTATATTCAATAACCGCTTCCCAGTGTTCCTGTCAGCAGGAGCTGCGCTGGCTTATGCGTCTGTGTGGGATGGGGCTCGGCTTTTCTTTTCTTGTCTCTTCCTTTCTAATCTGGGTGACTGAATTTAATTTAATTGAAATGCCGTCAGAGTGATTCCGTACTGTATTCTACCACCTCGACGGTACGCATGCTTAATGGCAACTTGTTCCTCGGGAGGGGAACTGGGTTAGAGAGGCCTCCCAGGGAAGTTCCACGCTGAGAAGCCAAAGCCATGAAAGGGAAGTGCTAGACCAGGGGTGGGGAACCTTTTTTCTGCCAAGGGCCATTTGGATATTTATAACCGGGGACTGGGGGGGTGGGGGGCGGGGTTTCTGGGATTTCCGTGGACCGGGGGGCGTAGTTTGCGGGCGGGAGCCAATCAAAAGCACTGGGGGCGGGGTTTGCAGGCAGGAGCCAATCACGTAGAAGGGGCGGGGTTTGCGGGTGGGAGCCCCTTATACGGCCCGTGGGCCTGATGTTGCCCACCCCTGTGCTAGACAGAGGTAAGTTGACCCAAGGCACCAAAACACAAGATAATCCCGCCTTTGGGAAGAGCAGAGGAGCTGCCTGAGGAGATTAGAAACCAGGGGAGAGACACAAAAGACATTGAGGGTGTGGTGGAGAAGGGACAGAGAGAATTAGGTAGGCAGAGAGAATCCATGCTAACTGGAGGGGATGGGACTTAGTATCCAGCACATCTGGGATTGTTTATTTGTTCAGTCGCTTCCAACTCTTCGTGACTTCATGGACCAGCCCACGCCAGAGCTTCCAGTCGGCCATCGCCAACCCCAGCTCCCCCATGGTCGAGTCTGTCACCTCCAGAATATCATCCATCCATCTTGCCCTTGGTCAGGCCCTCTTCCTTTTGCCTTCCACTTTCCCTAGCATCAGGGGGCATGGTGGCTCAGTGGGTAAGATGCAGGCTTGTCGATCGGAAGATTGCAAGTTTGGAGGTTCAAATCCCTAGCCCCGCGTGACGGAGTGAGCTCCCGTACTAGCCCCAGCTCTTGCCAACCTAGCAATTCGAAAGCATGCAAATGCAAGTAGATGAATAGGTACCACTCCAGTGGGTAGGTAACAGCGTTCCACGTGCGTCATTTATTTATTTATTATTTATTATTTGAATTTATCCCCGCCCATCTCTACCATGGTAGACTCTGGGCGGTTATGCCGGCCACATGACCATGGAAGCGTCTTCGGACAATGCTGGCTCTTTGGCTAACAAACGGAGATGAGCACCGGCCCCTAGAGTCGGACACGACTGCACAAATGTGCGGGGGAAATCTTTACCTTTTTCCCTAGCATCAGCATCTTTTCCAGGGTATCCTGTCTTCTCATTATGTGGCCAAAGTACTTCAGTTTTCCTTTTAATGTCGTGGGGGCATCAGGGAAAACTGTTTTGGTCTGTCTCTGGAATTTGGGCAGCTATATATATCCAAGACCACACTGTGAATCGATGAACTGGGAAGAAGAGTGGCATCTCTCCAGTAGAAGTACTTGCTCTTTGAGAAAGCTGTTCTTTTTTTTCCCCATCCCACAGCAACTTTAACAACTTATCATCTCTCAGGTATACTTTTTGCTTAGCATTTCCATTCCCATCAGTTACAATCTGTCCTTTCCTTTACTTCTTTCCACCATCTCATACCATATTTTCCCTGGACTACACTTTAACTGCACTGTGCCTTCAAAAATCATTCCACCTCATAAGGCCTTCTCTTCCTTGGCTTCATCTCTCAAGAACATTCCAAAGAAAGCCAACCTATTTCCATAGGTTTTCCAACATAAACCTTCTCCATATTCATTCTGCCTTTTCCATGAGATTTTAGAATATAAGGCTGCCTCTTCAAACAGTTGCTTGATTTCGGAAAGATCTGATAGGAGCTGATAAGAATGATTGGTATTCAAGGGCATAGAATGGTATGATAATCAGAAAAACGTACCTACTATATTTGAATGAATAAAAACCAAGCTAACATGGATAGTTTCATTACTGACTGGTCCATGCTTCTCTAATTTATTCATAAAATATAATCTATGTCCCCCAATGGAATATATCAAAATCTGGGAAATATGATGCAGCTTTTTTAAAAACTTGATTTCACTTAATGATCTTAAAATTTTTATTCATTCATTCATTAAGTTATTCACTTTTAATGCTGCCCAATTCCAACTGGTTCTGGGCAGCTCACAACAATAACATAACAACAAAATAGAAAGAATGAAGCCAAACAAGTACAAAAATAGCTACAAAATCATTATAAGAGGGCTATCCAAACAACAAAGCAAAACACAGCACATCACAAACAGCTCCTTTGTTGTGATATCAGGAGCAGGAGGAGGCGGTCTGGTGGCAGAAACAGGTGGGTAGGCACTGTGGGGTCAAGAAAACCTCCACCATGGATTTCAGTTATTCACTCTTAAAGGCAAAGGCATCCACCTGGCTTCCTTGTACCCTTCTCAACACCATATCTACGTTAGAACTGCTTTATCCTAATGGGACAGGAGAGAGGAAACTCCCCTTTCCCAAATAGCTCCTATTAGCCCCTCAGCTGTACAGGCCCAGTCTGACTGTCTGCACAATGGCTACAATGTGCTATTTGCAAGGCAAAATAAGGCCCGTTGGGCGGAAAGATTCCTAGCTCCTAGGTGCTCTGCATTTAATGTTGGGCCTTTTCTTTCCATACATAAAAATTGGAGCCACAGTAGCTGCAGGCTGGGATCATGGGAGGGAGGCCAGACCAAGGCTGCCCAGCCAGATTGTTGGGTGGGGGAGGGGAAACTGTCGTAGATGGGAAATGTGTCTCTTCCCTTTGAGATAACAAGTTGACCATGTGAGGGAATGAATGGACTGAAGCCCTAACTCTGTTATTGTAATCAGGAGTCTATCACTCCCCCAGTTGAGCTTGATTAGGAGTCCCCTGAAGACAGGAAGACCTACTGGGGGTGGGAGAACACTAAGGAAAGGTATGCAGAGGGGGGGGGGAGGCACGAGGGATAGCATGACAGATTAACACTGCCAAGGCATGGACAGGAATGAAGGCCAAAGAGATGTTGATTGCCACAAGGAGAAAAAGAAACAACCACAAAGAGTGTCTGTCTATCCTGGCTGTAACAGTCCTAGGAGTCCCAAAGGAAGGCTGTGTAAGTGAGAAGGTTTCATTGCCTTCTTGGACGAAAGAATGACAAAAGCTCTCTTCAGCTATTAGTTAAAGTGAATGCAAGGATGGGTCTGTGCTGAGTAGCTCTGGTGCCCTGACACAGCATGAACACCACTCTTTCTGAGATTTCTGCACAGAAAGTGGGGTTGGTTTAATACATGCTGGTATAGGATTACAGATATCCAACATGCTGGCGTTTCATCTTGGCTTCTGCCGCAGGGACTCCAAGAGCATTAAGGCTTTCTGTGTTGCCTAACCTTATGGTGAAATACACAGCTATTTTCATAGGCTTTCAGAACTATCCTCCAAAGAGATACTAGCTGTTACCAATTTGGGGACCACTGAGGCTACCTGCAAATGTGAGTGCCTGAAGAAAGACTGTGGTTGTGTGGCTCACCTTCCAAGCAATTAATCACCAAACCACTGTGCAATTCACAATCCCTGTTATATGATTTCAAAGTCATCGGTTTTATATCAGGTTGTGAGAACACACATGTAATCTGCCTTTCTCCTTTTGTATCACAAAACATGACCTTTGAAAGCCTGTTTTGCAGATGCAATCATTTGTTAAGCAAGTAATCCAACCATCCTGTAATGACAAGCCCTAGTGTTTGCTTGGGTCATTCTGTATGTTTATAGAACATTTCATTATAAACCTAGAAATTACAGATCTGGCAAGACTCTACTGAAGTATTCCAGAAAATATGCTTTTAATAAATCATTATAATTGCTACTTACATTTATTGATGCTAAGGGTATGCTTTCAGTAAAACTACTAGAGAAGTAATTAAGAGATGTGTATATTGTTTAGGTCATATTAGAAAAGTTTTTCTGAGGTCAGTAAATAACTTTGGAATGCTTCCTTTTGAGAAAGTTGAGCACATGTATGGTTTTTGAGAAGTGTGGAGACCATTACAGTCATCAGCTGCACTGCAATCAACAAAAGAGTGAGTCACCAGGGTACATAAGACGAGAACTGGCTCAGACTGCTCTCTAAGAACATGGTTCCACAGACCAGGGATGAGGAACCGGGACTGGGTGACATCAGGACTGTGGGCTCGAGGGTGGGATCAGCCATTATACCCTCATCCTTCTGTCCAAAGAAAAGTGCTTCTTCCTGCACAGAGCAGTTTGTTCAGCCTGAGGATGAAGGAGCAACGTGGAAACACCAGGAACAGTTCTCCACTGCCTTCCCCAATTGAGGACAACGCAGGATAACTTCTGGAGCAATTTGCCTGTTTTGAAAGGTCAGCCAAGATTGTTTCATCCTGACTGTAGGGATCTGAGGATATACAGTATGAATATCACACCTGAATAATGAGACCAGTTGTTTTATAAATGAACAAATATTTCTTTTTTGTTGTTGTTCAGTCATTTAGTCGTGTCCGACTCTTCGTGACCTCATGGACCATAGCACGCCAGGCCTTCCTGTCCTCCACTGTCTCCCGGAGTTTACTCAAGTTCATGTTCATTACATCGGTGATGCTATCTAACCATCTCATCCTCTGCCGTCCCCTTCTCCTTTTGCCTTCAGTCTTTCCCAGCATCAGGGTCTTTTCCAGTGAGTCCTCTCTTCGCATTAGGTGGCCAAAGTATTTGAGCTTCAGCTTCAGTATCTGTCCTTCCAACGAGCAGTCAGGGTTGATTTCCTTTAGGGTTGACTGATTTGACCTCCTTATCTCAAGAGTCTTCTCCAGCACCACAGTTCGAAAGCATCAATTCTTCGGCGCTCAGCCTTCCTTATGGTCCAACTCTCACAGCCATACATTACTACTGGGATATATTTCTTTATAAAACACTTTTTCTCGATATTTTCTGTAATAGTCACACAATAAATACACACACATATACACAGACACACAGACTCATTCAATACTTCTTAATGCTTCAGGCACCTTTTTTTAGATAATCAGAAATTATTAAGTTTTGGTGAAATGTTAGAAATTATTTTAGAAAATGTCTGAAAAACTTACTTGTATAATATTAAACACTTTTGCAAAATAAGATGCTTCACACTATAGTCCAATCCAACGCAGAATTCAGGTGGTTGAAACCCACTGAAATCATTTTATAATTATTTTTATTATTAATGAGGCTCAGAAACACCACACATCAGCATTGCCCATCCTGGTGCCTTACAGATATGTCAAACTAATTTTTTATCAGCCCCACCTGTCATGGTTAATGTTATAATAGACCACACTTGGAAGACACAACCAGGCTGGAGAAGGTGGGGTACACAAGTCAAACTGAAGATGGAAGCCATCCTCAGATTTATATAACCAGCCTTGTAGATAACATAAACAAAGAGGAATGGGGGAGGGCCAAGTAGAGGAGGAAACTCTGTTTGACAGTGCCAGAACAAGGAGGTGAGTTTTTAACAGATTTTGGAGCTGGGATGAAGTCTTTTTATTGGTCTCCATGCTAGGATGGAAGTGTCTAACCTGAGCAATGTGGCTTGGCATCTCCTTGATTTACCGAGGACAATTTGCCTTCAGGACAATTTGCTTTTCCCAGGTAGCTACCATTCCCCGCCCCTGCACTCCCATATTCTCACGGGATATACATAGGCATAGATCTAGTTCTCAGAAATAGAAGAGGAGAAAGCAAATGCAGGAAATTAGCATGCCAAACAGAAGGCAACCTCAGCCCGGTCATGTAATTGTTTGTCTTTTGTTATTTGTTTTATTGCTGTTAGCCACCCAGAGTTATTTTATATAATATGGGTGGCCATACAAATCTTTTAAATAAATAAATTCTGTGTGGATGATGATGAAGGAGAATTGATGATATGGAGGAGTATTGGATTATATGACATCCCTTCTCTAAAGTCAGGGGTGATTCAGTCCAGACACAGAATTGCTGCTTCATCTGTTGTTTGGTGGGAACTGTTCCTTGGACTCGGAAAGAAAATACAGAGGTTGACCTGTGATCAGAAGGTCAAATAGATATAATCCAGTGAGTCTCTGCAGAGGCACTAGTGACACTTGAAAACCATTAATGGCCATTTAGAGATGTTGCAAAACCAAAACCAAACAAAACTACAGCTGCACCCCCCTCATTCTTAATCTAACCTTCTGTATGGGTCAAATTACATATTTATTCCTAACCATATTTCATTGGCAAAAGGAAATGCAGAAGATTTGAACCAGAGTGAGATCCTAACACAGAAGTAAGATGGCTTTAATTCTTTACCTCCCACTGTGGACCCCGGTTCAAACTGTCCTGACCCCATGCCTTTGGTTTACGTTTCTAAAAAGTGATCAATTTATGTGAATAAACTTTTTTTCACCATGTGAAAAGGTCATCTAGTTAGAGACCATAGCATGGGTCAAAGAGTTAAAGCCCTTTTATTTTACACATCAGATGGATTTGCATAACATACTTAACTTGGTTATCAAATTAACATAGCCCTTTTATGATTCACACAATCATAAACTAACCAAACTGTTGGATCTAGCATTCATAGAAACAGGAACACACAAGGATCCAATACAGTCACATTTGACGGCAAAAGGATTTGTTGTTTATTCGTTCAGTCGCTTCCGACTCTTCGTGACTTCATGGACCAGCCCACGCCAGAGCTTCCTGTCGGCGGTCACCATCCCCAGCTCCCCCATGGTTGAGTCTGTCACCTCCAGAATACCATCCATCCATCTTGCCCTTGGTCGGCCCCTCTTCCTTTGGCCTTCCACTTTCCCTAGCATCAGCTTCTTCTCCAGGGTATCCTGTCTTCTCATTATGTGGCCAAAGTACTTCAGTTTTGCCTTTAATATCATTCCCTCAAGTGAGCAGTCTGGCTTTATTTCCTGGAGTATGGACTGGTTTGATCTTCTTGCATTGCAGTCCAAGGCACTCTCAGAATTTTCCTCCAACACCACAGTTCAAAAGCATCTATCTTCCTTCACTCAGCCTTCCTTATGGTCCAGCTCTCGCAGCCATAGGTTACTACAGGGAATACCATTGCTTTAACGATGCGGACCTTTGTTGTCAGTGTGATGTCTCTGCTCTTAACTATTTTATCAAGATTTCCCATTGCTCTCCTCCCAAGAAGTAGACGTCTTCTGCTTTCCTCGCTGCAGTCAGCATCTGCAGTAATCTTTGCGCCTAGAAATACAAAGTCTGTCACTGCCTCCACTTTTTCTCCCTCTATTTGCCAGTTATCAATCAAGCTGGTTGCCATAATCTTGGTTTTTTTGAGGTTTAACTGCAGCCCAGCTTTTGCACTTTCTTCTTTCACCTTCGTCATAAGGTTCCTCAACTCCTCCTCGCTTTCAGCCATCAGAGTGGTATCATCTGCATATCTAAGATTGTTAATGTTTCTTCCAGAGATTTTAACTCCAGCCTTGGATTCCTCAAGCCCAGCACGTCGCATGATGTGTTCTGCGTACAGGTTGAATAGGTAGGGTGAGAGTATACAGCCCTGCCATACTCCTTTCCCAATCTTAAACCAGTCCAATGGCTGTTGTGGGTCTTCCGGGCTTCCCACAACAGCCATTGAACTCCGGCCGTGAAAGCCTTCGACAATACATTAAACCAGTCCGTTGTTCCGTGCTCTGTTCTTACCGTTGCTACTTGGTCGTTATACAGATTCCTCAGGAGGCAGACAAGATGACTTGGTATCCCCATACCACCAAGAACTTGCCACAATTTATTATGATCCACACAGTCAAAGGCTTTAGAATAGTCAATAAAACAAAAATAGATGTTTTTCTGAAACTCCCTGGCTTTCTCCATTATCCAGCGGATATTGGCAATTTGGTCTCTAGTTCCTCTGCCTTTTCTAAACCCAGCTTGTACATCTGGCAATTCTCGCTCCATGAATTGCTGGAGTCTACCTTGCAAGATCTTGAGCATTACCTTACTGGCATGTGAAATAAGTGCCACTGTTCAATAGTTTGAACATTCTTTAGTGCTTCCCTTTTTTGGTATGGGGATATAAGTTGATTTTTTCCAATCTGATGGCCATTCTTGTGTTTTCCAAATTTGCTGGCATATGGCATGCATCACCTTGACAGCATCATCTTCCAAGATTTTAAACAGTTCAGCTGGGATACCGTCGTCTCCTGCTGCCTTGTTATTAGCAATGCTTCTGAAGGCCCATTCAACCTCACTCTTCAGGATGTCTGGCTCTAACTCACTGACCACACCGTCAAAGCTATCCCCGATATTATTATCCTTCCTATACAGATCTTCCGTATATTCTTGCCACCTTTTCTTGATCTCTTCTGCTTCTGTTAGGTCCTTACCATCTTTGTTTTTGATCATACCCATTTTTGCCTGGAATTTACCTCCGATGTTTCTAATTTTCTGGAAGAGGTCTCTTGTCCTTCCTATTCTATTGTCTTCTTCCACTTCCGCACATTGCTTGTTTAAAAATAATTCCTTATCTCTTCTGGCTAACCTCTGGAATTTTGCATTGAATTGGGCATATCTCCCCTTATCACTGTTGCCTTTTGCTTTCCTTCTTTCTTGGGCTACTTCCAGTGTCTCAGCAGACAGCCATCTTGCCTTCTTGGTTTTCTTTTTCTTTGGGACGTTTTTTGTTGCCGCCTCCTGAACAATGTTGTGAACTTCTGTCCATAGTTCTTCCGGGACCCTATCTACTAAATCTAGTCCCTTAAATCTATTCTTCACCTCCACTGCATATTCCTTAGGAATATTAGTGAGCTCATATCTAACTGATCTGTGGGTCTTCCCTATTCTCTTTAGTCTGATTCTAAATTTTGCAATAAGAAGTTCGTGATCTGAACTACAGTCAGCTCCAGGTCTTGTTTTTACCGACTGTATAGATGTCCGCCACCTTTGGCTGCAAAGGATGTAGTCAATCTGATTTCGGTGTCGACCATCTGGTGAAGTCCATGTATAAAGTCGTATTTTAGGTTGTTGGAAGAGAGTGTTTGTTATGCACAGTGAGTTGTCTTGGCAAAACTCTATCAGCCTATGTCCTGCTTCATTTTGTTCTCCCAGACCATGCTTGCCTGTAATTCCAGGTGTCGTCTGACTACCCACCTTAGCATTCCAGTCTCCTGTAATGAAAATAACATCTCTTTTTGGTGTATTATCCAGTAGGTGCTGCAGATCCTCATAGAACTGATCTACTTCTGCTTCTTCAGCATCTGTGGTTGGGGCGTATATTTGGATCAATGTGATGTTAAATGGCTTACCCTGAATTCGAATTGAGATCATTCTATCGTTTTTTGGATTGTATCCAAGCACTGCTTTAGCCACTTGATTATTAATTATGAAGGCTACTCCATTTCTTCTGTGGTCCTCTTGTCCACAGTAGTAGATCTGGTGGTCATCTGATGTGAAGTGGCCCATTCCAGTCCATTTCAGTTCACTGACACCTAAAATGTCTATATTTAATCTTGACATCTCACCAATAACCACATCCAATTTGCCCTGGCTCATAGATCTTACATTCCAGGTTCCTATGGTGTGTTGATCTTTAGAACATCGGATTCGTCGTTCACCACCAGCACCGTCGGCCGCTAGCCATCCTTTCGGCTTTGAGCTAGCTGCGTCATCACATCTGGGGCTAGTTGAACGTATCCTCTGTTCCTCCCCAGTAGCATTTTGACCATCTTCCGACCTGGGAGTCCCATCTTCCGATGGTATACCGACATATCTCTGGTTGTACTGATCCATTTAGTTTTCACGGCAAGAATACTGGGGTGGGTTGCCATTACCTTCCCCAGGGATCGTATTTAGTCTGACCTCTCTGCCACGACCTTCCCGTCTTGGGTGTCCCTTCACGGTTTAGCTCGTGGTTTCATTGAGGTGCTCAAGCTCCAGCACCACGACAAGGTAACGATCTCCTTTGCTGGAGGGCAAAAGGATAGACTTCTCAAAAATGAGGGGACTGGTAAAAAAGAGTGAAAAGAAAAGTCAAGAAGGCCCAATCTCTCCATAGTGTCCATAAGTTTATTTAAAACTACAATAGTTGAGGTTCACCTGGAATATATTCCGCCATGTAATAAAGGTTCAACCAACTCCAGGAAGAGGCCAGCATGGCTTTCCAGTAACATTCAGGAAGCTGTAAAATTTAAACAAGCTTCCTTTGGGAAATGGAAAATCTGTCGTAACAAGAAGAACAAAAAAGAGCACACAAACTGTGGGGGAATGTATAAAGTGCTAATAAGGAATACAAAGAGGAGGAGGAGGAGGGTTTGAGGAGCGTATGGCAAAAAAATTAAGGAAAGCAATAAGAATTCTAAATATAGGAAATGGAGATTGCAGAGAAACAAAATGACTTTCTTGCATCTTTATTTATTACAGAAGATGTAGGACAGTAGCTGAACTTGTACTGAGGTTTTCAAGACAACTAAAGCAAATTGAGGTAATAAGGTAAGATATACTAGGATATTTTGAGAGACTGCATATTCAGAAGCCTCCAGGTCTTGATGGCATCCACCCAAAAGCTCTCAAAGAACTCAGTTGTGTACTTGCTGATCTTCTAGCAAAAATATGTAGCTTGTCTAAAATTGGCCCTAGTGATGGAGGACTGGGAGATAGCTAGTGTAATGCCAACTTTTAACAATGGACCTAGAGGAGATCCAGTTATAAGCCAGTCGACATAATGTCTGATCTGGGCAAATTGGTACAAACAGCAACCAAAGAAAAAACAACTAGGCACATAGAGGAACAAGCCTTGCTGAAGGACAATCAGCATGGACCAAAAGTAAGTCTTTCCTCATCAAGGAAAGGATAAGGAAAGTGGCCAAGTTTGTATGTGATAACAAACATTTGAAAGTGAGGAAAACCAAAAGCAATTGTTAAGGCTCCGGAAGGATCTATTTAAACTGGGCAAATGGACAAATAAATGACAAATGTGCTTCAAGTTCAGCAAGTGTTAAAGAAAAACCCCTCACTTCACACATACTCTAGTGTAGTATTTTTCAACCTTGGCAACTTTAAGATGTGTGGACTTCAACTCCAAGCTGGCTGGGGAATTCTGGGAATTGAAGTCTACACAACTTAAAGTTGTCAAGGTTGAGAAACACTGTTCTAATGGGTTCTGAGCTTTCTAACTAAGCAGGGAAAAGATGGTAAGGTCATAGAAGATAGTTCAACAAAGGGGTCAGTATAGAATATCACAGTGGCACTTGCTCTGGTCTGCTTACCCTTCTGTGGAAGTGGATTCTGTGTTAAAGCTTCATTTGTGTTTGTAACGGTGCAAACAGTAAAATAAATAAAATAAAATAGTAAAATACTACATTATAGTAGTCCATGTTTGCTTTATAGCTCACTTGATATTTATTTATTTATTTTTACTCCTTTTACAGTTTTTGTAACCTGCCCCAATTCGAAAATTGTGGATGGCATACAATAGAGTAAACACATAAACATTACAGAGGAATAGACATTTACAGAACAGTATATACAAGGGAGCTCCAAATGAGCTATGTAGGTATATATTTATGTATGTATTTATATAAAAAGCAACTTCAAGATCATGGAGCTTGGAGTTGGAGAGTAAATTATGTCCTGCCCTTTATTTTTTTGCTCCAACTAATCTGCTTCGGAAGCATATTTTTTTAAAAGGCATTTTATTTATTTTTTCATTCATTCATTCATTCATTCATTCATTCATTCATTCATTCATTCAATGTATAGGCCACCCAGCTCCCTTACAGCTGGGCTGTGTACAGTACAGTTTGGAACAATGCAGTACAAAGAATACAAAAGCATCCACTAAGGGACAAGGGATATGACTAATGTTCTGTTTCTGCCATGGAAGGTAGTCCTCGTGGGACATGAAAAAAGAAACAGCACCTAGAAGGAGGCATTGTGGCAGATGGAATCACTTTCGATTTGGCAGAGAAACTGCCTTTTCCTTCTCAGCCTAATAAATATTTCTAAATCACTTGTCATTGTTATAGCACTGTTAAGTACTGTAGATGATTCAGAGTGGCAGAAACATTTATAGTCGAATGCAGAGGAGGTGGTAGTGGATCAAACCAAAACCAAAGTATTTCCTTGAGGCTTCCATAAATAAAGGTTGTCCAGAGACAGATAATAGCCATTTGCTGTCAAAAGGTCAGTTCATAGTTCATGGTTGCAGAGCTTGCTGCCTTTAAATCTGTGGGAAATACTGATGAGCATATGAAAACACATGGGAGGAGACATCCAAACTAAAAGACCTGCTGTGGAGGCAGGATAGGTTGTAATCGCTGGTGTTTTTAAAACTAGGAATGGCCCTTATCTATCACAAACACGTAACACAAACCTGAAAGGTTCTGAGCTCTCTATCCTACCATCCTCTTTACCAGCATTCCGGGAGGTCTGGCTATAATAATTCCACCTGGGCAGGGGGGTAAACGGCAACCACTTGTTTTGGAGTGGGAAGATTCCTTCCTTCCTTCCTTCCTTCCTTCCTTCCTTCCTTCCTTCCTTCCTTCCTTCCTTCCTTCCTTCCTTCCGGGGTACAACAGGAAATCCCCCTTTCCCACCACTAGAATTTTATACAAATGGCTCAAGCTTCATCAGAGTTACCAGGCCCAGACAAATATGGAATACATAATCCAACATTGAAGTAACATATAAACAACAAAGTGAGTACTTGAGAAATAAGGCAGCTAAGCCAAGTCATAGGAGGCTGAGATCTACACATAAGAGATAGCTATCTTTAATTAGCAAATGACAAGGACATTGTACAGAACAGGTGAACAAAAATGCAATTACACAATTGAGAAAAGCAGCCCTGAAAATAAAGAAAATATCCCTGATCCTTCTGCCTATGTTTTTCTTGCCAATTTTACCCTATTAGTTCTGGTTCTCTCAAGGCTTTTTCACAGAGGACCTGGATCCTAGGACCAGAACCAGTCAGTTATTCTGTTCTACAATCCTTGCCTCTCTCAGAACCTGCAGCCAACAGTGACTGTGGAGAAAGACACTTCTAGCTGCCTCTCCCAGCCTAAATCCTACCTCCCTGTCTCTCTTTGGAAGTGTAATGGTATGTGGGAATGTCCTTGGGAGACTGGGCCCAGAGATGCTGCCTAGGGAACGGTCAGATAACAGACAACATCCTGCATGGAATAATTGCTTATGCTTTGGCATAACTGCTCCCATAGTCCCTATCTGGACTATGTTACACCTGACAAATTGACTTTGTGGTTACACCTTTGTGTGTTATACCTAGTTACACCTGACAAATTGACTTAGTGGTTATAAAATCTGTATATGTAATGGTATGTGGGAATGACTTTGGGAGACAGGGAGAAGAGATGCTGCCTAGGGAACAGTCAGATAAGAGATGGCCTAGCCCGCAGCTGGATAATGGGCAGGGCAAGAGGTTCAGAAGAGACCCTCCCTAATTTCTTAGGAGCAAAGGAGACGGCGGGAGAATTATACTTTCAGAGTTGCAAGATTCTGTTAATGGGTTTTTTTTTTAATCCCTTCAATCATGTCTGATTTTTGGAGACTGCCAGGACAAGTCCCTGCAGTTTTCTTGGCAAGGTTTTTCAGAAGTGGTTTGCCATTGCCTCCTTCCTAGGGCTGAGAGAAAGTGACTGGCTCAAGATCACCCAGCTGGCTTGGTGCCTAAGGCGGGACTGGAACTTATGGTCTCCCAGTTTCGAGCCTGGTACCTTAACCACTACACCAAACTGGCTCTCTCTGTTAATGTAGCCTTACAATAAAGTAGAATTAGCTCATCTTGTTGTGTTTCCTGTCTGGTCTACCTGGTAAGGCTGATAGGAAGAGTCACCATCTAGGTAGCCTGCAGGCTCCTAAACCCACTAACATTTCTCCTATGGAATAGCAGCATAAATGTAATGACATGCCTGTTGCTCCAGTGTGAACAGGCTCCTAAAAGTGGCAAATATGGGGGGAAAAATGCCATGCCAAGCAAAGAAACAAGCCAGGTCATATCACTTCTTCATCAAGGACAATGTCTAAAGCATCCTTCCCCAATCAAAGGTATTCCAGATGTGTTACCCAGAATTCTAGGAACTGTAAACTAACACATCTTGAAGGCACTGACTTTGCAATAGCTGCTCTAAAAGGATAGCCGAATAAGATGAAAAGAAAATGTAAGTAGTCTTTATTTTAAAGTGCATCCTTACTCCAGAAAGATCAGGCTGGCACACACCTGGAAACCTATAGATCAACTCCTTCCTGCACTTATTAATAATGCTGTTTCTGTTATTGCTGCTTGGAAACACTATCTTGCTTTTCACACTTGAATAACAGATCCCACCCAGTTAACATGATCACAATGAGCAGAAGCTGCTGTAACTCATTATGGAATGTTGCATTTTATTTCCCGCGGACCACAGAGCAGCACCTCCAGCCTCTGGCATCTTCAGCATAAAGCAAAGATGGGACTTTAGAGAGAAAGGCCCATGCTGAGGGGTTTTCCCCTTCCCAGTTTACCTCATTTGTTGTTATTGGTTTGATCAAAGTGCCATGTGGGTTGTGTTATAGAAAGCAGGATTGCTGATTTGTTTGAGCTCTGCTTCCTACCCTTGATGGGCTATTTATGATGTAATTAAGCTAATTACAAGTAATGAGAGTCCTACTAGCTCTGAGCCAAGCTCTTTCCTATTTAACTAATTCACAGGTGGTAGGAAACTGGAAAAAAACTTGGGGATGAAATGATTCTTTACTCTCAAGTGTTTTTCAATGCAAGGCACTTCTTAAACAGAGGAGCATTTTGGTATGTGATCACCTAACATCCTCCAGGAAATTCAGAAACAATCAAGTCAGTGAGGCTGATTTGGCATCGCAGCAGGAGCCAAAGCCTCTCATGCTTGAAGAAAAGTAGGGAGGGTTTTTCGCTGAGTTTAGGCTCTTTAAAAAAAAGTATTCAGGATTAAACTCATCTTCAGGAATACTAACAACAGAGGAGACATCGCTATGTCAGAAGCCATTCTAAAAAGGCAAACCCTTTACAGACCAGAGGCGGGCAGTCCAGCACCATCTCGAGATCAGCCCTAATTCAGATTCATAACTTCACTGTCATTTATAAAACTCTAATACAGTGTTTCTGAATCTCAGCAACTTTAAGATGTGTGGACTTCAACTCCCAGAAACCTCCAACATGCTGGCTGGGGAATTCTGGGAGCTGAAGTCCATACATCTTAAAGTTACAGAGATTGAGAAACACTGCTCTAACAGATCCAGTGCATTAGCACAGCCATTCTAGTCATTAGTTTCTCCTTCTGAATAGGGTATCCTAGAAGGTTTTTGAATGGTCCTCACTATCTTGAAATACAGTGCCATCAAGCTATCAACAAGTATCACATTTGTCCTTATGCACTTGCTAAAAGAGGAAAATTAAATAAGAAGGTGAAAAATTACTAACAAGGCAGTAACTTCTCTACTTAGCCTTCTCTGAAAGAAGAAGGAGGAGGAGGAGGAGACTGACCATAATAATAGTAAAATACGAGTGATCGCCAATGACAATGACAATGAATATATTAAACCTGTACGCTGCCCAACTCCCAATGACTCTGGGCAGCTCACAACAATCAAACAAAGAAATTACAATAAAACTGTTAAAAGGTCAAAGATAGCAAGAACATCAGACCAGATGGAATAAAGCAAGAGGGTCTCATTCTCTCTTGCCAAAGTTTAATTTATTTAATTAATATTTTATGTATTTATGTATGTATGTATGCTGCCACAATAAAAATGAGTCTTGATGGCTTACATAGAAAAAACATTAATTGATTAACAGATTAAAATAGATTAATTGTGGCAGTTGCTGTGAGCAGAAATCATGACTCCAGTTGTTTGGGCCTGTTTTGCTCTTGGGGTGGTTCTGTTTCTGAGCTGAGGATTGAAAAATAAAATAAAGATGGATTCACTCATTTTGAGAATGGGTAAAGAAGAAATAGTTGCTACCATATAATGCCAATGCTACTTTTCTTTTTACATGATTTATGCTTCATAATATTATAAGCCATCCTTTGTTGTCCAAAGTGCTGAGCTTAGTATGGTGCTTTTCAGTATCTTTATGCCACGATTTGTACTTCATTAATCAGCCACTTAATCTCCCCACACTGTTCCTCCATTATTATTTGAATAAATTTATTTTATGCTGGTCATTGTAATACTCCATCTCCTTCATTATCAGAGCCTTTTTTTCCTTTAAAAATATGAGCTGATTATGCGCATATTTACTTATTCACCATGGACACCTTGCTAATTTCTTCTGATGATTTCTTTTGGGTGGGGAGGAAGAGGGGGATGCTAATCCCGGCTACTTTACAGTCTTGTGCAGTCATATCCTCCGTCAATTTTTCTACTGCACACCCTGTGGCAGTCGCCTGCATAGGGATAAACAACTGTCTATCATTTTAGCACTTCTCCTCAGAAATGAAAGAAAAGACCTGATCCCACATCCCCAAAGGAAGAAATATGTAATGCAGATACACAAGCAGAAGCTGAGACAAAACGGACCAACCAAATCAAAACCTATACATCTTCAGTAAAGCAATGGCCTAGCCACACGTTCCGCACACAAGTAGCACAATACCTGAAGGACCAAAAAGCATCATCTTTTTAAATTAAATAAATAAAAATAAAATAAATAAAATCTTTAGGCAGATGTGTGGGTTTTAAGATCTCACCGGCAGCACCTAGTTGACCTTGACTGATACCCCCCAAATGCTAGGCAGGGTCAGAATTGAGCCCAGCTAGGACTGAGATGAAAGACCAGAAGGACGTTCTAGGCTTATCTGCTAGACCAGAGCTTTCCAAACTTTTCATGTTGGTGACACACTTTTTAGACGTGCATCATTTCGTGACACATTCTTACAGCAAGGCACAAGGCAGGCACTAGGACCTGCGCGGAATCACAGCAGGTTTGGAGGCAGCCAGGCACAAGGCAGGCACTAGGACCTGCGCAGAATCCTGGCAGGGCAGGTCTGGAGGCAGCCAGGCACAGGGCAGGCACTAGGACCTGCGCGGAATCACAGCAGGTTTGGAGGCAGCCAGGCACAAGGCAGGCACTAGGACCTGCGCAGAATCCTGGCAGGGCAGGTCTGGAGGCAGCCAGGCACAAGGCAGGCACTAGGACCTGCGCGGAATCACAGCAGGTTTGGAGGCAGCCAGGCACAAGGCAGGCACTAGGACCTGCGCGGAATCACAGCAGGTTTGGAGGCAGCAAGGCACAAGGCAGGCACTAGGACCTGCGCGGAATCCTGGCAGGGCTCGGAGGCAGCAGCAGCCGCGACACACCCAGACACTGCAGCCGACACACTAACGTGTCCCGACACACAGTTTGGAAAGCTATGTGCTAGACTGAGAAGTTGAAAAGACTTCCTGGAGGAAGGCAAGGCAAACCCCTTCTATGTTGCTGCGAAAAAGACTAGGTGGGCATGTCCATGTTCTCACCAGAAGTCAGGGTTCACTTGGGAGTTTTTTCTTTCTTTCTTTAACTTTCAGTGGGTTCTCATCTGCACTGGTCCTGGCTTGGCAGTTCCAACTATCTAGCCTGCTCCACCAATTGTTCTGTTGGCTTTCTGGAGGTTCCCGCCCAGCCAATACAAGCAGGTTTTAAAGCTACTAAAAGCCAAGTGCAACCCAGGCTCATGAGATGAATTTAATCATTTGCTAATGACTCCACTGAAGGGTTATCCTGGGACTTTTTATGTGGGAAAGGGCCCAGCGAATGCATCCAGTTCAATATTTTTTGAGAGCAAGGGTTCAGCAGCAGGAAGCCAACTTGGGTCTGAAAGATTTAATGTTCAACTTCCTTAGGCCCAGTGAAAAGCTTAAATTCCTCACCTTTAAAATGGGGGAGGATATTAATTATGCCTTAAAAGAAGTGCTAAATTAAGGAATATAACATGCCAGAAGTGCTAGCAAAACTATTAACAACAACCCAAGGATACTAGCTTAAGTTCAAACATGAAATCCCTTATGCTGGCCAATGCTCTGTGCTTTGCTTAGAGCGCAGAAGAATGGTTTATAAACAGAGAAAATGTTAACACATAAGAGACAAATGAAACCAAAATCTTTTATAATACAGGATGGAATGGATTGAGGGAATGTTCTGGCAATGTGCTCCCCAAGTGTTTGGGGAAAGGGTCAAAGCAATATTGTAAAATGTAAAGTAAGCTGGAAGAATATCAATATTTGAAAGAAGCTTGGTCTCCAAATCCTAATCTGTATGTCAAGGCCTTCCGTTTTCCATACGGAGTCTTTTGGTGCCTTCAGGATGGAAATCCTTGCTGGGCATACACTATTATTTTGCCTAGAGAAAACAAACTCTCCATGGCTAATTGCCTTCAATAAATCACTCAGACATTCCCAGTATTTTCTATCAGCTTCTTTCCCCTCCCAAATTTCCTCTCGACCCTTAAAAGCAAAAGGAACTGGCTTCCAGATAAACATGTCATCCACTTTAGTCCCATGAGGGCTACTTTTGATCCGGGATTTTGCTTGTTCTTATCTTCAAGGCGGTTTCCTCCAAATCTAACAAAAAGCCAGGCTAGTCAAGTGTCCCCAGAGTATCCGTAAATGGGCAATGGAGAGACAATCAGAAAGAAAAGGCCTAATTCAAATGCTGTTTTAAAGAATCCTCTACTAAAATCTAGAAAGCCAGAGTGTTATTAACGTCGTGCTTTGCTACATTTGCGCCACACCTCTCCTCCCAGAATGTCAAGATACCTTGCATGGTATTAGGCATAATCCGGTGAAATAGGTTAGGTTCAATAATTTACTCAGTAACCCACCCAGGGAAGTTCATGAGTGATTAGGGATTTTAACCCCATTTTCCCAGTTCACATCCAATGCTAGTCCTCTTCTTATGCTTGCCCAATTAACACATGGAAAAGAAGAACGGAGTTACATCTTCTGGCTCTATAAGCCATGTCACTGAACTCTGTGCTAGGAAGAATTTGGGAGTTGGGCATCTGGAGGGCCTCTCCTCATGTTCTGAGGCCACCAGCTGGCTCTGGGGGTATAATTTATCCACTCTCCCTGTATATGGAGAGCACAAAATCAAAGCATGAGAAAAGGGCTTCTATATATCACACCAACCTGGCTGTCTAGCTACCACTAGCGTTTTGTCCTGCCTGTAGTGGAGTACACACACTCTCTCTTTCTCTTTCTCTCTGTCACACACACACAATTACACACACACACACCTACACACATATATAACCTGGCCATGCATGGCTTGTAAGAATGGGTCAGAGCCTTTTATTTTTCTTTAAACCCTAATTCATATCTAATTTTTCCTTGCACAGCACTGATTGCCTTAATTGTGCTTTTGCAAGACAAGATGCCCTGAATCAAGCTAGACAAGTAATGGGGAAAGAAAGGACAGTAAATGGAGATGGATGGAAGACCAGATGACCTATTTAAATGAAGCCAAATATGATCACAGTTCTACATTTTGGAATGCCCTATCTTCTATCTGAATCTGGCACAAAAGTTGGATCTGTTAAAGAAGTTATGACAGCCAAATCACTGAATCATATGCTGCCTTGGATAGTACTCTATACTGAGTGTTGTGCCCTAATTGTTTCAGTCCTATTCCAATAAAAAGAGCTCACAGTGTGGGGAGTGTTAGAGATTGGGTTTCAACCAAGCACATCTCACATAAGCTTGAAGGAGGAGGCAGCCTCTGCTGTAACCTAATCTTACTTGCTTTGTGTGGGAGGGGCTGAATTCCTGTTTCCTGTTCCCTTCTCTTTCCTCTTTCTGCTAGAATCTCCTACCAAGGAGGATGTGTCAGCTATGGCTGCTGCCACATTGCACATACTTCCATCCAGGTGAGCCACATTAGAAGCATGTGGGTCACGTCAGAACCAATTGCTCGCATGCATGGACCGTTTCTACTAAGGAACTGTGAGTTACAATAAAATTGTAGACTCTTTTTTTATGTAACTTTACATTAACGTGTGAAGTGTGTTTATTTTGTGTTTTGAACTGATTAAGCCTTGTGCAAGTTTATGGGAACGCTTCTACTCTGCTATATACTAATAAGAAGCTGCGTGGAGTTCTGGTACTACTATCCCAGAATTCCTACAGGGAGGCCCAGTGGAATCAAAATAGAAAGACGGGCTGAGCTAAATGGGCTTTTTCATTATCTTGATGAGTGCAACAGAGAGGGCACTGGTAGGCTGAAGTAGTACTTTTTTCTCTATATTGTTCAGTAGCCTTCACTTCTGCAGACTTATAAGCATACTACTGGGAATGTATATACTTGGAGATCTAGGATTCGAAGGGAATCAATACTGTAGAATATCCAAACGAAATAATCTAACTAAGCAGAGCATCACACTGAATATCTCCAAATTTAGAGATGAGCTTTCATGCATGTGCCAATCCATTTTTTTCCATATCAGCTAAACTCAAGTTTGATTCAGTTTTCTAATGAACTGAATCAAGATCAGACCTCATTCCACACAGGTCTAAATTCTACCGTTTATGTGAAAATAGTTCTTCTAGACTCCAGATACAGGACAAGTTCACATATTCAGTTTTGGGATTATTTTTGCTCTACGTGGAACCACAATTATCTTTACGGAGGGTACCTTTTAAATTTGTGTCCCAGGTTGTACCCTCAATAAAGGAACTGAGGTTCTGTTTTCCACCCATGGGATAATGCTATACACCACCATATACAAACTTTTTGGTAAGGTGGGGAGTCATGCAGAGAATGTGTATATGCAGTAACCCCTGTTAGCTTGTCATGGAGAACAACCTATGGTGCAGATTAACAACTCTGTTCCTTTTTGGCATCTTCAGATGCATATTGTGACTTTTGGCTCTTAGGTTTAAACAAAGAAAGTGTTCAAATCAACAAATATTTTCCAAAATTCTTAGTCAACTTTCGAAAGAAGCCTTTCCAGACTGGAAGATATACTGGTGCAAGATATACGCCAGCTGTTCCTCATGAATAGATACTAATTCAGAAGGGCAGAGCAGGAATTTCTACATTCAGTATCTGAAAGAGCAGGGGTAGACACATAGTACAAAACTGGTTGGTTAACATTTCTCTGCATGAAGTTACCAAGATCAGCAGTTTAGCATATACTGCAAACATGGAGGATTAAGGGAATTGTTGGAATGTATAAAGCAATGCCACAAAGTAGATATGGCTATGCATTTAATAAATATTAATAATTTTATCTACTTGCTACTCTGTTCTCAGACCTCAGGCAAGGAACAAAATGTAAAATAAGAGAAAAAAATAACAAGTGATTATGAAGTTAATCCATGAAGTTAATATGTGAGATTGCAAAGAAATTTTGGACACAGATACATTCATTGATGCAAAATATTTTACAAACTCGAGTCCCATTTAAACCAGAATTATTTCTATTGGGAATATCAGAAGAACAAATAGGAAAAAAATTTATAAGAATTATGCAATATATGATTACAGCAGCAAGACTTGTATATGCACAAAATTGGAAAAATCAGACTACACCTATGATACAAGACTGGATGTTGAAATTGATGGACATGGCAGAAAATGATAAATTAACATGTTTATTAAAAGAAAATTCAAATTATTATTTTCTTAAAGAGTGGAAACCATTAACGGACTATTTGCAAAATGCAGGAGGGGCAAAGCTTATATGGGGATTTGAAGACTAAAATATATATAAATTGATATATTAGACAAGAAATGTTTTTTAATGTTATATATAGACCTAGCATGTAAGATAAACTTTTTAAATTACTATGACCAGGGATAAATCGGAAGTTGACTAATTTCTATGTTTCATCTTTTTCTTTTTTTCTTTACTTTACTACACCTTTTTTCTTCTTTCTTTGATTTGTATTTCTATTTCCTTTTCCGTTTCCAACTTTTTATCTATGTATATTAAAAACTCAGTAAAATGTATTAAAAAAAATGAAGTTAATCCATCAAACAATTTTGTGATTAGAATAATTTTAAGGGTCAGTGTGGAGTAGTGGTTAACGTGTTGGACTAGGAATGGGGAGGACCAGGTTCTAGCCCCCTCTAAGCCATGGAAGCTCGCTGGTGGTTTGGGGCCAATAATTTCTCTGAACCCAACCTTCTTCTCGTCGTGGGGGAAATGGTTTGTACTGCACTTCGATATAAGCATGTATCAAGTAAAAGTACTACTACTACTGAACAAAATAAAGATAGACTAGAGAAAACAATGTATGATTAGAATAGATAACAAAACCAGCCTTTCTATGACTTCCCCAACCAGATGTCTTGGGACTGCAGCTCTCAGAATTCTTAGCACCTTCCAGATGTTAGGACTGTTTCATAACATACTTGGCATTCTTCAGATGTACTGAGACTCTTACCCAGAATTTTCAGCCAGCTGCCTGGGGATTTTGAGAATAAAAGTCCTCGTACAGCTGGAGGGCAACAGGTTGGAAAAACTGATATAAAGCTGGAGCTGTAATTTCAACTAATTTCAAGTTTCTATAGGAAAAGGTAGTGTTATCTGGCCTCAACGTCTTTCCTATTTGCCATTTGAAAAAAGAACAAGGAGGCATTTCAAATTTTCAAGTGATAAAACAGAAGGCTACGATTAGATCTTAAGCCTATGAGTTACTGAATGTATGCCTAAGGCTATGGGGTTTTTTGATCAGTTTGTTTTCTTACTTTCAAAAACATCTATTTATTTTGATACAGCAACATATGTGTACCAAAAACATTATACTGTAGTATTTACAATTTATAGTATTTATATTTACAGTAAATACATTTTTTTGAGATAGACTATCTTGTTTTTTATTTTTATTTTAAAAGTATTCTGTTTATCACAAAGCCAAAGATCAGGGAGAGAAAGCCAATTTATTTTTATAAGTATAATTCATAGTTGTCTCCATGCATGGGGGATACACACACACACACACTTAAGAAAGGCTAGCAACTTTGTCAAGGCTGCACGCCAGGAACAGTTCCATCATCTATTTTACAAGTGCACAGTGTGTGTTGCTTTACAAATGTACACAGCGTTATGCAGAATGACATATTATTTCTAATGGAAAATAAACAACTTGTAAAAATGTAGCATGCCCTGACTTTTTAAAGATAAAAATTCATAATCCTTGCCCAACCCCCAAATGTCTTAAAGCCAACTATTTCCCATGAAGAAGAAAGACATATATAGAAAGTCTGCTTGGTCTTATGAATTTTATCCAGGAGAACGTACAGAGAATAATTAGTAACAAAATGGAAAGCCTAGCAAAGTGATGTTACAAAAGACAGGAAAAATGTAACGTTAAGCAGAACATTCATTCAGGGCTGTATCCCTTAGGAGGACACTGACAATTATTTCTGAAAATTTAACAAGAGGAGGGCAAAAAAGAGAATGTGAAGCATAACAGCTCCCACAGGCTCCCCCAACCTGATGTCCTAGAATTCTATGCAGCCCCAGTAGATGGACCAGATTGAAGAAGGCTGTCTAGAGCAGAGCTTTCCAAACTGTGTGTCGGGACATGTTAGTGTGTCGGCTGCAGTGTCTGGGTGTGTCGCAGCTGCTGCTGCCTCCTGGCTTCCACGCAGGTCCTAGTGTGCCCTGCTTCCACGCAGGTCCTGCCTTGTGCCCTGCTGCCTCCAAACCTGCCCTGCCAGGATTCCACCCAGGTCCTAGTGCCTGCCTTGTGCCCTGCTGTAAGAGTGTGTCGCAAAATGATGCATGTCTAAAAAGTGTGTCACCAACATGAAAAGTTTGGAAAGCTCTGTTGTAGAGCAACTTAGGAATCCAAACCAATGCTTGCAGCTCTTCAAGAAGCTCTTATTTTGTGCTGAAGCAGCAGCCAGGTATACGGTAATCATAAATGCAAGACCTCACTTTCAACCATAAACATTTCACATAAGATGACATTATTTTTGTTGGGGTAGGCTTGTACATTTGACTTTCTAGAATTTATCCCTCCCAGCCTATCTCAAGAATTCAATAAATAGGATAACAAGCTTAGTAGATAAAAAGGACAGACTTGGCTTAGTATAGCTTGTGTTAAGTGAAGATTTTGGAGACTGGATAACTTCAGGGTTAGCAAATAATGAGATTATGAGCTTTTCCATTCTTAGGTGACTATTCTAGAGACCTCAGGATAGGGTGATTGGCACCTGCTCACCTTGGCAGAGCGCTTGTAGGGTGAAAAATATGGCTTTGAGAAGCAGAACACACTGCGCCAGTGTGGTTAATGAGAAAAAGGTCAAGAAAAGGATAAATGTACCCACACAGTAAGAGATCTGTGACCTTCTGGAGGTACTTTGTATACCAAAACTACAAGCGCTTGCCTTTTCTATGGCTGTTGTGGGTCTTCCGGGCTGTGTGGCCGTGTTCTGGAAGTTTTGGTTCCTAACGTTTCGCCAGCATCTGTGGCCAGCATCTTTAGAGGGCAGGAGCACAGACAGAAGCGAAATCTCTGTGCCCAGGTAGAGTGGCAATGTTTTGTTTGTTTTCTATTTATAGAGCTAAGTTATAGGAGATTAGGTGGGGTTTTTTGTTGTGTTGAAATGTTAACGAGTGGCTGATGAACGTGATTAGCATGTTCATTGTGAGAAGTATTCCCATGTCCTGGTGATTGGACTGAGTTCGTTGACCTTTTGCAGGCTGTGTTTTTCAGGACTGGTAGCCAGGTTTTGCTAATTTTTAGACTTCTTTATTATTGTAACTGTGCTGGTGTTTGTGAATTTCAATGGCTTCTCTGTATAATCTGGTGTAGTGGCTTTTGGTGTTGTCCAGTATTTCTGTGTTTTCAAATAGGATTTTGTGTCCTGTTTGCTTGAGAGCATGTTCAGCTACTGAAGATTTTTCGGTTGCTGTAGTCTGTAGTGTCTTTCATGTTCTTTTATCCTGGTGTGAATGCTTCGTTTTGTGGTTCCGATGTATACTTGTCCGCAGCTGCATGGTATGCGGTATACTCCTGCAGTGATGTGGGGGTCCCTTTTGTCTTTTGCTGATTTTAGCATTTGTTGTATTTTCCTGGTGGGTCTGAAGACTGTTTGAAAGTTGTGTTTTTCCATCAGTTTTCCCATGCGGTCAGTGACTCCTTTGATGTAGGGCAGAAATACTTTGTTTGTGGGGGGCTGTTTTTCTTCAGTTGGATGTTGTTTTCTTGGTTTGATGGCTCTTTTTATTTCATTCTTGGAATAGCCATTTGCCTGTAGGACCCAATTCAGATGGTTAAGTTCATTGTTGAGAAATTGGGTTTCACAGTTTCGATTAGCATGATCCACCAAGGTTTGATCATGTCTCTCTTTTGTCGTGGGTGGTGATTGGAATTTTTGTGTAGATACCGGTCTGTATGGGTGGGTTTTCTGTATACTTTGTGTCCTAGTTTGAGGTCTGGTTTGCGTATGACCAGCGTATCTAAAAATGGAAGTTTGCCGTCAGTTTCTTTTTCCATAGTGAATTGTATATTGGGGTGGATGCCGTTTAGGTGGTCCAGAAATTTCTCCAGTTCTTCTTCAGTATGACTCCAAATTGCAAAGGTGTCATCCACGAATTGGAACCAGACTGTTGGTGTAATGGGAGCCGATTCCAAAGCCTGTTTTTCAAAATGTTACATGTAAAAGTTTGCTATGACTGGGCTCAGGGGGCTTCCTATGGCAACGCCATCCATCTGTTCGTAGAACTCATTCTCCCATTGAAAGTAACTAGTTGTTGGGCAGTGTTGAAATAAAGCTGTAATGTCTTCTGGGAAGATTTGCTTGATGAGTGCCAGGGTGTCCCTTACTGGTACCTTGGTAAACAGGGAGACCATGTCAAAGCTGACCAGTTTGTCTGTGTGGTTGAGTTTTAGGGTGCTGATTTTGTTGATGAAGTGTCCTGAGTCTTTGATGTGTAATGGAGTCTGTCCGATGTGGGTCTGTAAAAGGGTTGCCAAATGTTTGGATAATTCATATGTCGGGGAGCCAATGGCACTTACAATGGGTCTGAGTGGGATCGAGTCTTTGCTTGCCTTTTCATTTAGCTATTTATCAAAATGCCAAAGAACTAAAATTTTCATTTTTAAGGGGTATGTGATGTGTTGAGGTCCTCCAATACAGAACAAATAGGTTTTATGTATCTTAACTTTACAGTCCTTGTCTGCCTAGTTTTCTGGTGGATTTTGGCTGGATGATAACTGCCTTTTTTCATGAGTTACCAGGCAATTCTTATTTTTGTGCCAGAAAATGTTTTTTTAAGCTGTGACTCCTTATAGCAGGGGTGGGCAACGTCGGGCCTGCAGGGCTCCCGCCTGCAAACCCCACCCCCCAGTGCTTGTGATTGGCTCCCGCCTGCAAACTCCGGCCCCCGGTCTGCGGAAATCCCAGAAACCCCGCCCCCACCCCCCCAGTCCCCACTTATAAATATCCAAATGGCCCTTGGCAGAAAAAAGGTTCCCCTGCCTTATAGCATAAATTCACTGCTAGCTCTTCCGCTGGCCTTTTCTCATTTTTCTTTCTGTGCAGATCCTCAGCTGTAGTGCAAAGATATGCTTGTATCTAATTCGGAAGGAAGGAAGGAAGGAAGGAAGGAAGGAAGGAAGGAAGGAAGGAAGGAAGGAAGGAAGGAAGGAAGGAAGGAAATTCATGACAAATGTGTTTATATTTACTTATGAATTATTATAGCCTGGTGTGTGCTATGGCCTAGGATGAGTCATAAGAAACACCAATGGGTGAAAGGAAGAATACTGTCAATTATAAATCTATAGTTGGTCTGTGTTTGAACCCAAATCTCTCAAGTGAATAATTTTGTCCATTGAAAAGAAAAGTATAATTTTTAATTCACCCAGTATAGTATAGAAGACGAGCCACATATTTGTAAGGACATGGACATATGTAAGTAGACCTTAAGTAATCCTGATTTTCTTGGCCTGTATATATTTTTATTTCTTATCAGTTGTTTTAGAATATTTTGGACTTCTCTATAACTTGGAAATAATATTTACCTTTATGCTTCATAATGACCTTTAGCAAAGTACCTTTTTTTTCACTGTTGATGAAAAATCTTTGCGCAAGAATACAAAGAGAAGAATCTCAAATGCTTCTCCATGTTGGGGGATCTTCTTCCTTTGGAGCCACATCATATTCTAAATCAGCACTGCAACTTTTAGCATTTAGTTGGGGAGTTCAATGAGTTTGGTTAAGCAACTATAGCATGAGTATAATAATTTTCCATTCACGCATGCAAAACACTTGCACGCACAAATGTAAAATACAGAAGTATACATGTATTTAAACAAACTTATTGTTTCTCTCTATAAATCCTAAAGATGAAAATAGATGGAAACTAAATCCAGTCCATCCATCCCAGCATATCAAAATTTAAGATCCACAGAGCAGTTCCAGTCAAAGTCTCAGCCCGTTTCAACAGAGCAGCAGGTTTCCATCATGTCTGTTGAAAGGTATTACCCAACAGTTCAATTCAGATATTTTTTTTTCTGGAACATTCCAAAGAGAAGAAGACACTGTGACACAATAGGAGCCAGGTTAATTTAAGACCACCAACTTGTTCTGCTCAGGCCTCAAATCGCCTTGCTGGTAATGACTCTCCTGCCCTGTTGACCTGGAGGTGAAAGGTGCCATCTTCTCTTCCAAGTCCCTGGGGCTCCTTATTTTCTCCTTCTGTGGAGGGATTCTGCTGTGGTCACAGTTTTGATACAATTTCACTTCAGCTGACGCATGGGTGGGTGTTGGGACAGGGAATAATTTGCACAGTGAAGAAAACAAATTCCCATTTAATGTTAACAGCTCATCCCCACAGCAGTTATTATTGATCCCTTTCAGCACTTTAAACTATTGCTGTGGCTTTATTATTGATTTTTCCGGATTCATCTTACCAGTGGCTACCTTTGGGCTTCTGATGTTGCAATAAGAAGTGAGAGCAGTAATCATTACGTGAATTTCCACCCAACTAAAGAAACCTTGAGTTTGGCTAGCCAGAGTTGAGGAAAGCCTGGTTGCAAATTTCCTCATAAATATTTTGGGCCCAGAGATAATATAGCCTGAGGATCCTGATTGTTTCCACCCTAGTTTCCACAACACAGGTAACATGATTCATGCTATGGTACTTAACATGAGTGGTTTCTATTGGCAGGCAGATATAAGTGTGGGACCCAAAATTCTTTGTGCCTAGAACAGAGCTTTCCAAACTGCGTGTCACGACACAAAAGTGTGTCGCCACACACAGCCTAGTGTGTCGCCACACCACCCGGAAGCGGCGGTGCGCGCATGCACGGTGGCGGCGGCAGCGGCGCAGGATCAGTGCTTCCGCGTTTTAGCGGAGGCTGCTGCCGCCGTGCACACACCGCCGCACACCCCCCACGCTGCCGCCGTGCGCGCGCCGACGCCGCTGGTGTGTCGCCAGCGGCGGCACTTTGGAAAGCCCTGGCCTAGAATACCCAAAAATTTAAGGCATCCAACAGTAGGGCATAATGGAAACTATTAGGAGTAAGAAAGAGAACATACATGCCGTTTTCAATAGAAAAAGCAGGTAAATTAGCAGATTGCAGAACACCCATGATTAAGAAAGAATATGGTTTAGTAGACTTGAATTAAGAAGTCCACAGTACCCCTGTAGACCAACAGAGTATTAGAATAGAGAAGAGAGGAAATTATTGAGGCAGCAGCCCTGAACTGGATGCATTCAACACAGAGTCCCCATTCCATCCCCACAGCCACAATGATAGGTCTTATTGTGACTCATTTGGTAACCAGTGCCGGCATATTTATTTATTTTATTTATTTTTATCCCGCCTTTATTATTTTTATAAATAACTCAAGGCAGCAAACATACCTAATACTCCTTCCTCCTCCTATTGTCCCCACAACAGCAACCCTGTGAGGTGAGTTGGGCTGAGAGAGAGTGACTGGCCCAAGGTCACCCAGCCAGCTTTCATGCCTAAGGCGGGACTAGAACTCTCAGTCTCCTGGTTTCCTATTGGCTCCGTCCCAGGGCTGAGAGTGAGTGACTGGCCCAAGGTCACCCAGCTGGCTTTCATGCCTAAGGCGGGACTAGAACTCACAGACTCCTGGTTTCTAGCCTGTTGCCTTAACCACTAGACCAAACTGGCTCTCATATATCCTCAGAAATATCTAAAATTAAAAGAAATATATCCTCAGAAATATCTAAAATTCAACAAGGAAATGCCAATTTTATATATCACTGTGTGCCATCTATCTCTGCCCATGTGTCTTTAGGACAAGGAACAAACATGTCAGGATTTATGAACTGGCATTTTGTAAAGATAACAAAGGAGGTTCAGGCCTGGTTAGTGCTTGGATGGGAGACCATCCGGATTCTGTAGCACTGTAGGCTAGACTAACAGAAAATCCCAGAAGAAACACAGATTAGCTGCTTCCATATTGTTGCCAAGGAAACTAGATGGATGTGTTTATTATTTATTTATTTATTTATTTATTTATTATTTGGATTTATCCCCGCCCATCTCTACCGTGGTAGACTCTGGGCGGTTTACAATCACATTATAAAAGTTAAAAATTTATACATTTAAAACTACCATAAAAATAAAAAAAATGAAAATCCCAAAAGATTGTATGTTCTTAAAAGGAGGGTATATTACGTAATAAGTATTCAAGAAGTTGCCAGGAGTCGAGCACAACTTGAAGGAGACTTTATCATTTTATTTTGTGCAAACAGAGAGGACAGCTGTGGGGGATAGATTATATTATTCTTAGGATTCTGAACTCCAGTCTTTGGCCTTATTTCACAGGAGGCCCAACTCCACTGCTGCTGGCAGGTGGGGCTGCAAGGGCAAGTCTAATGATTTGACCTTAGTCAACCAGCAGGGAGAGATTATGCCCCAGAACAGGACTCCTGTTCCTCTTCTGTGACTCCCCCCACATACCCCTACGGAAGCAACTGCATGGGGGTAGAGCACACAAGCACGCTTCCCCCCCCCCCCCCGTGCAACAGGTTGTTTTCTGCAAGGGGCTTCCACTGCCTCTGGTGTCACACCCTCAGCCTTAAGTTCATACCAGGCACAAGGGGAAGCAGTGCCCCCTGTCCTGCATTGCATTGCTCTCCAGTTATTGTCACTGCTGTTCAAACATACCCAGCTTATTCTTCTTTTAGGATCAGAGCAGGGCACTTGAAGCAGAAGTAGCAGCCCTCTGAGACAGAATTCCAAGCAGCTCCCTACAAAGGGTGGCTGTTTCAAAACTACATTTTTCTCTCCCAGCTGGAGAATCGCCAAATGCAGTCACCGAATGATGATCTATGGAGAGGGTGGAGTAGGGCTATTCAGCACATACACTGCAGCAACTGCCTATTATACAGCATGATCCCCATGGGTTTCTTCACACGTGACCAGAGGCAAGGATCTCCCCTGAACACATCCTAGTCCTGCGAAAAATAGGGGAATGACAGCCATTACAAACGAACTTCTGTCCGCTACAGTATGGAAAATGTTGGCTATTGTCATCAGCAGTGCTTCCTTTCTTGTTCAAACTTGAGTTTTCCATAACTGCTGCCTCTCCCTCTCCTCATGCCATTGCTGGTTGCACTGGAATTGCCAGAGCAAGCATGTATATTTCTGTCTGATAGAAACTGAAGAGAGCAAACAGGCTCCGTTCAAGACATTTTTCAGCCTGAAATAGAGCAGTAAAAGACACCTCCCATTCATCCAAGCAGAAGATCTGATGGTGGAGCATGCACTGTGATGGCACACTGCTGTTTTCATTATTTGCTTCCCCATGGATTCACCCTCTGCACCCAAGTCAATTCACATGCTACCAAAGCTGTTTTGGAAGAAAATTTCTCCCCCTCCCTCCCTCCATAGAAGTAAAAATACAGTGATAATCAACATGATACCTCCAAACCTCTTGTCTGATGTGGCTGCCTCATTTTACTTAATGGTGGTTTCAGTCCTAGTACAGATGCCTGCTGGCATCAACCGCTGCTCTCCTACGCATTAGACCACTTCTGAGAAGAGAAGTTCTGGAGATGCTTCTTGACAATACAATTGCACAATATGTAGTACGCTGGTATTAGCTGAGTGGGAAGTCCCTGAAGCATTTATGCCATCAATGCATGGTGATTGGTGCCCTTCATGTATGATTCAAGTTAGTGTGTTAGTAGGGTGCATTAGACAAGGATGCTGGGGAATCTTTCATCTTTCAGTGTAACTGGTATGCAGACTCTTTTCTTTACAGCTATTTTTATTATTTTTAATCTGCTGCTAGGAGCTCAGTGAGACTATATCCTGCTGGTTGGCATAAAGTCACTCTATTAAGTAATACCAATTTTAATTGACAATTAACTTTGTCTGGCAAAGTTTGCTTGTGTTAATTCACAGCTGAGTTCTTGAAAATTGCTATGATTTAATCTCAGAGATCCAGGTTCTCCTCTTGAAACCTTGTTTGGTTGTCAATAATATTGCTTGGTTAATCTTACCCATAAGACCTAATAGGCCCAGCCATAAAAATGACAGACATTATAACAACAACCATGAAATAATATTAACAGAGTTATTAATATTTGTTATAATAAGGCACCAGTAATGGTCTTGTAAACACTCTCTTCTCTGTTGAGATGGGAAGGAAACTCCACCTTCCTCCAGATTGTAGAGAACAGAGACTCTTTGGCTGCAAGAACATATTAATCAAGAACATCCTGAAAGTGCCTTTCTGGGCATATCTTCATTATCTGCTGGACCTTTTGTTCTATTGAGGGCCACATTCCTGACTGATCACAGCTCAATGGAAGTGGAGTAGAAACAAATGGTGGGGAAGACCATCAGCAAAATTTGGAGGGGATGCCCACTGTTCCCTTTTCTTCTCTTGCTGGTACCATTTCTCTCTCTCTTTCTTTCTCCCCACAAAGCAGGCTGCCAGGAAAGGGGCAGTTCACTTTTACCAGAAATCTAAATTGACCCCTTGCAAAAGAATGAGCTGAGGGCTGCAGCTCTGTCCATATCTATGGATTGGATCGACAGGGGAACAAGAAAGGATTCCCAAGGCCACTCAAAATGCTGTGACAGCATTTGGAATGACTGTAGAAGTTGTAAACTTACATTCATGGTTTCCTAGTCCAGCCTGAATCACTAATTCATATGCAAAGGAAGCAGCTTGTTTGCCAACTAGGTTATGGACTACAGCTATGCCTCTCATTTTTGTTCCATTTATTTCATTCAGCCAAAAAACAGAAATAGAGTCGAATTCAGTCCAGCCACACCCACCCACCTTATGTTCTTACCATCCAGCATAGCAGAGCTGGCAGGTTGGTAAAATATTAGAGTTGCTTGTCAACTAACTTCAACCGTCTAAATAAGTAAAGCAGGAGGATATTCATGCAACAAGAAGGGATGTGGGAAGAAGGTTATTGAGAGCTTGGCTAAGAATAGCCAACCTGTTTTTCCTGAGAAGAATCCTGAAACAAAATGTACATATCCACATGATATAAATAGATCTTTTTCCCCACCTCATCCTTCCTTAGAAAACAAAATTTAACTGCAAGTAGGGGACCCAGTCAAGATCTTGCCAAATTTTCCACTGCTGTTTATCTCCCTTCTGGGGACACGTCCCCATTCTTTACATGTGGGCTGGGGCTGAAATATGAAGCAGAGAGATTTGGATGAGATGCTACTGATCATGAGTTCACTTTGCTATTCAATTTTAGAATTTTTCTATCATTGCTAGATAATACAAAATAAAGACCCAGATATGAAGGACGTCTAGAAAACCTGTCATTCATGTTGATTTAAAGCAGCAAGTACATGTCAAAGTCCATGCTGAGTATGGTAAATCAGAGCTTTGTTGTTCATGGAAGAGGAGATACTCTGCTCTTTTCTAGTGGCATCTCCAGCAACTTTCAGACTTAACAAAAACTTTGAAAATCATTACCCATATTGCCAACACATATAATTTTAACTTGATGAATCTGACAGCCTACACAAGATGGTGGTTCTTGATGCCTTTGACTTCTTCAGCTAGAATGAATTTGAACCACAGAAAATTGTACGTGGTATAATTGTGTATGCTACCATTTCTCTGCAGAACTACGCTGAGAGGCTAACCTCAGGGTTCTAATCATGATTCATCAGCAGTGGTCTGGGTGTTCCCACTGAGCGTTAGCACAAACACTGGTATAAGCAGAACGATGGGCTTTGAACTGGCTGCAGCAGAAAGTGAACGGGCAACTGTTTTACTTTTTACGCAGATAGACAGCAATGCTTCCAAGCTGGAATGTTCCAATGCTTGCAACGTTGTCCTATCAGGGCATTCTCCTCCAGCCTTGCCATTAACCATAGTTAGGAAATGTAACAGTTACCTCCGTGGAGCCATGGTTCATCTTCTGAGTCCAGTGCTCAGTTTCCGACAGCAGTCATGCAAATGCTCTGAAGAACTAACAGCTTTAGAAGAGGAATCAAATAAAAGGTCTATCTGGTCCATTATTGGCCAACATGATGCCTCTGGGTAGCACTTCAGAAGGACATGACACTGTAGCACCTTCCTGCTTTTAAGACTGAAGCTATCAATTGTATTTGCATGTGTGTGTTAATTCTTTATGTGGAAAGTGAGATACATTAGTGCAGTTAAGATTGACACTACTAACCGAAGGTGAGGGAATTAGTCCTGATCATTTGAAGCACTTTAAACCTCAGCATAATAAAAAAAAACCTCATTGCTGCCTTCCTAATATCTCCAGAGATGATTAATCTCAACTCATTGCTCTCTACACAATAGCCTTTCGCTCTACACCAGTGTTTCTCAACCTTGGTGACTGGAAGATGTGTGGACTTCAACTCTCAGAATTCCCCAGCCAGCCAAGGTCCCAACAATGCAACAGCAAAGTACTTCCACACTGCTGCTACGAAAATGACATGGATGTGCCCGTAAAGTCACTAGGAGTTGAACTCAACCTGAAAGAGGCTTTACTTACTAACAAGGCAGCCATAAGTCTCATTCTATTGCCATCTCCAACACTGTTATTCCAAACCATGAATTTACTAGATGGCTCCACATTGATAACAATGCTTATCACAACACTGCTTGCAACCCAATCCAGCTCACTTGTTATAACTTTTCCCCTTCCCGCTGAAGTACTAAATTATGCCTTTTTTGCTGGTTAATCTGCCAAGAAAAAAATGGGGCAAGTAGGAGGTTTTCTGTGCATTGAATCTCTAACCTTTCCCTAAGGACTGACTGCAGTATTACTGGCAGTGCTGGTGGCCTGGACCATGTTAACCACCCATAATGAGTAACTCTTCCTCCTCACATTTCCCACTTTCTCACTGACCTCCTCCCTTCCTCCAATTCTTTTCACTTGCCACATTGATAAAATAGAGATATATACAGATGCACAAATGATTGACTCAGGAAAAAAGAGAGCTTGGTCAAACAGAGATCTGTAACCACTCCGCTATTTCAGCAGTGCTGGAAAATGGAAGTATAGAAACTATTAGAGTGCATGATAAGCATTGGCAGAGTTGAAGGGATGGTCCTTCCTCTGCAAAGTAGCCTATTAACTGCTGAGATTAGTCTGCATTAAACTAAATCACTCTAGCCCAAACAGATAGGATTATTTGAGGTGACCGTTACAGAAAACAAAGGGTACTTTGAAAATAGGGCAGAAAAATTCATCCCAAGATCATTTTGAAGATGAGTAGGGAAGTAATAGAGGGTGCCATCCATTTCTGACTTCTGAAATCAGTTTACTGCTCATTCTGGCAACCGACAACTGGGAAGTATATATAAGATTTTAATTAGGCTAGTTGCATTAAAATTAGAATTGAATTATTTTCTCTCTGATACTGAAGTTTTCTTATCCCCAAATACCCAGATCAAATAAAGACCTTATCAGGGCCTAATTCAAATCAATGAAATGCTTTAAAAATTCCTTTAACATAACAACTCATTTCAAAGCAGTAAGCATTACCAACAGATTATGTATTTCTTAAATTTGGAATTGTTTTTATAATGTAGACAACAGAAAAGGTACCCAAGATACCTTTGGAAATTGGTCAGAGGCAGAGCCAAATAGGACTGTCCAGAGGGCTCCTCCGTGTTGCAGTGCAATGTTGCACAAATGGGCAGAGTTTGTGTTGCAATGTCATGACATCCATGTCATCCTTTATCTCTCATTGCACAGTCACCCATGGAACTGTCTTGCAAAAGTGACCATGAAACCCATGTTGAATTTGTACTAGTGAAAGCTAGTGCTTTCAGTAAGGATTAAGAAGTATGTGATAACCCCACGAATCAATAAAGCCTTATTAGTAGGTTAGTTTTTCTTGGTCTATTGTTTGAAATAAATACAGTCACAGTGACAACTGATAATAAGAGCATCAACAAATGGGGGGGGGGGAGGGAAAGGAAGTGAAAGTAGGAGCATATTATTGGGGGAAAATATTGCTTAAAAGTGGAGGAAGCATACACAGAAATCTGTGCCCTCTCACTTAGGGATTACCCCCTTATCTAAGCTGTGAGTTCAGTTTTAATTTAGTGCAAAAGGCTAATCCACACTTAGATGGGCCATGAGACCACTTTAGCCTGCCTATGGCAACCCAAGTTTAGAATGGGCTTATTTAAAAGCATATGTCACACTATAAAGCAGTGGTGTAAATTAGCCCTGGCTTTGAGAAATTAGAGTTGATTCAGAAAAGAGCCTCCAGTGGATCTGACAGTGAGCATGTCCAAACATTTCTGCTACATACTTTGTTTGATAATGCTTATCTTTCAGCTCTAATCCCACTGTCCCTGGGCATGCAGGCCAGCTCAGGAACGGTAATTGCATTAAGGCCTGTGTTGCTGAACATATAGTGCATGGTTACAGCGGCACAGCAATATCATGCAGCTGAGAGTAGCATCTTGAGCAAATGCAGGAATCATTGGAAGAATAGTCAGTAAAGAAGAATACTGAGCAGGCATATTACTAGTCATAAATATCCCCCATCCCCCCCATTGGTCTTCTTTCCACAGTTGTATCTGCATCGTTATTGCCCCTCTGTTGCAGTTACACACATAGAGATATGGAAATAAAGGCAAAATTAATGCTCTCTGATAGGTACATCCAAGATTAGATCAGATCTTTCCCCAGAAGAATGCAATTCCAAGTTTCCCCAATTCCCAATGAGGCTGCTTTCACTGTCTCTTGTAAGAGAGGCCACTTTTCCTCCTAGACGTTCCTCAATAGTCCCACAAAGAAACACCTCCTTCCTCCACTGAGCTCTTGTTTCACTTATGTTGTTCTCCTAATCCTTGGCTTAATGCCCTTGAGTTGTTTTTAGAATGTTCTCTAGAGTCCCAGCTTATCTAAACTGTATGCTTTTAACAGCCAGCCCTGCCTCTTCTCTCATTTCCTGCAACTTCACATCTCCCTGTCTCTTACTCAACTTCTGCTATCCAAGTTCTTCCAACCCTTTAGATGTGTTGGCCATCCTTTCCCAGCTGCCTTCAGCTCTATGGCCAAGTCTTATGATTTATGCTTGCTGTTTTTATCAAGGCGGAAAAACTCGATTCCCTGGCAAAGGTAGTGCTTTCCCACTTTTTAAAAACTGTAGATTAACAACAGGAAACCAAGCCCTCTTATAAAGACCTCAAAGACACTATTTTTCAGTCCTCAGTTTGAACTTCTCCCTTCCACAGGGCGCAGAAATCTTTAAACAGGCCAAAAGGAGGATTTCAATTAAGCGCACGCGCACACACACGCACACACATCACTTAAAGGCAGAATGGATCATGTTTCCATCTACCCTTGTTCTTTCTTTCATCCTGCAAAGAAAAGGTCAGATTGCTCTCCGGAACTAAATCCTTCCTTGTAAAAGAGATGAACTCACAGAGAGCACAGCTCTAGGCAAAGCAGAGTTATAATATGAAAAAAGACAAGGGCTGTCCTATCTTAACGGGGCGTAAGCAGTGACTTCAGGCAGCAGGCACTAGAGGATCAGTCCTCACAGTTGGTCCTCTTGTGCTTCTCTGCCCACCCTTCCCCTCTCTTGGACGACATGAGGCTGTGAGCCATACAGCCTTGCCTGCAGTTCTCAGCCTACCCTTCTCTTATTCATGGTGAAGGCTGCTAGCCCATTAGTACTACTGAAATATAACCAGCATCTGAAAAAGAAATGTGGGGGTAGGGGAGCATCTTGTTCTTTGCCTCGGGCAGCAAAATGTAGGAAACGATAGGTTAGGATAGGCCACTGTTGCATGTAACTCAATTTGCCAAGCATAGATGCTCTTAACACCTTCTCTGTGTTCTGAAACCTCAAGCAAGTAACAAAGGACCCAGGTTTCTCAAGCCATATTTCCAAGCATGGAAATAGCCTGCATTCACACAACCTAGACGGGCTTGACACCAGACCCATATGAGAGAATTAAATCTGGATAAATTCAAATACTGCCAGAGCTACTCTTGATATAAGTAGGGCAAATTAGGGGTACTCTTTCCCTGAATTATACAGAGTGGTTTAATTTCTTTAAAAGCAAATTACAGAAATCCAGAGAAGTCAGAAACAGAATCTCACAGTATCTGCATGTGTCTCCAATGGATCAACCCAACAGTGTTTTTATATCCTAGGCCCCTCAATCTCATCTTGCAACCCACTAGCATGTCAATTAATTCATACCATGTCAATATTTGTTATTTAAACAATTAGATCCAAAATTAGGATGAGCAGATGCAGTAGAAGATGAGGTGTGTGAACTTTTCAAAGTTTACTCACCTCGGCCTGATAAGGTGCACCAGTCAAAATTCCCTCTTTTGATGTAGAAGAAAATACAGTATTTGCTTTTTTCTATCTAGTTGATTTAAAGAGGTATATAAACAGAACAAGTCCTCCATGTTCATAAATTATCACTAAAGATTCTGAAAGGTTGTTTGCTTAGAGAAAGAAGAGCAGTAGAAACAATCAACATTTCTATTGTGCTTTCAAGAACTCAGCCGTGTTCCCAGGTAAGCATGGTAGGCATTGTTCAAAATCAACTTCCTATGCCCTTGTAGTTTCAGGGTCAGAGTTGATGGTTAACCTATTAATTGCCTGCAGTTATGACCCATAAAAATCAGAGTCCATTCCCCTAAAGGTCTCCCCTAAGGAATTGAACAGCATGCCTGTTGCTCTTATGCTCAACATAATATATTCTTACACAGCAAGATTTTTTTACAATGGGAGTCCTATATATTGAAAGCAGGGTCCTTCATGCCCCCCTTCTGGTGAACCCAGAGGGGCAGCCTAAATATACATCAGCCCCTAATAAGAACATTAGTCTGCCTCCCTGCGGTCTGGAAAAGGAAGGGAAGTTAAGAGGAAATGACACATAAGGTACAACCATCTGTTCCTAGTGGGTAGTCACATGCTGAGGCTACCATGTCAGCTTCCTACCCTTGGAGCACAATTTGTCAACTCAGCTCAGCATCCTTCACAGGCAATCATTGCTTCACACCAGCTAACCCTGAACATTTACAGACAGCGCCTCCCAACACCTGTCTCCTCCTCAGCAACAGGCAGAGGGTCCATTCATCGGAGCACAGTCCCTTCCTAGGGAGTTCAGTATATGAGTGGCTGCCAACTCTTCAGCATATTCAGCAGCTTGGGTTCACTGAGCTGTCAATCTGCTGCCTGCACTGCCAGCCATGGTGCTTGACTCTTTCACAGATCTAGGGAAAAGCCACAAGCTGCAAGGCTAGTTCTCTCCAGATGGAGAGAGGCACTGAAGTGCCATGTGCCATGTGCTTGATTGATGCAGGCTGCTAGCCCAGGGGCTTCTCAGAACCTGTTCTAGAAAAGCATTGTTTATTATCATGGCTAGAGTCCTAAGAAAATGATCTGCTTCAAGCAGCTTTCTTGGAAACCAAGTAGCCATTTAGATAAACTTGCCATTGAAACTGGGCTCCCAAATCTTGCACTCTCTCCAAACTATGTTCCGGATAGAGAACCTTTAATAAGGCACTGATTGCCAGGAAGTAAAAACCCAAAGAAGTTTGCCATCACACTGTTAATGCTGCTTTAATTCAGAAATGGTGTCCTTCCTTACCTTTGAAAGTGAGCTGCACCCTTGGAGTAGCAAAGAGGTAATCCTTGGAGTATGAGGGCCACCAGCCCACAATGAGAAGGATGGCCCAGAGCAAAAAACCAACCAGGGGCATGGTGCAGAGAGATGGGGATCCAAAATCCAAGCAGACGTCTTAGCCACACTAGCAGAGGGCAGGAGGAGAGGAAAAAAAAGCAAAAGTGTTACTACCCCAAGTTTAAGACAGGAACTGAAGAAATAAAATGACCTACTAACGCAGTGTTTCTCAACCTTGACAACTTTAAGATGTGTGGACTTCAACTCCCAGAATTCCCCAGCCAGCATGGCTGGCTGGGGAATTCTGGGAGTTGAAGTCCACACATCTTTAAAGTTGCCAAGGTTAAGAAATGCTGGTTTAACCATTCAGAAGCCTGTCCTCCAGCTACACAACCCCTGGGAGTTAATTTCTATTATTCTTATAAACAGATTAAGGGTGAGAGCATCAACTTTTGGAACAGGGAAGAGGATGCTGTGGCAAAGAAGCCGCTGCTGCTGCTGCTGTATGGGATGGTCCATTAACAGGATTAGCATGTATGGTATTCCCTCAGAACACAGGGGCATCTCAATGCAAATGGTGTCTGATATTCCCCCTCCCCAATAGACTGCATTTCTAACTAAGTGCCATGATGATCACCTGGGACTGTAGAGGTTGTTTTATATCTTCTGGTAGGCTCTGGGAAAGAAATGAACAAAGAAATGACCAGACTGGTTTCTTCCTTATGTGAATGTGATTCCAAGGCTCATGGTGTGTTAAAAGTAATTTTTTAAAAAAATCTCTGCCACATTCCAAATCTAAGGGCAGATGACCATATAAACTCTCACTATTTTTTAGTAAAACCCAAAACCATCATCTTGACCACCTGATTCACACATTGCATTAACCATGGTTTTCCAATTCTTCCTCTAATGAAGAAATCACAATGGTGGGGTCACACAACACAGTAAGCAATGTGATGTATGAACCAGATCAGTATAATCTGTGCACACCAGGAAAAAATGTTGTACAAGCAAGGTAAATACAAAGGATCTTGAATGCCAACCCCATTCTATAGTGATGTGGGTTTTCTTTGGCATTAGACTCTGCCTAGTATTGAATGTACTCTAGTGCATGTACACACACACACACACACACACTTTGGACCATTTTCTAGATGAAGTGTAATCCTTTGCTGCCCTCTGGGTTTTATGCTAAATCTTTTCGTGTTAAGATATTTACTCAGGCCTCTAGAGCAGTGTTTCTCACCCTTAGCCATTTTAAGATGTGTGAACTTCAACAATGCTGGCTGGGGTATTCTGGGAGTTGAAGTCCACACATCTTAAAATGGCTAAGGTCGAGAAACACTGCTCTAGACCAAGTCACTTTTAGCCTTCCATATGGTAAATATTTCTAGTCCTCGAAAGAAGGAAAACTGAAAACAACACCCTTTGCAATGTAGATACATTTGTCTCCTCCCTTAGATAAAAAGAGACCCAAGAGCTGAGCAGGCTGGTGAACATACTTTTGTTCCTGTCTGGGTACAAAGGGAATCCCGAGAACGAATCAAGCGTGTTGCCAGCGTCCTCAGTCGTTTTAAGGCGAGTGGCTTCTGTAACACAACCGTGGACCCTGTGGGGGGAACCTTTCACCAGATGAATGCAACTGGGGTCACGGAGCCCCTCCTGCTAGAGCATTAGAATGGCTCCGTTTCATGGGAGGAATGAATCCCGGCCAGGCCATCGGAGCCCAACTGCAATTAACAAGCTCACATGCTGCTCTCATTTGGTAAAGTAAACAGGTTTTGATTGAGGGGCAGTAATCAAGTTGTCTCCTTGCAGGAATGAAAAGAGTCCTTATAGTCCTATCTTAGGGCGGCAAGAGTCAGAACCAGCAGCCCACCCACTCGGGGCTCTCATGGGAGCAGCCCTTCCCCTCCGAGACAGAGGCTATAACGGCTCCCGCAGCAGGCACTACCTCCTTCCTTCGCTCTCCTGCTGAGCACAGAGAAAAAAGCAGTGAACCCGGGGAAGGAATACTTGCACAGGACAGTCTCCATTTTCTACCAGTCAGGAGAAATCTGGACTTAATTATTTGGAAGACAAAAAAGACCAAATGCCTTTTCTTTAAAAGTAGGAGGAAAAGAGAGAGTTTGTATGTCAGTGTTTCTCAACCTTGGCAACTTTAAGATGTGTGGACTTCAACTCCCAGAATTCCCCGGCCAGCCTTGCCAACAACGCTGGCCGGGGAATTCTGGGAGCTGAAGTCCACACATCTTAAAGTTGCCAAGGTTGAGAAACACTGTTGTACATACTAGACCAGCTGAGTTGGAGAGGATCTGACAGGCTTGCCTGGCTGGAGTGCCAGGGGCCCAGTGAAATTCAGATGAGACTCTCTCTGTGTGTAATTTACAGTATTACCTTTGTTTATCCCAGGGTGTAAGTTACACATAGTTTTCCCAACCTCAGTTATGACGATAAACCTACAAGCCATTTCCTAATATGAAAAATACTTTTGCCCTTTACCCAGTCTCTCTGGATCCGAACTGGCTTCCTGGTCCGCTCTTTCTCAGAGGATCTGCCTTTTTAGATTACAGGCTAAGTATCCATTCAACAACTGGACAACTAATTACAGTATCGTTGTCTGCTTTCTGCAATTGCGGTTGGTGGAAGTTTGCAAAAGCAGAAATGTGACTGCAATTTATTCCTCCATGCAACTTCAGCATCCGGAATTGTATCAAAGTACTACAGAAAAATGATTTCCCAGTTGTTCTACGAGAATGGTGGTCAAAATGCTAATATAAGATGGGAACCTTGCATTGAATATTCTGGAAAAGCAGTTTCTTCTGTGAAGCAGAAAGGCACTAGGTGCCATTCACCTTCCTTGAAGGTGCATGATAAAATTGTTGTTGTGGGTCTTCCGGGCTGTGTGGCCGTGTTCTGGAAGTTGTGGTTCCTTATGTTTCGCCAGCATCTGTGGCCAGCATCTTCAGAGGGCAGGAGCACAGACAGAAGCGAACTCTCTTTCTGTGCTCCTGCCCTCTGAAGATGCTGGCCACAGATGCTGGCGAAACGTTAGGAACCACAACTTCCAGAACACAGCCACACAGCCCGGAAGACCCACAACAACCATCGAACTCCGGCCGTGAAAGCCTTCGACAATACATGATAAAATTGTCATTAATCTAATTGATTCTTTAGTGTGTTTGGAGGATGTTTGGAGGCTTGTTCTGAGGAGCTGAACTTTTTATCCAAAGGAGCTGGCAACTGAAACACAAAATCAGGCATGCAAAACCCTTCAAGCAAGGCTGGCTGGGGAATTATGGGAGTTGAAGTCCACACGTCTTAAAGTTGCTGAGGTTGAGAAACCCTGGTCTACTGCATCTGCCATCTTCTTTTCACAGCATAGCTGAACTTTCCTTCTGCTAATAGTAGACAGAAGGCAGAACATTGTTCTATCCAGCCGAGCCTGCCTTGCCTTTGGGGGTCTCTGACTTTTCCTTCTTTTCTTCTTGTTCCAGCAAAGAGAACAGGCCATTTGCTGCCACCCATATTCTATGAATGCGTTTGCATGGATTACAAGGGCTTGAGACTCAGAAATATGGTAACAACATCTACATACTTAAACTCCCCTTTTTTGGTTTTATTTCTATTGTACTAAAAGTGCATCTGGATACAGTTATAAACCATGTTGGAATGATTCAAACAGTGTGTGTACATGTGAACAGGCAAAATCTGTTTAGGTATTTAGAGCTCTTCTCCAACTGGGGTATCTGAAAAACCTCAAAACTAATGTATAACATGCACATTATTAGCACTACAGTTAGTTTCTAAAAAGAGATTTTCAGGCTGACCCAGAACAATTTGCAGGGAAACACACACACACACACACACAAACACACACTACACTAAGGCAAAGCCAGCCAAGCAACAGCTCCTATTCTGCTTGGGATAGAGATCAAAACAAAGGGGAGCAGGGGCTTAAATGTTCTCAGTACTGCTCCCTCTGGTTAACCGGTGAGGTACACGGAAGTAGGAGTTAATGACAGAAACAAACTTCAGGGATTTCACAGGAAAATCCTTGGAATCAGTCAGACAAATCCAAACTGGCTGTAAGGACGTTTAAAATAATGGATGGGCCCATAGGAGGATACAGCTTTCTTCAGCTGTGGGCAATACACCACAATTGGAGGAGTTAAAGTTTCCCAGGGGCAATATATCATAGCAATTTCCTTTGCTCTAGGTAAATATTTGTATTATTTTCCTTTCTTTCGGCACACATTCGCACTTCCCTTTTGCAGATTCCTCCCTCAGCACACACTTCAGGACTTTTTGGAACCAGAATGTCTAAAACCCAGATTAGCTTGTGAAATCCATTGCAGTTAAATCAAAACCCTGCCAGCCTTGGAAAATAGTTCTGGCAAATAATGATGTTGCCTTTGGATTGTGATGAGCATGCCAGTGAGAGCAAGTGAGATGGCAAACAAAGGGAAGGAATAAGGCGGGGAGAAGGATAAGCATGAAAGAATGAAAAAAAAGGAGACAAGCAATGGAAGTAGCAGAAAGTTGTGGGATAAATGCAAAAGAAACAAACACATACCTAAATCAAGAGAAGCAGTGTTTTCAGCAGTGTTCCCGGGCTCTAAAGTTACATGCACTTTGCTGATGGAAGTAGACCGAACAAACTAATATGTCACTCTGCATTAGGTGTGAAGCCACACGCCTTACTTAGAGACCAAGGATCCTTTTGCACATGTTAGAGCTAAACCCCTCTTCATCTCACATAAATAATAAGGAGATCAACTGAACCATAGCTTAGCTGAGAACATTTTGGAAACTAAGAAAAACTGGGGAATCTTCCTGGTGGCTCCTGGTGCCTCTCTTAATTAACAGAGAGGTTTCTGGTCAGTCAGTTTGCAACCAGGCCTTCAGAGAAACAAGCTTACAGGACAGGAAATATTTCTGGAGAATGGTAGAAAGAAAAAGGAGAAGGAATATGAGAGGAAATTATTGACCACTCTGTAAATAATATGGGTATGCCACAAATGGGCAATGATACATTGCTCCTGACCTTCCAGAAGAACCTGAAGACCTGGCTCTGCCACCTTGCTTGGGGCGGGAAGGGGGGTAGTTACTCTTGGGGATGGCTGGAGCCTTAGAGTGCTCCCCACATACATAGGAACTGAACGAGATCCTTTACGGCCATCTGGATTTTATTTTTTTATTTTTTATATTTATATTTATATATTTATATCCTGTATTTGTATTTATATTTTATTATTTACTATTTATGGTTACTGTTTTTAACTTGTTAGCTGTATTGTAAACCGCCCAGAGTCCCTCTTCTGGGGGGAGATGGGAGGTGGCAAAATTTGAAAAATAAATAAATAAATAAATAAATACCAGTGAAATCATTTCAGCTTCTCAACTAGTCATAGGTCTCATAACATTGCCATATTAAGGCCACATGGAATCTCGGGTCTGTTCTACAGCAGGATTGCTACTAGCTAAATTCCTGCGCTCCCTTGTGCCTCCTAGAAGTGAGCAGAGAGGCAGAAAATGCCCAGAGCATTCTTTCCACTTGACCAATGGGGATTTCATACAATCATGTCTTTGGGGGCAGAGAAGCACAGATCTCCTTTTTATTTCCGGTGTTTTCCTGGGGCCAACCTGCCATTAGATATAACAGGACAACCACCTCAGGCATCCATTTTTGGTGAAGTGGAAAGCAGTAACATATTAATGGGCAAAACTGGGAGTCCTGTGGGACTCCGAAGATAAACTTTTGCTCCTGGGTACAGCAGAAGTTGCTGGCCCATTGCCAATGTCAAAGGAAGAGGCAATTATTTATTTATTAAGCTTATAGGCTGACCGACTCTATTGAGACTCTGGATGGTCTGTGTGTGTGTGTGTGTGTGCGCGCGCGCGCGCGTGCATGCCTTTGAGTCAGTGTTGACTCCTGGTGACTGCCTGGACAAGTCCCTGCAGTTTTCTTAACAAGGTCTTTTGGAAGTGGTTTGTCATTGCCTCCTTCCTAGGGCTGAGAGAAAGTGACTGGCCCAAGGTCACCCAGCTGGCTTTGTGCCAAAGGCTGGACTAGAACTCAGGGCCTCCCGGTTTCCAGCCTGGTGCCTTAACCACTACATCAAACTGGCTCTTTTTTCTGGGTGGTGTACAAACAGTTTAAAACAATACAATACAATCAATGCAAAAAGGAAATCTCTAGGAAAAAAATAATTTGACAATCCAATCTTCCTTAAAGGGGTCTTCCACCCACTTCATCCAAGACCTGGAGGAGCCTAGTTTTGAGAGCTTGTTGAAATAGGGACAGTTGTAATCCACAGAATAAGAAGGGACTCTCTTGCCAACCTCAGGCAGCTACATGTGATTTTATTGTGTTATTCTGTGTTTTTGTTGTGTTATTCTGTCTCTCTCTCTTTCTCTCTCTCTGTGAGTATTACTTTATTAGCTTGTTTTGTTTTAGAATGATTCTATTGTTTTGTAAACCACTTTAAAACTTTCCATAATGAAAAGCAGTATTACATTAGTTTAATAAATAAGCAAAATTAGAAGGCAGTGGATCCATATGTAACCAAAATGGCACCATCCCTTCATAAAAGGCAGGAGGAGGGAAATCCGTGGGTTTGCAGAAAAATGAAGTGGAGAAAAAAATCAGCCCAATGAAGACTGAACACTCCGTGCTGGCTGGGCGACTATAGAAAACTAATTAAAAATCACGGGGCAGTGAAGAGAGAGGAATGGCAGAGTTATTTGGGAATCCCCCCCCCTACTGCAAAGTCCCACTTTTCATAACTATGCACATTATCTGTCCTCTGACAATTTGCATCTGGCAGCAGATACAAAACATAAGTCTACTGAATTCTCTGACCTATAGTGATCAATTTCCAAAAGTTACAGTATGTGTAGAAACACACTGAGAAGGAAAGTGCATTCCACAACCATCCTTGTTAGTAGCTGCTGATGGACATTTATTTGGCTTTTCCAGTTTTCCTTGGGATTCCAATTATTCCAATGGCCCTCAGAGTGGATCACAATGACTTCCACAGGTATAGTATGTTGACCATAGTGAATTCCTCAAACTGACTGTACATTAAGAAGATAAGTAAACTTTTTTTAAAATTTACGTTCACATGTAATATGAAAAAAAAATCTACTCTGATTTCTCTTCCCCTCTTTGTGCCAGATGTGAATATTGCTTGTACAGGATACACTGCACCAGAGGAACTTGACAGAATAGTCTAACTTAACCAAGCTTTACATTTGCATTATAACAGACCAGTTTAAGAGTCCGTGAATTGAAGGGTCTCATGTGAAAGCCCCCAGAATGTTGACTGTGCAAGACAGAAAGTACGAGGGAGCCCATTTTTATTCAAAGCCATGTCCTGCCATACATGGAGATCCAGGAGATGCACCATCCCCCCCTTTCCTCATTTGAATCTCATTCATTCATAAAAGCTGTCTGACATCCGTGCTGCAGTGAGAGGAATGAGGGTGCTGCTCAGGGCAGGGACTGGGCAGGGAAACAGCCACCTGCCATGGTAGCTGGACATTTTCATTTACCTTCTAAAGGGCTGCAATGTTATTTGTTGAATTAACTAAGGCTTTTAACCTTGAATCAACAAGTATCCCGATTAATTACAACTGTGTGATTTGCCCATTATTTTAAACCAAAGTACATATGAAAGAAAGGACAACGGCCTTGCTCTCCGATTAAAATCAAGAACAGGAAGAAGAAACCTTAATACTGCTGGTGGTGGTTTGCTTGACAAAGAGGAGAAAAGGCATCTGAAAAGATCTAGAAGCTTGTCCACCGTTGAGTTGTTGCACTGTGGATTTTAAAATGGTATCTGCCAGGCCCTACCTGCATTTCATTTAATTGCCAAGAAAGTCCAGTTCCTTCCTTCCTTCCTTCCTTCCTTCCTTCCTTCCTTCCTTCCTTCCTTCCTTCCTTCCTTCCTTCCTTCCTTCCTTCCTTCCTTCCTTCCTTCCTTCCCAAAGTTATTGTTCCCTCTCATACCTTAATGCACGCAAATGTAATGGGTTCGTTCATAAATGAATTAAGGAGAACTCACAAAGCTTATAGCAACCGCGTTTTGGCGGGTCGTTTTCCATCGGCAACACAAATTCCCTAGGCGCCCCCCCCCCGGGGGGGGAGAAACCAGTTGCTTTCCCCTCAGCCGCGCGACAGCCGGCGACGCGAGGAAAACCAACTCGCCCAGCAGCGGGCGCGGCGGGGCCTGCCTAGCCCGAGAGCTCAGCAGCCGGCCCGGGTCTTTCTCCGGAGCCCTCTTGGCGGGGAAGGGTGGAGTGGAGCGAGAGCCGTAACGCCAGCCCTCACTTCGGTGGGTGACGGGACGAGCGAGGCTTTGGCTCGCTCAGCACCGCCGGCATCGTAAGCAAGAAGGCTGCGTGTTCTCTCGGGCCAAGAGAAACAGATGCCTCCCTCAGGTTCCCCGAGGCGTCGGCAGTGGAGAAGCCGCCTCGGCACTTCTCAGGCGAACTGAAATGGGTCTCTAACCCTCGCAGCGCACCAATCAACTTAGAGCGCGTCCGCTCTTTCCCTCCCTCGCAGCGGCCGAAGGCTGCCCCAGAGGGAGAGAGAGAAGAACCCTCCGGGCCGTCTGAACCTACCCCGCTTGTTTCTCCCGAAGTCTCAGAGTTCAGTCTTCGCCATACATCAGCCTTATCGCGCCACCATCCCAGGCCTATCTATGCTCAGTGGCATCCCGCTCAGTTACACAGAACCGCCACCCAATCCTTCTCTTCCTCCTCCCTCGATCCGCAGGGCCAGAGTAAGCGCCTCGCATCTCAGACTGCCGCGGGATTCCTGTCCTGGGCAGGACCACGAGCGGTGAGCACACCAGCGAGGAAAGGGGCTCCGGGACGCGGCGCGACGCCGCCACCTTCCTAAATTAGCACATCTATCATATGGCGGCATTTATCGGCGCCCTTTCTACCTCAGAAAACGTCCCTCGGGAGACTTAACTTTGAAGGTTAACACTTCAGCCGGCTGGGTTACGCGAAGTCACGGAAACACACGCACACGCACGCCAAGCATGCTTTCAATACAGTCCGGCGCCGAATCCCGACACTTTTTAGTCTGGAAAGGTGATGCTTTCCTCAGGTCGTTTGGCTTCTTTCTCCGTTCAGCCCCTTCGCCTGTTCTACTACTCTTCTCACAAGTTCTGGACTTTAAAGCGGTTCCTCCCGAGTTCCGTCCAAATAATCGTATGTACCCACCCACACAAACACAGAGAGTAACCCGCGTCCTTAGCAGCTGAGAGAGACACCTTGCGAGATGAGACCCCCTTTCCCCGGGGCAGGGATATCAAAGGGCTGACTTTCGCCGGCGATATTAATAAAGAGAGAGAAAGGAATCCAATCCCACCTCGGTGAAAAGCCAGTTTCGAGTGAAAGCGGTCCAGATTTCTGGCTCGGCTCCCTGTCTCCGCTACACCCCACTTTCTCGGATTTCTGCTCAACTTTCCGGGTAAAACAAGGGCCAAGCTAGCCGCAGAAAGTTTGCAATTTTCAAGTAGTTCTTTCCCTCCCCCCCACCGGTCTCCCGCTCTCCGTTGACAATCGGTCCCTTCGCTCTCCGTGCCCAGGTTGGAGGGAGTTCCAAAAGTGGAACCTGGACCCCGCGCCGAGCGACGTCCCCTGATCGCCTCTTCCCCGCCCTTTTCGGCTCGCGCCCCCTTCCGTCCTGTACCTTGGCTGAGGCGGAGAGCCGCCCAGCTGTTCTCCTGACAGAGCCGGACTCGTTCATTTGGAGGTGCAACGGGAAAGGTCAATGCTGAAGGCGGGGGGCGGCGATTAGCGGAAAAATAAAAATCTGCTTACAAGCTTAATCCTCTCCACGGGCAGACATACAGTACCTTTATTCTGGCTGCAAGCGGAGCGAACGCCGCCGCCGCCGCTGATCCAAGACAAGTCACTTCGCCTCTCGCCGTAGGACCCGAGAAGCGCTCGCTCCCAGTCCGCCAGCCAAGGAGGGAGAGGGGAGCGAAGAGCCCAGCCCCTTATCGGCGCCCAGCGGGCATTTCTTACCAGCTGTCCTGGGAGCGACGTCCCACCACCGCCGTCCTTCCCGCTTCCTTCGCCCGAAGGAAGGCGGGCGCTCCTGTGGACCCGATCGAAGTGCCGCGCCTTCCGGAATTCGGGACTTGGAATTCAGGAGTTGAGCCGATCTCTCCTCTCCCAATCCATAGACGCGCTCGGCTCGCGGCGGGGCAAGTTAAGAAAGGCGGCCAAAGCGGGTGGGACTCCTACGCGCCCGAGCGGCACTCCTGACTTTTTCGCGCAGCTCCGATCGCCGCTTCTCTGAGCCTGGACGCGCGGCTGCCCCTTCGAAGTTCTTGCTGCAGGCCGATCGACAGAAGCGCACAAGCCCGAGGCGGGGGGGGGGGGGCGGAAAGGAGGGGGAAGGGAAGGAAGAAAGAATAAAAATAATGATTGTGGACACTCCCGCCCACTTGGAAAAGGGGGAATAAACCGCCACCCTCCTCTACACACATATGCTTACAAATCCCCTCTCTCACATTGAGCACCCAAAGCCTATTCAGTCAATTGGCTTCTACTGCCTGCGATTTGCATAGCCCCGCCCCGTTCCCACCTCCTCGGCCATTGAAGCGGGGCACGGACCCGTAGCCATTCCCCTGCCCGCCGCGCCCCCTCTTTTTCCACCTGTACCGCCCCTCCCTGCAGCTGGGTTTGGCGAGGCGAGGCGGGCGCGGGGAGCCGCGGGATTCCGGCGCGCTCTGGGTGTCGGCTAGGTGGGCTGGCAACTCTCCCGCGAGAGAGGGAATGGCTCTGCCTTCCTCCCACCCATCCTCTGCTGCCGGCTTAGGTTCAGTTCCAGCAGTCCTGCGAGACGTCTTCCATCCACGGCCCAGCTGCAAGCCACGCGATCCGGACCCTGATCCAGGCTAATAATGGAATCGCCCGCTCTCGAGCATATACACCTCTCGCCCCTCTCCTCCCAGCTGCGCGCTTCTGACTTTCCTAAAAATCCAGAGGCAGCGCGCGGCGGCTGGGGGGTGAGTGGGGTAGGGGATAAATAAATAAATAAATAAAGCGAGTCCTTTGTCTCTCCGACTGAGATATTCTGTGAAGTGCAAGGGAGTGCCTCGCGCCCCGTGGTGGGGGGGAGGGAAGCATGGTGATGGGGGCGAGAGAGAGGAGGCTGGAGAGGGCGTTGAAGGAAGGGAAGGAGAAAGGGGCAGAACGCAGAAAGAAGGAGGAAAGAATGCCCGAGTGAGAGCGAATGAATGGCAGGGATGGGGGTGGGGTGGGGAGAGAAAGATGGGGCCTTGCTCTTTAATATTGCAAAAATCCACCCAGGCAGATCCTTCAAGAAATACACTCTCTGCAACAAAGAAAACTCGGGGGTAACTGACAGCAGGAGAGACTGTTATCTCTCCACCCCACCCGACCGGGTGCCTCACTCGTTTAATCTGCTCAGGCAAGCCTACTTAACTCTGGTGGAGAGGGGTAGAGAAGAGACCTGCCTCCGTGCCTCCCTGGGGGGAACTATCCTGACCTTGAGATGCACACCGAGAGCTGTGGAAATGCTGCTGTGTGGGTGCTCTATTTTCCTCACATGTTGTGGAAGAAGGGTCCATTTCCGAGTCAGGATTCCAAACTAAACTTCTCCATGAAGGGGGCCCAGGTCATTTTGTCCCCTGAGTCAATAAGTAAGATGGCGGCTCCCTATGCCAGGCAGAAAAGCTGGCTGGACTGGCCATCGAATCTGAACTTCAGCAGTAGAAGAGATGCTGCGCCTGAGGGAGAAGGTTATCTTAAGAGCACAGAGGGAATGAAGGGGAAGAGGTGAGGTCGAGGAGAAATGGCCAGGGGTCTGGTGCTATGGCATCTCCCAGCATCATCTACCAAACAGGTAGACAATAAGTCAGTGGATATTATCCTGCCTGCATTCAAAACTAAGATAGGGCCACATCTAGAACATTGTAGACAGTTCCAGTCACCACATCTCTAGAGGTAATACTAAAAAAGGTGCAGGAAAAGGCAACCAAGAAGTTCATAAAATTATGTATGGTAACGAAAGGACAAACAGGGAGAAGTTTTTCTCCATCTCCTGCAATGTAGAACTAGAGGCCACCCAATGAAACTTGACTAGTAGAAGATTTAAAACTGATACAAGGAAATATTTTTTCATATAGCATATTATCAACCTGTGGGATATGATGCCACAAGATATGGTGTTGACCACTAGTTTGGATGGCTTCAAAAGGGGATTAGACCAATTCCTAGAGGACAAGGTTAGTTGCCTTGAAGATTGGGTACCGCCTTCAGGCCTGGGAGCAATCTCCCTCTACATACTTGGAGGGTGGGAGCAAAAGTGGGAGAGGAGGGCTTGATCTCCTATTTGTGGGCTTCCTTGATGCACCTGGTGGGCTACCATGTGAGGTAGAATGCTAACTAGACGGCCTCGGATTGATCCAGCAGGGCTATTCTCATATTCTCATGTTGTCACTTGAGAGAACTGTCACAGTCTGTCCAATTATAGGGCCAGTCCTGACATTGTAAACACTGGCCAGATGCAAGCTAAATCAATTCAGGTTTTTTACTTTGGGGTGGGGGGTCAAAATAGAGAGGACATATTAATGAATGTATTGCGTATACTTTAAGAATCCCTGGTTTTACCTGGAGGAGCTCCTTTTTCCTCTATACATAAGAGAGAAGTAAGATGTGCTGAGGAGATTCGTTATATATATTTTTTACAAACATAGATCTCCATTTAATGTTGTGTGCACACAGCAGGAGCTTCTGCAAACAATTCTTTTTTCCTGCATGAAGCGTATACAGCCTGAGCATGTTCTGATCCTGAGTTCTTATGGCAAAATAGATACTATTGTATTTGGAAGTGCCAGCTAATTTCCCAGACAGTTAAGAGATTAATGCTATGCAGGTAGTGGGCAGGACGCTGCATACAACATCCATATTAAAATAAGTCTGGGTACAGCTGTAGAAATATACACACACATAGCCCGTCCCCGTCACTCCTTGGACAGAGAATGATTGACCAGCCAAAAGTTCTGCATTGAAAAAAAAAATCCACATGACAGGTTCTGGCCTAAGGCTAACTGGGAAGGATGCATAATTTTTCTGTCTCTACTCGCTGTCTCCCCTCCTTCTCCTCCCTCCCTTTTCTCCCCCCATGTCTTTCACATTGCTGAATAATTCATAGGAGGCTCTTTGGCACAAGGTATCATCTTCTAGTGTATACAGTTAAGTAAAAACTAAGAAAGTTCCAGCAGCCGCTCTGGGTGTGGGGGTTTTTCTAATGTCACAACACCGCCAAAGTGTCTTTTCAAAGTACCTTTGGATGCAACCCCATATTAATGAGGTTTACGATCACCATCACGTCTCATGGAAGATAAATTCTGCGTCTGATCTGTAGAGCACAGATCTATTCAACCGGTGTCCTTTCCAGCACCTGGTTCAACTGTTGCAATAGGTGCTCTTGAAGTCTGTCAGCAGTCAATTCACTACCCAGTGGAATCAGTGTAACAGGGTTTTAAAAGTAGACATGCCAATTTACGGGTCAATGCCTGCAATGTCTATGTTACTGCTCTATCTAATACAGTAGATGCTAACAAAAAGCAGTGAATTTAAAGAAGTCAGTTCTCCCTTCCTAAGTGTAAATAGCAACAAACAAACTCGGTTACTAGCACTACTTATAGCGTAGATTTCCGCCCTCCTGCAACTACCCATAGTAGAGGGTAGTAACATAATAAAATGCACATTATCATTTATTCACTTTAGGACTATTGAATGATACAAGAAGGTATAGTTGTATTATTTATCATTCAATCTGTTGATGGATTATGTGGAATCATATTTATTTATATATTCCTAGAACCTCTGTTGTGATGCTTTTCTGCCATGTAATGCTATGAGCTAACCTAGAATTTGTTAAACAGTATAGCATACAATTCATTTGTTAAATTTTAGAAAATAAAATAACACACCATTGTGAATATTTCTTTTTTTTTATTCCCACTGCAGGATTACACCAAGATCATAGGGTTTTTTTGTTGTTGTTTATTCGTTCAGTCGCTTCTGACTCTTCGTGACTTCATGGACCAGCCCACACCAGAGCTTTCTGTCGGCCATCACCACCCCCAGCTCCCCCAAGGTCAAGTCCGTGACCTCCAGAATATCATCCATCCATCTTGCCCTTGGTTGGCCCCTCTTCCTTTTGCCTTCCACTTTCCCTAGCATCAGCATCTTCTCCAGGATATCCTGTCTTCTCATTATGTAGCCAAAGTACTTCAGTTTTGCCTTTAATATCATTCCCTCAAGTGAGCAGCCTGGCTTTATTTCCTGGAGTATAGACTGGTTTGATCTTCTTGCAGTCCAAGGCACTCTCAGAATTTTCCTCCAACACCACAGTTCAAAAGCATCTATCTTCCTTCGCTCAGCCTTCCTTATCGTCCAGCTCTCGCAGCCATAGGCTACTACGGGGAATACCATTGCTTTAATTATGCAGACCTTTGTTGTCAGTGTGATGTCTCTGCTCTTAACTATTTTATTGAGATTTGTCATTGCTCTCCTCCCAAGAAGTAAACGTCTTCTGATTTCCTGGCTGCAGTCAGTGTCTGCAGTAATCTTTGTGCCTAGAAATACAAAGTCTGTCACTGCCTCCACATTTTCTCCCTCTATTTACCAGTTATCAATCAAGCTGGTTGCTATAATCTTGGGTTTTTTGAGGTTTAACTGCAACCCAGCTTTTGCACTTTCTTCTTTCACCTTCGTCATAAGGCTCCTCAGCTCCTCCTTGCTTTCAGCCATCAAAGCGGTATCATCTGCGTATCTGAGATTGTTAATGTTTCTTCCAGCGATTTTAACTCCAGCCTTGGATTCATCAAGCCCAGCACATCGCATGATGTGTTCTGCATACAGGTTGAATAGGTAGGGTGAGAGTATACAGCCCTGCCGTACTCCTTTCCCAATCTTAAACCAGTCCGTTGTTCCGTGGTCTGTTCTTACCGTTGCTACTTGGTCGTTATACAGATTCCTCAGGAGGCAGACAAGATGATTTGGTATCCCCATACCACCAAGAACTTGCCACAATTTGTTATGATCCACACGGTCAAAGGCTTTAGAATAGTCAATAAAACAAAAATAGATGTTTTTCTGAAACTCCCTGGCTTTCTCCATTATCCAGCGGATATTGGCAATTTGGTCTCTAGTTCCTCTGCCTTTTCTAAACCCAGCTTGTACATCTGGCAATTCTCGCTCCATGAATTGCTGGAGTCTACCTTGCAAGATCTTGAGCATTACCTTACTGGCATGTGAAATAAGTGCCACTGTTTGATAGTTTGAACATTCTTTAGTGTTTCCCTTTTTTGGCATGGGGATATAAGTTGATCTTTTCCAATCTGATGGCCATTCTTGTGTTTTCCAAATTTGCTGGCATATGGCATGCATCACCTTGACAGCATCATCTTGCAAAATTTTAAACAGTTCAGCTGGGATACCGTCGTCTCCTGCTGCCTTGTTATTAGCAATGTTTCTTAAGGCCCATTCAACCTCACTCTTCAGGATGTCTGGCTCTAACTCACTGACCACACCGTCAAAGCTATCTCCGATATTATTATCCTTCCTATACAGATCTTCTGGATATTCTTGCCACATTTTCTTGATCTCTTCTGCTTATGTTAACCTCTGGAATTTTTCATTTAATTGGGCATATCTCCCCCTATCACTGTTGCCTTTTGCTTTCCTTCTTTCTTGGGCTACTTCCAGTGTCTCAGCAGACAGCCATCTTGCCTTCTTGGTTTTCTTTTTCTTTGGGACGTTTTTTGTTGCCGCCTCCTGAACAATGTTGCGAACTTCTGTCCATAGTTCTTCCGGGACCCTATCTACTAAATCTAGTCCCTTAAATCTATTATTCACCTCCACTGCATATTCATTAGGAATATTAGTGAGCTCATATCTAACTGATCTGTGGGTCTTCTCTATTCTCTTTAGTCTGATTCTAAATTTTGCAATAAGAAGTTCGTGATCTGAACTACAGTCAGCTCCAGGTCTTGCTTTTACCGACTGTATAGATGTCCGCCACCTTTGGCTGCAAAGGATGTAGTCAGTCTGATTTTGGTGTCGACCATCTGGTGAAGTCTATGTATAAAGTCGTCTTTTAGGTTGTTGGAAGAGAGTGTTTGTTATGCAAAGTGAGTTATCTGGGCAAAATTCTATCAGCCTATGTCCCGCTTCAATTTGTTCTCCCAGACCATGCTTACCTGTAATTCCAGGTGTCATTTGACCACCCACGTTAGCATTCCAGTCTCCTGTAATGAAAATTACATCTCTTTTTGGCAAATCTTTACTTTCCTCTGTCGACAATTAAAAATGCACTATTGATTAAAAATGATGTACATTCCATGTAAGCATATTCAAAACATAAGCCCCAATAAATTCACTGCAATTTTTCCTAGATGCATCTTACCTGTGCAGTCCTTTAGATGTGCTGACTTGGAAGCAATTTCAAGGAGTTACTCCTGGTTAAGTATGCATGTTATGGAAATGTTGCCTGATTTATAATATCCTTTGATCCAGACCCACAATTCAATTAATGTATTTCCATTCTCGTGCACTTTTATATGTTTGTATAGCAGGTTGTTCATATTTCTGAGTTGCAACACTGAGTTGCAAAAGGTGAAAATAGAAAATATTGGAAAAATGAGACTTCGGACAATGCTGGCTCTTCGGCTAACAAACGGAGATGAGCACTGGCCCCTAGAGTTGGACACGACTGTGCAAGTGAAACCTTTACCTTTTACTAAGGTTTCAGCAGAAGAGCTGTAGCATACCTATGTTGTGAAAATGCATGCAGTTTGTCCATGAAAGAAGAAGAGGCCGAGAAGAGGATATGGACTGTCAGACTTTAGGCATTCATGTCAAAGACCAATATGATTAAGGAAATCTTCATTATTTAGTCTATTAGGTTGATTTACGATAATTTTTTCTGTTTTTCTTGAGGATAATGCAGAAATGTATTATCTCAAGTATCATCTTAGAAGAGGCATTCTCACTTTTGTCAGAGAAAAGGGGGAATGCAACTTTGAAAATGTTGTATGTTACTTGATAGATATTAAACAATTATTATTATTAATCTGATTAATTAAAGCATTTTGATCCTAGCCCTGCAGCTAAGGAACAGCATTTCCAAGACTTATGGGACATTTTAAGGCAGAGCTTTCCAAACTTTTCATGTTGGTGACACACTTTTTAGACATGCATCATTTCGCGACACACTCTTACAGCAGGGCATAATTTTGCGACACACTCTTACAGCAGGGCACAAGGCAGGCACTAGGGCCTGCGGGGAATCACAGCAGGTTTGGAGGCAGCAAGGCATAAGGCAGGCACTGGGACCTGCGCGGAATCCCAGCAGGGCTCGGAGGCAGCAACAGCCGTGACACACCCAGACACTGTAGCCGACACACTAACGTGTCGCGACACACAGTTTGGAAAGCTCTGTTTTAAGGGAACTGGTTCTCTCCTGCCCCTCCAAATGAATTTGATCTTCCTTCAGAAAATTTGTATCATTTTTAGCCCCCAGATGCAAAAATGAAATCCCGTTCCTTCCTTTGGGAGTGGAATAGCCTTCCCAATACACCTTGTGCTTATTATTATTTATGATTAATATTCATTGAACTTACATTTTTCTGAGAGCAAACAGTAGTTTACACAAGAGTCTCCCATAATTTTAATTCTACCACAGCCCTGCAGAGAGGTTGAACTAAGAGACAGTAATTGGCCCAAGGACACCCCATGAGCTCCTTGGTCAAGTGGGGACTTGAATTTGGATCTGCCAATCCAAGGTTAACTCTTTAACCACTACACCATCATAGATGGTGCATAACTTGCACTATGAATAGAACATATCCTATTTTATAGCAAAGATGCATACCTTTAGAGATGCAAAACATACCTCTAACCTTCATTGTAATATATATATAGTAATGTAACATTATGTGATATCTATCTACAGTATCTAGGTAGCTAGCTAGCTAGCTAGCCTGAATAAGGTTAAAAGTTGTTCATTTTTTTAAAAAAAATAATGCTGGAAACACTGACTGTTATCCTCAGAAAATGCTTTTATTGCAAAGGAAGGGCAACGGCTGTGCCATCTAGCTCAATGCTCTCTGCTGATGGAATTTTCTCATGGATTGAACTTGTGACCTTTGGCATGCTGCCATTTAACTACAGCTCTTCCCAAACTGGCCCTTTTCAGGATGAGATAAAACCTATTCACCAGCCTGTTGTATTTGTTATGTGGTATTTGTCTTACTGGCTGTAGTTTTATATGTATGTGATGGGGGTTTTTTAGGTCTGCTTTTATTTTATATGGACTCTGAAGAAGCAGGATATGAAGAGTATTGATGCTTTTGAACTTTGGTGTTGGAGAAAACTCCTGAAAATACTACAGACAGCCAAGAAAACAAACCGCATCAAACTCATCGAGCTCATCAAACAAATTAACCCAGAGTTCTCACTCAAGGCACAAATGACCAGGCTCAAATTATCCTACTTTGGACACATTGTGCAAAGACCCAGCTCTCTGGAAAAGGCTCTAATGCTGGGAAAGGTGGAAGGAAAGAGAAGAAGAGGATGACCAGCAGCAAGGTGGATGGACTCAGTTACAGTGGCAATGGGTGCTCCATTGGAAGACCTGAAACACCAGGTTAGGGATAGATTGTCATGGAGAAAATCTATCTGTGTGGTCACTAGGAGTCAAAAATGACTTAATGGCACATAAAAATAAAAATATTATTTTGTAATGTTCTAGGGCATGGTGGCTCAGCGGGTAAGATGCCAGGCTTGTCGATCGGAAGATCCGCAAGTTCGGAGGTTCGAATCCCTAGCCCTGCGTGCGGAGTGAGCTCCCGCACTAGCTCCAGCTCTTGCCAACCTAGCAATTCGAAAGCATGCAAATGCAAGTAGATGAATAGGTACCACTTCGGTGGGTAGGTAACAGCGTTCCGCGCGCGTCATGTGGCCACATGACTGTGGAAGCGTCTTTGGACAACGCTGGCTCTTCGGCTAACAAACGGAGATGAGCACCGGCCCCTAGAGTCGGACACGACTGCACAAATGTGTGGGGGGAACCTTTACCTTTACTTTTAATGTTCTAATATTTTGATATTTTAAAACTGGTGACTGTTGCTTTTATTTGTTTGCTGCTTTAATCATCTTTCAGAGTTTGAGATCAAGCTATAAATGTATCAGATATATGGTATGAATCCCTTGATTACCTTAATGTGAAAAATAGGCAACATTTTTCAAAGAGTATGCTCCATGTTAATTATCTTTCATCCTGATTAGTCCAAAAGAGCCAAGAGTCTGTGGTATGATGTTTCATGCAGCATACCTTTTCTAGAAAGGCTGTACTTTATCAAATAAATGAATAGTCTACCTAACTCAATAACTACCTGTAATCTGAATATGATTGGGTACAAACACATATGTAGTTACTAGAACTGTTAAGTTTATAGTCAGGGCTGTCTAACTGAGAACACATTTTATAGAACAAATTGGGGTGGCATGCAAAGGTAATGAATTTACCTAAACACATATTGTTTTTGTATTTTATTATTCATCTTATTTATTTATTATTAATCAAACTTCTCTCCAGCAAAGGAGATTGTTACCTTGTCATGGTGCTGGAGCTTGAGCACCTCAATGAAACCATGAGCTAAACCGTGAAGGGACACCCAAGACGGGAAGGTCGTGGCAGAGAGGTCAGACTAAATACGATCCCTGGGGAAGGTAATGGCAACCCACCCCAGTATTCTTGCCATGAAAACTAAATGGATCAGTACAACCAAAGATATGTCGGTATACCATCGGAAGATAGGACTCCCAGGTCGGAAGATGGTCAAAATGCTACTGGGGAGGAACAGAGGATACGTTCAATTAGCCCCAGATGTGATGACGCAGCTATCTCAAAGCCGAAAGGACAGCTAGCGGCCGACGGTGCTGGTGGGGAACGACGAATCCGATGTTCTAAAGATCAACACACCATAGGAACCTGGAATGTAAGATCTATGAGCCAGGGCAAATTGGATGTGGTTATTGGTGAGATGTCAAGATTAAATATAGACATTTTAGGTGTCAGTGAACTGAAATGGACTGGGATGGGCCACTTCACATCAGATGACCACCAGATCTACTACTGTGGACAAGAGGACCACAGAAGAAATGGAGTAGCCTTCATAATTAATAATAAAGTGGCTAAAGCAGTGCTTGGATACAATCCAAAAAACGATAGAATGATCTCAATTCGAATTCAGGGTAAGCCATTTAACATCACAGTGATCCAAATATACGCCCCAACCACAGATGCTGAAGAAGCAGAAGTAGATCAGTTCTATGAGGATCTGCAGCACCTACTGGATAATACACCAAAAAGAGATGTTATTTTCATTACAGGAGACTGGAATGCTAAGGTGGGTAGTCAGACGACACCTGGAATTACAGGTAAACATGGTCTGGGAGAACAAAATGAAGCAGGACATAGGCTGATAGAATTTTGCCAAGACAACTCACTGTGCATAACAAACACTCTCTTCCAACAACCTAAAATACGACTTTATACATGGACTTCACCAGATGGTCGACACCGAAATCAGATTGACTACATCCTTTGCAGCCAAAGGTGGCGGACATCTATACAGTCGGTAAAAACAAGACCTGGAGCTGACTGTAGTTCAGATCATGAACTTCTTATTGCAAAATTTAGAATCAGACTAAAGAGAATAGGGAAGACCCACAGATCAGTTAGATATGAGCTCACTAATATTCCTAAGGAATATGCAGTGGAGGTGAAGAATAGATTTAAGGGACTAGATTTAGTAGATAGGGTCCCAGAAGAACTATGGACAGAAGTTCGCAACATTGTTCAGGAGGCGGCAACAAAAAACGTCCCAAAGAAAAAGAAAACCAAGAAGGCAAGATGGCTGTCTGCTGAAACACTGGAAGTAGCCCAAGAAAGAAGGGAAGCAAAAGGCAACAGTGATAGGGGGAGATATGCCCAATTAAATGCAAAATTCCAGAGGTTAGCCAGAAGAGATAAGGAATTATTTTTAAACAAGCAATGTGCGGAAGTGGAAGAAGACAATAGAATAGGAAGGACAAGAGACCTCTTCCAGAAAATTAGAAACATCGGAGGTAAATTCCAGGCAAAAATGGGTATGATCAAAAACAAAGATGGTAAGGACCTAACAGAAGCAGAAGAGATCAAGAAGAGGTGGCAAGAATATACGGAAGATCTGTATAGGAAGGATAATAATATTGGAGATAGCTTTGACGGTGTGGTCAGTGAGTTAGAGCCAGACATCCTGAAGAGTGAGGTTGAATGGGCCTTCAGAAGCATTGCTAATAACAAGGCAGCAGGAGACGACGGTATCCCAGCTGAACTGTTTAAAATCTTGGAAGATGATGCTGTCAAGGTGATGCATGCCATATGCCAGCAAATTTGGAAAACACAAGAATGGCCATCAGATTGGAAAAAATCAACTTATATCCCCATACCGAAAAAGGGAAGCACTAAAGAATGTTCAAACTATCGAACAGTGGCACTTATTTCACATGCCAGTAAGGTAATGCTCAAGATCTTGCAAGGTAGACTCCAGCAATTCATGGAGCGAGAATTGCCAGATGTACAAGCTGGGTTTAGAAAAGGCAGAGGAACTAGAGACCAAATTGCCAATATCCGCTGGATAATGGGGAAATCCAGGGAATTTCAGAAAAACATCTATTTCTGTTTTATTGACTATTCTAAAGCCTTTGACTGTGTGGATCATAACAAATTGTGGCAAGTTCTTGGTGGTATGGGGATATCAAGTCATCTTGTCTGCCTCCTGAGGAATCTGTATAACGACCAAGTAGCAACGGCAAGAACAGAGCACGGAACAACGGACTGGTTTAAGATTGGGAAAGGAGTACGGCAGGGTTGTATACTCTCACCCTACCTATTCAACCTGTACGCAGAACACATCATGCGACATGCTGGGCTTGAGGAATCCAAGGCTGGAGTTAAAATTGCTGGAAGAAACATTAACAATCTCAGATATGCAGATGATACCACTTTGAGGGCTGAAAGCGAGGAGGAGTTGAGGAGCCTTATGACGAAGGTGAAAGAAGAAAGTGCAAAAGCTGGGTTGCAGTTAAACCTCAAAAAAACCAAGATTATGGCAACGAGCTTGATTGATGACTGGCAAATAGAGGGAGAAAAAGTGGAGGCAGTGACAGACTTTGTATTTCTAGGCGCAAAGATTACTGCAGACACTGACTGCAGCCAGGAAATCAGAAGACGTCTACTTCTTGGGAGGAGAGCAATGGCAAATCTTGATAAAATAGTTAAGAGCAGAGACATCACACTGACAACAAAGGTCCGCATAGTTAAAGCAATGGTATTCCCTGTAGTAAGCTATGGCTGCGAGAGCTGGACCATAAGGAAGGCTGAGCGAAGGAAGATAGATGCTTTTGAACTGTGGTGTTGGAGGAAAATTCTGAGAGTGCCTTGGACTGCAAGAAGATCAAACCAGTCCATACTCCAGGAAATCAAGCCAGACTGCTCACTTGAGGGAATGATATTAAAGGCAAAACTGAAGTACTTTGGCCACATAATGAGAAGACAGGATACCCTGGAGAAGAAGCTGATGCTAGGGAAAGTGGAAGGCAAAAGGAAGAGGGGCCGACCAAGGGCAAGATGGATGGATGGTATTCTGGAGGTGACGGACTCAACCTTGGGGAGCTGGGGATGGTGACGGCCGACAGAGGGCTCTGGTGTGGACTGGTCCATGAAGTCACGAAGAGTCGGAAACGACTGAACGAATAAACAACAAAAAATCAAACTTCTATCACCGCCCATCTCCCTCCACCGGAGGAACTCTGGGCGGTTTATAACAAAATAATAGCAACAAAAAACATAAAATATACATAGAATATAAAAATAAAAATTATGAAACAAGATTAAAATCCAAGAGGCAAGAGTGGTAAATCTTATTATAAGTCTTTGCATTACCTTATACTCTTTTATCTTACTCTTTTATCCTTATCATATCTTACTGTATTTTATCTCATTTTATCTCACTCTTGTCTATTTTACCTTATCTTATTGTATTTTACCTGTCTTATTTTACTGTATTTTATTGTGGCTGATGTCCATTTTTGATACAGTCAATTGACTAATCAATAAAGTTATACTGATACAGAATTTGATTGGATTTTGCCTTCATGTGTACACTGCATCTACAGTTCTCCCTTGCTTTGCTATTTAGCCCAATTTTGTAAAAAAAATATATCCCATTCAAATTTATCATCATATTTTCTCTGTTCTCAGAATACATATACTGAGTCATCAACTCATGCAACTGATGAAGTGGGTGATGACCAAAAAGAAAAAAACTTAAACCACAATAATTGTTTTAACCTTCACAACACCACCATTTTCTTTGTTGTTTTGGCTACAACTGACTAACACGGCTATTCTGGAATCCAAAATAACTTTGCAGTCAAGGACAAAGAGAGGGCAGTCAGGATAGCAGTCTCTAAAATGCATTTTTACTGTGGACCACAATCCACTGCATCTCTTCTAAAACACTGTATGCAATTTAAAACAGTCTCTTTCATGATAAAGTCCAGTGACCATTTTTCACAATCCGTGCCAGCTGTCCAGGGTTAGGTATAAGATTGGCTGCCATATAAGTCTTTTAAACCTATTGGCTAACCAGCTAACTAATTAAATCTAACATTTTAAGGTGAACTTCGGAAGACTATGTACATCACATATTGAACAAATAAAGCAATGCTTTAAACATGCAAAAAAGGAGGCCATCCTTATACTTTTTCACTCGTTGAGTTCAATAGACAATTTACTCCCAAAGATACAGAGTTGCAGTTACATGCCATAAACCTATGCAGACATGTTAACCTCCAGAGGCATCCACAGATCCAGTACTGCCTCCTTCATACATGTGTATGACCTTCATGGTGCATGTACAGAAAGGGCACCGCTTGCAGCATGATGGGGCAAAACTGCTTTTGTCATTTATGCCAACTTCCCCACCCCTACCCTACCCCATGGAAGCCTCTCCCCCTCTCTGTTCAAAGCAGAGGAAAGTCTTAGCTTTTATGAATAAGTGAGAGTTGGACCATAAGGAAGGCTGAGAACCAAAGAATTGATGCTTTCGAACTGTGGTGCTGGAGAAGACTCTTGAGAGTCCCTTGGACTGCAAGGAGGTCAAATCAGTCAATCCTAAAGGAAATCAACCCTGATTGCTCATTGGAAGGACAGATGCTGAAGCTGAAGCTCAATTACTTTGGCCACCTAATGCGAAGAGAGGACTCAATGGAAAAGACCCTGATGCTGGGAAAGACTGAAGGCAAAAGGAGAAGGGGACGGCAGAGGATGAGATGGTTAGATAGCATCACCAATGTAAATAACATGAACTTGAGTAAACTCCGGGAGGCAGTGGAGGACAAGAAGGCCTGGCATGCTGTGGTCCATGAGGTCACGAAGAGTCGGACACGACTAAACGACTGAACAACAACAAAAAATTGGTTTTTAAAAAGGGTTTCAGGAGTTATAAGGTTTGCTTAGCATATATTTCTCTTAGTCACCCCTAGCAGCGTTGCTATCTTAGCGTAAATAAACTTAAGAATTTCAATGGACAACAGTTGGGCAACATGCTTCTGATGTGTTTCTTGTTAGAATCACAGAATGTAGAAACTGGCGCAATAAACCACAAACAGTGGGAGGTTTAGGGGCTGAACGTGCACCACGCTGATGGCTAAACAGATGTCTATCCTACATCAACAGATGCAGGTAATCTGTTGAATGTCATTTGTTATGAGGATTGTAATTATTACTCATGAATGAGGAATTCCCAGTAAATGTGGTCTTAAGTTTACATTGATAAAGTCTCCATCCTTTGTACACAGTGTTTGTCAATACAACCAGTTGGAAGGGGTGGGAGTTAGTTCTTACAAGGTCAGAAGAAAACAACTTGATATCTGATCTGTCTGTTATCAAAACATGAGACAGCTGGAAACCAGCCTCTTGCCTGAAAGAGAGTGCTGTCCAGTCCCTTGTAAAGGCATAAGAATTTGAACACAGATTTCACTATAAATAGTACTCACATTTGATATACAGTAGCCATTGGAATTTTTAAAAAGCTAAGAAGCCACTACAAATTAAAATAAGTCTACTTATCAGAAATTATTGGATTCTTGTGTAACTGTTGTTTTGCTTCCTACTCAGTCTACTAGGAGACACCTGACAGTGTGTGGCCTTCAAACTGGCCTCTCTGGGATCAACCACAGCACTGGGAGGGTATCAAGATGATGTTTAACTTCTATATCTAAAGGCTCCTCCAACTTGTTGCTGAAGTTTATATGAACCTCATTTATATGCTTTGCATAGAATATCCACACATTGACAAGATTTTTGGTAGCTTCATATTTATATTGTAGAATTTAACATTTTTAATCAATAATGGTGTGGGTTAGTCTTTATAGACATCCGCTCATTATCAAAGTGACCACCATAAATTATATGCTGTTGTGCATTTGTGCTAGTATAAGAGATTCATTAATACGTCCCCTTTGTGGGGGGAGATGGGCGGTGATAGAAGTTGGAAAAATAAATAAATAAATAAATAAATAAACAAACAAACAAACAAACAAATAAATAAAATACTACCTTGCAAAGGAAGAAAAATAATTACATTTAGTAGAGTTGTATGTTTTGAACCTAGCACTATAATACGTATGGGACACAAATATAGGACCTTTTAATTAAAATATATTAAATCTTGTTTAAAGGAAAACTCCTTTTTTCTTGGTAGCATTTTGCCAAGCCAGGCCAATAATACAGTTAATAGACAGAAATCATACTGTGGCTACTCCTTTCAACATGGACAGTAACTAGGTTCTTTGATGTATAATTTGTGATTTGTAAAAATATGCAACTCAGAAATAGATGAAATGTCAATGACATTACTAAAACTGTGCAGGTCAATCATGATCCAATTTGAATTGTTGTTAATTTGAAATAACAAATTGTATACATTCAAAATGTTTTGAATTTGAAATAGCAAAATTGTTTGATTTGGAACATCAGTTTGAATTACTGTATCAGATTAATTAGATTCAAACTGTTGATTCAATTCAGGGAAAAAAGAACTGTGAATCCATGTAAGTCATCACACTGTCAATTCAAATCAATTAAATATAAAAATTCAAACCAATCTGATTATTTGGTTCCACAAATTGATTAGTTGCAGAGATTCAGTTGAACTGAATCTCCAAATCAATTGTTCCAGTGCTAGCAACTGCAAATTATTGATTTTCTTTTCCAGCTATAATCATGGTTTGGAAAAAATTTCTAGAACTGGTCCATTGATAAATGTCCATAAAATATAAGTAATATTGAGACTATAATGCACTAATGCAGAGCTTTCCAAACTGTGTGTCGGGACACGTTAGTGTGTCGGTTGCAGTGCCAGGATTCCGCGCAGGTCCTAGTGTCTGCCTTGAGCCTTGCTGCCTCCAAACCTGCTGTGATTCTGTGCAGGTCCTAGTGCCTGCCTTGTGCCTGGCTGCCTCCAAATCTGCTGTGATTCCGTGCTGGTCCTAGTGCCTGCCTTGTGCCCTGCTATAAGAGTGTGTCGCAAAATGATGCACATCTAAAAAGTGTGTCACCATCATGAAAAGTTTGGAAAGCTCTGCACTAATGTAGTGAATTTCTATAAAAATTAACACAATTGAACTTTTGTTCAATAAAAATATAGGAAAGGCAAGTCTTTTCACACTTCTTCATACAAAAAAGGTTGAAGAACCTGAAAATGGAAAGACTTATAGCAGGGCTTTCCAAACTTTTCAGTTGGCGACACACCAACGGAAGTGCGCGAAAACCCGGAAGCGCTGCGGTGGCGGCAGGTTTTTGGCTTTTGGCAGGCTTTTTTTTGGGGGGGGGGCAGGCTTTTGGGTTTTCGCGCGATTTTTACATGCGGTGGCGGCAGTGGCAGCGGCGTTGTCCTGGTGTGCCACATGAAAACCCTGAAGCGCTGATGGCCCACCGCCACGTGCACTGCCGTGCACAGTGGTGGCGCGCCATCAGCGCTTCCGGGGTTTTGCGCAGCACACCTGGGCCCCACAGGCGACACAGTACTGTGACGCAACACACATTTTGGAAACCTATGACTTACAGTATCTTTCACTTGTATGAAGGAGATGAACAAACTAGTTCTTCATGTCAACTTTTTGGGAGGAGGAGACATAGCCTCAGCAAACATACAGGACAGTCTTTTCATAATAAAGAATATCTACCTATCTACCTATCTACCTATCTACCTATCTACCTATCTACCTATCTACCTATCTACCTATCTACCTACCTATCTTTGAGTTTACCGATAAAAAGGAAGGAAGGTTTCAGCCTTACCAGGAAACATGACCATATAATCTAATTCTACTTTTTTGTAAAGCTACATTAACAGAATCTTGCAAGTCTGAAAATACAATTCTCCCCCCCTCCCATCTCCCTTACAGTCTGAAAAATTAGGAAGGGTCCCTTCTGAGCCTCTTGCAACTGCAGGCTATGCTGTCTCTTATCTGACCATTCCCTAGGCAGCATCTCTGGGCCCAGTCTCCCAAGGTCATTCCCACATACCATTACGGAAGGAAGGAAGGAAGGAAGGAAGGAAGGAAGGAAGGAAGGAAGGAAGGAAGGAAGGAAAGGAGGGAGGGAGGGAGGGAATATTACAGTAGAAGAGAATTTCAAAATTTCAGAACTGTCATACAAGGTAAAACTTAGACTACTATTTTACTTATTTTTTTCTATAATAAGTAAAATACAATCATTAATACTAAGAAAGAAAATAGTTTTTGATTATTCTTATGCTTTCAGGGTATAAAGATTCCATAATAATTAGTCATTAATTCTATTAAAAATTAATTTGAACCAGGATTATTTTAATACATGTGATCTAAATAATTCTGTATGCTGTATCTAGAAGAAGAAGAAAACATAAATGATGAAGCCAAGGTGCAGGCAAACAACCAATCCGAATTACTTAATCATATTTGCTTTCCAGAGACTCTACTACATTTTGTGAAGGAAAACAGTGTTGGGAGAAGAAAAATAAGCTATTTCTAACAAAATGCAAGCAAGCATAAAAAAGGTACTTTTCTATATTTATCCTTTTCAAGAGAGAAAAAAACTAAATGGTATCTGACCATTGCATAAGTTAAAATATTTAAAATTATGCATATAAAGTGTAACAATATATTAGGTTGCAAATCTCATATATTTTCAGGACATGTTTGAAATAATGTCAATAGCATTATCAGACCATTACTCTCTGTATATGCTCATTAAGTCCTTGCTTTCATACTTCTCTCTCTTTTTCTTTTCATTTACTCTCCTTTCCTGAAGGAATAGAACTCTACAAAGTTCTACCTTCTGTCATAACAAAAACAGCAATTATTATTTCCATACAAAATACCCTTTGACTCACAATTGCACTCAATTACAGTCTTAATTATGTTTTAAACTATAGTTGTCTCATTCATAAAAATCATGCATACACATTCTCATTTAAGTAAGATTCATAACTTTGTTTTTCCTCTGGAGAACAAGAAGAGAAATTACTGTTGCTGTAGAATTATTACTGTTCCCACATGACATTTGTGGGAAATGATATTAAGCAGAACCTTTACCCAAACAGTTGTAGGCTGTTTACTCAAGACCTTAAAATCCAATCCCACATTATTTAACACTCTTCAAAACCCAGCAGATAGGACTCTCTAGATCCCCATTTCATTCCCTTCCTGGGTCAATAAACCCTGAACTGATATGATCTTTCTTCTTTTCTTGCATCTGGACTGTTAGAGTTGAATTTGAGGGACAAGAAAAAGGGTTAGAATTGCAAAGGGGAAGATGGGAAGATTTTACACTATGATGAATGAGACCAATATCCCTTCCCTGTAAGGCAATAGCTGTCAGCCTCGCATGTTCGTCTGCCATGCTTCTGACTGTTGTACATGTGTAGTTTGCTGGTCTGCATTTCTTTGCTTCAAGAAGCCTCCCTCTTGGCATTTTTGCATCGCTTAGCGAGAACTGTGATAAGCACCTGCTCTTCCAACAGACATCCTGTAGGGAGGGGGGATTCTTGGAGTGGGAACTGAATTGTTATGGCTGGACTCTGGGTGATGTCGGAGGGACGTTTTTGATAAAGTGCTTGGGCACGAAAATCCTATTCGAGGCTTCTCCTAGCCTGAAGTGTACTAATCCTGAATAAATGAATCCTTTAGAGCAAGGGTCGGAAATGGCGGCTCACGAGCCAAATGCGGCTCTTTGGCCCCTTGAGTGTGGCTCTTCCGCAGGCAGGCGTGGCGGGCGTGGCAGGGGCAGGCGCGGCAGCGAGTGTGGCGGGGCAGGCGCGGCAGTGGGCATGGTGTGCGTTGCTGTGGGCATACCCCTGGCAACCTAGGCCCAGCCTCTCTTTTTCCTCCGGGGACGGGCTTCACACAGTCTCGCGGGAGTTTGGAAGCCTCCGTCTCTGGCAGCCATCTTGACGACGGGCACTTGCCCATCGCCTTAACCCAGGGCTTTCTAAACTGTGTGTCGGGGGCCCCCAAGTGTGTCGCGTGACAAGCCGGAAGCGCTGATGAAAATGCCCTCGGCTCTGGCAGGGAGGTGAAAATCGCGTGCGCGCGCGCTGCCAGGCCACCCGGAGTGGAAATTCTCCGCGCCAATCAGCTGTGCGTCGGGAAGCCCGGCAGCCTGCACGCGCGATTTTTGCCTCCCTGCCGGACCCGAGGGCATTTTCGGGGTCCCCGGAGTCTGCCCTTTCGAAGGGGCAGCACTGCTGCTGCTGCTGCCGCTGCCCCTTTGAAAGGGCAGGCTCCGGGGACCCCGAAAATGCCCTCGGTTCTGGCAGGTAGGCAAAAACCTCCCTTCCCCTCCCCACACGCACATGCTGCCCTGGAGTGGGGTGGAAGTTTTCCCCGCAGAACAGCTGAGCGCTGCTTGCGCGCAGCCTCCCTGCCTAAACTGAGGTGCTGCCCCTTCAAAAGGGCAGGCTCCGGGGACCCAGAAAATGCCCTCAGTTTTGGCAGGGAGGCAAAAACCTCCCTTCCCCTCCCCGCACACGCTGCCCTGGAGTGGGGTGGAAGTTTTCCCCGCAGAACAGCTGAGCGCTGCTTGCGCGCAGCCTCCCTGCCTAAACTGAGGTGCTGCCCCTTCAAAAGGGCAGGCTCCGGGGACCCCAAAAATGCCCTCGGTTCTGGCAGGGAGGCAAAAGCCTCTCTTCCCCTCCCCGCACGCACACGCTGCCCTGGAGCGGGGTGGAAGTTCTCCCCGCAGAACAGCTGGCGCAGCTTGCGCGCAGCCTCCCTGCCTAAACTGAGGGCTGAGCGCTGGGCTGTGGAAATGCGCTCCAAAAAGACCGGCGCGGGGCCTCGCTCAGCTGCGCGCGGAAGCGCTCCAAAAAGACCGGCGCGGGGCCTCGCTCAGCTGCGCTGGGCTGTTGCCCCGCTCCAGTTCTCGGCCCTGACCACCCGCCTGGGGCTGATGGGAGATGTGGTTCAGCCGCTTCCGGAGAGCTGCGGCTTCGCCAACCGCGCCCTCCGGCGTGCCCGGCAGGTGGCTGCCCACCATTTGCTAAAACGCCTCCAGCGAAGAAGACCTCCCCCCGCGTGCCTGCAGCAACACGGGCAAAAGGGGAGCGGGCGTGTGTGCGTGTGCAAAACAGTTGAGGTGTAGAGGTGTGCGTGTGCGGGTGCGTGCAAAAGGGCTGAGAAGGGCTCCCCTCTCCCCGCCACGCTTGCAAGTTCTCGCCTACCGCTTCTCCCCGGGGTGTCTGCAAAGGGGCGCGCCACTCGCCCCACGCCCGTCGCTGCAAAGGGCATCTCCCCCGCCATTTACCCAGACGTTCAGGCGCCACAGCAAGAGCGGTGGGGGGGCTCTGCATCCGGAGGCCCGGCTGCACGCTCCCCACTGGAGAGGAAGAGGAAACGCGGCCCCTCCCCAGTGACAGGTGCGCACCCTCTTCCAATGGTTTCTCTCCTCCCTTCTGGGAAGCGGATCTCGGTCAGCTTAACCCTTAAACCTCAGTGCTTCCGCCGGGAAGAAAGAGCGGCAGGCAGAAATCTCTCACTGGGGAGGTGGTCGCCCCCAGGCATCTCTTGGCCCCAAGCCGCAGAATGAACCAGGCTTGCGGCCGATGGAGCAACAGCAGAAGTTGATATTGCTCCTCCGCTTACCAGCGCCTGAATTTTGCAGGAAAAGGAGAAAGGCGGGCGTGGGGTTGGTGGAAGCAGATCCCTTAACGCTGCGCAGTGAAATCGAGGCGGAGCTTGGAGGCGTCCTTGGGTCTCTCTGCTGTCACGGGTGATGACTACAAACTTCCAGCAGCTTGAGCCAGAATAGGCAATGGTGGCTGGTTTCGGTCTTTAGTCCCACATCTCTGAAGGGCACCATATTGAGAACTTGCTTCAATCCAATCCTTTTTGGAAGCGCTCCAAAAAGACCGGCGCGGGGCCTCGCTCAGCTGCGCTGGGCTGTGAAGCTGGACGAGCCACCGGACCTGGAGCGCTTCCGCGCGCAGCTGAGCGAGGCCCCGAGCCGGTCTTTTTGGAGCGCTTCCGCGCGCAGCTGAGCGAGGCCCCGCGCCGGTCTTTTTGGAGCGCATTTCCACAGCCCAGCGTTCAGCTGCGCGCGGAAGCGCTCCAAAAAGACCGGCGCGGGGCCTCGCTCAGCTGCACGCGGAAGCGCTCCAGGTCCAGCAGCTCATCCAGCTTCACAGCCCAGCGCAGCTGAGCGAGGCCCCGCACCGGTCTTTTTTTCGCGCCTCTGGGTAGCAGGGCCAATCGGGCTTCACCTTGTTCAGCCCGCCTCTCTGCTCCCCTTTGGCGCGCGCTGATTGGTGGAGGCGTCCTTCCTTCTGAGCCTCCACCAATTAGCGTCTGTTTCTTCCCCAGGGTTCGCTCTGCTTCTGGAGACCGGCTTTCCGGATGTCGGGCGGCAGACAGAGAGAGAGAGCCAGAGCCGAGGGGCCAAAGAGCCAAATCTGGCTCGCGAGCCGCCATTTCCGACCCTTGGCCTAGGCCATCCTGATTCTGTCAGAATTCTTCCAAAGGTCCTAAAAGAGGTCCTACTCCAAAACAGCTATTTTTGGAACATTCTTCTTCAGGAGTGTGATGATTTTCCACATCCTATTTTATACTAGGTATACCATCCTTCAAAAATATTCTGAAAATGCTATCACATTAGCTTCTTTTTCATATTTTGTCATTTTACTGATTTCATAAGTTTGAAGATACAGATCGATCCTGACTTCATGGTACTGAAAAGAAAAAAAATGCCAGGTTTTGACACCCCAAGGCTACTTCTTGTTTTTTAATTTTTTAATTTATTTTCTATCCCGCCTTTATTATTTTTATAAATAACTCAAGGTGGTGAACATACCTAATACTCCTTCCTCCTCCTATTTTCCCCACAACAACAACCCTGTGAGGTGAGTTGGGCTGAGAGAGAGTGACTGGCCCAAGGTCACCCAGCCGGCTTTCATGCCTAAGGCGGGACTAGAACTCACAGTCTCCTGGTTTCTAGCCCGTTGCCTTAACCACTAGACCAAACTGGCTGTTTGTTGCTTGTGTGTACCTTTGAGTAAGTGTTGACTCCAGGCAACTGCCTGGACAAGTCCCTGCAGTTTTCTTGGCAAGATTTCAGAAGTGATTTGCCATTGCCTGCTTCCTAAGGCTGAGAGAGAGTGACTGGCCCAAGGTCACCCATCTGGCTTTACCTGGGTGGTAAGACACTGAGTCTGCACCAACACAATTATCTTTGCTATCTACTGCAGGCAAGACTTTTCAACAACGGACTCAATTCCCATTTATTTATTTATATATCTAATAAATATTTATATATAATATATAATAAATATATTTATTATAATATTTATATATAATATATAATAAATATATTTATATATCTAATAAATAATAAATATATTTATTTATATTTATGTATATGGCCGCCCATCTCACACAAAGTGACTCTGGGCGGTGTACATTTAGTCTTTGTGTTCCATTTCCCTTTGTTGTTTATTCATTCAGTCGCTTCCGACTCTTCGTGACTTCATGGAGCAGCCCACGCTAGAGCTTCCTGTCAGCCGTCACCATCCCCAGATCCTCCACGGTCAAGTCCGTGACCTCCAGAATATCATCCATCCATCTTGCCCTTGGTCGGCCCCTCTTCCTTTTGCCTTCCACTTTCCCTAGCATCAGCATCTTCTCCAGTTTCCCAGTTTCCCTAGTCAATGCAAATATAGAAATCCTGACAGTCTTCCAGAGGCTTCCTCTTATTAATATTAATATAGCTATTATTTTTCAGTAACAACAGCAGCAATAGAATATATATTTGTTAGGACCATATTTTTTGTCTCTTCCTATAAGTAGAGCAGGGCTTTCCAAAGTGCCGCCGCTGGCAACACACCAGCGGCGGCGGCGGCGGCAGTGTGGCGGTGGCGCACGCACGGCGACGGCACGTGGGGGCGTGCGGCGGCGTGCGTGCGCACGGTGGCGGCGTGGGGGTGTGCGGTGGCGCGCGTGCGCACGGCGGTGGCACGGTGGCGTGCGGCGGCGCACGTGCGCATGCTGGCGGTGTGGGGGCGTGCAGCGGTGCGCGCGTGCACGGCGGCAGCGGCAGTCTCCGCTAAAACGTGGAAGCACTGATCCTGCACCGCTGCCGCTGCCACTGTGCACGCACGCGCCGCCGCTTCCGGGTGGTGTGGCGACACACCACGCTGTGTGTGGCGACACACTTTTGTGTCGCGACACACAGTTTGGAAAGCTCTGAAGTAGAGTATAAGATCCCACTAAACGTCACTGGAACATAACCCAGTCTCCTTATATGAAGCAAGGGGGACACTGCCCTAATGCACCATAACAATCAGGGATGCTTGGACTTACACAGAAGGGGAGGTCAAAAAAAGTGAAGGTGTTGCTGTATGTTGCGCATAAACAAGTGGTGGGGCTTTGATTGCATGGTTGCTGCTGCTGCTGCCATCTTGATCTCTCTGCCTCTGTGGGTGCCCTGGACCTGCAGCTTTCTCTTGTAACTCTCTTAGTGCACACAGAATGATCAGCACTCTGCTAGTTCTGTTCTATCTATTTTCTTTTCATCAATTGTCATTTTGCCACCTCCTCAGCTTTTGAAATGATCATTTCTGTCTGTTTTTGAAGACTTCCGTCTTTTTCACCATATATTAAAGTAACTACTCCTTTCTCAAATTGTCAACTTTCATTTGAATAATCTGAGTACACAAAGTATGATTTTGGATTATTAATGGCTCATTGTTTATATTATTGATACATATCTTGCTTTTCTAATAACTATTTCAAAGTATTTTATCTTCTGTAGTGTCCTTTAAAGTTGTATTGATCTGATCATTACTTATTGCTTCGGCCTGTAAGCTTCTGGCTGGTATGAATGACCCTTGAAGCATACAACCAGTTTTCTTTCAGTCTGAAACACACAAACCCTCTGTACTCGCTGCATGAATTCTGCTCTTTTTCTTGATCTACGTTAAAAAGGGGCTGTCTGATGCTTTGGCCAATATTTACCTTGATTCAAACATGATAGCCGTCTCTTTATTTTAATATCCAAAATCTCAGTCATAAATATATGTTCCTCTTGCCAGTTGGGTCACACCCTATGCTTACAATGCAAAGACAAACTTTGTCAACAAATGCAATGTTTCAAAAATTGTGTAAACAAACACTCAGCTTACCATAATCACACACATCTACTCTAAACTCATTTGTCTTTTTTTTTCTTGGCAACCAACTGGATCACTTATGATTCCATAATCAGAAAAGTGTGAATCATCCAGCTACCAGGCACTCATTTAAAGTTATATCCCCAGAGGTCTCATCTTTCATATAGTAGGCTAAGATTTCCCAAAACTTATCTAAATCTTCCACAACCTAGTATACCTCAACATGTGACTTGATTTTTCACAGACTAACTCCCCAAATCCTAGGTTCCTGAACAAATGTAGGTTAGCCAACCCTCCTACAAGAAAATCCCTCTCCCAACATCAAATTGTACTGCTTAACTGGAACAGGACAAAATAAATACAGCACAACTTGTGGAAGGGTCTTGAAAAATCTGCATTACATTCATCAACAGTTATTTCCATATGGTTGATTGATTAAGTGCCATCAAGTTGGTATTGACTCTTAGAGATAGGCTGACCATATTCCCTTGAGACAAAAACGGGACATTGGGATGGCAAAAATGGGACGGGGTTCCTTTCTCATTTTTCTTTCTTTCTTTGCATTGGTTTGGTTTCTTCTGTTTCTTGGTCTTTGGCAATCCCTTTTCACATTCATCCTTAACTTCTTTGAGAACCACAGTTCTCTGGTTCCCTATCAATGAAATTCAGAACATCTTGACAGGTTTTAATCTAGCCATGTCATAAATACCATTAATACTTGGAAAGATCCTCAGCTCTTCCTTGGTAGTATGTTGAGGGCCATCTGAACTGAGGGACCCATCATCTAGCTCTGTATCATCAATCACGTTATCTTGTCTGCCCATGTGGTTTTCTTCATAAAAAACAAGCGTGACATATCATTGCCTTCTCTTGTGCAGTATGAAATGATGCCTTTGCCATTGTCACTAAAGTGATCATCTGCCTCCAACATCTTCCTATATTGCTGTTGCCCAATATGGGTGCCTGCTTGCTTTAATTGGGCAGCTGGAATGACCTTTATGCCATGTGTGATCATCCTGGGAGTATAGACTCTTGGTATACACCCCTGGCACTTTTTGATTATCCTCTCAGGAACACAACCCCACCACAATGAGGCAGAATACCAGGACTTGATGTGGGGGGTGGGGAGGCACTTACTTCCATAGTAATTATAATTAGGAATGCAAGCACAGCAGTAACCTGACAATATGGGATACTATATATGTTGGATTAAGTAATCAGCGTAGTTTATTTCTATTGAGTATCACAAACATTTCCTGTACTCCACTTTTTGTTTAGAGATGCTGCTAAGAAGATTAGAGAAATACCTATAAAACAAAGTTTTCAATGGCCATGAAGTATTAGCAAAGTAATTAAAGAGATAGCAATACGGTACCATTTTGGTACATGCCAAAGGGGTATTAGGATGTTTATTCACATGAAAGAGTGCCATCTATTGGCTCCCCATCATTATTTTTATTGTTTCTTCACAGCTTCCTGTTGCAGTGCAGATGGGTTTTAAAACTAGGAGCTGGGATGATACAGCCCAATAAACATTGCTTCTTCAGTACTGCAAGTTCCAGCATAGGTTTGCACCCGATGATCTGCCCAAATCCGTGCTATATCCTTTTATCTGTTCATTACTATGTTTGCCATGTCTCTAGAACTGATAGCTGTTTCTGTTTCTGTATGTGTATGTGTTTGTGCATGCGTATCCCAGAGAAAGACAAGAAAAATCTTCCACAGCATAAAAAGGCTTCCATAGAATGAGAGATTAGGACATTGGCAGAAGGTAGGATGAGAGGAGAATATAAAGTAACTAGTGAGATAAGGAGGCCAATCAGATATTTCAGTGTACCTTCCTCATATCTAGAGGATTGAAGGGTGCCTACCTGGATGAATGAGAGGGAAAGAATAGTAATGAGTACAATCAAACATGTTCCAAATGCCATGCAGCGCTACATTGACAGTGCAAAAGAACTAAGGATTCTTGAGTCCTGGCTCTTTAATTTGCATGATAAGGAAACAAGACATGGGCATATCTTGGTAATATATTTTCTGTCATTTTTCTTAGTCTCCTATACAAGAATTGTTCCCTCTCTCTTACAAGAAGACTACATTCTGCATTTCAGAAACAAGGAACTATGTGCTCCAAGGAAGAACTAGCTTTCAATAGTTATTTCCAGAAGCTTACTTCTTCATCCTAGAAGAGTTTTCTTTTTTAAAAAAGGAACTGATTGTGTGTGTGTGTGTGTGTGTGTGTGTGTGTGTGTGTGTGTGAGAGAGAGAGAGAGAGAGAGAGAGAGAGAGAGAGAGAGAGAGAGAGAGAGAGAGATCTTACCAGTGTAACTTTGAGAATACTCACTGTTGAAGTATTCTGAAAGTCTTTTCTTAGGAAACAACTCTTACTGTGTGTCACTTTTTATTTATAGCAAAATGTGATTAAAGGTAAAGGTAAAGGTTCCCCCTGCACAGTTGTGCAGTCGTGTCCGACTCCAGGGGCCGGTGCTCATCTCCGTTTGTTAGCCAAAGAGCCAGCGTTGTCCAAAGACGCTTCCACGGTCATGTGGCCGCATGACCCGCGTGGAACGCTGTTACCTACCCACCGAAGTGGTACCTATTCATCTACTTGCATTTGCATGCTTTCGAATTGCTAGGTTGGCAAGAGCTGGAGCTAGTGCAGGAGCTCACTCCGCACGCAGGGCTAGGGATTCGAACCTCCGAACTTGCGATCTTCCGATCGACAAGCCTGGCGTCTTACCCGCTGAGCCACCACGCCCCAAAATGAGATTAGTTAATGGCAAATTTTGATTAGTTACTGATTTCAGTGGTCTTAGACTGGAAGGGAAGGGGAACTTGTCTATGAAGTGTATCCTTTGCTTTGATGCTTTGAGAGAAACACCCTTTGGAACTCTGCATGGCTGTAGGTGCCTTTGTCAAAGAGCAGAACAACAGGCAATCACATATTTCCTAACAATAAGAACAGTTTGACAGTGGAACTGAGGCGGTGGCCTCTGGATGTTTCCAAGCAGAAGCCAGAGAGCCATTGGTCATGGATACTTTAAGTTGGGTTCCTGAAATGAGCAAAGGTTGGACTTTGTGGCCTAAATGGTCTCTTCCAACTCTACAATTCTATGATACATGTTAAAAGGCCACGTGAATTCCAGATGGAGTTCAGGACAGATATTACTTTGAAAACAATAGCCATTTTTTTCTTAATATTTAGAGTGCATATCTTTTTTCAGCTACATTCCCTCCTTCATTTGCTGAAATGACTCTAATCAAAGGAATGTTTAACTTTGGCAAAACGAGTCCCCCTTGAGAGCTCTAAGTACAACAAAGATAAGGTCAAGTGGACAAACTAACTGTTGAGCCTCTTAAATATTTTTTATTGAAAAAATGAAAAGACAAATAAGAACAAAGAGAACATTCAGTTATATCTATCAGATGCTTTACAAAAGCCACCTTACTAAGATAGATCCTGCATATTGTTCCTAGGCAGCAAGTCCTGGAAACTCACAACCAGAGCATGAAGAAGAGAAAGAACTTTTCCCAAGTGACTTTATTTCCATATGTTTGATCCAGAGATTTAGACTGCTGGACTGCTACTGTTAACAGTAAGTTTATGTAAGCCTGACTTCTTCTACCTGGCAAGTGTTGGCTTGAATTCTAACAGTTGTAGTTACAGCAAATCTAGAGGGTACTAGACTGGAAGAGACTGAACTAATTATTTCTTGCAGCCACCTAAACCTGAGGCCAGTGCTATCCCTTACAGTATATGCCATGACTGCATCAAAAGCTACTTAAAACATTATGTTTATTCCCAGCCTATAATAATCACAGATATCTCACCTCTAAATATGGAACACTTCAAGCATGTTGCCAATAAACACGGGCATTTTAGGATCTCAGAATAATATAGTTTTAGAGTTGGTGCAATTATGGAAGTCCTCTAGTTCATTCTGAAGGAATCTGCAGTTACGTTTTCCCAAAGATAACTAGCCCATCAGCCAGCTTAAATACCTCCAGATCCTTCACCATCCTGATTATCCTCCTTTGGATACTATCTAGTATGTTAATATTATTGTTAACATGCCATGTCCAGAACTGGACTAAATACTTCAGCTATGAACTGAGCAGCACAGAATAAAATGGAATAATTACTTCTTGGAATCTGGCCACTATCCTTCTATTAATGCATTCTCAAATTATCTTAATGTTACTGGCTCATATTCATCTTGCATCCAACTATTATTTGGTTCCATTTATAAATAATAGCAATAGATAATAACCATTAATTGAGCTGAACTGAATTGATATTAATTGATTTGACTTTACTAATTTATATAATTCTGTTTTAAAGATGCACCAACTCTATTTTTTAAAAAAAAGTGTTGCTCATTAGTCTTCAACATCAATCAAAGTAATGTGGCACATCCAGCTTGAACTGAATGAATGGATACTTCGTCTCTATTACATGACTCACACTGAAGGCTGTGATTGGAGGAATGAAAATACAGCCTGTTTGGAACCACCCATTTCCTAGTTTGAAAATGATGTCTGTTGTCATTCATCACCAGCATATGCTCCATAAGTAATGTGACAAAAGAGCAAGGAGTCTTTCTTCTGTTTCACATCCATAGTCCCATAAAGTCAATTACCTAAAAGCCCTCAATACAATGTTCCTATTATGAGCTGGATCCATCTAATATGAGAAATTCTGATATGTAGAGTAGCTCTGGGTTCCAAAACCATTTAAAAGACTGAGCTGATTCTACCAGTGCTCAAGTTCTTGAAATGCTTTGAGCTCATATACTGCTGCAAAGCATTAAGCTGTCTGCAGTGTAAAACTGCCCAAGAGATTACCCTTGCAGGCCATCTCTGTGGTGTTTTTAAGGCATTATGTTGTTTATGAATTAATGCCAGCAGGACCCCTTAAGATGCTTATGTGATTAGGTCTATGAGGAATCTAACTAGGTGCCACATATTGTTTCACAAGTTCATTTTGGGGACCAAGTCCCTTTGTTAACTAAGCACTGTGTCTATGAGTATACTAAAAATAGTAAGAAAGAATCATTAGCCTTTATACTCTTGCATTATTGTAAATCATCTCTTTGCTGTGGTCTGGTAAGGAAACAGCAAGAGAGCCCTGTTCAGTTAAAGTATCCTTTGTGTGTGTGTGTGTGTGTGTGTGTGTGTGTGTGTCTGTGTGTCTGTGTCTGTGTCTGTGTCTGTGTGTGTTTGTGTTGTGGGAAGGCACTTACATGAATTAAGTTCAGTGTCTGCATATCATGACCACCCTGTTAGTATGTTGCTGCAAGGACAAAAATGAGTTTTGCTGCCTAAAGGCTAACAAAATTTGTTTTAGTTTATATTTGTGTGGCATATAGTCCAGAAGATACACAAAGTACTTTTCTGAATTTTAGGGATATAGCATACAGGGGTAGTGATTGGGAAGAAGTAGTTGTCAGAGATAGGCAGATCTCTGCCAAAGGCGCTAGACGGATATGCACATTCCAGGAGGCTGCAACTGACTCGAAAGAGACCGGCTTTGAAGTAGACCGGTTCGCACCTAGCCTACGAACGCGAATACACATCTTTGCAAGCAGATGTCTGAGCACCATGGAAGACATGAGTTACACGTGTCACCATCCAAGAACCTTGGGGGGGGAAGGTTTAAATGTGCATGCTTTACTTGTTTCATCCATTCAAGTCTTTGTTCGTGTTAACTTCTGTATACTATAATAAACTCTTTTGCTTCTAAGAACCTACGCGTCTGTGGGTTACTCTAGAGCAGGGAGATTATAGATATTGGATGGAGCGCCTTACATAAAGACTTGAATCACACAAAAAAAAATTTTTTTGACTACCCATCCCGGGGATTACTCTGACATTCAGCGAACCCTCAGTTGAAGGTGGTCACGCACACAACCACATCGAGTTACCACAGCACAAAATGGGACCGGTAGAGGTGGCGGAAACCAGCAAAGAAACCGGACACAGCTCATCAGGCACCCAGACGATGGAGGGAGCAGCCAAGCGAGCGGGAGGAAGCTCTACTGAGGCCATCAGCGAGCGGGAGGGAAAGAAAGCCCAGAAGAAAGAGAAACACCAAGAGGTACACAAAACCCCCACCAATCTCAGTATCACCAAGCCTAGGCTGGTGGGATGGTCTGTCGCCGTGGGCGAAGGGATAGAGGAGAAGGGGGAAAGGCACCAAGAAGAGGGTCACCCCAACCCAGCGCATCAAGCGTTTGGAAGACCAGATGTCACATGTGCAGCTGGATGTGGGACTGATAAACAACAAACTGGACTCTTTGGGGGCAGCCTTTGAAAAACTGATGGAGAAATTAGATGAACTCAGAGAGAGGGAACAGAGCACGGTGATATCCGAAGAAGAGGAGGATATTGTGGAACCGGGCGACGAGAGCGAAGGGGGGGAAGAAGAAGAATTTCGCCCCTACAATCGCCCACTCATGACCCCATTATATGACCAACGCAGGACCCCATGGGGGGCCAACGCACCGAGTGGCATAGGCGAACTGAAGACGAAATTTGATGGAGACCCCAAGAAACTGGCATGCTTCTTAATGGATGTACAAGGGTTCATGGGGGAATTCGAACACACCTTCCGAACGGAGGAGAGTAAAGTCAGGTACGTCTCCAGTTTTTTGGAAGGGGAGGTGGGCGACTGGCTGGTAGCTTTACACGACAGTGGGGCATGAGAACTATTGAACTTTCAAAAGTTCATGTACGCCCTTCGCAAGAGATTTGAGGATACACTGTCAAAAGTATCAGCTAGGGCAAGGCTTCGGAACTTAAGGCAGGGGAACAGAACAGTAGCTGAATATGCTATGGACTTCAAAAAGCTCCTGTCTTACCTACTGGACTGGCCGGAATCTGTCAAAATTGAACACTTCCCGTATGGACTACGACAGGACCTGCTGGAAAGGGCATTAGACAGAGATGACCCAGGAACATTGGAGGGGTGGATCCAACTGGCTGGCAAAATTGAAAGCAACAGATTGCAGCTACAGAGTATCAGAAACTTACAATTCAGGCAGAAGAATGAGGGGACTTTTCTCACCCAGCCCCGAAAGAACGTGAAACAGCGGAATTGGGAAGAGGAGAAGGACCGTCGGATGAAAGACAGACTGTGCTTCCGTTGCGGGAAGGAGGGGCACAGAATAAGTGCCTGCCCTCAGGGGAAAACGAACGCCAAAGATAAGCCGTCGGCGAAGAAGCCAACAGATGGGAACAGCCACAAAGCGGCACCTAGTAAAGGCAAAGGAGCGGCAGCGGCAACGGTGGACCCACGCCAGGGTTCGGACCTGGACAAAGACAGCGACGACTCTGACTTCGAATTCCAGCCGGCGGGAAACGAGGCAGGTCTGTTCTAATGAGCGCCACAGGACAGACCTCCACAAAGGGGCGCAACGGAAGTGGTCACAACAACCCAACAATGCACCTAAAGGTACAGTTAAGGACATTGGGTGGGAGGAAAAAATATGCGGGAGTTGCAATGCTAGACTCGGGATGCTCTAGAAACCTGATGCACCCGAACGTAGCTGACAAGATGGGGCTAACCCTTTTTAAGCTGAATACGCCCATCACATTTTGTCAATTGGACGGGTCGGAGCTGAAGGGGGGGCAGTGGAGTTTTACACAGAAGGACTGCAAATGACTATGGGGACCCATGTAGAGACTTTGCGCTTCCTAATGGCTCCCATTGCAACACGACCCATCGTGTTAGGACTGAAATGGCTGAGGGCAAGAAACCCCAGGGTGGATTGGGTTTCGGGCGAATTGGACTTTATGGATGGGACTTACCTTGAAATGGACAATGACAGCACACCTAACAGCCTTGAGCTGGGGGCAACCGGGACGGAGCTTGAAGAGGGGGAGCAAGACCAAGGGGGTGGCACACTCATGCACACAATACCGGAGAAATACCTCCCCGTGGCGGAGGTATTCGACAAGAAGGAATGTGAGCAAGAACCCCCCCACAGGCAGTCGGATGCGAACATTGACCTCATCCCAGGGGCACCTTTTCCGAAGCCCAAGATGTCTGCCATGACGCAAAAAGAACTACAGGAACTTCGCAAATTCATAGATAAAAATTTGGCACGGGGGTTCATTGAACCAGCCAACTCCCCCCTTGCAGCCCCAGTATTGTTCAGGAAGAAAAAAGACGGGTCCCTCCGGCTTTGCACTGACTATAGGGGTCTCAATGCAATTTCGGTTACGAGACAGTACCCTCTCCCGTTGTTGAAAGACATGTTAGCCCAACTAGCAAAAGGGAAAATTTTCACTAAACTAGATGTCAGAGAGGCTTACTATCGTGTCCGCATACGGGAGGGGGACGAGTGGAAAACAGCATTCAATTGCCCACTGGGATCATTCCAATACCGAGTGCTCCCGTTTGGGATCGTGGGGGGACCGGGAATTTTCATGAGGTTCATAAACGAAGTGTTGTATGAATTCCTGTGCAAAGGGGTAATTGTATATTTGGATGACATATTGATTTTTCTGAAAACTTGGAGGAACAAATGGAATTAGTCAAGAGGGTATTAGAGAAATTACTTGAGGCAAAGCTATATGTGAAACTTGAGAAATGTGAATTCCACAAAGATAAGCTGGAATTCCTGGGGTACCGCATATCACATGAGGGCATCGAAATGGACCATGGGAAGGTCAAAGCAGTCATAGGTTGGCAGCCCCCCCCCCGAACGCGCAGACAGCTGCAAGCGTTCCTCAGGTTTGCGGGGTTCTATAGGCAATTCATTCAGGATTTCGCGCAGATTGCGTTGCCCCTGACTGACTTGCTAAAAACGAAAAGCAAGGGTGCGAAAGCAAAAGCCCCGCCACCGAGCACGAAACTCGTGTGGACACAAGAATGCCAGGAAGCCTTTGATAAGCTAAAGGCGATGTTCACTAAGGAGCCCATCCTCAAACACCCAGAAGCAGACAAACCGTTCGTGATACACACGGACGCATCACTTAGCGCAGTTGGGGCCATTCTACTGCAGGCAGATGACAGTGGGAAATTAAGACCCTGTGCATACATTTCCCGGAAATTTAATCACATGGAGAAACAATGGCATATTTGGGAGAAAGAGGCGTTCGCTGTCAAACATGCCCTAAGCACGTGGCAACACCTCCTGGAAGGGGCAGCAGAGGCGTTCCAAGTATGGACTGACCACAAAAACCTGGAAGCTCTCAAATCCCCCAAAAAACTAAATCCCAAACACCTCCGGTGGGCAGAGTTTTTCAGTAGATTCAATTTCACATTGAAGTACTTCCCTGGGGGGAAAAACTACTTGGCGGACGCGTTGTCACATCTGCCGCAGCATGAGGGCAAAATGGAGGAGGTCATTGAGTCACTCATCCCTTCCCAGCCAGCGGAGGCTCAGAGCCAATTGGCACCAGAAGGGAGGGGGGAGGGCAATATGGCAATCACCCGCAGCAGCGCGAAGCACGTGGCTGAGAGCAACCTGTGGACAGCCGAACTGCGGGCAGCAACAGTGACAGACGCCTGGTGGGGGGAAAATAAACACACCCTAGTGGAGAAAGAGGGAGTGGGGTGGAAAGATAACAAAGCCTATGTCCCTGAGCCCTTAAGGCACAAGGTTTTGAGCATACATCACGATCACAAAACGGCAGGACATTTCGGCTTCGTGAAAACATTACATTTAGTCCGGCGCAAATTCTGGTGGCCATCATTGTGCACAGATGTTAAAGCCTATGTGCGCTCATGCCCAGTGTGTGCAACCGCCAAAAGGAAAATGGGAAAACCCACAGGGAAATTGCAGGAAGTAGCAAACCCCACACAACCATGGAAGCAAATTGCCATGGATTTTATAGTGGATTTACCGATGAGTAAAAAGAACATGGCCATTTGGGTGGTCACAGACTTATTTTCTAAACAGGCACACTTCATTGCGTGCAAGGGAATACCGAATGTGCAAAAACTAGCTAGGTTGTTCATTCAGCATATCTATAGAGCTCACGGAACGCCGGAACGCATAATCAGCGATCGCGGCAGCACTTTCACTTGCAAGTTTTGGCGGGCATTTTTGAAGTTAATTTGATAGGAACAGGGGCTCAGTAGTGCGTTCCATCCGTGCACAGATGGGGCGAGCGAACGTCTTAATGCCACATTGGAGCAGTACCTTAGATGCTACATTACCAACAAAACGATTGGGCTGAACTGTTGCCGTTCGCAGAGGTTGCTTACAATAACGTGCTTCACCAAAGCATGGGGTTTTCGCCATTCAAAGTAGCTACAGGGCAGGAATTTGTGGCTATCCCTGAATTGGCCATGTCCCACAACACAGAACTAGCGCAACCCTTGAAAGGGGACGAATGGATAGCAAAAATAACCAGTAATTGGCCAGTCATGGTGAAAACATTGCAGGAAGCCAAGGCAAGTTACAAAAAACACGCCGACCGCAAACAGGTGGAGGAATGGGAATTGAGAGTAGGGGACAAGGTGTACTTGTCAACAAAAAACCTGAGGGCTACACAACCGTCACGGAAACTGGCACCCAAATTCATAGGTCCATTCCCAATCATTGAGGTCATCAATCCAGTAACGGCGAAACTACAATTACCAAAGACACCAAGAAAGGTGCACCCAGTTTTCCACATTAGCTTGTTGAAACAACACCACAGTTCACAACAATGGCATCCAGAACCAGAGGAACCCACCCCATTACTGGTAGAGGGAGAACCACACTTTGAGATTGACAGGATTCTGGATTCCAGATGGCACAAGGGGCAGTTACAATACTTAGTGAAGTGGCAACATCTACCGATTGGAGACAGGGAGTGGGTTAGTGCAAAACACACACTCGCTCCCAAACTAGTAAAAACCTTTCACAGGGAGTTCCCAGACAAACCTCATTGAAACGGGCGCCTGAACAAGGCAATGTACTAAAATACTTTTGTGCTCTCTCCTCACAGGAAATGTATGAAACTGTTTAATTAGCTAGTTCAGCAGCAAACGTAGCTAGGGGGGTGGGGGGAGCATCTTGGACCGGGAGCATGTCAGAGATCGGCAGATCTCTGCCAAAGGCGCTAGACGGATATGCACATTCCAGTAGGCTGCAACTGACTCGAAAGAGATGCCGGCTTTGAAGTAGACCGGTTCGCACCTAGCCGACGAACTCGAATACACATCTTCACAAGCGGATGTCTGAGCACCATGGAAGACATGAGTTACACGTGTCACCATCCAAGAACCTTGGGGGGGGGGAAGGTTTAAATGTCCATGCTTTACTTGTTTCATCCATTCAAGTCTTTGTTCGTGTTAACTTCTGTATACTATAATAAACTCTTTTGCTTCTAAGAACCTACGCGTCTGTGGGTTACTCTAGAGCAGGGAGATTATAGATATTGGATGGAGCGCCTTACAGTAGTGAGGTCAGAGGGAAATGAAAAGAAGAAAGTAGAGACCAGTAACAGTAATGGAATGTAATCACTACATAATTACATTGCATTTATTACTCATCATATTATAACAGTCATCATTGCATTAACAGCATCCAGCACATTATTACCAGTTTATTTCATACAAATAAATCAATTGACATTTATTAATCTGCCACTGCCAGTGCTTTCCATATTCCATTTCCGTCTGACCCTACATTTATTCCTCATGCAGACACTATGAGTGGCTCAAAATATTTTGCTGCCTGCACTGGAGCAGCAAATGAGGCCTCCTGTCAACCAAGTCAATAGCCTAGAACCTAAAATACCTTTGTTATTTGGCACATAAGGTAGAAAATCCTTGAGTTTCCAATCCCTGGCAGTAAAAAAAACCCAGTAATATGGACCAATTTGCTACTGAGGATTGGAGCTGGCGAGGCTGGAGATTAATTAATAAATTGATTAATTGCACTGGTAGTCTGCCACAATAAAAAAAATGACTGTCGGTGGACATGAATAGCCTGGGAATGGAATGGACTGTTTAGTAAAGAGAGGCTGGGCGCAGCCAACTGGCCACTGTGAAAGCCACATAAGAAACAGATTGCAAGCAGTCCATTAGAAAAGTGTGGGAGGAAGAGGCTCAAGTCAGAACCTTGAAACATGCATTTACAGTATATACCACCAGATCTTTAGCCTTTTAGAAGCTGTTATCCATCATATCTTGGTTGTTTGTATCTACAGTAAAGTATCTTACAGATCTATCCAAGGTTTTCAATCCCACTGACAGCTCTGAGTTCCAAAGGAAGAATTACTGTAGGAAAATAGGGGCAACCTCTTAGAATTATCCTCCCATGATACCTCTGATCAGCCACCTGAGGTGGCCATCTCTTTTGGCCTAATGATAGGGCTGGCCTTGACAGACACACATGATTGCGTATGTGTCCAGATAACACTTTATGCATTTGATGAACTATAATCCACAAAAGGGTATTTGATTATTAAGAGTCAAATATCCTTTTGTGGATTATAGCTCACTTCATCAAATGCATGAAGTTTACTTCATCAAATACTTCATTTTTGCTGCTTTTCCAGGACTCTCAGTCATATGGAGAGAACATAATGTCCATATGGTTGTTTGTATATGTAGACTTTATATAAATATGCAAAGAACCCACCTGCTTGCATTTTAATTCATCTTAGAAATAATGTTGGAATAGTAGGGCAACTCTTTTCCACTCTTAGGAAATATTATTTAAGCTTGTGAATAGTTTTTAAGAGTTGTCCAAGTGACAATTCCAAGTTCAAAGTACAAATATGAAGGCATCACAAGCAATTAAAGAGGACAAAGATATATATGATCAGCTACCTGCTGCAGGGCCTTTTTTAGGAGAGATGATGGGGACAGTTGCTCTGGGTCCCACAGGTAGAAGGGGCCATAACTGAAAGTACAATTCACTATTTGGAATAATCAGGTGGTCTGATAATTCTCAGTAGAGGTAATTTAAACAATCAGCTAAAATATAATGTGAGGAGTACTTTCTGTATTTGGATTTTCCACCCATTCCCATTTACAAGCCTGCTTCCTCCAAATGGACTAAAAAAATTGAGAATAGATTGGTAGGTAGGTTGGTAGGTAGGCAGGCAGGCAGAATACAGTTTTGCAGGGAGAGGGTTCAAATCAACACCCCATTTGAGTCTTTAAAAGGTGGTGCCCCTAAGATCTACTGGTGATTTTGTTAGATGTGTTGCAAACAGTAAAGAGAATAGGAACATAGAAAGTGTTTAGAAGCTTTTTTATAGCCATCTGTAAGAAATGTAGCATGAGTGGAGAGATGGCTAATCTCTCAAATCTGAGAAAGTGGGATTTTATGTAGTCTTGCAGATGGTATTCTAAATCCGTTTGATTGGTTGCTTATTGTACACTCAGTTCAGCACATGTGGTTGGTCCATTTTCCATTCAGTACAGTATGTCCCCAACTGACTAGTAAACTATAATAAAGAACTAAAGAAAGGTATATGTTGTGCTTCATCCAATAAATGGGATGCTCCACATAAAAAGTTGCAGACCACATTCACAGACTACATAAACCTTTGCCCAGCAGTTCTACAGGTTTTCTGCCTCTTTTCTTCAAGACAATATATATATTCCATATGCTCTGAATTGCCATTGAATAAACATGGAATCCCTATGCTGTCCCACTCAACTATAACATAAAAAATTGCATCCCCAAAACTCAGCTTGCATTTCATTTGATTTTAGAAAAAGTTCTTAATTTTATGATACAGAGAAAATGTTAAGGCAGAGTGTGGCAACCTCCCAAACAACAGAAGATGGCTTGTCTAAACTTCTAGAGTCAATAGGTACAGCTGGTCCAAAACGCAGCGGCACAAACAGTAACAGGCACATCTTGTTACGCCCATATGTCAACACTGCTCCGTGAGCTGCATTGGTTGCCAGTTAGCTTCTGGGTGCAATTCAAGGTGCTGGTCATCACCTATAAAGCCTGCCATGGCCTATCTCCAATAGTTTCTGCTTATGCATTCAGGCAGACTGGGTGCTCTCCAGGTCCCCTCAATTAAACATTGTCATCTCGTGGGACTGAGGAAGCCTGCCTTCTCTGTCGCAGCCCCTGCCCTCTGGAAGAGCATCCCCCCGAGAGGTATGCATGGTGCCCACTCTCCTAGGGTTCCAGAAGGCCCTTCAGTCCTGGCTCTGTTCCCAGGCCTGGGGTTAGGGTGCTTGTGAAGCCCCTGTCCTGTCCTATTTCTTTTGTTCTTTTTTAACATTGTTAAGGCAGCTTTCTTGTCTGGGCTGCCATGTTTGTTGTCATGCTTTCAACTGTTTTAATTGTATATTTTGATACGTTGTAAGCTGCACAAAGATTTTTGGAGTGACGGGCTAATAATAATAATAACAACAACAACAATAATAATACAAAAATACCAAAAAGGCTGGGGAGTCAGGGAACTCATGAACTCATTGGGTCTCACTTAAGCAAAGGATCATCCTCCTGAAAGGAAAAAGGCTTAGCAGATTTTGAATGGCTTTGAAAGATCTTGCAAATGGATTATTTTACTAGAGAAAAATGGAGGTAGAGAAAACAACCATGATAATGAAATTTTATTTAAGGATTAAACATGATATGGGAGCCCGAATCCCACGAGCTTAATATGGAAACTTTTCTTCTGGGAGAAGCAGTTGTGGGAGAAGTGTGTGACATGCTTGTGCTGACTTTGTAGACCAGGCCATGCAAGGGTGATCTCTGCTTCCTTTAGGTGGGAATGTAGTATGGGCTTCACCCAGGAGGCAGGTCGACATGTGATGACATACAACGCTTGAAAACTATGAATATACTGTAGGTTAATATGAAACTGATGACAAACTTGTTTCCCTCTATTCCCTTGAGGAGGAGAAGAAAGCATTGTGCAGGGGTTTCTTGGTGCAAGATTTTATTACGCAAGGAGATAGAATGTATCTTTATCTGATTCCAGACTTCTTGCCTTTATTTTGTGCCTACTTGATCCATATGCCCATGTAATCTTTAGCAAATGGAAAAGACATTTAGAGTGGGAGATCCTCAGATGGTCTGCATAAATATTTCTGGATTGATACAAATAGAAACAAACAGTTTATAAGAGATCATAAAATAATAGGCAGTGTATTGAAAGTTTTGGATAAAGACAGAAAAAAATATAGTCCAGATTTATTCCCCCTTATTTTGTTATGTAATGTTTACTTTCATACAGAAGAAAGTACAAAGACATGTGTTCAGTGGAGAGAAAATAGTTCATATGGATTGCAAGATTTGATTATTAATAAGGCAAAGATAAAAAAAATTCAGATTTTTTTCTTGAGAGTGAACTACCTGACCAGTTTCAGTGCCTTCAAATAAGTAGTATAGTGACAAGGCACTGCAGAAACAAGGGAGAATACTTAAAGTTTTGATTGAATTTGAAAATCTTATAGAACAACATTCAGAGCATTTGCTGGTTCTTAACTACAAATTGTTGGTGAAATACGTTTCAGAAACTGAACAAGTTAAAGGTTGTATGATTAATGGTTACAGAATTTAGATGTACTAATAGATTTGCAACAGTGGGAATTTCAATGGAAGAACAACATTAAATTCACACTTAATATTATACTTAAGAAAAAACTAGTTTTATCATTGATACATTACTTCAGTTTGATGGCTAAAATGGACAGTTCATTTTCTAAAATTGTTGGAAATGTAACCATCAGGTTGGGTCATTTTTTCATATTTGGTGGCAATATTGTAAAGCTCAACAATTCTGGAAAATGCTTCACATCAGAATTTCTTTTCCAATGTACAATATTCTTATTAAATTTTATTAAACGATATATTCCCATAAAGTATACTGAATTAGCTTTGTCCATGTTAACTGCTGTGAGAATTCTGTAGGCTTCTTATTGAAAAAGATAATTTGAACCTCTCTGTGGAAGAATGGCTGAGTTATAGGAGTATGCTTTGATGTCCAAAATAACTTCATCTCTTAAAAGTGAATCTGATACAGAATATAATTCAATTTGGAAACCATTTCTAGATTACAATTTTATAGATGGATTTATACCACATCCAAAATTTGGGTTTCTCTTTACATAAAGACTTATTTCACCTTTATAGGATCTTTTAAATCAGAATAGACTTTTAGTAGTATGGATAGAATTTATTGTAATTTATGATTATATTTTATGACCTATACTGTGCTGATTACTTTTCTTAGTATTTCTCCTTAAAGCTTTACAGCACTATGTAGTTTTTAAAAACAATGCAATATACCCAGCCATTTATATTCACTATTAATGAAATACTGAAAAATGTTAACTTTTATGGTTATAAATCCCCTATCAATGTATTTCATATGTCACTTTTTTATCCTTATTTTTCTCTTTTTTGTTCACTTATTTTCTCTTAAAATGTTTAATACAAATGTCTTTTAATAAAATAGAGTGGAAGATTTTCTCATATTTTTTAAACTCTTTCTAGGAAACATTTGTTTTCCTGTTAAAGACCTCCAAGCAGCAGAACTTCTGAACTTTGAGATAGTTATGACAGCTGGTGCAAAGGAGAAGGTAGATAGCTAGACTTGGACTGGAGAGACATGGCTTCAACTCCCTGTTAAGCTCCTCTGACTTTATTTTTTTTTAAATAATTCTATTAAATATTAAATTATACAGATAAAAATACAAACTACAAAAGATATATATATATATATATATATATATATATATATATATATATAAAATAAATTAAAAAGTGCAGAAAAAAATAAAAAAGGTAACCTCCTGCTTTGTACCAGCAAGTATAGATAATTTTAGCAACTTATCAACATCTCTCAAAGTACACAATCTATCTCTTCATCCTATATCCCTCCCCATTCTCTATAAACAAATCTTTAAAACCTCATCATCCATTCCAATCAGCAAAAGTCCATTAATTAATCAGAAATAACAACATGTTTATTACAAACTAAATCTAATAAACACACTTAAAATCCTTCCTTTTACATTTATATCTCATTTTCTATCCTTAAAGTGAGACCCCAAACCTCATCATTCAAATCTAGTCAGTAAAAACCCAATAAAAAATTACCAGAAATAACAGTATTATTTTAACAGTATTTTAGTCTTAATCAAATAAACTTAAAATGCAACAACTGAACTCTCTTTCCCATATCTCATCTCTTATAGATAAACAAAAACTTTAAAGCATCATTATCTGGTCCTAGTCAGCAAAAATCCATTAAAAATTACCAGAGATAACAACCCATCTATTTTAACCTTGATCAAATAAACCAACTTTATATTCTTTCCCCTTTCTCTTAACTATCTTTAGTTCCTTCAAATATTGTCCTAACATCTGCTTCCTTTTCATGTTCTCTTTGTCTCTTTTCACAAAATCATTGACAACTTTAAGAAGTTCCTTTTGTAAATCCAGTATAAAAAGGGTATCCACATCATCCTTCTGGTTTAGTATTTGTATGTCTTTTTTAGTCAGTTTCATTTGTACATCTAGTATTTCATCTTTTTTTATATCCAATATTTCATCTTTTTCCATCTCCTTCTTATAGCCTGTCATTTTTAAATCAACATTTAAATCAATTTCAGTCTTTTTTGATGAAACTTGTTCCTCTTCCATGACATCATCTATTCTATCTATAATAGTAGATAACTTTAAAATTAATTTCTGAGCCCAATATTTGTAAAACTCTCTCAATTGAGCCATTGATGCAATTATTTCCTTCAGCTGCCTTCTAGTGTCCAACCTTCAAAGTGATCTTATCAGTTGTTTATTTTACAAATGTAGCAGCATAAATAGTTTCCCATGCGAAGGATTCTTATAGTTAATTTTGAAGTCTTAGTTCAAATACATCTGAACCCTTAATCCATTCAAAACTTTCTAAAATCAACACTCCAATCACCCTTTTGCTGTATATTCTGATTGTTTTTTTTTTTGCAAGTCTTTAAACTCATAGTTAAAACTTCTTTCTTAAGGGATTGAAGAAAACTCACCCAGTGAATCCAATAAAACTTACTGTTCCAAAGGTTCTCAATCTTTAAAAAGCAGTAAAAAAAAATTAAATCCAATGTGATTAAGAGATGAGGCTCGGTTGAACTTTGAGTCCATATAGGCTACATTAATGGCTATAAGCTTGGTGGAATCCCGCAACTCCCAGCCGTTCACAAGCCTTTTGCAAAAACCTCAGTTCCTGCCATGAAAAACAGCTGTCTGGAGTACATATGGGCAATCTCAAGATCACTCCTTGCTCCAGAGAGATTTTGGCAGTCTGGATCCAGCATCCGGACACCGTTTTTCAGCCGTGATGTCGTCCCTCTCTTCCAGAGACGTCAGTTTGCCATGGCATTCACCGGAAGTCTCCAAGCTCCTTCTCTGATGTTAGATCAGTCACTGTTTCTCAGTCTAAATTAAGGGAAAGACACAATTGGAGAAAGCCCCATTTCCAATAGCTCGACTTCCTCTGGGAGAAGGGGCAAAACACAACTACTAAAAAGACTCAGTCTGATCTTGACAACTGCAGCTTAATTTCACAGGGCGTGTGATGTTCTGCAATTACAAAAAAATAAAAATCACACTTGGTAGGTGGGTGTTCAGAGGTTATTATTTCACCCATTCTAGTAAATTGTATATTTTAGGTAATAGGAATGAATAAAAGCAGTACCACTGCTGATATCCATGATCACCTGCCCTGCCAAAGATGCAGTATATGGATAATTACCACCTTAAGTGGGGAAATTTGCTGGCGTCCTGTCGGGAGTCGGTTCCACTGGAGGAAAAAAGATCGGAGGAAAGATCAAATGGCGGCGGTTACGACGGACCCGGAAGTAACATCTACAAGGAAGTCAGCAGCCAGCTCAAGGCATCTTGGGATATGTAGTCCGGAGCCTTAGAAGAGTCAGTTCCCTTACCCCCTTCCTTAGCGCGCGAATGTATATGTATGAAATGTTAATATATATATATGTATGTAAGCCGCCTAGAGTCCTCCATTAGGGAGGGGATAGGCGGGGTATAAATACGATAAATAAATAAATAAATAATGTTTTCAAAAGTAAATTGTAGATCTTTCAATGTAGTTTAAGCTAGTTTTGGTGAGGACTTTAATTACATCAACATCTGTATGGAGGCAAAACTTTTCACGGATGGTCAGCAGTTGCTTTGCTGACAATTTTCTCCTTCAGAGGGTGGAAGAAGACACAAAAAGATAGCTATTGTTTATGATATTAATAGGGCAGACTTAGCTAAAGAAGTTGAAGTAGTAGAATTACTGACTTAAGATGAGTGCATGTCTCTAGAGTGGTTGATTTTAGGGAGTGCTAAAGATGAGTGTAGTCAAACACATTTGAACTTTAAGATGTGGATTTTAATAGTTTGATTTTATGACAGAAGAAGCTAATGAGAAAAAGAACTCAAGTGGGTGGCCATTCCTAAAACAAGAAAATAATGAAAGCAGAATTGCAAACAATTCCAATGAAGAAAATAATGGAGCAAATCAGGAGGAGCCAAGAAGGCTACACAAAAAAGTTTAGCTAAATTTTGCAAACAAACAAAAAGTGGAGATGAAAAGAGGGACAAATAACAAGGCAGAGTACAAGCTGGTGGTCCGGAAGAACTGTGGAGATTGTATTAGGAAAGCGAACACTCAGAATGAACTCAAATTAGCAGAGCAAAAAATTTATTATTTAGACTAAGCTTAAGATAAAAAGAAGAGAAACAAATCTGTAAATCAGCAGCTCCGTGAAGCCATCAAACAAAGAAAACAAAGAAAATTATATTATCCTTTCTGTAGGGATTTTATACAGATGATGATGATGATGATGATGATGATGATGATGATGATGATGAAACACATACAGAATAAGGAAAACTTTACCTCAGGTGAGTGGTAATGAAGGAGCTTTAAACTAAGTCAGGAAGCTCGGTTACAAGCTAGTGTTGAATTTCCAAGATTTCCCTCTCGATGGTGGTTTCCCTCCAGTCTGGCTGCTTTGCCTAGTCAGTGAATAGGAATAATCAGAAAAAAATTATTTACTTTCTCCTGAGAGTCAGCTTTCTGAGTTTCCAAGGTGGAAATGGCATTGTGCTGTCACCTACATGGTAAAGGCAATATCATGCAATAATATTAGTCAGAGTATTCCCTGCTCATAACTGCTGTTTGCAATTTTCTCTCCACTTTACTGCAGTTATTTGAATCAGCCACAAAGAGATCAAAGTTTGTTGAAGGAGAATATCCCAGGGTGGAATGGGAAACATAACATTCTATCCACGTGGCCATAATCCAAAGTGGAACTTTTCTAAAAGGCTGAGGATAAGCACTGATTGAACTTTGTTCCAGAATTCCACCCAAATTGCAAAGAAAGACTGTCTTTGGGAAACAGCGATTACTGCCTGCTCTTCCCAAGGTTAAGCTGGAATCAAATAACTTTCAGATCTGGCTCCAGGCTTTGCTCTCCAGAGGTAAAAAAAATAATTAACTGCTTTAGCTTCATGACAGCTTCCAGGATCTTGATCCTACGCCACTCCAGCAATTCAAAGGGTGGCACAGCCAATGCTCCATGCAGTTCCCCTCCTGATTTCCCTCCATCTACTGCAGTATCATTATTATTATTATGACAGCTGGAGAGGAAATGACGCCATCTCTCATTTCATGATGGCTGGTGGTTTTCCCCCCTCCCCCCTCTCCTTCTGTGTGTTTTTTTTTAAATATGTGTGAATTTCCAAAAAACAACAGGCTTAGGAGGGGGCAGTAACAAGGAACATGAGGTTAACACATCAGAGTTTGCCTGAGTGTAACTTGAAAGGATTGATTATATAGCATCCTGCCTTCTATTTAATGCTGGACTCCAGCCCCAGATAGCCACTCTTCTCCGAAAACTTGCCTAGGAATACATTTGGGGCAGAAACAGAAGGCTGACTTTGTTCCACCATCAACCGCCCAGGGTCCCTCCTTGTGGGGGAGATGGGCGGGATATAAATGTAATAAATAAATAAAATAAATAAAATAAACTGTCTCATGAGCATTCATAGAAGTATCAGAACCCATTGTAAGGCACAGAAGTAGCCAACCACCGGACATAGAAACAATACCTCCAGGGCCAGTATCAGCACTTGACAGGGCCTCAGTACTCTCTGGAGCCAAAGACCATTGATGCTCACTCTGAGTGTCAGAGTCTGTATTTTGGAAAAGGCAGCCATTACATAAGTAAGTGTCCCAACAGGTTCAGATCTGAAGAATTTGTCAGAGGGAGCGCGCGGAGATGGAGCGGCCTGCCTCTCTCCTAGGCACCAGTGATCCACGTACTATGCAGTAAATAGACTCCAAACAGAAGTTATATCAAATATCCTATTTACTTTATATACATACGTATTTACAGATCACTTCCACAAGTAACAAATGATACACCATCAACAATACAGCTTTCACGAGGTAAAATGAGAATAATGGGAAATGAGAATGTCTCTGCATATATAGTGAACCTGACCAATCACATTATAGGTCACTCTCGTTATTCACCACACCCAACCTAACTCTAAGCACCTGTTGAATGAGTCACACATGACACATCATTCCTACAACAATGGCTGCTAATTGGGTGACTGTGCAGAATATTTCACCTTTTACCTAGAAATCAAGCCTCTCTGTATAATTTCTATCTAGAAGTAAATTCCTGGGTTTATCAAACCCCAACAGAATTTCTGGGACATGGGAGTATCAGGGTTTATTTAGTAGCTACAGCAGGAATGTGGAGAAGGTAAACCATGAGACTGCTACTAACTAAGGATCCATAACAGAGAGAGGAGAAAAAGAGCTCTAGATTTGAACAAGGAAGAGTTTACATTTCAGGAACCAGCCCTAACTGCTCAGTGACTGTCAACTGTAATGGCTATTATTCTTAAGTTACACTAAAGAATTAGTTCTAGCTAATATTACCTTATCATAATTTCAAATCTTTGGAAAACTTTATCCAAGTCATTTCTGACCAGCTTAGTTCTAGTCACCAAGAGATCTAAAGTTGGGGCTGCCAGAAACTACAGTACATGGAACCCAGACACATGGAGCTAATAATCATTTCTTCATTCTGGTTATGGTGATAACACTCTCTGGCATGGATATCTGATTTCAGGACTTAGTAGACTATTGTTGCCACTGGCAACTTCACTGATACATCCACAGCACAAAACAGCCTACCTACTCAGCCAGCCCAACCTCCTGTCAATGTGCAAATCACTCTTGGTTGACTTTTATGCTCCAGACCTGAGATCACTGAACTATTACTACCCATCACTGGCAATCATCTGAACTTCATTCAGCAATACCACCCTGCTAATTTCAGTAATATAGGAATGGATTGACTATAGACTCACAGTCCTCATATTACTTAGGACCTTGATGACATCACCATTAACTCTCCAAGATGCCAAGCCCATATTCAACAAGTGGCATGGCCCATGTTTGTTGTCATTTTAAAAAGGGGACCTCCAACTTTTCTAAAATCCTGTTATCTTATCATACTTTCAAGTGCATCATCAATTTTTTTTTTTGTTCAGCACTCACCTACTTTTCATTTTTATCCCATGGAAGAAGCTGAGTTTGCCAGTCTGAAAGATCTTATTTACAAAAATCTACAGAGGGATTTTATTTATTTATTTATTTTCTATCCCGCCTTTATTATTTTTATAAATAACTCAAGGCAGCGAACATACCTAATACTCCTTCCTCCTCCTATTTTCCCCACAACAACAACCCTATGAGGTGAGTTGGGCTGAGAGTGAGTGACTGGCCCAAGGTCACCCAGCTGGCTTTCATGCCTAAGGCGGGACTAGAACTCACAGTCTCCTGGTTTCTAGCCCATTGCCTTAAGATGCTGCATTGTTCATGATTCTAGTCTCCTTAATTCCATAGCTATTAGAAATAACTTCACTCTACCCCTGTTTGCAGAAGTAATCATTCACTAAGTTGTACCTTGATTTTGTTTGCATGAATGTGGGATATGAGTACTTAATAGCTTTCTTGCTACTATGGGAATTTTGAATATATGGTGATGCCCTTTGGTTTGGCTGGTTTTCTAGATACATTTCAAAGAGCTAGGTATCATGTTTTCCATGATTTTCTGGACAATTTTTGAAAATTTATCTGGCTAACCTGCTCATTTACTTTGATGTCCCTAAGCAGAATTGTGATCATCTTTGTGATGGGGTATATGCTGGCTTAAAGGGGAAAAACCGAGGCTTGAGAATAAACAGACAAGAATGCAGCTTCTCAGGGCTAACAGTGTTTACTGTTTAGCAAAAGGCAATAATGCAGATACAATCACATTATCGCAAAAATGAAAAAGATGAATATACAGGATACATCATTGTAAAAGGAAAAACAAAACTAGAACTTATAAGCAGAGTTAAAAGTATTGATCCCAGGGCCAGAGTTCCTGCCATGGCCTATACCCAAAGCCAGGCATAGCTCACTCTGCCCAGTCCACGGGAAGTGAACACGTGAAGAACTACATGACTAAAAGACACTAGAAATCAAGAAGACATAGAACACAATTTTGCATGGTTGTATATTCAGTTCTTCTAGCATTCTGATTGGCTGGATGTTAGCTGTGTGTCAGGACTCTGGCACGCACTCAGAGCCCTGCCATTAAGAGGCCATTGGCTGAATCAAAGACCACAGGAAGAACAATCAAATCACACCTCCCAGAGGGTACTCCAGGTCACCAGCAGCGGACCAGAGGGAAGCCTTCAGCAGGGAGGGGGCGGGCGCTCTGACGGGAGGGGGCGGGCGCTCTGGCAGGAGGATATATAAAGCTGAGACAACACCTCAAGAACCATCCGTGCCTTTAACGAAGTCACCCATGTAAACCAATAAACCGTTTACTTATCCATGTTAAGAGCTGAAGTCGTTCTTCGGAAGAAACGCGTGCGGCTTGCATGAGCGGACCCTCACAGAAAGGCACGGATCAACTAGTTGATTTTCCCGGGAACGAACCTGAGACCCGTCAGGACAACCCCGGTTGAGATCGGCTCCAGCCCACAGTGGCAAACGATCCAGCTAAGATTCCAGGGCGGAGAATTAGCTTGCGGTAGGAATTGCGGAAGAAAAAAAAATTTTTTTTTACCTCAGGCAGAAGTAGCAGCCCCAAGGCGGGAAAGGTAAAAGGCGGGAAGCGGCGGCGCGGCAGCAGAGATCGAAGTGATCGGCGCTCCCCAGCAGCTGAGAGGTGGCGGCAGCGTGGCAGCAGAGACCGGGCCCAACAGCTGAGAGGCGGCGGCGGCGCGGCAGCAGAGACTGGGCCCAACAGCTGAGAGGCGGCGGCGCGGCAGCAGAGAGACCGAGCGGCGATCCCCAGCAGCGGAGAGGCGGAGGCAGCATGGCAACAGCAACCAACGCTCCCCAGCAGCTCGCGGCGGCGGACTTCGGTGACTTCCGGCAGCAGCAGGCGCCCGGCGACGAAGCGGCGGGGACCGGCTAAATCGGCGCTCCCCAGCAGCACGCAGCGGCGGCAGGCCCCACCAACTCGAGGCGGCGAGAGGTGTCTGGCGACGAGGCAGCGGCGAACGGAGCGATCGGCGCTCCCCAGCAGCGCGCAACAGCGACGGCGCGCTACCCAGCTGATCGTGCGGCGGGAAAAATTAAAAAGCGCTGGAAAACCCTACGACAGAGGCCAGACCACACCGCTCAGGGAGTGAACCAGCTGATCGGCGGCAAGAACCGCAAAAGCAGCTGGCAGCTGGGACGACTACCCGAGAGCAGTACTCACCACGTGCGACTGGCAAACCATGGAACAAAGCGGAGACCTGCACAAGGATCACGCACCCAGCACGTCAGCCAGGGCAGCAGCAGGGGCGACCACACAAGTGGCAGCAGGCACCCACCGTGAGAGCGGCGCACAGCGGAAGATAAAGAAGCCCACCGAGCGGGAGGAAAGCCAACCCCAACCCCAAACCCCTACCAAACGCATACAAAAGCAAACGGCGGAGTGGTCACTCGGGGTAGGGGGGGCATGATCCTGAGGCCGAGCAAGCAGACGGCTAAATCGCGGGTCTCCCAGGGGCAACGCATCGCGGCTTTAGAAGCAAGGGCAGCCCGCGTGGAAACGGGGCTAGATAACATGGACATGAAATTAACAGTGGTTCAAGCTGCGCTAGAAAGATTGCTGAAACAGCCACAGGACAGTGGAAGAGTCATGAACGATGAGGAGGAAGATAGCTTCCCCACAGGCCCATCTGAATTGGAAAGCGCTGAAGAAAATGATGATGAGGAAGACGAAGAAGGGGAGGAATCCGACGACCCAATGACACAAGCATGCCTCGAGAGGAATGCACCAGTCCACCAGTATAATAAACCCATCATAACAACTAAACTTAAAACTAAATTTGATGGGGACCCTGAACAACTGGCATGCTTCCTGAACCACGTCAGAGGGTTCATGGAGGAGTCAGAGCGCTTCTTCCTCAATGAAGAAGCCAAAATTCGCTACGTATCTAACTTCCTGACTGGAGAGGCGGGGAAGTGGCTGGCCATGCTACATAAGACAAGAGCTAAAGAACTTCACAATTTTGAGCTATTCATGAGGGCGCTACGGAAACGGTTTGAAGACACCCTGTCTCGCATATCGGCTAAGACTGAGATACAGAGACTGAGACAAGGCCACCGCACAGTGGCAGAATACGCCCTCGAATTCAAAAAACTTGTCAGCCGCCTACCCGACTGGCCCGAGTCATTCAAAGTAGAATACTTCCAAATGGGCTTGCGGCCAGAGTTGTTGGACACGGCAGCGGGGAGAGGGGACCCAAAAAACCTCGATGAATGGGTCCAACTGGCGGGACAGGTGGAGAACATGAAGCTGCGAATAAGCTCCTACCGCCAACTGCAATATGCAGCGAAAAGCCAGTACATAAGCCCATACAACAAAAAGGACTATGACAAAAAACAGTGGGCGGAGGAAAAAGAATGACGGGTGAAGCATAAACTGTGCTTCAAGTGTGGGAGAGTAGGACACAAAATACAGGACTGCAAACAACCTGCAGACAAAAACAAGATAGGGGAAAGGCACAACAGAGCGCAACCTTACAAGCAAACAACGGCAAAGGCAGCGACGGAAAGGCGAAGATACGTGGAACCTGAGTCGACCATGGACGGATCAACAGATGAAGAATTCCTACCAGCGGGAAACGGCAACGGCCTGCCCTGAAATGCGCTGCGGGACAGGCCTTCAACAGGGGGCGCAACGACACCTTGACCACCGAACACTGCCCCACCATGGAAGTCAAGGTAAAATTAGAAACCCTAAATGGGAAAGGACAATTCAGTGGGGTAGCCATGTTAGACTCGGGGTGTTCGAGATGCCTAATGCACCCATCAATAGAAATCGAATTGGGACTTAGATTATTCAAGCTAAAATCACCCATTACGTTCTGCCAACTAGATGGGTCAGAAATGAAAGGGGGGCCGGTGGAACACTTCACAGAGGCTGTAAAAATGTCAATCGGCTCACACATAGAGACCCTTCGATTTATCGTGGCCCCAATATCAACACAACTCATTGTGCTCGGACTCAAATGGCTGAGAGAAAGAAACCCTCAAATAGATTGGGTGTCGGGTGATCTGGAGTTTGTAGATGGGAGCTATCACACCGAAACTAACTACATAACGGAAATTGGGGCAGCAGGGACTATGCAGAGGGAGGAAACACAACAAGAAGGGACAACAGCGATCCCAAAACGTTTCAACCCAGTAAGAGAGATTTTCAACGAACAAGATTGCGATCAACTACCCCCCCACCGGCAAACAGACTGTGCCATAGAGCTCATACCGGGTGCCACATTCCCTAAACCAAAGATGTATGCGATGACCCAAAAGGAACTACAGGAACTACGCAAATTTATAGACAAGAATCTGGCGCGAGGTTTCATTGAACCTGCCAACTCCCCTCTAGCAGCTCCGGTCCTGTTTAGGAAGAAGAAGGATGGATCCCTACGGCTGTGCACCGATTACAGGGGGCTTAATGCTATATCTGTCACAAACCAATACCCCCTACCACTACTGAAGGACATGTTGGCACAATTAGCGAAAGGGAAAATCTTTACCAAATTGGACCTTAGGGAAGCATATTATCGAGTAAGGATACGGGAGGGGGACGAATGGAAAACAGCGTTCAACTGCCCGCTGGGGTCATTCCAATATCGCGTTCTCCCATTCGGCATTGCGGGAGGACCAGGCATTTTTATGAAGTTGATCAACGAGGTCCTGTACGATTTCCTATACAAGGGCATCATCGTCTACTTAGACGACATCCTCATATTTTCAGAAAACAAAGAGGAACACGAACACTTAGTATTGGCAGTGCTCAAAAAATTACTAGAAGCCAAACTATACGTCAAACTGAGCAAATGTGAATCCAATAAAGACAAACTAGACTTCCTTGGCTTTCGCATATCACAAAAGGGCATTGAAATGGACCCTGCCAAGGTACAGGCAGTTCTAGGGTGGGAACCACCGCGAACCAGGAGACAACTGCAGGCCTTCATAGGGTTCGCTAACTTCTACAGGGAATTTATAAAGAATTTTGCGCAGATCACTCTGCCATTAACAGACTTATTGAAAACAAAAACAAAGGGGGCCAAACCGACAACACGACAAGCGAGCGCGAAAATTAAGTGGACACCCGAATGCCAGGAAGCCTTCGACAAACTCAAGGCCCTGTTCACAGCGGAGCCCATATTAAAGCACCCCGAAGTCGACAAACTGTTTATAATACACACGGATGCCTCCGATTATGCGGTAGGGTCGATCCTCCTACAGGCAGACGAAGAAAACAAACTGAGACCCTGCGCTTACATATCCAAAAAGTTCAGCGACACGGAAAGACGCTGGCATGTATGGGAGAAGGAGGCGTTCGCGGTACGACATGCATTAGCTACTTGGAGACACCTGTTAGAGGGATCATCCGCACCGTTTGAGGTATGGACCGACCATGAAAACCTGGAGGCACTCAAAACGCCTAGAAAACTGAACCCTAAACAACTGCGCTGGGCAGAGTTCTTCAGCAGATTCAACTTTTCACTGAAGTACTTCCCAGGGGGGAAGAACCACTTAGCGGATGCACTGTCACGACTACCGCAACACAAAGAAAAGCCTGAAGGAGTCACGGAAGCACTCTTACCTGGCAACCCGACACCCATTACAACAGTACAAGAGGGGAACATGGCAGTCACGCGGAAGCAAGACGAGAGACAAACGGAAAAGTCAGTACTACAAAGAGACATACAATCAGCAATTTTAGATGACACGTGGTGGGGCGAAAACAAAGAAATGTTACAAGAACACGAGGGGGAGTGGTGGAAAGACGACAAGTTGTACGTACCCGACAAAGTCCGGAAACGAGTGCTCGAGAATTGCCATGACCACAAAGCAGCGGGGCACTTCGGGTTTGTCAAGACCATCCACCTCGTAAGATGTAAGTTCTGGTGGCCCACGTTCCGCAGAGACGTAAAAGAGTACGTAAAGTCCTGCCCGGTTTGCGCCACAGCGAAACGTACAATAGGAAAACCCACGGGATTACTACAAACTGTCGCGAGCCCCACCCAGCCATGGAAACAAATCGCCATGGACTTCGTGGTGGACCTCCCCGCGAGCAAAAACAAAACAGCGATCTGGGTAATAACAGATCTTTTCTCCAAACAAGCCCACTTCATCGCATGCCACGGCATACCGACTGCACCAAAGATGGCAAAGCTGTTCATACAAAACATCTACCGAATACACGGTACACCTGAACGCATCATCAGCGATCGTGGAAGCACGTTTACATCAAAATTCTGGAAGGAATTCCTCAAGCTTATTGGATCGGAACAAGGGCTAAGCAATGCATTCCACCCATGCACGGACGGGGCATCAGAACGGTTGATATCCGTACTAGAACAATACCTCCGGTGCTATATAAGTTATCAGCAAGATGACTGGGTAGACTTACTACCATTCGCAGAAGTGGCATATAATAACGCCATACACCAAAGCACCGGATTTACACCTTTTAAAATAGCAACTGGACAAGACTTTGCCACCATACCAGAGGTGGCCATGATCAACAGAGACAAAACGCACGGTCCATTACAAGCAGAGGCGTGGATTCCCAAAATAACCAGCAACTGGCCAGTGATGTTGCAAACACTACAAGAAGCAAAGGCTGCGTACAAAAAGTACGCAGACAAGAAAAGAACAATCGAATGGGAACTCAGAGAAGGGAACAAGGTCTACCTTTCAACGAAAAACCTCAGATCAACACAAGCGTCGCGGAAACTGGCCCCGAGGTTCATCGGACCATTCCCTATAACGAAAGTAATTAATCCAGTAACAGCAAAACTCCAACTTCCGAAGACGCTAAAAAAGATACACCCGGTATTCCACATTAGTTTACTGAAACAGTACCAACCGGCGGATCAGTGGCACCCACTAACCCCAGAACCAGCACCTACCGTCATAAATGGGGAACCGCACTTCGAAATTGATGACATCTTCGACTCACGATGGCACAGGGGACAACTTCAATATTTGGTCAAATGGCAACACCTACCCGTCGGATTCAAAGAATGGGTGGCGGCGCGACACATGCAAGCCCCTGACCTAATTAGACGGTTCCACCGCAAATTCCCCGAAAGACCCCAATGAGACAACACACTAACATTTTCTTTGTATTTTCACAGATACCATGATGAACACCAAGAAAAGCGACCACATCCACATAGGCGAAAGAGAGGGAGGGGGAGGAATATCTTGGGTGGGCAGCATGTCAGGACTCTGGCACACACTCAGAGCCCTGCCATTAAGAGGCCATTGGCTGAATCAAAGACCACAGGAAGAACAATCAAATCACACCTCCCAGAGGGTACTCCAGGTCACCAGCAGCGGACCAGAGGGAAGCCTTCAGCAGGGAGGGGGCGGGCGCTCTGACGGGAGGGGGCGGGCGCTCTGGCAGGAGGATATATAAAGCCGAGACAACACCTCAAGAACCATCCGTGCCTTTAACGAAGTCACCCATGTAAACCAATAAACCGTTTACTTATCCATGTTAAGAGCTGAAGTCGTTCTTGGGAAGAAACGCGTGCGGCTTGCATGAGCGGACCCTCACACTGTGACACGCACTAGGCCTCAAAGCACACAGCATGGCCTGCTGTATCTAAGCACTGAGTTCCCCCCCCTCCTTGTAAACCAGGGGGGCCTGGGCAAGGCTTCCCACAGAAGGCAATCAGGAGGCTTCGCCTTCATGGGAAGATCCATTGCTAGCCATAACAATGGTACCTTCTAGCTTCATATCTAATGAAGATGTAAACAAAGCCAAGGCTTCTCTGTTATCCAGCCACCTGGCATTCACGTCACCATGAGAATGCTTTTGCTTTGTACAGGAATGATTCGCCAGGGCAACACAAGAACTCTAACACCCCTCCCGAATTATTTCTGTACAATGGGAGTAACAAACATTTTTACAGAAACAAGAAACAACAAAGGTTAATACATGTAATAATCACACTATTCACGTTACAGTTTTTACAACCAATAGTCATCAACACTAGAAAATGGTTTAAAAACACTTGTTACACATATGTATAATGCACAATATACACTTCATGCAATGTTTTATTCAGATACATACAAATACATAATAATACAAATTATGCAGGAACAGAAACAGTACAGAGAAACAGAAAAACATTGCCCTCATTGCCCCCTCCTTTGCAGAAAATCGCAGGGCTGTTTCAACCCTTTGCAAGCTCACATCAAGGGCTAAACCATTTTGCAAGCTTGGTACCCTACCTGGGCAAAACTAATTCAGGGCACGTCCACTGCGTTACTACAGAGTGATATACTGTACAACAAATTGAGGATAAGCTTTCCTTTACACAAATGACACTCTGTAACACTCTGTCATTTGACACTCTCAAAAACCATAGGATTCTCTGTTCTGGGCTTTTGTAACTTCATCACCAGGATAAATGCTTGGATTTGTGCTGAACTTCCTCAGCTGGCAATTCTATTTCAGCTGACTGACAAATTCTTATACAAGGTGGAAAACTTCAGTTTCTAAGCAGAAAATCAACTCACATAAGTTCGAAGTCCTACACAAACTTCTACACTTTCTTATGTACACACAGAAAACAGCACGTTTTCTACACATCCCAGTTAACATCTGCACCATGCTATCAATGACTGGCCTGCTTTAAAATCCATAAAGCACCCTGTTAAGTCAATGAATTGTTTGGGAACTTGTCACACATGTAGAGCCAAAACGCTTGCCTTACACACACTGTTTCAGGGAGATTTACATTCAAATATGCTGTGCCAACATCACAATATGTAAATAGACACCTGTTTCACGCTACGCAACCAGAAAACGCACCACAGGTAAATATTCTGGCCTAGCTGTGGGTGCATACACTAGATCCACAGTTCACAAACTCCTTCTTGTGAACAAATCCCTGGGCAACACTGGCTTTACACTGCAGAGAATTATCAGAAAGAAATGTCTTTCTTTTTTTTTCTTCTTCTTTTTTTAAATATAATTTTATTATTAAAAAAACACAAAAAAAACAAACGAACAAAGACATCAACAACATCAATGACATAAAGATAAATGACAAAATACATAACAAACTTAATAAACTTACATTCAAAACTAAATAATCCTACATATCAAAATCCTTATCACATTACATCACGTAGAACAATTAGTTTAAAACGACTTCCTGTTTCTGAACACTCATCTGGAACCTACAGCTTACTAAAACAAAGGATAGGTTGGTTACTTTTAACACTTCACCAAAACTCAAACTGACTATCCACAGCTGTGTTCCAATGTTCTTCTTGCCTCTCAAAGGCAGGAGCAACACATCTAGCAAAGACTGGGTTTTCTCAGGTAACTTTGTCACTCTCTGTCACCTGCTAAATCACAAATCTGTCAGGCTTCACACCCTGGAATAAGAGGACCCATGAGGAATGACCACTGTGCTTTCCCCATCACCGTCTTCTTTCCTTCCACTACCTGACTCCCCCTCCAGGCCCTGCAACTGCTCAGGTGAAATTTCCACTCCTTCACCTGAGGGGCCCTTTTCACACTCGGAGACTGGGGAACAGAAGAAACCTGAACTGGTTTTTTTGCCCATCTACTGAACTATGAACAGTGGGTTTACACTAGCAATGCAGCAACACTTCTGCAACCTTAGCATACAACCTTTCCCAACCAGTAGGCTGCTTAAAAATAAAGCACTTCTGGAGATTTGGATTTGACCATGGCTTAATGAAACAACGATAAGCCTTGGATTTTAATCAACAACCAACAACCAACAACCAACAACCTGAAGCACTCTGCTTCATTGGTTCTTCCTTCTCTGTGACCTGGGGTTGTGAACACACGCAAATGTTTCACAGACATGCAGGCATTTCAGTGAAGGGCGCTTGCCATACCAAAGAAAAATAATTTCTTTTTACAGTTGAATTCTACTACCTGTTAGTTAGAAACACACACTGCAATCAAGGCAGCCTCTCCCCAGACATGGGATGGCACTTGAGCAACTAACAGCAGGCTATTTTTAATGGTATTCACAACACCAACACTCAGCTAGAATTCCAACATTGGCAAGTCTTTGGGAGAATACTTTCCTACAAAGCCAATTCTGGAATACATGGCTCTGGAACACTCCACTACAATCTGACTGGAACTGACCATATTTGCATCCTACTCTTGCTACATACACTTCAAAGCGAACACAGACCTTCGCTTTAGACTTCAACAAGTAGCAACCACACAAGCAGGTATGATCATCAACTAGAAGGAACATGAAACTCACACCCCACCATTACTTGGGACATGGGGGCTAACTAGGTCTCTATGAACCAACTGAAATGGTCTAGTTAACAATCTGTCACTTTGCCTAGCAACAGACACAGTTCTGATTTAAATTGTTTACACACAGTTTACACAATCAAGGAACTTTTGCACATTTCCTGGGTTCTAACTCAGAATGCATTTGGCTATCTGAGACACACTCTCCCATCCCGGGATACCCCAGTACTTTGTGAAAACTTTATGGATGCATTTATGATGTGGGGAACATTAAATACACAATGTCCTGTCCACACAATCTCCACAGCATCTCACACACTTGATTTTACAGGTTTGTCTCTAACACACTCAGCCTCAAACTCATTCAGTTTCATATCGCAATGAAACATTCAGCACCTGCACTCAGACTTGACCAGGGCTGGAACACTGAGGAGAGAAAAACAACAAGTGTACACATACACATTTCTTATCACAGAAATACCAGCTAAAATGACTTGCTGAACTCAAGGCTGAAATTTGTAACAATAACCGTCCATGTTTACAAACTTTACAGCGAGCTGAATTCAAAAAAAGAGTCTCTGTAGAGAAATGCTTACACAACAGCAGCCCGGCAGAGCAGAAAACTTGGATTCGTTGTTCAGCTGACTCCTGGCATCTGGCATCCCCTCCATTCGTAAATCAGGCTTCTTGCATCCGCTGGACATCGGGGCAGGGAACAGCCTTGTAGAATCACAGCAAACCACGGCAAATGTAGATTCCATACCAGGTTTTACTTCAGCTGGAACACTTTGTTTGGAATTCCCAGGAACAACAGCAGCACACAGCTTGTAATGTAGCTCCTTGAGGTGGCTTGACAAAAAACACGCATGCTTTTTCACAGTGCCAGAAAAACAAGCCTTCTTGTTCAAATGCAGCAAACAAAGTCTTGAACTCACCAAGGTGGGTCATCACAGTCTCACCGGTTGCAGCTTCAAACTATAAAGCTGTCTTAATAGACCACCAAGGGCAACAGAGCTCCACTTTGTATTAAAGGCTCCAACAGCTTCTTAGCTCTCATTTTGCAGTTCTGGAGTAGCTGACATGCAGTAGATGAGATACTTCCATTCAGAGGAGTTGAGTCCCAAAAGCAAAAATGCCATAAGCACAGTCCAAACATGCTTGCACTTCTTCAGAGAGAACCCTCTGAATCCTCCAGGGATCCTCTGGAAGTGGATTTGCCACATACTGCCACAACTCTTCTTGCAAAAAGAATGATTCCATCTCCACACACCAGGTCAGATAGTTTGTGCCATCTAAAGCCTCAAATGGCAGACTGACCAGACACTGTTCAGCCATTGCTGACCACTCAAAGACAACATGTTTACTCCGAAACCAGCCTCTAAAAACAAACTCCCTTTTACAGCCAGGTCCAACGCAGCAAAGAAAACGCAAATTACTCTCTGGGCCCGTAACCTGATGGGGTATATGCTGGCTTAAAGGGGAAAAACCGAGGCTTGAGAATAAACAGACAAGAATGCAGCTTGTTAGGGCTAACAGTGTTTACTGTTTAGCAAAAGGCAATAATGCAGATACAATCACATTATCGCAAAAATGAAAAAGATGAATATACAGGATACATCATTGTAAAAGGAAACACAAAACTAGAACTTATAAGCAGAGTTCCATGTATTCATCCCATGGCCAGAGTTCCTGCCATGGCCTATACCCAAAGCCAGGCATAGCTCACTCTGCCCAGTCCACGGGAAGTGAACACGTGAAGAACTACATGGCTAAGAGACACTAGGAATCAAGAAGACATAGAACACCATTTTGCATGGTTGTATATTCAGTTCTTCTAGCATTCTGATTGGCTGGATGTTAGCTGTGACACGCACTAGGCCTCAAAGCACACAGCATGACCTGCTGCATCTACGCACTGAGTTCCCCCCCTCCTCCTTGCTCAGGGGGGGCTTGGGCAAGGCTTCCCACAGAAGGAGATCAGGAGGCTTCGCCTTCATGGGAAGATCCATTGCTAGCCATAACAATAGTACCTTCTAGCTTAATATCTAATGAAGATGTAAACAAAGCCAAGGCTTCTCTGTTATCCAGCCACCTGGCATTCACGTCACCATGAGAATGCTTTTGCTTTGTACAGGAACGATTCGCCAGGGCAACACAAGAACTCTAACACTTTGTGCTGTCCTTCAGCACCTCTGTGACTACAGCACGTAACCTCAGAAGGAATACAGATAGAAGAGATGGATCTGGCCAAGATAAAATCCATTTTGTCCTTGTCCCCACCCCCCAAATAATTACCAAGAATGTATAATGGTTTCTTGGTTTTACCAACTTTTACCAGAAATTCATTCCTGATTTTGCCATTCCTTTCTCTCTTCTTACTTGGTTTACCAAGAATATTTCTCCAAAACCCAATAAGCATTTGAACTACTCAAATAGGCCTTCACCTCCTAGTTTATCCTCTGTTATCCTGATGCTGCACTGCCTCCTTCATTAAAAAGTCCAATATGGTCTTTTTTCTTGAGGAGAATAAAAGGAAATCCACCTTTCTTCTTCTGAGTGGGCAGTGCAGCAAGACAGTGTGCAGAGCATGAGAGCTTCTGAATGGTCAAATATCTTATATGACTCTTGTTTCCTGCAGTAGTATAAAGATGTAGTTTCTAGCTGTGTTCATTCTTATCTCAGTGGGACTCTGATACAAAGGCAATTTGAGACTCACACCAATAATTAGTGACTTTGGTTTACCTCAGAATAGTATCTTGATGTCTGATACCAAATTAGTCAGTAAAATGAATAGCAAAAAGATGCTGCCATAGTTTGTTATAGTTGTATAAGCTGCTTCTCAACAAGAGATAACAATGCAATTAAGAATAATAATAAAAATAAAAATAAAAATCAACATTGTATAAGTCACACTAGCTTAAAAGTGCTAAGGGGAGATGTACCTGAGGAGTATTCATATCTTTGAATGATGAGGATATCTTTCCAATTTATAACTGGCCTTTTTTTATCCATTCAGTCATGTCCAATTCTCGGAGGCTGCCTGGACAAGTCCCTGCAGTTTTCTTGGCAAGGTTTTTCAGAAGTGGTTTGTCATTGCCTCCTTCCTACGGCTGAGAAAAAGTGATTGGCCCAAGGTCACCCAGTTGGTTTTGTGCCTAAGGTGGGACTAGAACTCACTGTCTCCCAGTTTCTAGCCTGATGGCTTAACCACTACACCAAATTGGCTCTAACTGGTCTTTACTAAGTTCAAATAGCAGATCTAGAGGTCATTTCAAGAGGTCCTACAGGCAATGAGCAGAATATGGCAAAAAAAATGAAAGGGGTCTGTTCTTACCCTCAGATGCCAGAGATAATAGAGGGATAGCTATTTTGACCACTTCCAGGTTTCCCGGTTGTCAAGGATTTTGACAAAGAAAGAAGACAAAGAAATATAATTCATGTAGGTTAACTATAAAACTTACATTTCACATTTCTCTATAACCTAATCCAAGAACACATAAGGGGCTAAAATTCTGAAGGAAATATTTAAGAAGAAAATTCCCATCTAAGAGAAGAATGACAGATTCTGGTTAGTGTGAAGAATTATAATGGCAAATTCCCAGCATTCAACTCTAAATCCTCAGGAAATAGAGGTACTTTAAATTCTGTGTGTACAATCTTCTCATACATAGAAACCTCCTAAAATGCTTATTTTACCATTTTGAACTATGGGATGAGATCACAGTAGATAATTTTTAATGGCAGCAGTACAGCTAACATATATGGTGAATTTTTGTTTAGATGACTAGGTTAAGAGTAATCACCTAGAATACATGTAATTGGGGCAGTCTCCTCAGATTTGTTGAACATTCCTTACAACAGAGCTTTCCAAACTTTTCTTGTTGGTGACACACACCAACAGCGGCGGCAGCGGTGGCACAGCAGTGTGCATGGCAGTGGCGGCGGCGTGGCTGCGTGCGTGGTGGCGGCGCAGCAGTGCACATGGCGGTGGCGTGCCATCAGCGCTTCCAGGTTTTCGCGCGACACACCTGCACACCGCAGGCGACACAGTACTGTGTTGCGACACACAGTTTGGAAAGCTATGCCTTACAAGAAAGTTATACTCCACATAACATAAGAAGAAAACAGCAATTAAAATGATCTGATAGCCTGGAATATGATGTCTAGCAAGTCTTAGCTTAGCAAATGTAATAGCACCAACTATGAGAATCTTAGAAACCTACTTCAGAATTATCTGTTGCTTGCAACCTTAACTCACAAAATGTTTAAACACAGAATTAAATATCGGGGATGATGAAATACAATGAAACAACTGATAAGGTTTGCAAAAAAAGGTGGAGTAAATGCTTTGCATGAACTTTCACCAAAGCAAAGCACTCTTTAAAGACCTGAAGAATACTAATATGGTAAACCAGAAGGGTTTGAACTGTGGTGTTGGAGGAAAATTCTGAGAGTGCCTTGGACTGCAAGAAGATCAAACCAGTCCATACTCCAGGAAATAAAGCCAGAATGCTCACTTGAGGGAATGGTATTAAAGGCAAAACTGAAGTACTTTGGCCACATAATGAGAAGACAGGATACCCTGGAGAAGAAGCTGATGCTAGGGAAAGTGGAAGGCAAAAGGAAGAGCGGCCGACCAAGGGCAAGATGGATGGATGATATTCTGGAGGTGACAGACTCAACCATGGGGGAGCTGGGGATGGTGACGGCCGACAGGAAGCTCTGGCGTGGGCTGGTCCATGAAGTCACGAAGAGTCGGAAGCGACTGAACGAATAAACAACAACAACAAACCAGAAGGGAAGACATATCCAAGAGATGACATAGGCCAGCTCTAAAAGGCGAGTGAAGTTGGGAGCCCTGTAATTGAATAGACAATAGGGTTTGTGTGGGCTTTAGAATCCACATGTCATGTGAATTAAGCCATTGTGGCTTTTTCAACAAAAACAAACCATGATTCAGCATATTTGTTCCTGGCCAAGGTGGGATAGTCAACAAATGATGGTTAAAACAAATCATAGCATATCTCTACCCAGCCATTTTTTTTATATCTAGGATGTTTGATTTGGTTTTCTGAAACATGATAGAAACCCCCTGAAGAGAGTCAGAAGAAAGGTAAAGATGCTTCCTTCTTTGCAGCTGTTCTTTTCCTCCTGGAAAGTGAGCTGTTCTATGAAAGTATGGACGTGAGACAACTCTTGCATCGGATGCAATTGTGATTACCAAACAACCCTGGGAAGTGGCACAACAACACAGCAACAACAAGAATTCTGAGACAGGCTTCTGCCTGCTTCCCCTGAGGCGGATGTCTGGAAAGCATTACGCTTGCAAGAAGAGTAAAGTGACTGCTCTGCTTTTGTTTATAAAACAAACATTTTCTCCTCTCTTGTTTTGCAAGTGTTCCTAGCAGGAGGTGCCCAGCAAGCCAGGGCAACTTGCCCCATCTTGGTGCAGAAAGCATTAGCTGAGCTGGGACCATAAAAAGCACTGCTTGGGGTTGTGACAGAGCCATCCCCAACTCTTGCCACTATCTTAGGCACCCTTTCCAAAGTAGGGGCCTCCAGATATCTTGGAGTTTGGTTTCCATAATTCCCAATCGGCAAGACTGCGCTAGAAATGACACTCCAAAATAAGAATTTATTACTTACTCAGGCTTTCCCCAGCCTGTTTTTTCTAAGCCTGGTGACCTTTTTGCCTTTTGTTAATTTCCAACAGCTCACCTTCCCAACACTGAAGCAACCCAACATGTGTTCATGGTGAGCTCTGAAGAGGAAGCCTGGGATTTGGGGAGTGGGTGGCACTACTACACACTTTCTGGAAGCCATGATCTTGTAACATACTCCATTTGTTGACTGTTCTTCTATGTCTGAACTTGTTTCCCATTTTCCCTTTAAAAAAATCCTACCAAGCCTGTTTGCCTTCATTTCTGTGAGTGATAGGCATTAACTAATGCAAGTTGAATAGACAAGACGTAAAATGTCGTTCAGGTTGGCCACAAACTTGCAAATATTTTTATTTTATTAATTCGATTTCTCACCGCCCAACTCCCTCAAGGGACTCTTATATGCTAGAATACAAGCATATTCTTCTTATGAAGAGTGACATTCTCTTACCCTGGAACATTTACTGTAAGTCAAGGTAGGAGTGCTCTAAAACATAACTAGCTGTTTGTATCCAAGGGACAAGGGCCCATAATTTGGGGACTCTTCTGGTGCTCAAGACTAGGCATTTCTTTCCTTCTGGATGCTTTTTAGATTAGCTTTCCTGGAAAAATATTTCTTGGAATATTCTTCCTCCTGAAATAAGATCGGCCCCTTCTCTCCTGGACTTTAGAAAAAACCTAAAGACCTGGTTATGTCACCATGCTTGGGGAGAGGAGGGGAGCAGCCAGTCTTGGGGTTGGCTGGTCCCTTAGATCTGCCCTGACCAGCCTTATTGACCAATGGGATGAGATCTACCATTCCTGGATCGAACTGTATGATATATATTTTTATTGTTTATTATTGGTATTTATAGTTTTTTATTGATTTTAAACCTTTGCTGTGAACCGCCCAGGGTCCCTCCTTGTGGGGGAGATGGGCGGGATATAAATATGATAAATAAATAAAATAAATAAATAAATAAAAAGGCTCAGGATGGTCTCTCTCTCTCTCTCTCTCTCTCTCTCTCTCTCTCTCTCTCTCTCTTTCTTTCTTTCTTTCTTTCTTTCTTTCTTTCATCTTTCAAGAAATTTCACCTTATCTCAATCGGTGGTTGCTGTTCAGTGCTTCAAGCCAATCTAAGGCTTAAACTCAGTCTTGAGCAATGGAGCAAATGGCCCCTATGATTCTGACATGGTCCTGAATGAATGAAGTTCCTGCTGTCAGAGTTTATTCATTAGACTGTCTGGCTGGGTTTCCAGGGCAAATTTCAGGCCCCTTCCACATTGAGGTTGTGTTGTTACAATCCTCCAGGACTTCTATCAGACTGGTCTTAGCTGCTTTCAGTGATGAACTTTATTGCCAGAACTTCATGTTCAGATTATCACCGTACTTGGATCTCCCACTGCTTTGCAGGATTTGCCTTCAGTGTCTTGCTGCTCTCTGAAACTTTTCGCTTTATTGTCCAGCTACATCCACTAATTAACTTATCTTTGCCTGTGGCTGTAGACTGACTTTCTCCCCTCAATGTTCTCTATTTTTTATTTATCTGATCTTGTCTAAAGAGTTCTGGTAATTCATTGTGTCATTTTACAACCAACAGAATGTCAAGACTATCAAGATTGGAGAGTTTGTGACTTCCAAATATATGTGATTTCATAAACGGGCAAAATAATGCACTCTTGACAGACACTATTTTCACAGTCTTTGAGGAAGAGTGTTTGCAGGGCCAGAAGTATTTTCGCAGAGTTTGGGAGAAGTGCATAAATATTCAGCAGTGGAAAGTCTGAACTTTCAAGTAGGAAGTAGTACAATTATTCTGCGATGGGGAGAATCAGCAGTATCTGCAGGCTTTCACTGTTCTTGTCAGAATGGTGAAACCAGTGTTGCTGTGCCTCACCACAAGCTCCGCCCCTTTGAGGCACGCATGCAATGCTCATAGGAAAGGGGCGGGGCTTGCATCACTTTGATCTCCTTTGTCCTCCCCCCCCCCATGGATGTGGATGCCACTGGTAAGAACTTTTTATTTTTCCTTCTTTCTTATTTTTCTCAGTTGGCTGTGGTACTCAATAGGCTCAGCTGCAACGTACTTTGAAAATCGAAAGCAGTGTAGTGTTGAAGGTGTTGGAGTTAAGGTATTGGACTAGGACCATGGAGACCCCTGTTCAAGTTCACCATCAGACATGGAAGCTCACCTGATGACTTTGGGTCCGCTTCCCTCAACCCAAACTCCCAGGGCTGTTTTAGGAAAAACTGAAGGAGAAGCTGCTATGTATGCTGTACTGAGCTCTGGAAGGAAAGGTAGGATATCAGTCTAATAAATAAAAGAACAGCTACCAAAGCAGACACCAAAGGAATAAGAGATATGTCCCCAGGAGACTTTTTCAGATATAAAGTAACCTACCTTTTAAAATGATAAAACAAGTTTTTTACAGCAAAAAATAAGAAAAAAAAAACCCTTGCCACCTCCCCTCGTAATGATTTATACTCCTTCCCTCCACCTCGAAGATGTACAATGTTGGTCTCTACTGAAAAGGCAAGATATCCACGCTGCCACCTTCAAAAGAAGCAACACTCTGTTAAAGTGGGCAGATCTTGAATCAATTCTCAGCATCCAAAGGCCAAGTAACCCCACAATAACTGAGGCTTCCATCTTGATCACTGTTGCTCCTCAGCTGCAGCTCTACATTCAGAGATCCCCTGCCCAGGCTTTTCACCATTCCCCACTCACCCCACTGCAAAGCAAGGGATTTCCATGATCACCGCCTCCTTCCTGCTACCTCCTCTCACACTGTGTATTATTTTACTCGTTAAAAAACTCTTGGTTTGTTGTAGTCTGCAGGAGTCAAGTGCACCAGGTCACTTCTGGTGTATGAGCTCGATAAGAGTAAATAAAGAATCTCAGCCTGAGCTGTTTAAATATCTGGACGGAGCTCTAGTTATTGCAAGCTCTACACATTATCGATGAAGTTGCCATGTGATAGAAAAATATTGGAAACAAATTCTGGGGGTAATTGATCAAATATCAAGAGTCAGTTGTTGGAAACAGTCCATTTTTAGTCCAAAGATGTAGGAAGAGAAGTATTTAAACCCTTCTCCTAAAACCTGAATGTCATATGGTCATTTGTTGTGTTGCTGAGAGTCAAAGAGATGTATGACAAACTAATCTTAGCTGTAACAGATTTATTAATATCACACTGTTCAATGGCAGGAAAGAAATATGCTGTTTCCTGGCTAAACAGGTGAAACAATTGAATAGAAATACTCCTCCTCCTCCTCCTCCTCCTCTATCATTATCAGCTTTCTCATGATTTGTTTTGTTTTGTTTTAATTGAGAATAAATCGTGAAACATTCTTTCTCAGTTTTAACTAAGGATATCAAATTCTGAAATCTTAAATGTCTTAGAGAAGGAGATCCCATCTTTGATTCACCTTCACTATTCCTGGTAGAACTTTTCCGGTTGTCGTGACATTTAACTGCTCTCAGAGAAAGAGCACCTGTGTTAGGGTCAGCATCCCAAATCCAAAGGAAAGTAGCTACATTTTAAATTTTGCTGCAAGCTATATAAAGTTAGTTGCAGTTGTTCCCACTAATGTCAGAAGCATAGAAAAGTCAGGGTGGTCATTGAAATGACACATGAAGTACAGTAAGAGTATTCCTCTGAGTTTCTGCCAATCATTTTATTGGGTTCCATCTCATGTGTTTAAACCCCATTATTTCTGGTTATGATTTGGTCTTTTTGAATAATGCTAATAATTCTCAGATACGAGTCCCTAGCTAACATAGGGAGACCCCCAAGACAGTTAAGAATTATGTTTCTTTTTGCAGCCCTAACACCCAAGCATTTCATCTTTCCTTTGACAGAGGAGATGATGGGGTCCAGAAAGCATACATTTTAGGACTGCCAGTCTCCTGCCAGGCTGGAATTAAGAGGAGGTGGGAGTTGCTTACCATGGCAGTTTTCTCTCTTGCCTTTCTTAATTAAACAAAGCTGATTTCAGTCAGATCAGATGCTGTGCCAATGGAATGTCATACTGGATGTGTTATTATTAAGAACTAATATATAGTTAGTGAACTTACTATTATTTTTCCGTATTTGTATTGTAGAAGTATGTCATCTAGCAGAACTGTTAATCACATAACTTATGGATTTCACCTTTACAAAAACAAAAGAAAGAAGTGGTTTGTTATGTTAATACAGATTAAATGGTACGGATTCTTACATGCTGGAGCTGGGTTTTGAATTATCTTGATCATGTGTCAACCTTGGTTTATTATCTCTAGGACCCCCTTGACAAGATGGCAGGCATGCAATGGTCACCCAGAGTTTCATGGTGAAATTCACCCTGGATGTTGGTCACAGAATGTCGTCTTGGAATCATCTATGCAATTTGCCTTTTCCTGCCACAGATTTATTGGGTGGTTTATTAGCTAACACAAAGCACATTTCATATGACACCAGTTGTCTGAATTCTTGGACAATGTGGATTCAATTTTGGCTGTGCAAATTTTTAACGACTTTGTGCAAGCTTTTCTGATATTCTAGAGGACGGAAATCTGAACACAACTCCATAATTGTCAGCCCCCTTCAAACCCCCTTCTTATTTGCTGCCAAATTGCTTGAGGTTCCCCCCCCCCTTCATATGTATTATGTTTCCCTTTGAACTTGCAATACTAACACAGAAATCTTAAATCAGGTGAGAAAGTATAGCTAACTACCATGTAAATTGGTGTGCAAACTCAGGCAAGTCAGCTCTGTTGATGTTTTTCAAACTGATCTTTTTCTAGACTCAGTGCAACTTGCCCAAGTGAAGACGTGTGTGTGTGTGTGTGTGTGTGTGTGTGTGAGTGTGTGTGTGTGTGAGTGTGTGAGTGTGTGTGTGTGTGTGTGTGTGTGTGTGAGAGAGAGAGAGAGAGAGAGAGAGAGAGAGAGAGAGAGAACAAATAGGAAAAGAAAGAAAACAAACCAACTGGGAACTTTTGCTACATTTTCAGTGTTTGGCTTTGGTTAACATGTACAACACCAGATGCAGTCCATGCCCCCCAAGTTTGCTCACCAAGCACTATACTATTCCTTCTGTTATGTACTCAGTGACTATTTCCTCAATGCCTGTTCACATTTTATCTTTCTACTCCAAAGTCCACCAGCAATACTTCTGCAAAAAGTGCTACAAACAAAAGATCTGATGCATTAGTCCAATTTTAGTGAGAATCTTCACGCTGATGCAATATTTTCCTAGTGCTGGAATAGGAATCATAGGGTTGGAAGGGACCTTGGAGGTCTTCTAGTCCAACCCCCTGCCCAAGACAGGAATCCCCATACCATCTTGGACAAATGGTTGTCCAATCTTTTCTTGAAAACCTCCAGCGATGGAGCATCCACAACTCCAGGAGGCAAGCTGTTCCACTGTTTAATAGTTCTCACTGTCAGGAAATTCCTCCTTATTTCCAGGGTGGATCTCCCTCTGATGAGCTTCTACCCATTGTCCTACCCTCAGGTGCTATGGAGAATAAATCGATGCCCTCTTCCCTGTGGCAGCCCTTCAAGTATTGGAAGACGGCTATTATGTCTCCCCTCAGTTTTCTCTTCATTAAGCTAAACATACCTAGTTCCTTTAGCTGTTCTAAAGGAACTAGGTATGGATTTAGCCTCCAGACCCCTTATCATTTTTGTTGCTCTCTTTCTAGGGCATTCTGCATTCTTTCTAGGGCATAGCTTTCCAAACTGTGTGTTGCAACACATTAGTGTGTCATGACAAAACCCGGAAGTGCTGATGGCGTGTTGCCACCGCCCCTGCGGCGGCAGGCGCAGCGGTGGTGGTGTGTGCGGTGGCGGCAGCGGCAACAGCAGCAGCACGCCATCAGCGCTTCCGGGTTTTAGCGCGAAACACGAGGCTGCCGCCACCGGGGTGCACGCTGCTGCCGCCATTGGTGTGTCGCCAACGGTGGGACTTTGGAAAGCACTGTTCTAGGGCCTCAGCATATTTTTTGTATTGTAGGAAACTATTTTCAGTTTTAATTTATTAAAATATATCGTCATTGACCAAAAAGTATTTTCAAATGTCTACATGCTAATATGAAAAAGCTTGCTTCATCAGGTTCCACATCTGATGGAAATATATGTAGAGCCCCCTCTTAGGTATAGATTTTATGGCAGAACCTGGAGTCACAATCTGAGGTCCCCAAGCTGCATATGGTCCTCCAAATTCTTTTGAGTTGTTTAGACTCTCAGCACCACTTCAACAGTTGCCAAGGAAAAGTAGTGTTCATGTGACTGAAACATAAAAGTATTAAATATATGGGGCTCAATTGTATTAGCTATATTTAAATAGTATTATTTAAATTAAATCCAATTTAGGTTTTGTCCTGAAATATACCCACTTCTTTGCCATGACCATTCAAAATGGCAAAAGCAGCCCTTGGTTTCAAGGGCTCATCCATACTATATGGTAATCATAACTAAATACGCAATCAACAGCGGTCACTCATTCCAAGCTGCTTTCCTTTTGATCTCACACACTTCATGTACAGTGCTAATATCAAACCAATTTCTCCTAACTATTTCTCATCTGACTAGAGTCCCTTATTCCAAGAGGAAGACTGGTGCCATTTTAGAACTCCTCTGGTGTCCTTCATTCCAAGAGTGTTGACAGGCTTGTAACTTGACATTGGACCAATTCAGCTTAGAACCTGCATTTCTGATGCACGTGGTTCCTCCCTGGGCTTGGGAAGTGCTGTGCCAGGAGGGCAGAAGGAACGTGAGACAGTTAATTGCAAACATCTGGTTGTTCCTGACACCGAAGTTTTCTTTGGCATGGAAAGGGTAATTTACTCAGGCAGGCTGGGAGGTGAAGGTTTGATCTCTCGCAGTCAGTATTAGAAAGTCAGTATTTCTTTTCCATTTATTGGAAAGGAAAAAAGAAAAACTACAATGGATTCTCCAAAGAATCCCCAGCTTTGAGACTGGCTCATTTCAATGTGTTTTGTTTCCATCTCATCCCTTAAGAAATAACTGAGGAGGTAAAGAAAGCCTATTGGTTGAACCAGCCTACCCAAACTTTCCTTTTGAATGTTAACTCCCATGAATCTTAAGGAGAGCACTGGTACCTGCCTTTTACTGGATGAGATTATTGGTTCAATTAGCTTAATAATAACTTCATTAACCTGACCCAATCTTTTATCTTCCAAACATTGTGGATTTTGTCTTCCCTCCTTTCCAGTTAATGTAGCTTTTGATAATGGAGACTGGGAATTCTAGCAGTCAAACAACATGTCTGGAGGACCTCACAGTGGGAGAAACTGAAGTACACTGATCCTACAGAGTTGTCTACGGAGTATTTCCTCTCTCTTCCTGAAGAGGCGATAAACTTTTTGCATGCAAAATACTCTTGTTCCATTAAGGTATTTCTCTATTGAGACAGTAGCAGTACAGTAGTTGGTAGTCTTATTCAGAAAATAATTCTACATTTCAAGTTCAACAGCTAGCTCAAACTCTACTTCCATTTTCAAAGCAATGGGAAACTATAAGCCTGGAAACCACTCATTTAGAAAAATGTAGAGCACAAAATAGAAATAGCCTTCAGTATGGAAATATCTTTCAACTACAAGCCAGTTGAGAAGGTGATTGGTCTGCAATTGATGAGAACCATGGAGGAAATGGATTATCTACACCTATTTCAGTCCGATTCTGGGCCAGGATTTAGTATAGCTTTGGTATCATGCTTGTGGATGATCTGTGGCCAAGCCAGAATAGAGGTGGCATATACATTTAAGGAGATGATGATGATGATGATGATGATGATGATGATGATGATGATGATTGGTCCCAGCCTGCTACATCTCCTTCACAGCAGATTACCTTACATGCTATAGATGGATGGATGGATGGATGGATGGATGGATGGTTTGCCCTAAGCCTATAGGATTCTTTACTTCCTGTTAATGAAACATGTAGAAGAATTATTTAGACAATTTGTATGGGTTGGAAGTGAAGGGGAGTTTATCTTACCTCTTTTTTTACCTCTTAGTTCTTTTACTTTATTATGTGATCAATCTTAGAAGAAGGATTAGGAAGTTGGAGAGAGTCATTGAGTCGCTGTGAGCAGGCATGCATGGTGTAATGGTATGTGGGAATGACCTTGGGAGACAGAGCGAAGAGCCGCAGCCAAGGGAATGGTCAGATAAAAGGCAGCTGAGCCTACAGCAGGAATGTCGGTGGGGCAAGAGGCTCAGAAGAGATCCTCCCTAGTTTCTTGGGCTGTAAAGGACAGGTGGGGAGAGATTATTTTTTACTTGCAAGATTTATGTCAGCCTTATGAGGTAGACCAGACAGGAAACACGACCAGATGAGCTAATTCTACTTTATTGTCTCCCTTTGGGGGAGATGGGGCAGTGATATAAATTGAATTATAAATAAATGAAAAAATTGTAAAGCTACATTAACATAATCTTGTAAGAATCCATTTAAAATTGTCTAAATTGTTTTAACTATGTTTGGTTTGCTTGTCCTGAATTTCCCTGCATCTTATTCAATGGATGACTCTGAGTTCTAATATTGTATTGTCACTGTCTCCATCCATGCATAATTTTATATATTGTACATTGTTATGTCCCCATTACTATATTTTATAGTTCGTTGTTTAGTCATTTCTGACTCATTGTGACCCAATGGGTATCATTTCACCAGGACTGTCTATCAGATGTTCAAAAGAAGCATTCGGCTACAAGTCTTTTTCAAGGGATACAGGTAGGACGTACTACACTTGGTCTTAGCCAACAGACTGAGGTGTGATGGTAAAATGTAAAATACACTGGTATTCATGTTAGCATGTTCACAACCATAACATAATTCTCCGTGTATTTGTTAGATTTCTATCACACTTTTCCCCAAGAGCTCAGGGCAGCATACATAACACTTCCTCCTCCATGTTTTCCCCAAAACAAACTGGAAGGGAGGTTGGGCTGAGAGGGAATGAGAAGCCCAAAGTCACAGTGAGCTTGTGTAGCTGATGGTGGACTTGAACCTGGGTCTCCCAGACCCTAGCTCAACACTTTAGCCACTATACCACACTGGCTGTCCATCTGAACCTCTCCTGAGCCCTGTACCCATGATCAAAAGGAGTGGACGGAAAGATTTAAAAGAGATTGTAATGCAGCATCAGCTTGTGGATCTCTTGGAATAGTATACTTTACTAGGATGCAGAGAGTTATTAGAGGATGCTAACCTTAGTTACGATGCCCTGAAAAGTCTGAAGATTTGCATCAAACCCTACCATCTCACCTCATGGTGGAAAGATGCAGAGAATGTTCCCTGCAACCCCTTCTATCCAGACACAAATGGATTCACAACCTCTCAACTTGCATCTTTAAATGCTTTGGATGGCATTCAGCAATAGAGAGCACTTGAAAAGTCTGACTGAGTTAATATATAATCCGAAGGCAGATATAAACCTTGCAGTTATTCATGGGGTAAGATAAGGAGCAAAGTGGGAATTTAAAAGAAGGCCTGTAGATTAGAGATTTCTCATTATTATTCCCAGGGCAGGTAGGCCCCTTGAGTGAAATGTTAGATACCAGTGAAAACAGTATTCATGGGCACCTCCTTACTCAAAAGCCTGAATGTTTCATCCCACACATTTCACTAGGTCCACTCCCCATTGTGGAATTGAGGGAATTTGCAATTCCCTCACAACATTTTTAACACAACTGAAGAACATATGAGAGTACTTTAGGGTGCAATGAAGTTCTCCCAGAGATAGGTGAATGATGATTGAAAAAGAGATAAGAAGGGCACTAGACTGAAGGTCCGTATAGTTAAAGCTATGGTTTTTCCAGTAGTAATGTATGGCTGTGAGAGTTGGACCATAAGGAAGGCTGAGCGCCGAAGAATTTATGCTTTCGAACTGTGGTGCTGGAGAAGTCTCTTGAGAGTCCCTTGGACTGCAAGGAGGTCAAATCAGTCAATCCTAAAGGAAATCAACCCTGACTGCTCATTGGAAGGACAGATGCTGAAGCTGAAGCTCAAATACTTTGGCCACCTAATGAGAAGAGAGGACTCACTGGAAAAGACCCTGATGCTGGGAAAGACTGAAGGCAAAAGGAGAAGGGGACGGCAGAGGATGAGATGGTTAGATAGCATCACCGATGTAACGAACATGAATTTGAGTAAACTCCAGGAGACAGTGGAGGACAGGAAGGCCTGGCATACTATGGTCCATGAGGTCACGAAGAGTCGGACAGGACTAAATGACTGAACAACAACAAAGACTGCCTATCCTGGGTAAGGCCTTAACAACCCTCCTTGCTTTTTGTTTGCCATAGCCATATTGGAGTGGCATTGGTGGAGCCATCACAATAACTTGAAGTCATATCCAGAGACCGATGTATCTCACAGACCATGCCAGATAAAAATATTGGATTAAGACAGGCAGAGACTTTATGACCTGCTTGCCAGCTTTCAAGAAGTCTGTACAGAGAGTAGCACGATAACTTTTTCCATTATTACAGATCGCTGCTAGCCTTCTTCAGATTTCACTTTTTAATTTAGCTCCTCTGTTTCTGGGCTGCCCCTGCCAAACATCTTCATTTCCCCAAGGCTTCCCCAGGTTATATCATGAAGATAGCAACAGGGAGTTTTCCTGTTCTTATTAAGGCAGGATGAGAAGAACCTCCCTGCTTGCATCTCTTCTTGTTATACCCCTCCCTTTACTTCAGTTCTTGCTCAGATCAAATCCATCATTTCTGACAGGGAATATCCTCAGTGTTTGCTTCCCAGCAATATCCTGTAGACCTTTCTTCCCTTCCTGGCAGGGGTGGCTGATGGGTTGACATCAAACAGCAGCCCAAACAAACAAAGCAGCCAGAAGGACCTGTCAGGCCTGTTAGCTGTCCAGCCACCTCCTGATATCGCCACGATGGGCCAGGTTCATGGCCAGGATTACGGTGGATACAAAGTTCGGTATCAGGAGAGAATTTGAAGAATAATTATGCCTTTGGGAGTTGGGGAACTTGGCAGCAGCCCATAGCAGGATTATTTGCCTGATAAGGTCTCTTTCATTCTCACTCTTAAATGATAAATATATCAGAGGTAGGAAAGTCTGTCTCATTCCAGAGCAAGAAGAGGAAGGGGAAGAAAGAATGATGATGTGTGAGAGGAAAGGTGGGGTGGAAATTCCCCAACACTTCAAAATAGAACTCTTCACACACACACACACACACACACCGTAACAACTCTAAGCTGGGACTTTTAATACAGGAAGTGATGGTATCTAGGCTTTTTGTCCTATGTTTTGATTCAGTATACCTGAAAGACTGCCTCAGCAATAAAAACAAGTGGAAAAGCCCATCTCTCCGAAACCCAGCTGACTGGGGCAAGCAATAAAGCCTTCCTAAAGTCTGCAGTAGTATTATAGAGTGCCTTCTCATTTACAATGCAGGCAGAAACTTCTCCAGTGGTTTTCTATAAGTTAGGAAGACTTTTATTCTGATAGCTTTTGCCTAGCCAGGTAGTTAATGTTTCATCTGAACATTGCTTCTATTCTTCTCTACAGGGAAATATGTATTAGTACTGATATTTTTGTTTGGTGGGGTTTTAACTATTGTAAATCCTTTCAATGGATATGTTGAAGCAGATCCTTCTGTCAGGGATCTTTAATCTGTATTCTTGTATGGAGCAGGGGATTGAACTCAATAGCCCTAAATGGCCTCTTCCAACACTACAATTCTGTGATTCTAAGACTCTTTAAATAATGCATATGCATTTATGAGGGCAGGAGGGAGGGATATAAATCTTTATACAAATCAATACATACATAATCACATAGAGATGCTAAAACATAACCCCTACCCAATCAAACTTGTCCCCTCACCTTAATATTGCAGATGGAAGTGAAGGTCCTAGAGAGTAACCAATAGCCCTGAGCAAACATACTAAGATTGGATTAAATAAGAACATATGAGATGGATTCCTGGTCTGAATCTATAATTGTTGTACAAAGCACGAGAGTGGAAATGATGGATGACAAATGCCCAGATCATCATAACTTAATCAAATGCTTCATCCATCAGAGTAGCATCAAGCTATGACATCCATTTCCCTCAGCTGGACCCTACAGCCTTCCCATCTTTTCCCTTGTAAAGATGCTGCCTCTTCTCTCCTACATACATTGCAAATTGTATTTACTCACTGCCTAATCAGTGTTTCTCAACCTTAGCAATTTTAAGATGCCTGGACTTCAACTCCCAGAATTCCCCAGCCAGCATGGCTGGCTGGGGAATTCTGGGAGTTGAAGTCCACACATCTTAAAGTTGCTAAGGTTGAGAAACACTGGTCTAAATGATAATTGGATTGTGCCAAATGTGACATGAAAGAGGGGTTGTATGGGAGGCTGACAAGTTCTCTGAAGCCCCAATCTTCTACTCACCTTCTGCCTACTGGTGAGTAGATGAACTCCAACTTCCAGTTTGTCTCTTTTTTGTTTTTTAAAGAAAAAGAATGTCATGCTGGGAATAGTAACTTGAGTACCCAATTCCACGTAACTACATGGAGAGTTAACAAAATCAGCCAATTTAGAAGGACAGTAATGTTTCCTAGGTCCTTACCCTAAATTAGAAAGACTTTCATGTCCACTCAGTTCAGACTTATATAACCATCAGCCTGTAATAATAAAACTCAAGAATCATAATTAGTATTAAAGGAATTGGTAAAGTCATATTCAGCTATGGAATCTGACTGTGTGGCCGATTCTTTTCTGGGTGGTACAAGGGACGTAATTTCCTGCTTACTTCTGCCTTTAAAATGACATTATGCAATATATTTTCCCAATTGCTCCCAATGTAATACCTTCCCTATGACAGAATGTGCATGACAGTCTATATTACCATACTATAATCAATAAATGTACAGATGATGTGTTATTAAATTTAGTTGTTATTTGCACCCAGCTCCACCATTAGGTGAAACACACATAAGATTCTCTATCAGACAAAAAGATCAGAAATCCTATATTCAGTAGTTTGGAAACTGAGCTTTCCACAGAATTTGAATTTTAAAATTCCCATTTAATTTAGATTTTCTAGCAACAGGATTTTGCATGTGGCACAGACTCCTGTGTGCTTTACCTAGGGGGTTCCAAGCAACAGTGGGACTGTATATTTTCAAAAATAGAAGACAAATAATTATGTCTTACTTGATCCATTATTTCTTACTTGAAGACTTTGTGAAAGTCTTCGGGGAAACCCCAAACCAAACCAGCCCTCAGGCCAGTTAGAGCCCTTCTACATCATAAGTAGCTTCATTCCTCATACCCTCACAATAATTTTCAAGTCATCTGCTGATATTTTTACTGATGGCCAAACACAGAAAGCACTACAAGAGGCAACAATGCACCTGACAGCTGGCAAAGAGGAGGGTGCAAAAAACAGTGTGCAACCAGTACCCTGCCCCTCCCAAGGACTTCTTTGTGGGCATTTGATGCTTTTAAAAACATCTGAGCATTTGCAGTTGGAGAGTAGGTGGGCTGCAACACCGCCAAAGTATTATCCCTTTGCTCCGTTTGAAGCAGACATGAAATGCTGGCAAGTTACTATCTCTGTGAGGAAGGGAGAGAACCCAAGAGCTGGTAGATGTCATGAGACAGTATTTCCCACCAATATAAAAAATAAAAAATAGCCTGTCTCCAAGGTTTACAAAACTCAAATATGGGAAAATGGATTCAGTGTGTTTCCTGTTGAAGCATAGCTGAGCTAGAAATAAAACAGTTCAGTTGCTGAATAGAGACAATACCTGAAGATCATACAAGTGTGGAAACAATCCAGAAATAGTATAAACATCATGTTGGCATATGCCTTAAGACATCCATATCTACTAAATGCAGCTACTTTTCTCCTTTGGGAGTTTGTTTACCACTTTGCCCCATTAAGCACTTGAAAGGTACAGTACATGCAGTTTTGTCGCCTTGAATTAGCTAATAAAGTTCCTTATTATATAATTTGGATTTTTTCTTAAAATCAGTACAGGCACCTTTGCTTTGGGTAGAATTCAGCATGAGAGTTATGCTCATAAGATACAGGATCTCAGGCCCTCATATAACATGATAGAGAAGCTGTATTAAGGGCAAGAGATAGGGCGGACATTGCTACCTAAAAGTTGGACTAGCAATACTGTTAGAGGCTGTTGTAGATATGAGGGGTGGCGGGGTTGGCAGGTTGCTATGCCTGGCTGACTATCTGGACTCTGAAACTAAGCAGGCATGGCTAATACTTGGATAAGATTCCTCCAAGAAATATAGGGCTGAGGGCTAGACTGAGAAGTTGAAAAGCATCCCAGAAGAAGGCAGGGACAAACCATTTCTGTATTGCTGCCAAGAAAATTGCATTGACATGTCCATTAAGTTACCAGGAGTCAAGGTCAGCTTGAAGGAGACTTAGCTTTTCTATATATGGAGTTCTGGTTTCAACTTCTAGAATGTCATTTTTTGGCTTCTTAGCATTGTTTTACTATGCTTCATGGTCTTTAAGCATTGCTGTACATTGCCTTGGAGAGGTTTATCATATGGAGTGACTTCTACATCTTTGCAATAGATAGAAAAAAATAGTAAATATGCTTCAGAAAGTTGGTCTTGTCTGTGAGGAACTTATTTATGATTAATGATGTGTTTCTGCTTGTAGTTTTTTTGGTCTAAACACTATTAGAAAGCTGAACGCAAATGCTTTCTGATCCCTACAATAATAAACACTTATTATAAAAGCATTTTTCACTGCACTGAGGAAGCCAACAGCCCTAGGAATCATAAACATGTGCAAAACATGCTATACTTTGCCATATTTTTGTTCAATTAATACATACACACACATCAGACCTCTGAGCAATCACCGCTTAAGCAATATTTTGGCCATTCACATGAGCTTCAACTCTGATCAGCTCAAAGAATGGATCCAGAGCTCTGTCAGGACTTTCTTGTGGGTCAGAGAGGTAGAAATTGAGAGATCTAAAAGTATGCTATTATCCTTTTTTGTTAGGGGGTCAACTCTTTCTGGAAAACCAGTGCATTAAACTTCTATCAGAAACTATAAAAAAGAGGGAGCAAGAAAGAAACCCAGAGAGAATTTATCATATCGGAGCTAATTAAATTGTCAAGTCTTCTTGTGATATGTTCTGTAAATCTTATAATCACATGCTATGGTTGCAGTTTCAAACAAGCAGCTCCTTTCTTTATTTCAGGAAATGGAGGAGAGACAGATCTGATGCTAATTCAGAAATGGATAAATTTGGCTCTTTCCCCTGGGTAAAATCCTCTAGTTATCCTAAGAAGTACATTAGGGAAGCATAATATTCCCCAAAGCCTACTTTTACATTCCATTTTTGCATGAAAGTTTTGCAGGACAAATCATTTGATCCCAAATTTATGAGTATTTAACACATTGAAAAAACCCATGCTTCTTCTCTACTTTCCCACCATCCCAGAAATCAGTTATTTGATCAGGCATATTTAAGTATATACATTTTTCTTTTTTCTGATATGGAAGAAACACATTTGAAATCTCTGGGCAGACGCAGAAAAATCCTCATTTCCATCTTGTGGAGCTACATTCATGTAAAAATACTTAAGCTATTCCCCCCTCCTTCCTGTTTCTCAAATATAATTCTCCTGTTGATACGTAAGTATATCCCAACAATACTTACATATAAAGGTCTATGATGAGGGTTTGCCTGACGTGCCTTCCTTTTAGCTCGTTTCTCCCTTTCGCCCTGTACTCGTGCTTCTTCAAAGTCCATAGCGCCATTACGGATCCACCGTTAAAATTTTACCTTTGGAAGACAATCTTACTCAGCTACGAGTGATCGCCAATGAATGAATGAATGAATAAAGGTCTATGTCCAATGGCATCTCAATGGCATTTTAGAAAAAGAAATCCATAAGGCTACAGCCCAATAAACCTGGGCATTACCGTGAATATCTTATACTAACTTTCTCTTTCAAAGCCTGGTGCCCTTCAGAAATCTTGGACTACAACTCCCATTATTCCATGCTACTCTGGCCAATATTTGGTGCTTCCTGAGTCAACACATCTGGCAGGCATCAAGTCGAATCGAATTATCCGTTCAGTTGTATCCGACTGTTGGTGATTTCATAAGCCAGCTCTCTCCATGATTTCCAATCTTGTACAGCTTCTTTCAGTTGCTTTAAATTTTGGCCTGTGTCTGCTTTGATTACATCCAACCAGCGTGTTTGATTACATCCAACCATGCTTTGATTACATCCAACCAAGACCGTTCCAAGCATAACGTCTTTCTCCAACGATGTTGATCAGGTGGGGAAGAGTAAACTAGCCTAGGATCTCAGGGCAATATATGTATAGTAGCTGCAGAATTTATGAATTACTTATAGGACAAACTACTGACATTTTACATTAAGCCATTCAACTGACTCTGAATGGAGGTTCAAGGGATACCAAGAGTCCATCATTGGAAGATGCATCATTGAAAGAGGACATAAAGTAGTATTGGAAGAATGCTTGATCCCAGCTCTGTGCTCCAGAGCCACTTGGATGACTTCCCTGGAATAAAGGTGATAGTGGGTCCAGGTAGAAGCCCAGAATTGACAGTAAAACCTCAACCATAGCAGATCTTTGAGAAAGAGGAGGGGGCATTATTTTTTTATTTTTATTTATTTATTATTACATTTATATCCCGCCCATCTCCCCCACAAGGAGGGACCCTTTATTAAATTTTACATTATTTATAATGTACATTATAAATTATGTACATTAAATTTTAATGTACATAATTTGCATCAATTTACATCATTTGCATGATTTGGTAATCAATGGAAATTGCATCATTTGCAGGAAACCCTGGATTTAATGGATAAATCCTTATTCTTTTGAACAAGGATGAAGTCAAAATGGAAAAAAAATCCATTGCATCCAAATGGAATATTGGTAGACAGCAAAAGAGATTCAAAGATACTCTCAAAGCTAATTAAAAAAAAATTAATATCAGCATTGAGAACTGGGAAGCCCTAACTCATGAACATTTCAATTGGAGGTCAGCCTTTATTAAAGGCGCTATGGACGTTGAAGACGCACGAGTCCAGGGCGAAAGGGAGAAACGAGCTAAGAGGAAGGCACGTCAAGCAAACCCTCATCATGACCGTCTTCCACCTGGAAACCTATGCCCTCATTGTGGGAGGTTGTGTGGATCCAGAATTGGCCTTTACAGCCACTTACGGATCCGCTGTTAAGATTTTACCACTGGAAGACAATCTTACTCGGCTACGAGTGATTGCCAAGAAGAAGAAGAAACCAAGGTCCATTAAATTGAGTTTTTACAGTAGAGTATTAATTTGGCAGGGGGTTCGATGGCTCAGTGGTTAAGACGCCAGGCTTGTTGATCAGAAGGTTGGTGGTTCGAGACCCGAGCACCGCGTGACGGAGTGAGCTACCGCACTCGCCCCAGCTCTTGCCAACCTAGCAATTCGAAAGCATGCAAATGCAAGTAGATAAATAGGTACCACTTTGGTGGGAAGGTAACAGCGTTCTGCGCACATCTTGCCGGCCACATGACCGCAGAAGCGTCTTTGGACAACGCTGGCTCTTCGGCTAACAAACGGAGATGAGCACCGGCCCCTAGAGTTGGACACGACTGTGCAAGGGAAAACCTTTACCTATTAATTTGGCAGCACCTCAAATACACCTAAATTCTGGTTACAGGGAGGAGGCAGACTCTGGATTAGGGCCCTAATGACAAGGAAGGGTGGGATGGCAGCGAGATCACTTCTACAGCTCTTCATCTGGAACTTTGCCATTGCTGCAGCAATCTTTCTGGGTCATGCTGGACAGCTCCCCATCTAATCTGAATGTTCTCATCCTTTCCCCAGAGAACTACTCCTGGGAACAAGCTAGTTGGAACAAGGGAGCATGGAAGAACTGATGTGGTGTCCCTCCCTGCTGTCCTGTTAATTAGTCACAGAGTAAGGGAACACAAATACTGATATTCTATAGGGTTTGTGTTCATGTCTTTGGTGATGCAATTTAAGTCATGGAAATAGCATGGAGGGGATAACTGGGGAATGCTTAACCTTTCCTAGTGCCATACCTCTGATTCAAATATTCTGACAAATATGCAATATAGAAAAACTATTTTCAGATGTCGGTACGAGAGTTATGTAAACTCTATGGATTTAGTATTCATGTAGATGTACAAGGTAGACTCACATTTAGGTAAAATATACATATGTAGCTCCTGAAAATGTGAGTAAACCTACTTTACATTTTCAAGCAGCACATAAACTTGTCAAGGGAGAAGAAAATCCATGTTCAGAACTGGAATATCCAATTTTGGAGAATCAATGGATCCAAGTGTTAAGAAATGTGAAATATACTTATGATCCAAAAATGAAATTATTTATCATAAAAAATTATTTTATGTTCATTAGTCCTCTCAAAGAATGTTTTAAAAGGGATGGGCAAATATTATATTTAAGGATCTTAACTGATGTGGAACTATATTCCTAAAATATGGAATTTGTCATCTCATGAAGAGCTTTGGCTCAGTTGAGCCTGGAGCAGGGCAAAGAGAATAATTTTACACAATTGGAAGGTAATTTACTCTCCTGACTTAAGGAATGGATCCACGATATGAGCTTATTATCTGGTTTTCAAAAGCTTCTTTGTTTTAAAAATGAGAAGATGATGCAATATGTTCTCTGTGGTCTAGATTTAATGATCACCTTAAGGATTGAATTAATTTTATACTGTTATCTGTAGTTACTATATAGATATTTTTCTGTTAGTTTTTTGTCACTTGTATTTTAATCACTTAAGAGTCCCTTGGACTGCAAGGAGGCCAAATCAGTCAATCCTAAAGGAAATCAACCCTGACTGCTCATTGGAAGGACAGATGCTGAAGCTGAAGCTCAAATACTTTGGCCACCTAATGCGAAGAGAGGACTCACTGGAAAAGACCCTGATGCTGGGAAAGACTGAGGGCAAAAGGAGAAGGGGACGGCAGAGGATGAGATGGTTAGATAGCATCACCGATGTAATGAACATGAATTTGAGTAAACTCCGGGAGACAGTGGAGGACAGGAAGGCCTGGCGGGCTATGGTCCATGGGGTCACGAAGAGTCGGACACGACTAAATGACTGAAGAACAACAAAAATAGAATTAACCCAATATGCAGTTTCTACAGCCGTTCTCAACTTTTTGACCCTGGAGGAACCCCTGAAATATTTTTCAGGCCTCAGGGAACCACTGCACATTCAGGCTCAGATATAGGCCAGAAGTTACAAAATTATTATATTTGTTTCATGTGAAGGCCTGTATATATGCATTAACAGTATTCTTAAACTAAAAATAATGAAACTTACCTCTTTAATGTGAAGTTGCCCGAATTTGAAATAATTTTTTAAATAAATTGTGATCTCCCAGGGAACCCCTAGTGACCTTTCACGGAACCTGAGGGTTCCACAGAACCCTGGTTGAGAAAACCTGTTGTACAGCATTTCAAACCTTTAACTACAGAGTTTGGATTGCATAACATACCGAAGAATTGATGCTTTTGAACTGTGGTGCTGGAGAAGATTCTAAAGAGTGTCTTGGACTGCATGGAGGTCAAATCAGTCAATCCTAAAGGAAATAAACCCTGACTGCTCATTGGAAGGACAGATACTGAAGCTGAAGCTCAAATACTTTGGCCACCTAATGCGAAGAGAGGAGTCACTGGAAAAGACCCTGATGCTGGGAAAGACTGAAGGCAAAAGGAGAAGGGGACGGCAGAGGATGAGATGGTTAGATAGCATCACTGATGTAATAAACATGAATTTGAGTAAACTCCGGGAGACAGTGGAGGACAGGAAGGCCTGGCATGCTGTGGTCCATGGAGTCACGAAGAGTCGGACACAACTAAACGACTGAACAACAACAACAATTTTAATCACTATAATGTATTTAAATTTTCTTTCTTCACTGTATAATCATTCTTTTTTGTGGATGCTGTAGTTTTTTTGTATTTCTCTATTTTAAAAAAAAAACTTTTTAAAAAAGAAAGAAAAATAACCCATGTTAGATTAGTCACCCTACTTGTGGCAGCTCTGTTCAGAATGCTATGCTGGAGCCAACCATCACCACTGAAAAAGGGTCAATTGGGCACGTTTTGGAAATAAGGGCCAGACTAGCCAGCCGGGACTGCAGTAACCTCAGAGGAGTAATGCCAGACAGAGCTTCTTCAACTGCAACCCTGTTTTTCTCTCCCCACCTTTGCTAATGAGCCAGAGACCTCATTTGCTTTTTAAAAAAGTCACTGTAGGAATATTGGCTAACAGCATGAAAAGGGGGTGGGGTGTTATGTCTACTTTATTCTTTGCTAGGAGATGCCTTCAGTCAGTGATGCCTGACCCTTCAATTATCCCAAGGTCAGTCACTTATCTTCATAGCTGAAAAGTGTGTGAAGTGAAAAAATCTTGTAGTTAAATGTGCAATGCAATCTCTTCATTTGGAGGAAAACAGCACAGGGACCTGCAATTAAATTAAGAGTTTGTTCCAGCCCTCCTTATTTGTAATGATTCTAGCTCTGCCAACCACACATACACACACACAATTGATTGTGCTAAGCATTATACATTGCAATTTAAAACAATATATTAAAAGCAGGATTGTAAAACTACAATAATGCTGAAACAAAATGTATCACAATAAAAATAAACAAATAGAGCAATATAGAGCAATGAACTATATTATAATGTATATATACAAAAACTAAAACAATCAAATGCAACAGCTAAAGACACACTTGCAGCAATAAAAATACACACCTTAAATAATTTTTTAAAAGTTAAACTACTTGAAATGCCTGAAACTAAAATGATAGCAATCTATTGTAGGTGTTTGGCAAGCTTCCCTAAAAAAAACAATATTTCAATGCTGAGGAGCTATCACTAAAAAATGTCCTCTGTCTTGCAGCCAACCTCTGAGCCTAGATCAAGGTTTCCATGGATTGCCAGAAGTCACATGATGTTGAGCTTCCAGGTCTTGCAGTGCTTTGCAGGATTAAAGCAGCAGTTTGAATTGGATCTGAGAAAAAACTACAAGTCAGTGCAGGTGAAGGAGGATCTGCATACTATGCTCACAATACTTGGCCCTAATTAGAATTCTCATAGCCGTATTTCTCACTAGCTGAAATTTCTTCAGAGTCAGACCCATGTACAACACAATCATCCAAATAATCCAAATGAGACATGACCATTCTTACTTCTGATGGGAGGTCCACTAAGTCTGCACTTGATAAAAAAAGGTAAAGGTTCCCCCCGCACATTTGTGCAGTCGTGTCCGACTCTAGGGGCCGGTGGTCATCTCCATTTGTTAGCCGAAGAGCCAGAGTTGTCCGAAGATGCTTCCACGGTCATGTGGCCGCATGACGCACGCAGAACGCTGTTACCTACCCACCAAAGTGGTACCTATTAATCTACTTGCATTTGCATGCTTTCGAATTGCTAGGTTGGCAAGAGCTGGAGCTAGTGCGGGAGCTCACTCCGTCACGCGGGTCTAGGGATTCGAACCTCCGAACTTGCGATCTTCCGATCGACAAGCCTGGCGTCTTACCCGCTGAGTTGATATCCATCCCTAAATCCCACTGTTCCAGTGGAAGAGGAGACACACTGCAGCCATTACTATTTGAAAGCACTCAGACTACATTGCAAGAGTATATTTGTGGTGAAATCATATTTTGAGGTAGGGTCTTCCCCTGTTAAGTCCTCTTGCCTACATCTATACCTTCTCCTTGCAATCCCTCTGGCAGAATTGAGTGTTCTAGCTAGTCTTGGTATCTCAAGGTTTAAGGGGTCATCCTGATGGGATGCCTCTCTACCAGGCCTATTGGTTTATGGGGCATTGCTTTCTTTCCAACAAGAACATCAACATTAAATCAGATGACTCTTTCTATGGATTGTCTGTGCTTTTTGTTTTGACCTAAACAAGGGCTACCCAAAATATATATTGATTTTTTTCCTAAATTTGCAAGAAATATAAACAAATAGCTACACTGTGATCTGTCCAGCTTTGAGCCCTTTGAATTCCTTATTTGTGTTTTATTTTAATATCTTTACTTTGTTCAACAATGCCAATATCTCATAATTCCTTTTCTTATTCAGAAATGACAAGTTTTATTAATAAATAATATCCAAACAAATTGTTAAATGTGTTGGGATGAGATGGAAAAAATCTTCACTTATGACAACCTAATTTTACTGGAAAAGAACGATATTGTCCACCTGTTCCCGCATTATCCACATATTTGCATTTGGAGAGAAAGCATTTTTAAAAATTGACAGATGTCTGATCCCAGATCCAGGTAAACAACCACAGACGTATTGATTATATGAACTTGCTCTCAGACAAGACATATCCTTTCCCTTAAGACTAATGACCTTTACTAAGCAATAGAGTTAGGACTTATCCTGACATTTAAGCTCAAAGTCTTCAGAATACTTTTCATGCTTATGTAGCACAGCCCTGTATGCAATTTAAAGTAGAAACCTTTAGAGACTTCAAAGCCTTGCCCCCGACTAAGATGGACCAATCTCTCTGTGATTTCAAGAGCTGTAGATGAGAGTCCTGGAGCAAAGAAACTGTTACCTGATCATAATCTTTCCCACTCACTACAGGCACCACCTTTCCAGATCCAAATCTGCCTGTCTGGTGAGAATGTTGCAGGAAAGCCCTCATCTGAAGTTAGGAGACATGGATGAGTTAACAGGCCCTCCCTGTGGCAGCCCCCACATTTTGAAACTCTCTACCCCCAGAGGTTCATAAAGCTCCATTCCTCATGGCATTTAGAACATTTGAAGCAGCTTCATCCCACTGAGCCTTCAACTCTTAATTAAAAGTTGCTGGCATTCATTTGGTTGGGTGGGTATTGGGTGATTATTACTGTTCTCATATTTTTACTCTGTTGTAATCCACACAGAGTGTTTTGATTGAGGCAAGCAAGCTATGAAAACTGTAAAGTAAATAAAGCCAAAAATGAAGCATGTTTGCATTTCTGTGTGTGTATGATTGATTGATTGGTTTGTTTGTTTGGTTTGTTTGTTTGTTTGTTTGTTAGGCTTATGTGCAGCTCCAATCATAACTGACTCTGAGCAGGTATACACCTATACCAATAGTAAGAATAAAACAACATACAAGATTCTCCATAACAACATTTCCCACACCAAGGACTAGCGCACATATATGAACATTCACCCCCAGGAGGGAACAAGTCAGATACCATCCCTCAGACTCCACAGATCTAAAAAAAAAAAAAAGACTTAACAGCTTTGCCAAAAAAAAAAAAAAAAAACAGGCAAGTCGGAGCCTGTCTGTTGTCAGAGGAATGCTATTCCTGAGAAGGGGGGCAGTGATGGAGTAGGCCTAACTCTGAGATCCCTGCAGATGACAATCCCTAAAGCCTGAGATCCAGAACAAGCCATCTCTTTTCGTTCTTTATATACAGGCAGAAGCTGCTGCTGGGAGTAAGTGGTCCTGTAGATACTCAGGTCCTGAACCATAGAGGGCTTGAAAGGTGACAACCAGCACTTTGAATTGCAGCTGTAACACTGCTAAGCACTGCAGCTGTTGGAGCATTAGGGGAGAGGGAGAAAGAGAGAGAGAAGATTTGTATTTTTAAAATCTCTTTTTCTACTGGCACTGACTTTCTTTTTTGGCAACTCTATGTCTTCTTGCTCCTTTGTCTAAACCAGTGCTTTCCAAACTGTGTGTCGCGACAAAACCCGGAAGTGCTGATGGTGCGTCACTGCCGCTCCTGCGGCGGCACGCATGGCAATGGTGACGCCATCAGCGCTTCTGGGTTTTAGCGCGAAACATGAGGCTGCCGCCGCCGTGTGCGCCGCCGCCGCTATTGGTGTGTCGCCAACAGCGGGACTTTGGAAAGCACTGGTCTAAACTGTCAGATTTCATCTAGCAATTGGCAAGTCTTCCTTTAGGCTTTCTTAAAAAAAAAAGTACAGTCTTACCAAGGAATGTTGGTATAAACTAGATTTAGCTATGTTTCCTTTTCTTATTTCATGTCTCTAATTTCTCTGGCTTACTATTTCTTACTCTTTTTCTGGGCTTTGCATAATGTTTCCTCCAAGAGGAAATAACATAATGAGTATATGTGTTTGTAAAAACCTTTTTCCAGGTCCTACATTCAGCCTTCTCCAATACCCACAATTAATCTTCCAACCTAAAAGCTAGAGATTAGACAGAGGAAGCTGCAAAGAAAGCTGGAGAGAAGATGGTTGTGCCAAGGTAGTGTTATCTGACTTTGAGTTTTGCAAGGATATCTAAGATATTGAAATTTTTGGAGGCTTGCAGTGAGGGTGGAAGATGTGAATAGATCACATTTTGTGATAGAATAACTGTGCTATGTTTCCTGATCTTTATCCCTTTAAACATGATACATGTGAAGAAAAAGCAATTCCCTAATGAAAGCAGTAAGGGGGGGAAAGACTCCTAAGCAGATGGATTAATAGAAGATTGATATCTGAGATTTTGACAACGTGTGCATTAGGACTGATCATCATAGCAGACAAGAACCCTCAGATAGAAAGAGGAGAGCTATGGAAACTGAGGAACTTGCTCAGTCTAGATGCAAACTTGCTCCTATACACAAAACTCTTCCCACTTCAGTGCAGAAACTATAGAGAGTCCCTTTCACATGTAAGGCTGGTTGCAAATTTCTAAAGTGCAATTCCTGCTCTATGGCACATGGCAAACAGTACTGTGTATCACCTGTATTTATAACAGGAGTACAAGGCACACACCTCATACCTGTTGGGAAGTCCACGCGGCTGGTTGGCTGGTTATTTAGTTTGCTACCAATAGCGTTGCACCTGCAGGTTCCAGCTGCTGCCATGTCTGTTCTTTTTTTCTTACTTTTGAAATCCAATTTTCTGTCTTCAAAAATTCAGTGTTACTGTACATTGATTGCAGTTGTTTAGAAAGGAGGGAGGATGGAAGTCTCCCAGGGAAAGTGCAGTTCTCTCCTTGATGAGCTGCAGCTCTCTAGAAAAGCCAGTCTTATCATTGAACCTGATCTTAATCCTTCCTAAGTCAGTTTCAATCTCTCCTAGTTGGAAGAACTGGAATATCAGATGTCTTTTTCCCAATTAACATGGTGTATTGCATTACATTTCCCAGCAGTGAAACTCCAATACTGTGTTAATGGGAAAATATTCCGCATGCGTCATGCCAGCCACAAGACTGTGGAAGCGTCTTCGGACAACGCTGGCTCTTCGGCTAACAAACGGAGGTGAGCACCGGCCCCTAGAGTCGGACACGACTGCACAAATGTGCGGGGGGGGGGGAACCTTTACCTTTTTATTCTTTTCTCACCAATTACTTTATCAATTATGGATCCTTTATAGAAAGTGATTCTGTGGGCACTGTGAATAATTTTTAGTGCCTGGTATCTTTGGTGACTATCAATTGACAGTGACTATGCACGTTCCTTCTGAGGTCTTTTTACAGCAGCCAATGCTTGGCAGGCAGTTCCAGCCCTCTATCAATGCTGCTAGTACCACTCTTGACCTCTCCTACTGCCACACATTGCCTAGATGTGGAAAGAAAAGCCCCTTTAAAAGCACAGATTCATTATTCACTGAGTGGCAATATGTGGCTAACCAGGATTTCAACCAGGAGCGTGACTGAAGCTGGGAATCATTGTATTCAAAATTCTATTACTGAGCTAGCCTTTCTTTAATATACAGCAGTGTTTTTCAAATTTGGCAACTTTAATATGTGTGGACTTCAACTCCCAAAATTCCCCAGCTAGCATGCTGGATAGGGAAATCTGGGAGTTGAAGTCCACATATCTTAAATTTGCCAAGTTTGAAAAACACTGATATACAGGAATCATTTTGAACAACTGTAAATATTATATAAAATTGTTGTTGTTGTTGTTAGGCATTTTGTAGAGACTTTACCACCACATCAGGCCAATGTGAGTTATATAGCATTTAAAAAAAAGTTTGTCAACATCTAGAAAGGCCAGCAAGATGTTATTTCCAGCCTGTTAAGGAACAAAAAGCATGAAGCTTAGCTACTAGTTGCTTGTCCTTAATTGGTATATTTCTTCTTCAAAATGCAGCTGAATGGTATTTTAAATCTAAAATGGAAAATCCATTTAGAAGGAGATTTCTTGTCATTATTCTCCATTAAAAAATCACTCTCATCTAGTGAAGCTAACTTTTGTTTGTCAAGTACAACTTGCCCCCCACACCCACCCAGGATTCATGTATTTCCTCTTTATGAGGGAGAAGCAATTCCTGGGGAAATTATTAGCAAGGACAAGACAAGAAAAACCTGGAAGGAAAAAGCTTCCTATGTGCAGGTTCCATGCCATAGATTGCATCCTTTGTAGCTGCATTTTATAAAAATAAGAAGTCAGGAACAACCCACATGCAGTTGCTGAGCATCATATGTAATTTGTTCCTAAGTGAGAGTGATTTCTTTGAATTCCATGGGAGTGTAGGATCAAAGTTTTCATTTAACGCTTGCTCATTAACACTTCTCTGCCTTCTCTAAATTAGCATTTGCAAGACCCCCACCCCCACCCCCCTCATGTGTCTATAAGTGATGAAACAGAACCTCATGATCTATGGCAGAGGTGATGAGGCATCACTCATTGATCCTTGTCAAAGAAGCTTTCCACAAAAGAACATTCCTCCTATGGCCTGAGTCACTCAAGCATATGCAAAAAAGCAAACTGGCTAAAAAATCAGGACGGCAGGGATGTATGGTGTGAATGGCTTGCAATTAAAGGCTCACGTTGTCCACCTCCTGCACCCCATGTGATAACGTTCTTATTTTGGTTCTCAAGAGATTCTTTCTTATCATCATCTCCTGTATAAGATACTTTCTCACCCCCTGCTGTTAAGACATGGGATATCTTTATTCCTTTTTGCTTTCCACTCCCTTCCAATGTCTAGTTCCTCCTTTGCAAAGGCCCTTTACAGAGTTATGGCATCTCTCTTGACCTATACTCCTTTTCCCCAGATCCACTGCAGCCTGCAGATGCTGGTGCTGCTGTCCAGAAGGAGCTCATCACTTCCTCGCCTTTCTTCACTTGCTTCTCCAGGTGCACTAGCCTCATCTTGATGGAGGGCAAACAGCACAATGAGTGTGAACAGATCTAATGAGGCCTTAATGACTCAGATCCTTTCTTTCAGTTCTGGCAGTGAAGATGCTTTTTTTATCTTACATTCTCTCAAAGGGATAGAAGATAATTCAATCATAGATAAATTCTTCCATGCCAACTCTGTAGCTTGCACCTTGAGGAGGAAGGCAATAATTCCAGATTTTAAATTTCCAACCCAAAAGAATTTAGCTGAATTGTAGGAGGAGGGTGCTCTCACTTACAGAGTACTGTGAAACTAGATATGCATCCCCAAAGCAGATGATGATGATGATGATGATGATGATGATGATGATGATGATGATATTATGGAATAAGAGAGATCGTTAACCTAGATATCATTTGCCAGTCCTACTGAAAGTTATCCAGAGAATATGGTATATATAACAGGAATTCAATAGATACTGAAAACTGTTGATGGGAATTCAGATGATTTGGGAAAAGAACTAGTATCTACAGTGAAGAGTATAGAATGTTATAAAGTATGGTAATGAAAAAGAAAGAGAAACACAGATTATGCAATAATGATGACTTCAACTGAGTAGCATACCCACCTCATCAAAATGTGTTAAGTATATTTTAAATACAAAATAAATATTTTAAAAATACAAACCAGAAAATAAAATAAAAACTAATGCAAAAATCAAATGGCTCTGCAACAACGGATAGATGAGATCTCTGTTCAGACCAGAATATATGCGTCTTAAGAATTCTTCATCCTTCTACTGTATCTGTCAAAGAGCATCCCAGTGTTAGGTAAGATGTTTATTGAAGAATATACAAAAATGGAATATACCCTGAATGAAAAAGTAGCATTATTAAGTCAGCAGTAAAAGGAACACAAAACTATTGGTACCAAATGCTTAAAGTATAAAAACTTGGGAACCCTCTGGATTTGGTTTCTAGATTAAATAAGAACCCAGTTTACTGATCTGTAAGAGAATAGCAAGCAGTGATAAAGCTGACCATATAATAAGGTGACATGACTTGTTTCAAGAAGTATCATGAGAGATTAAGAGAAGAACTGGGCTTTATAATGCTGGAAGGTCTTTAATATTTGGTTCTATTTTTTGTGTATACTCAGTCACTTTGGTCCTACTCAACCAACATCAGGATATTCATTGTTAAGGATTTACAGAGGAAGAACAAAAACAGAACGAAGCATCTCAGTACTGGAATTAAAGATGGGATTAATGAAGTGAAAGAGAGATCAGGATGGGATAAAGATACAATTAACTGAGAGCAACGAGAGTTTCTAGAAGAAATAGTTTCTGAAATAATGGGGGAGACCTGATGTTGCTAAAACTCTTGATTTGCACAGAGAGCCTTTGTAAGGTTCTGAAAAGCCTTAGATAATAAAGCTCAATAGAATCATAGAATTGGGGGTTGGAAAGGGCCACAGGGATCATCTAGTCCATGTCTGTAATGTGCACAAAAACAATTAAACCATTCTAAAGAACTGGCTGTCTAGCCTCTTCTTAACATACATCTCACAGGTTATTCCATTATTGAGTTATTTATAAAAATAATAAAGGCAGGATAAAAATCAAATAAATAAATAAATTACACAGATCTTACTGTCAGCACCATCTTGTGGTCTGTCCAAAAATACTGTATTTGACTTTGGACTTTTCTTTTTTAACTAATTTACAAAGGTATTACCTTGTTGTGGGTAGCTCTGTAATTATCTTCTTCCACATCAAATATCTGTATTTGAATGCATAAAGCTAAAAAAAGGGCTGGTTGGTTTATATTTTTTCCCTTTTCTCTTTAATAAAGCTTGATTTTGTTTATCTCCTATGAGATTGATTTATTTTCTCAAGAGAAGGAAGGGCTGAATCTCTAATCACCACATTACTTCACTATTTAGTCAGGAGATAGCGCTATCAAAATATATTTTGTCTTTTTGATTGTCAGAAGGTTCAGGATATGAGAACCCTATCTCTTTCACACACATAGTTAGGGGGTGAATTCCAAGTGAGGCATCCCCTGGAAGATGGATAATGTCAATCCCCTGGAAGATGGATAATGGATAAAGAAATGTCCAAGATGGCGGTCGGAAGCAGACGCTGATCGCTCCCTCTGTGAGGGAGAGAGCCCCAGGCCTTTTGAGCCTTTGGAGAGCTTGAGCTCTGATTCCCAGCCCCACTTACTTACCATTTGGGGTTTTGGGGAGAGTTTGCCGGAATTTGCCAGAGTTCCCTGGATGGAGTGGAGGAATGGTGGAACACGACGAAACGCAACAGTCTCGGCAGACGCTCAAGGCCTGGAGGGATTTGGCGGAGTGGGGGTCGAATGCATGGTCCTCGGAGGCGTGGTTGGTGGTGCAGCAGCCCCTTCGGTGAGGCCCCTCGATACAGTGGACTGGCGCGGAGGACCAACGACGCAATGAGCCAAGACGCGGCAGACGAACCCCAGTGCGACAGATAGTCAAAGCAACGAGCCCCAGGTACAGCGGAGCCCCAGGCGTGGCAAGTCTGAAGAAGGGGCGAGCTGGGGGGGCATAACAGCGTGACGACGAGCCCCAACATGGTGGACTGGCAGAGTGACGAGCCCCAGATGCAGTGGGCCTAGATGCGGCAGGCCGTTGCAATGGGCCAGCGGGACGTTGGGCCTTGGCTATAGTGAACTAGCGCAGCGGCCCAGCGGAGTAATAAACCCCAACACGGTGGATCAATGTGGGAGACCAGAGGGCGATGAGTCCCAAGTGCAGCAGACCAGCACGGAGGATCAGTGGGGCAACGAGCCCACAGGAAGGCAGATTAATATAAGGGAGCGCAGCAGGCCAGCGAACACAGATGTGGGGCCTGCAATTAAGACTTGGCTACCCACTCTCAACCCCTCTAATTTACTAATTATAGCAGAGTTTTTAGGGTCCCTCCAAAGTGAATGAGTGGCTCCTCCCATGTGTGAGAGATGAGGGAGAGAGCCTGGGTGTGAATGGTGTTTGATAGAGCACTTACCCTCTGAGTGAGAGACAGGGGGTGAGGGGTAGTGAGTGTCATGCCCCCCTGCTGTCCAGTGAGAGAGGCTGAGGGGGGGCATGGTAAGCATGTAGGTGATGGTTGGCCCTACCAGCGCCGAGAGTGAGAGCTGGTGCGCTGGTGGTCCACCATCTCCGTGTGGTTGTGTGGTTGTGTGTAGAGTGGGATGAGAGGATGGAGGGATCCCTATTGCAAACCAGGGATTTTAAAGGTCCAGGATTGGGGGCGAATGGGCTGGGACACCCTGGGGGATATAGGGCGTGGCATCTTATCGAGGTGGTGACGGGCAGGGGATGTTATGCCGGAAGCCGGAGGGTGAGTCATCGTCGAGGAAGATGCCCTAGATGTTTATTATCTGTGGCGTGTTCCGACCCTCCAGACTTGAACCTAGGCCCTGGACAGCAGACTCATGGGGGTCCTGACCTCCAGCTGCTGCTGCTTAATGCCAGGTCAGTTAACATCAAGGCCCCCCTCATAAGTGACTTGATCACGGAAGAGGGGGCTGACCTGGCATGTATTACCGAAACCTGGCTGGGCCCAGAGGGAGGAGTGGCTTTGTCAGAGATGTACCCGGCTGGGTTTCAGGTGTGGCACCAGCCGAGATGTCAGGGCAGGGGAGGAGGGGTGGCAGTTGTCATCCGAGAGTCTTGTGGCCTTCAGGGGCACTGCTCCACAAGTAGCCGGTTGTGAGACCTTGTTTTTCAAATTGGGTGCCCGAGAGCAGTTGGGAGTGTTGCTGCAGTACCAGCCTCCCTGCTGCGTAGCAACCTCCCTGCCTGAGCTGCAGGAGGCTGTCTCGGGGTTGGCGGTGGAATTCCCCAGACTTATGGTTCTGGGGGATTTCAATCTGCCATCCCTGGGACGGTCCTCAGAGTCAGCTCGGGAGTTCATGGTCACCATGGCGGCCATGGGCCTGACTCAGATTATTTGGGACCAGACTAGAGACAGTTGTCTCACACTGGATTTAGTTTTCTTGTCGGAGCAGTGGCAATGTGCTCTGAGGGGAGAGTTACATCTTTCCCCTTTGTCATGGTCAGATCACACCCTGGTGGCCTTGAGATTCTCTTATGCCGCCCCACTCCACAGGGAGGCAGGACCTATTTGATCGGTCCGCCCCCGGTGACTGATGGACCCAATTCGGTTTCAGAGGGAGCTGGGGGTTGTCCCCGGAGATCTGCGCGGTCCAGTGGAGGTCCTAGCTGCCACCTGGAATAGGGAGGCAGCTGGGGCCTTGGACAGGATCGCGCCTGTGCGGCTTCTCTTGTCCTATCGAACCCGACACTCCCCGTCGTTCACGAAGGAGTTGAGGGTCCTGAAGAGGATTAAGAGACGCCTAGAGCGCCACTGGAGGAAGACAAAGACTGAACCCAACCAAACACAAGCTAGAGCCGCGGTTAAGGCCTACCTTGTGGCGGTAAGAGCGGCGAAACACCAGTATTTCTCCGCTCTTATTGCACCCGCAGAATGCCGCCCAGCGGCCTTGTTCAGGATCACCCGATCCCTTTTGGGGAAAGGTGATTCAGAAAATCACCTGCAGGGACGTGCTGAGGAGTTTTCCAGGCATCTGCAGGATAAAATCGCTCGGATTCGCTCTAAGTTAGACTCTAAGCGACCTCATGGTCTGGGGAGATGCCTGAGGAGTGTACTTACCTTGTTATCTGGGAACAGTTTGATCCTGTTGGACCCGAGGAAGTGAATAGGATCCTCCAGACTGTAAATGCCACCGTGTGCAAATTAGATTCATGTCCCTCCTGGCTGGTTCAATCGGCTCGGGAGGTGACGTGTGGCTGGGTCCAGTCGATGGTAAATGCATCCTTTCAGGAGGGGGTGTTTCTGATGGCCTTTAAAGAGGCGTTGTGTGCCCCCTCCTCAAGAAACCATCGCTGGACCCTGTTGTACTGGACAATTTTCGTCCAGTCTCCCACCTACCCTTTATGGGGAAGGTGGTTGAGAAAGTGGTGGCGTTGCAGCTCCAGAGGATTCTTGATGAAACAGATTATCTAGACCCCTTTCAGTCAGGTTTCAGGCAAGGATATGGGATGGAAACAGCATTGGTCACGCTTATGGATGATCTCTGGCGGGAGCGGGATGGAGGCAGTGCATCCATCCTGGCTCTCCTTGACCTCTCAGTGGCTTTCGATACCATCGACCATGGTATCTTTTTGGGATGCCTGAGAGAGATGGGGGTGGGCAGCGTGGTTTTGCGCTGGTTCACCTCCTTCCTCCAGGGCCGGTCCCAATCGGTGTTGATAGGGGAGGAGAGATCGGGTCCACAGCCCCTCCTTTGTGGGGTGCCGCAGGGCTCAGTGCTCTCTCCTCTCCTATTTAACATCTACATGAAACCACTCGGCGAGATCATCTGTCTCCACGGGATGAGATACTATCAATATGCTGATGATACACAGTTATACATCTCCATCCCGGGGGAAGTAAGTGATGCTGTGACTACCCTGTCCAAGTGCCTGGGGGCTGTAGGGGTCTGGATGGGGAACAACAGGCTTCAGCTGAACCCTGGTAAGACGGAGTGGCTGTGGATTAATGGCCCCTCGGTGTCTAGGAATTTATCATCCTTAGTTCTGGATGGGGTTGCACTACCCCAGACAGACCCGGTGCGTAACTTGGGGGTCCTCTTGGACTCACGACTCCTGCTCGAAGAGCAGGTTGCAGTCGTGGCCAGAAGGGCCTTTGCACAACTTCGTGTTGTGCGCCAATTACACCCTTTCCTGGAGCGAGAGGCCCTTCGAACAGTCACTCATGCCCTGGTCATCTCCCAGATAGACTATTGTAATGCGGTCTACATGGGGCTACCCTTGAAGAGCATCCGGAAGCTTCAGCTGGTTCAAAATGTGGCCGCGCGAGCCATTTTAGGTGCCTCAAGATCGGCACATATAACAACTTTGCTTCGTGAGCTGCATTGGGTTCCAGTTTGCTTCCTAATTCAATTCAAGGTGTTGGTTATCACCTTTAAAGCTCTACATGGCATGGGACCAGGTTACCTGAAGGACCGGCTCATCCCCATTCAATCAACCCGTCCCACCCGGTCCTGCAGAGAGGGCACGCTACGAACCCCGTCTGCAAGAGAGTTCCATCTGATGGGGTCTAGGAGGCATGCCATCTCTGCAGTAGCCCCCGCCCTTTGGAATATTCTTCCCCCTGAAATAAGATCGGCCCCCTCTCTCCTGGACTTTAGAAAAAACTTAAAGACCTGGTTATGTCATCATGCTTGGGGAGGGGAGGGGAATAGCCAGTCTTGGGTTGGCTGGTCCCTTAGACCGACCCTGACCAGCCTTATCGACCAGTGGAATGAGATCTACCACTCCTGGATCAAATTGTATTATATATATATATTATGTCTATATAGACATATATATAAGTCTATATATATACAGTGTGTGTGTGTGTGTGTGTGTGTGTGTGTGTATATATATATGTCTATTATTGATATTTATTGTTCTAATTGATTTTAAACTTTGTTGTGAACCGCCCAGGGTCCCTCCTTGTGGGGGAGATGGGCGGGATATAAATGTAATAATTAATAATAAATAAATAAATAAATAAATAATGGCAGCAAAAATGACCAAGCTGCTACCTCAAAGCAGGAGGCAGGACAAGGGTGTGAAGACCAAGAGGGCTTCTAGAAGAGATGGTTTGGGACCTGCAGCCTTTCACCTTGCAGGCCTCAGCATGGAGAGAGAAGGGAGATAACTGGATACTAGGAGTAATTTTCTCTTTTTTCTTTCAAGTTTTTTTTAAAAAGACATTGCTATGCCTGTGTTGGAGAAAGTAGATGGGCAATTTTTAAAAAAATCTATCTTTTTTCTATATTTATTTTAGCAGAAATAGAACAAAATTTGAACACACTATTTTTATTTCTAACATGGGTTCAATGGGATAAGTAGGTTAATATTTCAGGGCAGCGTTCTCCTGCATGCTATTAAGAAGTGAGAAGACAACTCTGGACAATCTTTCTGGACAACTCTGGACAATCTTTCTGGACAACTCTGAATAGATTTGCCAACACTAAAAGATGGTGAAGATCAGCATATAGAGGCAATTTGGAGATCAGTATATGCAGAGGCAATTTGGACAACTCTACACTAGAAAAGGAAAGCCTTCCGGATATGGCAAAAAGATATTAACTGTGCCGTTAAGAAAAAAATCTACGCCAGTGCAAAGGCAGAAGTCCAAAGAAGAACTAGAGAACTTAAGAACATATGGTGGATAAAAAAAGCCCAAGAAATCCAACATTTTGCAGATGCTCATGATGCACAGGGCTTTTTTAATGCCATAAAGGCCATCTATGGACAAAGAAACTATGGTAGAAATCCCTTACATTCAATAGATGGTGTCAAACTTCTAAAGGACAAAGAGTCTATTGCACTGCGCTGGAAAGAACATTACTACAATCTCCTTAATCGTCACTCTACTGTGGCTGATGAAGTCTTCTTGCAAATCCCACAAAAACAAATAAGAGATGAGCTTGCAGTACCCCCTAGTTTGGAGGAAGTCAGTAAAGCCACTAAACAAATGAAAAATAACAAAGCTAGTGGACCTGATGGGATTCCTGCTGAAGTCTTTAAAGAAGGCGGGCCTGAACTTACACAACAACTTCATAAGCTCATCTAAAAAATCTGGATGAGGGAGGGAGGAGATTCCAGCAGACTTTAGGGATGCCATAATTATCACTCTCTTTAAAAAGGGTGATAGAACAGACTGTGGAAACTATCGAGGCATCTCCCTTCTAGCTACGGCAGGCAAAATCCTCGCAAAGATCCTCGCAAACCGTCTCCTATCTATATCAGAAGACATCCTCCCTGAAACGCAAAATGGCTTCCGCCCTTCCAGGGGAACAGTGGATATGATCTTCACTGCACGACAGCTTCAAGAAAAATGCAAGGAGCAAAACCGCCCTCTGTACATGGCATTTATTGATCTGACTAAAGCTCTTGATACTGTAAATCGTACTGCTCTCTGGACCATCCTTCTGAAAATCGGATGCCCTGATAAATTTGTGAACATCTTGCGGTTACTCCATGACGACATGATGGCAACAATCCTGAATAACAATGGCTCTCAAAGCGATCCATTTAAAGTGGAATCCGGTGTTAAACAGGGATGTGTTATTGCTCCAACCTTATTCGCTATCTTCATTGCTATGATTATGCACCTTGTTGAAGAGAAACTTCCTACTGGTGTAGAAATTATATATCGAACAGATGGAAAGCTTTTTAATCTCAGTAGGCTGAAAGCAAAAAATAAGGTAATTACAACTTCTGTTATAGAACTTCAATATGCTGATGATAACGTAGTCTGTGCACACTCCGAGGAAGATCTTCAAAGTATCCTAAACATCTTTGCAGAAGCATATGAAAAGCTCAGCCTCTCGATTAACATTAAAAAAACCAAAGTGCTTTACCAGCAAGTTCGAACCAATCCCTCTGCAGCGCCATCAATCCAGCTTAAAGGTGTGTTACTAGAAAATGTTGACCACTTTTCTCATCTTGGCAGCCATCTATCTACAAAAGCCGACATTGATGCTGAAATTCAGCATCACCTGAGCTCTGCGAGTGTAGCTTTCTCCCGAATGAAGCGTAGAGTGTTTGAGGATTGGGACATTCGCAGGGAGACCAAAATGCTTGTTTACAAAGCCAGTGTACTACCAATCCTTTTGTACACCTGTGAAACATGGACCCTCTACAAACGCCACCTCCAACTTCTTGAAAGATTCCATCAACGCTGCCTCCGAAAAATTCTGCAAATTACTTGGGAAGATAGGCGGACTAATGTTAGCGTATTAGAAGAAGCGAAAACCACCAGCACTGAAACAATGATCATCCAACATCAACTTCGCTGGACCGGCCATGTTGTTCGAATGCCTGACCATCGTCTTCCAAAGCAGCTACTTTACTCCCAAGTTAAGAATGGAAAACTGAATATTGGTGGACAGCAAAAGAGATTCAAAGATACTCTCAAAGCTAATTTAAACAAATGTAATATCAGCATTGAGAACTGGGAAGCCCTAACTCATGAGCATTTCAATTGGAGGTCAGCCTTTATTAAAGGCGCTATGGACTTTGAAGAAGCACGAGTACAGGGCGAAAGAGAGAAACGAGCTAAGAGGAAGGCACATCAAGCAAACCCTCATCATTACCGTCTTCCACCCGGAAACCTATGCCCTCATTGTGGGAGGTTGTGCGGATCCAGAATTGGCCTTTACAGCCACTTACGGATCCACTGTTAAGATTTTACCCTTGGAAGACAATCTTACTCGGCTATGAGTGATCACCAAGAAGAAGAAGAAGAATTTAAGATCATGGTGAAATCGTGGCTAGGATTGACAACAAAAAATGCCAGGAGGAACTTAAGGATTTTATGGCAGAAGACACCCTATTCATACCAGGACTTTGCCCAGAATGAAAAAGATATATAGCACTTGGTGCAAATGTAATATGTTTAAGAAAATCATTGAGCTGATATAGCTTGAACAATTAATGCTCAACTGCCTGACCATCTCTATGATCAGGTCATCTTAATGACCCAAGACCATAGAGGTAGCAGGAGTGATAGCCCAGAAGCTGGTGGATTCTAGACTCCAGAGGACAGTGGAAATGTACCAATATGGTTACCCCAAGATATTTTTGAGGTGGAAGGAATCCTAGCCAGTGAGATTTAACCAAGGGGCTGTTCCATGTCCAATATCAGCTGCAATACATCCAATGCTAGCTACACCAGGCAAGCACCATCCAACCTGCCATGTAGCACCACTCCATAGGGTAGCAACCTACCCAAGTGTCCAAATACTAAAAACATATATAAGCAATATAACAAGACATAACAAAAGTGTAGAAGGTCCAGAACAGCCTGAATGTCACTATTCCAAACTAGGATCAGGATATGGAGAGAAGAAAAGGGAAGAGGCCCAGGAGACTATTGTAATAATCTAAGTGTGAAACAAAGAAGGCATGCACCACTACAGCTACTCTCAGAAATCCCAGAACCTATGAATACTTATCAAATGAAAATTAGTGACCCTCAGTGTAAGATAGATAAATGGGCACAAATTCAGCTGATCATCAATCAAGACCCTGAGGCCGTGACCAGAGGAAACTGGGATGATCAAGGAGCACTGGAAGCAAATGGGGGAAGTCACAGTAAAGGATTAGAAGGATAATCAGGCACAAACTCAATCATCTCAACCTAAGGTAATAGAAGGTCATCCTAGAGGAAACACTAATAAGACATCATTTCATCTTAGGAATTCTAGTTTCCTTTTCTGTATGAAAAGTAATAAACCTCACAGAAGGAATGACAAGAAAAAAGACTCACGTTTGTTAACATTTATTTCAGAGTTATATGCACCATCATTTCCCTCTGCTGAAAAGTTTCTGTGGAAAACACCTTAGGGATATTTCCATTAACACATTGTGTAATTGCCCCATAGAGTTCATTGTCTTCAGCAGTAAAATTAATTTCCAGATGATGATGCACCATCTTGTACCTAAGATACATAACACAGCTCCATGCTGAAAGCTAACCAGATCTGGTTCTAGCCAGTACTTTAAAGTATATATTTGATTTAGTCCTACGACAGCTCCTTTGACCAGCCTCTTAAAAAGTCTGGTTGCACAGTGCAAATGGAAGACAGGGCAGCAAGACTATTTCAGTGCTTTTCCTACCCCTTCTTTCGTTCACTCTCTCTCATATCTACTATTCTAGGCTTTAATCCAATAAATCAGCTCAACCTCTATGCCACAATTTAGCCCTCATCTTGAGGACACAGATGAAATCCAAGGCCAGAGGTTATGAGGATGAATTCACAGAAATGGCTGATTCTTCAACCTCTTTATTGTTACTCTGGCCTTTCCCAGTTTGATATCTTCCACGTTGGCTGGGAATTCTGGAACTGTACTCCAAGACATTGGGAGACTACCAGATTGGCGTTACTTGGTGCTACTATTCCTTCTGGCGCAATGAAGCCATTGGCAGCAATTACAGATGCAGGATCCAGATCAGTGGTAATTGTCCATTGATTCCCCTATCCAACTTTTTGGTGTAAAAAACATTTAAGCATTCAGTAATGAAGGCTTCAGCCTAATATAATTTCATAGTAACTAGCTTTCTTCAGGAAAGGGCTGAATATAAGATTTTCTTCCACATTAGTGCCCAACCATTAGGTGAAACAATTTGTAGATCAATAGAAAATTGAGCTTAAAAGGCAAACTCATGAGGTTCACAGCAGTTTTGCTCCTATTTCAGAGGACTCTTTGTATAATCAATAACTTTCCTTTGAAGAAATGATAAGAGACCCAGGCATAATATTAACCAACAAGACAGCAGCCCCCTTCATAAGCTAATTGAAGCAGCTGATGGTGGTGAGGTAAACAGCAGGCAGAGTGACACATTTACGATTCAGATCCCTTTCAGTTTAAAAGAGAAAAATGTCCCTTGTGTCAATATCCATAGAAATGAGCCTGGAAATGTTTATATTTTGCCAAAATGTAATAGTACTTTTTCAATACCTATCCTGTTGGCAGGTATGTATTTCTCTCAGACATGGATGATACAGAATCTCTACATTTGCAGGAACGTATGTTTGTCAAATTTCATTTGAAGACTTTCACCTTTTTGCAAAATATGTCCCACCCCTCCTGAGGTAGAAAGCAAGTCCTGTTCAAATGGCTGCTTGAGTAAGGGGGCAAATGCTCTGCTCCTAGAATTGTGGGGCAATGTTGGGATTTAGGGCTGGTTGTTCTTTCCCACCACATCTAAAGAGCTTTTGCTCAGCTGCTTCCTTCCATTGCTTGCTAAATCTCAGCTAGCCATGCAAAAAGTTTGAGAAGGACCAAGAAGAGGCAATATGGGGAAGAAAAGAGATTCATGGAAGAGTTGCCAATAACAATTTTAAGGTAAAGGTTCCCCCCGCACATTTGTGCAGTCGTGTCTGACTCTAGGGGCCGGTGCTCATCTCCGTTTGTTAGCCGAAGAGCCAGCGTTGTCCGAAGACGCTTCCACGGTCATGTGGCCGCATGACACATGTGGAACGCTGTTACCTACCCACCGAAGTGGTACCTATTAATCTACTTGCATTTGCATGCTTTCGAATTGCTAGGTTGGCAAGAGCTGGGGTGAGTGCGGGAGCTCACTCCGTCACGCGGGGCTAGGGATTCGAACCTCCGAACTTGCAATCTTCCGATCGACAAGCCTGGTGTCTTACCCGCTGAGCCACCACGCCCCCAATAACAATTTTAGGGATAGATAAAAACATCATCCATTATAAACCACGTAAGATAAATCTCTATTTTTGTTGCTAATCCTTCTTTCATTTCTTTGAAGGGAAGGAAGTGGGAAATGAATACTCAGAGAAGAAATAACATTTCTACTCTGTGGTTTAGAAAATATTTAACAGAAAAATGATAAAATTAACACCAATACGGCTTATTACACTTTTGTAGACTGTTTCTTATTAATTCTCAATTTTATTTTCATTTAAGCCTGCTTCCATTAAATTTTTCTTAATAAAGAGGATACTGAGGTTAGTGATCAGTGTAATGGGAAGTTCCTTTTTTTGTTTTGTTCCATATTAAGAAGCTGGTTCCATTTCTTGGTGCATGGTAACAGATTCTATGACAATTATTTCCTTTCAAAATGCTATTTTTTCCACATTTTTAGCATGCTTTCAAATCTGCCACTTATGACAACAGTGGGAGTTATTTTCTATCTGGTTTGATCCAAATGAATGTAGCAAAAATAATTCCAAATTTAGGGGCTCTTGTGCAGCAGAAACATGCCCATGTTTTCTCAAAACTAAGTTTCATCAAGTTAATTGAGATGACTCCTTTTTAATCACATTTAAGCTTACAGATATATAACCTGATCTGATGCATATTTTATTCAGCATTACGTCCAGTAGAATTCAATAGGATTTCCTACCAAGGAAATGTACCTAGGGTTCTACCTGAAATTATTAATATATTTTTAATTTTAAAAAAATCACCTCAGTGCATCACTATGGATGTTAACATCCAGGATTCTTAATCTGAAGAGTTTGTGGCCATAAGAGACTACAGGAATGTTTCAGGATCTCCTCTATGGACTTGAACTGCATATATCCAACGCTAATTGCTGTTTTGAGATCATAGCCATCTAGGTTATTAATTTTATTATCTTAAAGAATAAACATACCTCTGTTCTCTGAATTCCTAAGCAAAAATAGTGACTTGTGCGATCTTAAGGTAGCATTTTGATGTCTGTACGTATGGAAACTAATCGAGAATGAAAAGCAAGGGGCAGGAAACAGACCCCATAGTCCGACTTTCAATTTGGAATTGTGCCTCTGATCCTCACAGACACATACCATAATGAAGTGAAAATCTGCTGTGCGCCCTAGTGCGTTGCTATAGTAACTATGCAGTAGTAGTGATAACAAAAACCAGACCTAGGATTACCGCTCTCTCAGTCCCATCAGAGGCAAGCTGACAGACATGATAGAGCTTCCCCCATCCTAAAGTAGTTATAACCTCAAATCCTGAAGGGCTGAAAATGATTAACCTAGTCAGATTATAATCTGTTTACAAGCTATGCGTGGTTTGGGTCTGGACCCTGAAGGTTCTCATTCTGTCACTTCTTTCTGCATGCAAGTTGATCCAAGCCTGGTGTCTTTGGACCTGCCAAGTTCTGAACAATGATCTTTTTACTGTCTAAAAACAGAGCAAGGGTGAATCTGAAGATCAGAGGATTCTTCCACCTGCACAACATTTGGCTTGTGCTAGAGGATCTCAGAGGATTGTAAAATATTTGCTAAAATGTTTCCTGATTGAAAACAATGTCCTGCTAGTCTACTAGTTAATTAATTGAAGCCAAGGAATGATTTGAAAAACACACTGATTACATTTTCTTGCTGCACTGTCTTTGCGCTGTTATGTACTCTGGCTGGTTTAGAAAGTAAAAAAGGAATATCTGTTTATGGCACAATACTTGTATTGCATTAGGCATTCAGCCACATTAAGAATCAAGACCCTTTCAAGATTTAATTATTGGCATGGAATGTATGCTAAGAGCTCCATTACAAACATTAGCCTAAGTATAAATAGTTGAAGATGTATCTCAAATCAAAATCTTAGGGGGGAAAAATCCCTTGTATTCAATGAACAGAAATATAGCACCTTACTGATTTTGTTGCAAGATATTAACATGGCTTCTACACCTCTGAAAGTTTTCTCTATATTTAAAACATTCTAATCATCATGCAGTTAGTCAAAACAAATCAACCTTTCCTCTCCATAGGAATCATAGACAACTTAATTTATGTATATTACCCTTATAACTGAGAGAAAGAAGTGTATCAATGACATGTTCCCAACTAGGTAGAAAGTAACTGCTAAAAAGTTAATTTAAAAAATGACTTGTGTCTAGTTACAAGAAGAAATATGTGAGTTCACTGATGAATTTGGAAATATGGATTTGACTGGGTGATTTCCTAATGGTTGGTAATTGCTTATACCTTTGCAACAAAACAAGTCAATTTTTGAAGAACTCTCTGTTCAAAGGCTACTTTTCACATATAAAGGTACAGAAAAAGCCATAGACTTTTCTAGACTCTTACAATATGGAATTTCCTGAGATTTAAGCTATGTTAAGAATTTTATTTTATTTTATTTTATTTTATTTTATTTTATTTTATTATTTTATTTTATTTTATTTTATTTTATTATTTTATTTTATTTTATTTTATTTTATTATTTTATTTTATTTTATTATTTTATTATTTTATTATTTTATTTTATTTTATTTTATTATTTTATTATTTTATTTTATTATTTTATTTTATTTTATTTTATTTTATTAATTTTATTTTATTTTAATTTAATTTAATTTAATATTTTATTTTATTTTATTTATTTTATTTTATTTTATTTTATTTTATTTTATTTTATTTTATTTTATTTTATTTTATTATTTTATTTATTATTTTATTTTATCCCACCTTTATTATTTTTATAAATAACTCAAGGTGACGAACATACCAAATACTCCCTCCTCCTATTTTCCCCACAACAGCAACACTGTGAGGTGAGTTGGGCTGAGAGAGAGCGACTGGCCCAAGGTCACCCAGCCAGCTTTCATGCCTAAGGCAGGACTAGAACTCTCAGTCTCCTGGTTTGCCAATGGCTCCTTCCTAGGGCTGAGAGACAGGGACTGGCCCAAGGTCACCCAGCCAGCTTTCATGCCTAAGGCGGGACTAGAACTCACAGACTCCTGGTTTCTAGCCCATTGCCTTAACCACTAGACCAAACTGGCTCTCCTTCTGGACCACCTGCAGGGATTGAGCACATGGTTTTATGGTGATGCTATTCCTACTCAGTGAGCAGTTCCAGTCAGTGATCATGGGAGATCAGCTCTCAAGCCCTTGGGAGTTTCATTGTAGGGTGCCTCAGGACTCAGTACTTTCCCCCATGATAGTTCACATCTACATGAAACTATGGGGGAGGTCATTCAACACTTTGAGATACCACTGATGATATTCAATTATACACTGCTACCCTGTGCTGAACCAAAAATGTTCTCAAAGCCCTAAATTGGTGCTGGGGCCTATGAGGATCTGGAAGGGGAAAAACAAGCTCAAATTAAATCCTACCATTACTGGATTTACTGGACATTAATAGATATATGGACTACCTAGTAGCATCTTTTCTGGTATTTGCTCTTGGCAGGGCTACACACCCACTTAAAAAGTTGGTTCATGACTTCAAGTTCCTCCTGAACTCTTGACTCCTGTTTAAACAACAGATAGAAGTCATGGCCAGGAAGCCTCCACCCAGCTTTGGTTGGTGCACCAGTTCTAATCATAGTTGTACCAAGGTATCCTGGCAATGGTAATTCATCTTCTTATCACCACCTAGTGGGACTACTGTAACACATTCCATGTGGGAATTACTTTGGAAATGACCTAGAGGCTACAGTTGGTACCTACTGCTGAGGCTAGACTCCTGACAGGACAAAGCTGATATGGCAAAATAGCGGTAGCACCTATTTTGAAGTCACTACATTGATTGTCAGTAGGCTTCTAGGCCCAATTCAAAGTGCTGGATATAACCTTTAAAACCCTTTGTGGCACGTAACTGAGACATATCAGGCCACATTTCCCTAGAATCTAACTTTCCTGTCTGGTCCAGCCATCAAGAAAGGTATATGAGGTGTGGACTAGGCAACAGGCCTTCTCAGTTGTGGCCCTCACTTTATGAAATCCAGAGAACCAGAAGACCCTGACCCTGATGGAATTTCATAAATAAGCCAAAGCAGTTTTATTCCAGTACAGATTTGGGGATTAGATCAGTTTAATTTAAGGGCACCTATGATGTTTGCTGATGGTTGTGGTTAGAATAGCGTATACAATCTACCTTCCCTTAACTTCTCAGATTGAGATTAATACAGATATTGCCTTATATCATGTTCCCATGTATGAGGTTTTACATGATGGCCACCTGCCCTCTTGGAAGGGGAAAATTACTCTAATTTTACACTGTGTATATCCTGTGTAGTGCTTTGTTTATATTCATATTATAACTAAATATAAACAATTTATAATTATGTTTTGTAAAATTCAGCAAAACACATAAGTAGGTGTAGATATAGTGAAAGAGAAGTCACCATTTGTTCTGTTCGGAGTAGAAGACAGCCAGAAAGGTTTATAGAAAATAGTTTTATTTACAATTAAACTATTTACATAGAATAAAGTCCTTTAAATGGCAAATTGCAGATCAAATTCAAACCCAACCAGGCAAGGGAGGAGGACCTGATAATTCAGCAAGACAGGAACCGGCTGAAGAACGTGGCAAAACTGCAAGGCAAAACTCGGCTAGCATTTGCAACGAGGTAGTGAGGCAAGGTGTAGCGGGAATTCGTGGCAATGAGTCAAGACCAAACTCAACAGGACTGGCAAGGCAAGGCTTATCAGAAGCGTCTAGACAAGAATGATCTGAGGTGACAAAACAAGGCTTGGCTGAAGCGACAAGATAAGACCGGGCTGAAGTAACAAGGCAAGGTTCTGCTGGAGCGACAGGACAAGGCTTGACTGACTTGGCAAGGCAAGACTGAGCTGGAGCACATGGCAAGACAGCGAGGCAAGATTCGGCTTCCCGTGGCAAGGAGGCAGGGCAAGATTCTAAGGAATCTGGATTCAATTCCGAAATGGAGAAGGGCGCCGCTTTTGGTTCCGCGACGGCTGCAGGGCAGGCTTCTGAAGACGGTTCCGGCTTGACTTCTCTGAAAGAAGCTGTTAGTTCAATGGAACATTTGTCTCCGGCAACTGGGTCCTTGCGCTGGCATCTTTTTATCCTGTTCTCTCCATGCCATTTCTTCTCGGGAACCAATTGGGCTTCTTTTTGCTTGGCGCGCTTTTCAGCTCATCTCTCCCTTGCGCTGATTGATGGCTTTGATTGATTGATTGGTCTGCTCCCGATTCCAGACCAATCATTTGCTCAGGATTCAGCAAACTGGCCAGAGTCCCCTTTCAGGGGGAGATGGGCGGTGATCGAAATTGGAAAAACAAATAAACAAATAAACAAATAAATAAATAAATAAAATTCTCCCACTCTGCTGAGTCGTGCTTAGTTTTGGTTTCCTGCTCAGTGTAAGTTTCGTTTTCCCCTTGTTCAGAGTCAGAGTCAGACTGACCTCTGACACCATTCCAGATTTATTCTGGTTTTTCCAAACCTATATACTTTTGACATGAAAGCATGAATTTAATACATGAATTCCCTGTATTAAAGCTACTTATATGAGCATACACAGAGGACACAAATGCATTTAATATTTGTACAGTTCTAGAATTATCAATAGAATCAGTTCTAGCTATAGTAAGCCAACAGAGCAATAGAAAGGGAGTCAATAAAACATAGTCTGGCTAGCAGCACATTGATTATCTGTCTGTTATTATAGAACAAATAAAGTGAAAGGTAGTTTAATAGTTTAAGTGAAGCTGGATAGACATCAAGGATTTAGCAGAAGATGCATAAGATCCTTTTTTCTAAATAGGCAATCCCACTTCTTAGCTGGAAATGCATATAGGCTCTTTTTAGTATATTTTACCTCTTTTGAAATTTTCTTTAAAAATATTATTACTTCCCCAGAACTACAGAAATATTATGAATTATTGTCTAAATCCATTAAATATGTATATGTATAGTATACACACACACACACACACACACACATATCTAGGTTAGTTTCGGGCTTGTATTACTTTAGTTGGGCTTTCCTGGGCTTACTGGGAAATCCAGTTTCCATAACCTTATGAAATAACTTCCTTTTGCCTTTATTTTCAATGGCTGAGTGCCAAAAGCAGCCACACATCCAGTGCTTTCTATCTCTGGAATTATGCAAGGGACAATGTTCATTTACTGTATATATGATAAGCCCAAGCAAACATATTATGAAGAATGCCATCATGATTTCAGACAATTATTGCTACTCAATATGAAGAGAACATGTATAGCCCAACCCTACACTTGGTTTCTTACAATTAAGTGTTGTTGGTGGGCCTCATTTGCAAGTAGTGAGTCTAGGATCTAGCTTGAAAGCCAGCCTATGTAGGACTTTTTAAGGATGTTTCACTGGTTATTTTTAGTGTGAAAATACATTCTCGATCCAGACTCGAATCCAACAATAGCTTCTTGACAAAAATTTGATTCTACTCCACTCACTGGCCACTATCTCTCCCCAAAGACACCAGTAAGCAGTAAGCATTAAATAGCATCTTCTTCAGGGATAAATAGCTGCATAGCAGGAAGCACTTTGGAGGGACTGCATATCCCCATCCTGGATTGGAAGCAGGTTCCAGATTGCTTTTCCTTCACAATAGAAGTGGTCAAGTAAAGCCAGATTTTTAAAAAGCATATTGATCATAGGCACACTGAATTAGATTCTCAGCTGACATAAATAAATGTAACTCTTTATTCTTTGTAGATCAAGTCATAATCTCTCCCTCCCGATCTCAGCACTGCTCTCTAAGGCCCAGGTGAACATGACTGATAATCCCCTGCTCTTAGTGCACATCTGGTCTCCAGAACCACTGGAATTCTGCCTCTCTCTACTTTTTCTCATTGGCTGTGGATCCTCCTGATCAACTACCAGGAGGGAATGCATCACTGGTTTCCAGCTGCGAGTGGTAGTGGAAAGCTAGTGCTCTATAGAGAAGGCAGTGAGAGGGAAGGAAAAAGCACTTAGCAGCAGGCACAAAGCAATCTGCACCAAACTGAAAAGAGGGTCAATAAGGCTTCTCCCCCTTCCTCCGCAGTAACTTTCTTCAGAATCACTGGTTTTCCCTCTCTCTTAGTGACTTAGGTCAAGTTCTCTGATTTCCCACTGCCTTTAGCTATGGGAAAATAAATATTGAGCAAGGTCTTTGAAAGGATATATCATCTTCATCCTTCTCAGTGATTGAAGCTTTTCCCTCCCTTCCAATCCCTCTAGAGAGTATGGGTGTGTCTGGGTACAAGTGTGCAAACACAGTTATAACCTCCAGAATCCATCTGCCAACTCATGCAGTCCAGAGATGGTTGCTCACTCCTGCTTATAGGCAGTTTGAAATATAATTCCCTTTATTCTGAATTTATGATAATACCTCAACACGTAATTATATGGCTTTGATGAAAAGACAGTGACAGGCATGGCATTGTCCCTCGACTTATGGAAAATCATGGCCTACACAGTTTTCAGTGACTGAATCTATTGATTTTATATGCCCAAAGATTAAGTCTATATTTGTGTGTCCATCTCAAACATACTGTAATAGGATCCAATTTTAAATGGAAAATGAGTTAGATAGAAACAAAGCCTACACAAACTTTTTATCACAAAAAGTCTTTTTCAAGTACTCATCATTTTATTTCAGAACATGTTATATAGACAGGCTTGATTAACTTCTGTTTTCAGAAAACCTACCGGTAAATGGTAACCTCAAAAGAGCCAGGGATCGGTCCTTGTTTCCTCAATCTGAAAGACTATAGTGTGGCAGCTATGCTTTAGTTCAAATAGTGTAGTCAGTGAGTGTGGCTTATAGATTTCATTAAGGATCTTTCACTACTACAAGGTTGAGCACCCAAGTTTCCAATATCCCTGACCCATTCTGCAAACACCAGTTTAGGAGTGTCCCTGTGGGACGGCTATGGTGGCTCCATAAAGAGAAAAATGCCTTGGACTCCCTTGTGTGGGCTTAGAAGTTCTCTTTCCCACATCTGCCTATATTTGTCAGTGAAATACTTTGAGTTAGGAGTTTCTCAATTGACTGATAGATGTGCATGGAACATAGTCCAGGTACCTTTGAATCCCCTGGCTGATGGATCTGGAGAAACTCTCACAGGCATAATCAGTCAATTTAATGTTACAGCCTCAGCCTGAGAAAACTTGACATCAAGGAAAACAAGAACTATCTTAGCAGAAAGGATTGTTGTCCTTCATGTAGAGGACAATGTAGCTCCTCGGTTATTTGATTGCAAGTATTCATCAGAATAAACCAGGTCTTACTCCAACACGGAATACTTTCTGGGTGTTTTGAACAAGAATTCCCATCAGACTCAGCCCAGCTATATCATTGTACGGAGAACCCTCGTTAAGCTTTATTTTATTACATGCAATTACAGAGGGCTAAGAATGTTCCAAAGAGGTTCCTATAGGAATGCTGCCACATAATAGCACATCACAGAGTGAAATCCAACATCATATGAGCAGAACACCACTTGAAAAACACGTTTTCTCCTCCTGCTCCAATTTTTGATTACATGTACTTGAGTTACAAAAGGAAGGGAAGTTCACTGAGTTTTTATTCAGCTTTTATTGAGTTTTTATTCTGATTGATTGAGTGTGTTTGCTGTTTTTACTGTTTTGTGAGCTGCCTAGGTTTGTGATTACAAAATGGGTGGCTATATAACGCTTTTTAAAATAAATACATACATACATACATTTTAGTTTCAGTGTGAGATATTTGTTGGATCTTCCCATATTGTACCCATAAGAATATAAAAGATAGCTGCTGCTCTCAGTTTGACAGCTGTTTATTTTATAGGTTTTGTAAACTTCTTTATTATATGATCTCTGGAGAATTGATAATTCTATATTGTTTACTATTATTTATTATATTATTATTACTATAATAATATAATATAATAGTATATATATATATATATATATATATATATATATATTACTATTATTATTATTATTATTATTATTATATTGTCATAAATGTTAAAAAAAATCAGTAATTCCTAAAATTTTAGGAAACTACTGAAAGTTTTCAGGAAAAATAATCATACAATTATTGGTAAAAATTCAAAACCAAACAAGTCCCATTTTACCTTCATTTCAATTATTAAACGCTTATGTGGATTTACTGAAGTATAGCTGGTTTGCAAAAGTTTAAAGCAAAAATTATTAGAAAGTGGTTCTGACACTTATTTTTAAATCTCAAAGCCAACCCATAACCCATTTGACTTTCAGTAATTACCAAAGTTTATACATTCACATGATTTTTCCCTTATTTATTGTCAAGTACTATTTTCCATAGCATGGGTATAACTGTTAAAAGTAATATTTATATATACAATGTTTTACATATACTGATATATACTGATCTCTAGAATCATGATATACTTCCTATAATTAAATTATCCCTATTGCACATATTTTCAGATGTACATTTGTAAGTGCACAAGTAAAATATCTGCAACTTTGTTGTTGTTGTTGTTCAGTCGTTCAGTCGTGTCCGACTCTTCGTGACCTCATGGACCATAGCACGCCAGGCCTTCCTGTCCTCCACTGTCTCTCGGAGTTTACTCAAATTCATGTTCATTACATCGGTGATGCTATCTAACCATCTCATCCTCTGCCGTCCCCTTCTCCTTTTGCCCTCAGTCTTTCCCAGCATCAGGGTCTTTTCCAGTGAGTCCTCTCTTCTCATTAGGTGGCCAAAGTATTTGAGCTTCAGCTTCAGCATCTGTCCTTCCAATGAGCAGTCAGGGTTGATTTCCTTTAGGATTGACTGGTTTGACCTCCTTGCAGTCCAAGGGACTCTCAAGAGTCTTCTCCAGCACCACAGCTCGAAAGCATCAATTCTTCGTCGCTCAGCCTTCCTTATGGTCCAACTCTCACAGCCATACATTGCTACTGGAAAAACCATAGCTTTAACTATACGGACCTTTGTCGGCAAGGTGATGTCTCTGCTTTTTAATATGCTGTCTAGGTTTGCCATAGCTTTCCTTCCAAGGAGCAAGCGTCTTTTAATTTCATGGCTGCAGTCACCGTCTGCGGTGATCTTGGAGCCCAAGAAAATAAAATCTGTCACTGCTTCCATTTCTTCCCCTTCTATTTGCCAGGAAGTGATGGGACCAGATGCCATGATCTGGGTTTTTTTAATGTTGAGTTTCAAACCAGCTTTTGCACTCTCCTCTTTCACCCTCATCAAGAGGCTCTTTAGTTCCTCTTCACTTTCTGCCATTAGGGTGGTATCGTCTGCATATCTGAGGTTGTTGATATTTTTCCCGGCAATCTTAAGTCCGGCTTGTGATTCATCCAGCCTGGCATTTCTCATGATGTACTCTGCATATAAGTTAAATAAGCAGGGTGATAATATACAGCCTTGTCGTACTCCTTTCCCAATTTTGAACCAGTCGGTTGTTCCATGTCCGGTTCTAACTGTTGCTTCTTGACCCACATACAGGTTTCTCAGGAGACAGGTAAGGTGGTCTGGTACTCCCATCTCTTTAAGAATTTGCCACAGTTTGTTGTGATCCACACAATCAAAGGCTTTAGCGTAGTCAATGAAGCAGAAGTAGATGTTTTTCTGGAACTCTCTTGCTTTTTCCATGATCCAGCGAATGTTGGCAATCTGATCTCTAGTTCCTCTGCCTCTTCGAAACCCAGCTTGCACTTCTGGTAGTTCTCGGAGAAGAGATTAAGAAGAGGTGGCAAGAATACACAGAAGAACTATACAAGAAAGATCTTAATATCCCTGATAAATAATCTGCAACTTACCCGGAGGTAAGACAGGCCCCCACTCTCCCGGCCTTCCGGAAGGGGTTGAAGACATGGTTATGCCACCTCGCTTGGGATGGGAGGGGGGATAGCCATTCATGTGGGTGGCTAGCACCGTGATAGTGCCAAGGATAAGATCCTATGCCCATCTTGAATTTTATATTTTATATTTTTGTATTTTTATACTTGTATCTGTTTTTATGTGTATTTATACATGTATTGATATTATATTGTGGTGTTTTTAATGACTGTCATTTTATTATCTGTAAGCCGCCCAGAGTCGTTGTATACAGGATGGGCGGCAGAGAAATTTGACAAATAAATATATAAATAAACAAACTATATAACATACAGACCATAACACACACTAGATTCTACAATGTAGAGCAATAATGGATCAGTCAGGAGAAATCAAAGGAATTTAATTTTTGTGGTGGTTGGTGTTAAGAATAATTTTGCACATTTTAGTAGGCATATGTCTTTTAATGTTTGCAAAAATTAAGACCTAACAGTGGATTGTTATTAAAAGTGCATTAATCAAGCTTCTGCAGTGTTCTATCAGCCTTATAGAAGGCACCAGTAATTAACAAGATGCAGATATTGTACAAAGCCCCTTTAACATATCAGAAGATTGCAGGCATGTTGAATACAGATGAATATGACCTCTTGAAACCATAAGACACCATCATACAATTGATTGACCAAGCAGCATTTAAGCCATAACCAAGGATCTAGTAAGTGAGCCTTCCTCCAGATTTCAAGGAACATTACACGAGGGAAGAAGCAAGCTCATGCAACTTGGATATTGAATAGTCATAGTAATTTCCATTGTTTTCCAAGGGAGCCACCAATTTGCTCAAAACAGCCACCCTGAACTCAGTTTTTAAAAATTATTTTTGATCTGAAAGTGGGCCAAGGCTAGTTACGTTTCTTCTCCATCAATATCTTTTAGTTATACATCTTTGCAATCAATAGCTTTTTTATGATGGATTCTGCCATGGCAATCAGAACAAATTACTCGCTGACTTTAGCTCTATAATTAGATCCATTAATTACATGGGGCTGCCCTTGAAGACCACCTCAAAGCTACAACTGGCCCAGAATGCAGCAGTGCACACAATGTTGGGTGCCCCTAGGTTTGCACATATTACACCTCTGTTACGCAAGCTGCACTGGCCCACAGTTTCCTTCTGAGTGCAATTCAAGGCGCTGGTTATCACCTTTAAAGCCCTACATGGCATGGGACCAGGTTATTTGTGGGACCGCCTCTCCCTGAAGGTGTCTGCCCCTCCCACCAGAGTAGATAGGGTGGGCACACTCCAGGTCCCTTCTCTTAAACATTGCCCTCTTGTGGGTCTTTGGAAGCGTGCATTTTCCATTGCAGCCTCTGCGCTATAGAACACCCACCCCGCTGAGGTCCAATAGCCCCCACTCTTTTAACCTTCAGGAGAGCACTTAAGAGCTGGCTCCTCCCCCAAGTTCAGGGATAGGGTGAGGAGAACATGTGGGTTGCATCAGGGGAGTGTGTCTGTGGTATCAGTTTTTTCTGGTTTTTGGTTTTATTGTTTCTTGCTTTTATTTTGCATTTTTATTATTTTATTTTATTTTATTTTATTTTATTTTATTTTATTTTATTTTATTTTATTTTATTTTATTTTATTTTATTTATTTTATTTTATTTTATTTTATTATTTTATTTTATTATTTTATTTTATTATTTTATTTTATTTATTTTATTTTATTTATAATTCAATTTATATCACCGCCCCATCTCCCTGGAAGGGGACTCTGGGCAGTTTACAGAGTCAATAATTAAAATAAATAAAAATATAATACATATACATATACATATAAATACAAATAAATTAAAGATAAAATCCAAGAGGCAATAAAATTGTTCTTAAAAGGGCTCTATGGGACCAGCCATCCCCAGGAGGAGCTGTTACCCTTCCCATCCCAGGCGAGGCGGCAGAACCAGGTCTTTAAGTTCTTCCGGAAGGCCGGGAGCGATGGGGCCTGCCTCACCTCCGGGGGTAGAATGTTCCAAAGGGCGGGCGCCACCGCAGAGAAGGCCCGCCTTCTGGACCCCGCCAAGTGAAACTCCCTTACTGACGGGGTCTGCAGCATGCCCTCTCTGCATGACCAAGTGGGATGGTTTGTCAGGGAGATAACTGGTGAAGAAGGAGGGGGCTCCCTCCAGAGGGAGAAACGCATGCGTAGTACTGAATCACTTTGCTTTCCTCCCAAGAGGCTAAAGAAGGCCCCGCCCTGATTTCTTGGACCCTTTCTCTGAGCATTACTAGTTCATTTTAGTTTAGCTGGATTCTGTCTAGTAGAGTAGGACAATAAAGCACAAGAGCTTCAACTCCAAGTCTCAGCGTGTTTTCCTTCGCTCAAAGTCAGGACATGGTTCGATGTTATGGGGATGAGACAGGTAGCCATGTAGGGCTTTAAAGGTGATAACCAACTCCTTGAATTGGACCCGGAAGCATACTGGCACCAAGTTCAGCCAGCGCAGCAGAGGTGTCACATGTGCCGATCTTGGGGCACCAATAACTGCGCGCGCAGCTGCATTTTGGACCAGTTGCAGCTTCCGGATACTCTTCAAGGGTAGCCCCATGTAGAGCGCATTGCAATAGTCTATGTGGGAGATGACCAGGGCATGAATGACTGTATGGAGGGCATCCTGATCCAGGAAAGGGCGTAACTGGCACACAACACGAAGCTGTGCAAAGGCCCTTCTGGCCACGGCTGCCACCTGCTCTTCAAGCAGGAGCCATGAGTCCAGAAGGACCCCCAGATTCCGCACTGAGTCTGAGTGGGGTAGTGCAATCCCATCCAGAACTAGAGATGTTAACTTCCTGGATCCAGAGGAGCCATCAATCCACAGCTACTCCATCTTACCAGGGTTCAGTCGAAGCCTGTTGTTCCCCAACCAGGCCCCCACAGCCCCCAGGCACTGAGAAAGGGCAGCCACCGCATCACTTACCTCACCCGGGATGGAGATATATAATTGAGTATCATCGGCATACTGATGATACCTCATCCCGTGGTGGCGGATGATCTCACCCAGTGGTTTCATGTAGATATTAAATAGGAGAGGGGAGAGAACTGAACCCTGCGGCACCCCACAGAAGAGGGGTCACAGGTCACATCTCTCCTCTCCTATCACCACCGATTGGGACCGGCCCTGGAGGAAGGAGGTGAACCAGCGCAAAACTACACCGCCCACCCCCAACTCCCTGAGCCGCCCCAACAGGATACCATGGTCGATGGTATCGAAAGCCGCTGAGAGGTCGAGAAGAGCCAGGATGGATGCGCTCCCTCCATCCCGCCCTCGCCAGAGATAAGTGTGACCAATGCAGTTTCCACCCCATATCCCAGCCTGAAACCTGACTGGAAGGAGTCCAGATAATCCATGTCATCCAGGATCCTCTGGAGTTGCAATGCCACCACTTTCTCAACCACCTTCCCCAAAAAGGGGAGGTGGGAGACAGGACAGAAGTTGTCCAATACAGTAGGGTCCAGTGATGATTTCTTGAGGAGGGGGTGCACCAGCGCCTCCTTGAAAGTAGCTGGAAACACCCCCTCTCCCAAGGATGTATTAACCATCGCCTGGACCCAACCACGTCACCTCCCAGGCTGCCTGCACTAGCCAGGAAGGGCATGGGTCTAGATGGCATGTGGTGGCCTTTACAATCTGGAGGATCCTGTCCACTTCCTCAGGTCCAACAGGATCGAACTGTTCCCAGATAACCGGGTAAGAACGTTCCCTCGGCATCTCCCCAGACTGTGCTTCACACTGAGAGTCCAACTTGGAATTAATCTAAGCGATTTTATCCTGCAGATGCCTAGAAAACTCCTCCGCACTGACTCCACCTTGCCCTAGAGAGATCGAGTAATCTTAAACAGGGCCATCGGACGGCATTCTGCGGATGCAATAAGAGTGGAGAAATATTGACGTTTCGCCGTTCTTACCACCACAAGGTAGGCCTTAACAACGGCTCTAGCTTGTGTTCAGTCAGATTATACCGTATATTGTTTTATTCTTGGTTGTAAGCTGCCCAGAGTTTGATTTAAGATGGGCGGCTATACAAATGTTTTAAATAAATAAATATGCAAATATTATGCAAACCACTATCCTTTTTTGGGGGCAATGTGCACAATATTTTCCTATTCCCCGCCCTGCAGAATGTACCTTTTACCAGAGTTTTATATTGTAAAGCTTGGCAGCCACAGGCTAATTTAGACTGAGAGGTAAAGTGAGAAGAATTTCTGCTGTGCCTTTGGTTCTCCCCAGTTCACCACCTCCTCCCTGTATTCCTTTTGTGGTTTTTCCTCAGCTTTTCCTGTTGAACTGAACCAAGTCTAAATTACATTCCTAACAGAGCTGTGTTACTCTGGTCAGCAAAGGCACTGAGGGTGCTCCTGGCAAAGGGACAATTGTCAATTGTCAGCCTTTGCCAGCAACAGCAATAAGAGAAGGCGGCTTATGGCAAAGGGACAATTGTCAGTACACTCACAAATCCATTAGTGGTTGGTAACCCTAGCCTGTCTGCACTGTGGAAGAATTGGAGTGGGACAGGGAGAGTAACAGGAGCTCTCCCAGGCCGTATCTATCGCTCTCCACGGTGTCAAAGAGTCACTTGACTCGTTTATTTCTAGCCGGCTCCCTGCCCCCTTTTCCCCCCCCCAGTTACAGGTTACAGGGCTGGGGGAGGAAAACAAGGAAGGTGGGGTGACTGCTTTCGTCAAACGTTCCCCACTTTTAGCTGAGTTCCTTGTTGGTTTCTTCTACCAGATGTTTTAATCTAGGTTTTACTTCCTAAAGCAGCTCATTAAATAGGTTAAGCACTGATTTAGTTGGATTCCTTCCTTCTTTTAAGTGCTGTTTCCAGAGGAGTGTGTGTCCTCCACTCTTTCCCCACTGACTGATCTCCTCAAGGAGGACTAGAAACACACTGTAGCTGGGTCACATTATTGCACTGGACCTCAGTGCTTTTCCACAGACCTTCTCCCTTATTAGATTGGCCCAGGGAGAAGGAGAGAGAAATCACTGCTGGTCTGTCTCTTTAAGTTACACTTGTTTTGACCACAAAGAGCCAGCTCTATTCAATGTAATTGGTCTTAAAAAGGTAAAGGTTCCCCCCACACATTTGTGCAGTCGTGTCCGACTCTAGGGGCCGGTGCTCATCTCCGTTTGTTAGCCAAAGAGCCAGCGTTGTCCGAAGACGCTTCCATGCTCATGTGGCCGGCATGACGCATGCGGAACACTGTTACCCACCCATCGAAGTGGTACCTATTCATCTACTTGCATTTGCATGCTTTCGAATTGCTAGGTTGGCAAGAGCTGGAGCTAGTGCAGGAGCTCACTCCGCACGCAGGGCTAGGGATTCAAACCTCCGAACTTGCGATCTTCCGATCGACAAGCCTGGCGTCTTACCCACTGAGCCACCACACCCCTCTAATTGGTCTTAGAGTCTTGTTTTTTACTGACTTTTTTTAAATGGTTGGGTGGGTGAACTCATGCCCTCAAGGTAGGTTTTCGTCAGCAGGTGTCAGCCTAACCAGGTGGACCAGACAGGAAACACAACCAGATGAGCTAATTCTACTTTATTGTAAGGCTGCATTAACAGAATCTTGCAAGTCTGAAAGTACAATTCTCCCACTACCTCTTTTACACCCTGAGAAATTAGGGAGGGTCTCTTCTGAGCCTCTTGCCCCGCACACTATCCAGCTGTGGACTATGCTGTCTCTTATCTGACTGTTCCCTAGGCAGCGTTTCTAGGCCCCATCTCCCAAGGTCATTCCCACACGCCATTACATCAGGTGTATGTCCACAGACACAGTAACTCTGCTATACTTCATCCATTCTCTCTTGCAAACATGCAGTGTTGGTTCTTTGATGCTAAAGAATGTTGAGGCCCAAGATAAAGGGAGAGAAAAATGTAAGAAGACAAGGTGAAATAAAAATAAGAGCAGAGATAATTTAAAAGCCTAAAATTTATTAGTTCCTTGCTATGGGAGTTGTGTCAGTAGTAAGGATTTGACTATACAAAAATTCAGGTGGAAAGACAGGAGGAAAGAGACAACCAGGTGGGAGGAGGAATGGAATGAAGTAAATGAGGAGGGAGGTGAAGAAAGAGATAAGGAGGGTCAAAAAATAAATATCTTGTCTTCTGATAATTTTGTGGTTCACACTGAGAACCTATTTCAAACTTTCCTCAAGGATGGGTGTGTACACATGCAATATTTTAATACAGCTGTGACCGTGCATCAGTTTATTCGCAACACACCCCTTTCCTAGAGAGGTAGCAGTGAAGAGAAAGTTCCCTATTCCTTCGTATTTAGTTCTTGCTTAGAAATTTCTAAAAAACATCCTGCTAAATTACAAAGCCATACTGGAAGGAGATGAGGTTGGGAGAGAGTGGCTTATGTCAGACTTGCAATAGAGTTGAAACAAAAATGATTGCTGATCAAACCCTCAGTGTGCCTATCAGAAACTGTTGTGTTACCTACCAATATTTGAAGTGCCCTGCAAGTTAGATCAGTGCAATTCTGTGATGCTAAAATAACATCTCAATATAACCATGACCTAGCCCCAGGTGTAAGGTCACACAGCTACCTAGAAACATACATGATTCAAGCTACAGACAATTCCACCTGGACGACTGAGAACCTTCATAGACATCTGTGATGCTAACCATTGTTTTTATCCCCAGACTGCAGATTTAATTGATAGAGAAGCATACAACATAATCTGGCAGTGTATTCCATTGTTAATAGCTCTAAAAGCAATAGGAAGACTGAGCTGAAAAAGTAGCTTACAATAGCCTTGCAATGCAATTCATAGTTAACCTCTCTTACATTTCATTTGGCAGCAGAAAACAATTGTTTCAAATTGCCTAGTTATGCCTCCTTCCATACCAAACCAAGCATACACTGAATTTCATTCAGAAGCCTTATATTCCCCCATCAACTTTAGTGCTGAGTATTTGTATTTTTCAATAGTAAAAAGTTATTGTGGGTCTTCCGGGCTGTGTGGCCGTGTTCTGGAAGTTTCTTAATATCTTCCAGAACACGGCCACACAGCCCGGAAGACCCACAACAGCCATCGAACTCTGGCCGTGAAAGCCTTCGACTATACACAGTAAAAAGTTACTTCTTTGTAAATGCACATATGGATAGACCAACATTCAAGAAGAGACTCTTGTTTTTGATATTAGCTTTTGTTTTGCCAGTCCTGTAAGCAACATCTGTGGGTAAAATAGGCAGACCAGAAACACATTGTCAGATTAAGTTGCAAGATGCTCTTATCCTAGATAAATAGTGACCTGATTCTCAGAGCACTAATCCTTGTCAGCAAAGCAGCGTGCTGGCTGGGGAATTCTGGGAGTTGAAGTCCACACATTTTAAAGTTCCCAAGGTTGAGGAACACTGTTTTGCGGGGGGGGGGGGGACTTAAACAGGATCCCTGGTTAAACAACTCAGTGGAGATTCAGGATACTCAAGGGACACAGAACATAGACAGATACTTGGGAGGAAACTGCAGAGTCTCAGTGTGAACCACAAAATTATCAGAAGACGAGGAACAGAATGGAGATATTAAGAAAGAAGATGATTAGCTGGAATGCTTAACTGAAACACTTCAAAATGCAGTATTTTATTTAAGTTTTACTCATGAACTTTGGAATCACCTGAAGCTTATTCTAAAAACAGATTAGAAATCCCAGCCTTTCCTCCTTAAAGTTTCTCAGTCTCACATCCAACATTTGCGATCTATGACATGTTTGTCAGCTTCCATAGTCACAGCTCTCAGCTGAACACCGTACTTTCCAGATGATGGATGGCAGTTTAATTTCTCATGTTGATCCAGCAACGCTTTAATACATTTATTCCCTGAGTAGCCCCAGGATAGATAATTCTGCATCCATTTCTGTTTGGAAACAAATGTAAATAAATCAGCTGTTTCTCTGCAATCTAATGTTCATCTTTGCTTGTCACTTTCCAAACTGGCCGTCTGTCATGGATGGAAATGTATTTAGTAGGAAAACCCTTGGCTGTGAAGTCACCAAATTTCAGCATTGCCATCACACATGAGATTAGGCCAGAGAAACAGAAAGAGTTCAGCTCCTGGTTGAGTTGTTGCCTCCTCATCTACACTATTGATAGTAGTTTGGTGCTTTTTAATAACTGGACAACAAAGGTTCAACAGAGGTAGCTGACCCCTCCCCATTCTATTATCGCTGCACCAAGGAAAAAAGCATATGTGGACTTACTGCATGTCATGAAATCATTCAAGGATCCCTAATTTCTAGTAAAGAAGGCATAATTTCTGTAGAAAAGACAACTATCACTAGTTTTCTCACAGCAAATTAAAATGAAATGCATCTTATATTTCTGTGCGTGTGTGTGTTTTAGTACAAAGCAGTTAAATTACTTGGCTCTCAGCCATTCATATATGGGAGTCTTATTATTTTTGCTTTTTTGTTTGAATAATTTTTAAAAGTACTTGATTAGGATCAGTTTTTTTAAAAAAACACTTCTGATTTTTGGGTTTCCCTCTGTGAGTTGCTAGGGATTCCTCTAGCAGACTCTGAATATCAGATGGAATAAATTTTATTTTTCCGGAGATGTGCAATAGATAGATTTTCCACTTTCAAGTTCTCTCCAAGAGCCAAACTATACTTTATTTACAGGTTTTGGGGCATTCCTATTTTTTTAGGCAAAGAAGCTTTGGGTGGTTAAGAATGAAGGATGGACGTTACAGAGCTTATTTAATCTTTTCTTTCAACATGTTGTTCCCTCTTCTGTGGTTTTCCTGAAAGGAGAAAGATGGAGAGTCTTTGTGTCTTTGCCACTCAAGAGGAAAAGAAGAAACAGCATGGGCTGAAAGGTGTTGAGAGGAACAGCACTGGGGAGGGTCAACATAACAAAAACCCATTTGCTGCCTAAGATGAACTACCAGCTGTTTCACCTATGGAAGTCAACAGCACTGAATCTGAGTTCAGGGCCACATCTTCCACCACCCCTGAGGTCAGTGTAGGCCTACCCATGCTCTGGGAATTTGATTAGGATCAGCGGAACTATATGCAACCCAGTAGTTTGCAGCAAAGTTAGTGCAAGGCAAGAAAGGCTAGAGGTGTTAAACTAAATAACTAGATTCCAGGATGGCAGATAAATGGAGGTACAGATTTTGGGAAGAGAAAATGAACACATCCCATATCTGTTGACTCCAGGTTATAGTTTAACTAGCCCCAGCCCTAAAGATCAGGAAACCATAAGGGAACAGAATGGAGGAAAGTAAGCTAATTTGAGAGGGGGTAGAAGAAGAGTATCTTAGAAACATACACATATAGGGTGAGAGGGAGAGGAGAGAAACAACTTGAAGTCCTGGCCCATGAAAGCACTAACAAGCAGTCAGCTGGAGGAGCCATTGGCAGAGACAATTAGAGCAAACACATTTTAGAAAAGTGAAGGAATAGAGTATGTTTTGTTGTTGTTGTTACAGCACTGTTCATTCAATAGTGCAGTATAGTTTAAAGACCATATTTTACCAATGTGTATATTGTTCATGTATCCGCATACACTTTCTAATAACACAAGTGCAATCTGTAAAAAGTTATCTATGTGTATGCGTGTGATACTCTTTTTGTTGTTGTTCAGTCATTTAGCCGTGTCCGACTCTTCGTGACCTCATGGACCATAGCACGCCAGGCCTTCCTGTCCTCCACTGTCTCTCGGAGTTTACTCAAATTCATGTTCATTACATCGGTGATGGTATCTAACCATCTCATCCTCTGCCGTCCCCTTCTCCTTTTGCCTTCAGTCTTTCCCAGCATCAGGGTCTTTTCCAGTGAGTCCTCTCTTCTCATTAGGTGGCCAAAGTATTTGAGCTTCAGCTTCAGCATCTGTCCTTCCAATGAGCAGTCAGGGTTGATTTCCTTTAGGATTGACTGGTTTGACCTCCTTGCAGTCCAAGGGACTCTCAAGAGTCTTCTCCAGCACCACAGTTTGAAAGCATCCATTCTTCGGCGCTCAGCCTTCCTTATGGTCCAACTCTCACAGCCATACATTAGCCATACATTACTACTGGAAAAACCATAGCTTTAACTATACGGACCTTTGTCGAAGATACTCTTCTACTTACTGAATAACCCAAGAGGGGAGGAAGTCATCCCTTAGGACTCCCACTGGTGTTAGAAGGTGGGGTGAGAATTCATTCTATTGGAGCTGAAGAGATTGTACTTGGAAAATCTCTGGGACAAAGCAGCTTTCAGACTCAGGACTGGCTCCAGTGTTATAGGTGTGGCTAAACACAAGAACACATTTGGTGTGGCATGTTTAAAGCTCACTTCCAGAACTTTGAACGAAATGTGTAGAGGTCTCTAAATCAGCCTCATTCATGGAGACATGCACGGCATATTACCCTATTCTTTATTTCTATTCAAAGTTGCAGACAAACACCTGTTGAGGACTGTAATTCTTTCCTTTAACAGAGTGAAAGGAACTTTCCGCCACATCAATGACATGTACTTCAATGTGCTTGACATTAGAGACAGCTCTACTAGGGCTGCCAGATCTGAGCTGCAGAAACTCAGATCACCAGTAGATGGCAGTAAAGAAATACAGTAGAGAAAGGCCATCTACTGGTCATCTGGATTTTTGCAGCCCAGATCTGGCTGTGAAAAGAGAAAACCTGTTGAGATTCCACCTTTATTTTAACATAAAGTATTTTCTCCTCAAACTGATAACTTTGATTTAGAGACTATCAAAACATGGCAGCACTTTCAGATGACCATGTTTTCAACCATCTCATAATAAATCAAGTTAGTTTTACATTTAAAAGAATTCATTTATATATTCAATATGTAAGAAAAAGCCTACAGCACAGCTGGTTCCCCTCTGCTGTCTTTTATTGTGCTAGAGCAAAGATGTACATTTGCTGACAATGAATGTACTCGTCATCCATAGGGCAGTTAGGAAATCCAGTTGCTCCCCTATGTGAAATCAGGCCATAGTCACAAATACATTATTTGATCTTCTTTTATGCACTTGGATTTCTTCAAACAGAGATGTAACTTTACATTTCCTGTCTTATGTTTCCATAGAACACACACTTTTTAAAGATAACCTTGGCGGTGGAAGGCATCAATGAGTTTTAGGAAAAGAGCAAATCTCAGCGCCATGTATTGACACCTCTCCTTCCAAAGAAGGCCAGTTCTCCCTGAAGTTGTATGGATCACATCTGCTGTATAGATAGCAGCTGATGCACTCCAGCCATCTACACATTGCCCTCAGAACCTTCAACCTCTGTTTATGCCACCTGATGTCCTAGTATCTGCCTATGTAGTTTTCTTTACTGAACTCTTGAGTTCTTAAATACTATTTTCGTTCCTGACCCAGAGACCAATTTTATACCTTTTTCAAACTTCAACTGTGTGTACACAGTAATTGCTTTAATGCAACCAATGTCTTCATATCTTTGCACCTAGTCTTCTCCCTACCCTGTTGCCCCCAATTAGATATTTTCAGCTGACACACAGAAAAAGGAAAAGAGAGAGGGGGAAAATCCTGCTTTTTGTATGTTTTGTAATGTAAATGGTGCTGCAAAAAAGAGGGAAGGAAAGGGATCTTCAAAGCTAAGAACAAAAGGGACACTCTAGGTGCCCTTCAACTGGCTTTGAAGTTCAGAAAGGACCTGCTAGCAAAAGGGGCCGAGAGAGAAATACTGCTGAGATAAGAAGATGTAAGGGAATGTTTCTGAATGCGTGTGTGACAAGATTCTCACCTACAGTAAGGGCTCGGCAATGAGATGCTCTGTACCACCGGGCACACAAGATAGATGGAACTGTTTACAGAGATTTGTGGCAGGATGTACAGTGCTTGTCAACTCACAATCCACTCTGGAGCTGGAAAAGGTACTTGTTGCTTCTGGGCATTTTTATTTAAGACGAGTGCTTCACTGATCCAATTGTGAATAATCAATGTTGTTTTTCAAAAAATGACAAAAGTGGCCACAGGATATTAATCAGCACTGTAAGAATGACATAAATGCAGGATGCCGTGTAGAAATCCAGTCGGCCCCACTGATTAAGAGGAGAGGTTGAGAGTACCCAGGAAAGGAAAGGATGGAAATAGGACCAAACGCAAACCATTTACGGATGGAGGGGTCTGATTTCAGCCCTTCAAAAAAAGTGGGGGGGATTCAACTCAGACCACTCAAGCATGCCTTGTTTTGGCTGGGATTTGAAGCTACAGCTAACTTGGAAAATCTGAAGCTTAACATATCTCCATATAGGCTTACGTGGGATAATGAACATTTAGCTTTTTATATTTTGCCAGTAGGGATGAATGAAGTCTGCAAGCATAATAGCCTTTTCTAAGTGAAGGAAGCCTCCCAAATTTCAGGCAAATATTATAGATGCAGAGGTTTTTGTACTCTCTATCTCTATAGATGGAGGTTTTGCTTTAAGAAAAAGGAGTGAAGTTCCCTTGAGGATCTGCCAGGTAAAATAAAAAAGCAGACTGGAATGAATGTAAAAAAAATCCTGAACAATTGGAGGAGCAAATTGTTTGAGAAAAGTGATTGCATCTCGCTTATCTTTAAATTCATCTGCAAACTTATATTTAGAATTATTATTTTTTTAAAAAATTAAACTTCTCTGTCCATTAAGTATTTGAAATAAGGGCGTCTATCATATGATTGTGTCACATACAGTAGCAGTATATCTATAGGCTTTTCATTTAGACTCAGTAGTTTCTGTGGTCCTGTCCAACTCATCAGTTCTAGAGGGGTGTTGCAGGAAATTCACAATTACATCAGCAGAGGATTATACCAGATGACCTTGAAGGGGATTCCCACGTTTACATATGGGGCAATACAATCCTCTATATATCTCTCTTCAGAGCCAAATTACTTGGAGCTTAATGTGACTTAATCCCATTATAAGACTGCATTCTTAAATTATAATATATTATGAATTTTGTATGAAAAAAGCAATATTTTTAAAGTAATGATACCTGTAGTCAATGTTCAAATGGGAAACCTTTTTCTGGATATTGTGTTATTCCCCTTTCCCATGCTAAACCACAGATCCTTGAAATAATACACCACCTCCTTGTACCTCTTTGCTATTTGCTCTAATAATGTGTGGGTAAATGGAAGGGTTCCACTAATGATAAAAACAAGGCTGGGCCATATGGAAAAAATGCAAGGGATCCTAGAGATTTGGGGGCAGGGACATTTCCACGTCCTCCAAGAGTTGTAGGATTATACTGGGATTACTGAGAATTTTAAGGAGGGGAATGCAAAGGGAGTCATCCTTTTCAGTTGATAATATTGCCACCCACCCCCCTTCCCAGACATCTCTTGAAGCTAGCTTAGAGGAATGCCCAGAAATTTTTTCCCACGTGGACTAACATTGCCTGCCTAAGTGAACATGAGTGTTGGCAAATGATTTATTATGGAAGGATTAGAAGCACAATTTAGGAATCAAGATAAAAGTTGTTTGAAGGATAGAGGAAAAAAAGCACTTGGGCCTGTGTTGATGGACACAACATACCAGCATTTCAGAAGGGGTGGGTGGGGGTGGAGATCCAAGAAAAGGGTGGAGAATGTCATGTGGATGGGAGCAAGTGCTGAATTTCCCAACTGGGAGAATTCAGGGTTGCTTTGTGAAATAAATTTAAAAAGAAAATCCTAAAAGACAAAAGTGAAAAGGAATTGTTTAATAGTTGGTTTATTAGGACATGGAAAAATAGGGGACAATTTCTCCCAATAATATAATGTGCTATTATTCATATAAAGTGTGTTCTGTGTGCCTAGGGTTATAATTTGAGAGATCAGTCTGAAAGGCCATCCAAGGATCCTTTCAAAATTTGCAATTTGTACTTAGTTTTCTTTCTGCTTTTGAGCTGGGCTATGACTCTGATAAAGTGCCTTGCCTTGCCTTGCCTTGTAATGTGAGATAGCAAAACAGATCTATTGTTTATCTATTAGATTTCAGGAGTTCAAGGCAATGTACACAATACTGCTTCCTTCAAATCCCCCCCCCCAAATAACCCCACAAGGTAGGTTGGGCTAAGAGGCAGTGATCTGCTCAAAGTCGTCATGAACCGAGGTTCTGTGGCTGAATGGAACTGTTTGGATTTGAATCAAGTGTCTCTGTTGGTCCTCATCCATCTGCTGCACCAGCTGAGACCTGTTCTCATAGGTCTAAGTATATCTACTCTGAGACACTGACTCTTAAGACAAGAGAAAGGGTTGACAGCCATATTAGCCCAGTCTTATCCAGATATATCTCAAGAATGATCAGAGTAGTAGATGTCCTATATCAAGGGTCCTTAACTATTTTGGGCCAGTGAGTGGATTTGGAATTTCAAATTACATATGTCTTAAGCCTCTCAGTAAATGACTGCCTTGGCGGCAGCTGCCAACCTCAAAATGCCCACACATCAGAAGGCATATTGGTGTTCTTGCTTCTTGCCATCTTTATATTCCCCACTACCACAATGATTTGTTTTGTTTTTTGTTTTGGATGCCTTCGAGTCAGTGTTGACTCCTGGCAACTTCCTGGACTAGTCCCTGCAGTTTTCTTGGCAAGATTTTGGAAGTGGTTTACCATTGCCTGCTTCCTAGGGCTGAGAGGGTATGACTGGCCCAAGGTCACCCAGCTGGCTTTGTGCCTAAGGTGAGACTAGAACTAATGGTCTCCCAGTTTCTAGCCTGGTGCCTTAACCACTAGACCAAACTGGCTCTTTTATCTTTTTGGGGTGGTTAGTGTGTAAACTTCCCAAAAACTGAGTTGCAGTTACTCTCTGGTTTTATTTTCTAAAAAATGTTTCTGAATTCTGTGTGAGACCCAGATAGTCTTAGAAATCAAGGTGATATTTGAGGCTGCCACTGAATAACATGCCAGTTCCTCCTTTATTTGTTTTTAAGTAAAAGAATATAAAACAAAACTAAAATTTGGCATGGAGCCTGGTACATGTCAAGGGAGACCCCTATCTTGTTTTGATATTAGGCCAAAAGAGAGGGAACTTGTTCATTTTAAATCAATCTGGATTGGAATTGATGAATAAGGAACAAACTGACTTTGCTTTCTGCAGAATTCTGTCAGTTCTCTTGAAGTGGAATGAGGAACAGGAATTTTGGGAGTGTGAATGTTATGAATTCTTTACCTCTGCCTAAATGTGTGTGTAAATAAATCTTATGCACCACAGATATGCCATCAGTCTCCAGTAAACTGCTTCTATAGAAATTAATCTCTGCATAAACATTGTTACTTCTGAAATTTCTCTTCACTTGGATGTGGGGCATGTACACATATAATATGTACCATAGTATTAATTTTAGCTCTTTTTCTATCTTACCTGCAAGATCTTGCTGACCTTTTTAAATTGCGTTTTATCTTTTTGTTTTGTTGTTTTGTTTTGTTCTGTTCTGTTCTTATGTTTATCATTGTATTTTCAGAATTTTGGTTGAAGGACAAAATAAATAAATGCATACCCAATACTTTTATTTATTTATTTATTGTAAAAATAGCACTGCTAAAACATGTTGGATGTTATCACGCCCAGATAGGTTGACATATCGATGGATGAATGAAGGGGCAGACAGGACAAGATTAGACAGAATAGAAATGGGGACTAATCATATAGGGTGATGTTATGAGTTATACAAAGCAGAATGCTTCTTTATATTTATGGCTTAAAAATTAAATTTGTGAGATAGAAACAAAAAGAGACTCATTCAAATTCTTGTCAAATGAGAGAAGTATGCTGGAGGATCCACGAGTAAAGGAATGTATTGTGGCTAAAATTCTAAGACTGAAATAGGTCTTGGGAGAACAACCCAGTGTATTATCGGGTCAAGACTCACAAAAAGTGCTTGCTCTAACCATGGCAAGTTGCAGTGCCCAGATATGTTATCCTTAGAAAGAGGGAACATTATCTAAAGAGCATTAGAACTAAGGAACAGTTAACGTTTTAGTGACTGTACATAATAATACATGTGAGAAAATCTTAGAGCTGGCTTCTTCACTACAAAACACTATCGGAAGGAGGTGCTTTGAACAAGAGAAGCTGCTCTGGAGTGGAACTTAAGCAACTCTCAACCTGCCATCTCCTCTTCAAGAATTCCATCTTCCAAAGATAATTTTGCCCCTTGCAAAAACTGATCTGGAGTGCTACATCTGTGTGTTTGGAGGGAAGAAAACTCACTGGAAAAGCATTGGAGTGATGGCTGGGGATGATGAAAGTCATAGTCCAATATATCTTAAGGGCATCAGGATGGGAAAGGCTGTTGTAACACTTAACAGAAGCCCTATGATAATTTCTTCTCTCATTCCAGAGCAGAGAATGATAGCCATCTCAATAATTGTCAGATAAGTCATTTATAATCATTTTATGGATAATAATGGCCAGAATGCTTTTGAGCCTGGGGTACACTGGCAGACAGGTGGAATGTGTCACTAACCCAGACAGAGACTCCAGGGCTCCACCACCCTCCAGTCACAGCCTGAGACAACTGCCATCCAAAGAAGTAAAATTATTGTCCTGGAAAGGGAAAGTAGAAAATAATTTCCATGCAGAAGGTTTTGCACTGTCAGACTCAGTTTGGTCCCAATCATTTTGTCAGGGGGATTGCTGCTTGACAATTGAGCTTTTGATGTTCTCATGTGAAAGAGCTTTCCCAAAGAATCCCTTGTAGATGATGCATCCTTTCATCCACAACTTTCATTGGATTTGTACGGAAAATGTCAGTTGAGCTGTTGCATATTTGATCATCTGACTCAAATGGCATCTAGAGCCAGTTTGGTCTAGTGGTTAAGGCAACGGGCTAGAAACCAGGAGACTGAGAGTTCTAGTCCCGCCTTAGGCATGAAAGCCGGCTGGGTGACCTTGGGCCAGTCCCTCTCTCTCAGCCCTGGGAAGGAGCCAATAGGAAACCAGGAGACTGAGAGTTCTAGTCCCGTCTTAGGCATGAAAGCCGGCTGGGTGACCTTGGGCCAGTCCCTCTCTCTCAGCCCTGGGAAGGAGCCAATAGGAAACCAGGAGACTGAGAGTTCTAGTCCCGTCTTAGGCATGAAAGCCGGCTGGGTGACCTTGGGCCAGTCACTCTCTCTCAGCCCTAGGAAGGAGCCAACTCACCTCATAGGGTTGCTGTTGTGGGGAAAATGGGAGGAGGAAGGAGTATTAGATATGTTCCCTGCCTTGAGTTATTTGTAAAAATAATGAAGGCGGGATAAAAAATAAAAGAAATAAATTTTGTAATGCAATCAATGTCATTATTTGGGGGTGAGGTTGAATGCATTCAAAGCATTATGGTGATTTTTTTGTTTCAAATATTCAATTTTTTCAGAGATTTCCATGACCACCAGGATCCAGGCCTCATAGCCAGAGATGTACTGTCACTGAGTTGCTGCTTCTTTTTTGAATCAACACAGACTGTGGAGCTGAATGGAATCAGCACTACGTTACTGCTAAGTCTGAAGAATAAAATGAGTAAAAAAACCCTTTTAATAGTTATTATTCCATTCTAGGAATAAATAGTTAGAGCAACAAATGCCAGTTACAAGTCCCAGGAAGGAGACTTGACATGACAACCAATTCATATTCAGCTGTACGGGCCCAGGGTCGAGAGCCCAGGTCAGCCAGATCTTTAGCCCCCTCTCCCACCACTGAGCACGTACAGCATCTACTCTCACAAGTGACCTGAAACTTCAGAGGAGAAAGCACCGAGTCAATACTAAATGGATGCTTCTTTTCCTAGAGAATGTTAAGATTTCATTTTTCCATTTGGGCTGGGAGGAAAGCATGCCCCCAAAGTCCTGTAATTTTCCGCTGGCTATAAATTTAGTCTCCAGTCAGAGCAGCTGCAGAACAGGTTACGGGATGGCGGTGGGTGCAGAAACTCTGTTGATGAAGGCAAGAAAAACAGGCCTGCAAATGCTGTGCCTAATTCTGCTGTTTCTCTCTCTCCACCCCCACGCATGCGGTTGTCCCCTGGATCTGCTCTGGCTTCAGGAGAACCCCTCTGCTAAAGACCATTTTCTTGCACTGCAAGCTTGGAGAAAGGAAACAGGTGGAGGAGCCTGGGCCAAGCTCTGATTGATGACCCCAGTCTGGGGACCCAGAGAGAACACGTGCAGTTCCAGGTTTTCACCTCCCTAATAATCATTGTCAGTTTTATATGCATGTATGTTCAGAACCCTTTTTATAGTCACAGTCTGGGACTCAAACTGTAATAAAGTTTTTTTGCTTCACAGTTCCCTTGGTGGAAAACAGAGCTAGATTTGGCTCCTAGCTGCTTTTGCTGCCACTAAGAAACAGCTAATAAAACTCAGTTGAAGGCCCCAGTTACTAGAAGCTGGTGATGAATGTTACTCTCTTGTTCCACCAGAGGCCTGCCCTGCTCCTATATATGGGGGATATGAAATCTCTTGCAGTTTTGAAATCCTTGTTTCAGATCAAGGACCTTGTTCTCACATTATCATTTGAGATATACTGTGCAATATTCCTTTCTGAGGATTTGTGCATAGGGGTGTATACCCCCCCTCAGTACATATTTACCTCACATTTTCATACCTATCTTTATTCCTATAGCGACCGCCTCATACAGCAACCGTTCACAGTTACAACAGTAATGAAAAAGTAACTTTGTGAGCAATCTTCCCATTTACGACTTTCACAGGTCTGTAAAGCAAAGGAAAGCTGAGAGAGGTAAGTATTTCTAGGAAGACCTGCCCACAGGAAGGAAGACAAATGGCCATGGTTTTCCTGGAATGAAAAGGTGGGAGGGCACAGCAGTAGGGGAGATGTCTAATGGGAGGATATGGCAGGAGGGGAATTGTTCAGTGGGAGGACATGGATTTGCAAGATATTCAATCCTTCAGTCTGCAATTTGGACTGAATATCTTGCAAACTATTGCCAAAGTATCTCAGTCTAAACAGGATTTTCTTAAACTGGCTTAGAGTCAAGCCAGCATGAGCACAGAGCAGAAGCAACTTAAGGGTGCAGTGCAGATATAAGTTGACATTTTAACTGTGGTGGCTAGTTTCCCACATGCTAAGCCATAATCTATGTTTTACAAACAGACCTGGCTAGGTACTTACAGTAATGCTGTCCAGAAGTGTTGGACTATAATTCCCTGCATTTCCAACTGGAATTCTGGGAGCTTCAGTTTGATACATTTGAAGATACTAGCCTGTGAAGAGTAGTGAAGAGTAGTGAAAAACTTAGACAACAAGTTTCACAAACAGTTGATGCATTGTTAAAATTCACTATGCTTCGTTACAGTTGTGGGAGTCACATATCCTGCTAACTATGACTTTTAGCCACAACTTGATACTACAATATCTGAAGAAAGGTCTCTTCCCCTTGGGGGAGATGGGCGGTGGCGAAATTTGATGATAGATAGATAGATAGATAGATAGATAGATAGATAGATAGATAGATAGATAGATAGATAGATAGATAGATCTATATCCTATTATCATTGGTCTGCTCCAGGTGGTCCCCCAGAGTGGCAACTACCTACCTGAAAGCAGGTCTCTTTGGTACTAGCCCCCTAAGTTTAGTATACCCTCTACACGGATGTCCGAAGAAGGGAGGCAGAGGGGCAAGGAATGAAATGTGTGTTGCGATGCTGCAATGCAAGCCCCATCCCCCCTATGTACTAAGCCACCATGCAAGTATGAAAGGACATTGCTAGCCTTGTGGTATTGCAATGCCTATTTTGTCATTCTGGCATTATCATGGCTAGTTGCAGATGCTTATGTTTACCCAGCAAAGTGTGCCTGGCACTCACTTCATTTTTTTCAGATTTTCCCAGCCTTTTCAATAATGTCTTAATGCAGCCATGATATTTGAGAGAGCCAGTTTGGTGTAATGATGAAGGTGCTGGCCTAGAAACCAGGAGATGGTGAGTTTGCAAAACTTTAATCTGTCTAATCATTTCTTGTTCCCTCAGCTATTCTAGCAGCAATAACTTTCCCTCCCCCAGTTATTATTAAATCCATTTTACAAATGCCTGCAGGTTCGATGTGACTCATTCAAAATGATTTGCAAAAAAGTGCCAAGGTCACACAGTGAGCCTCAGAGCCAAGAATAGAGCGCGAATCGCCTGACTTGTCACCACATGTACTGTACGTGTGTTTCTGCAGTCCAGATTGGCCTGTGTGCATCCCCCTTTCTCTGTCAAAAGGGTGCTGGGAAACCGTAATGGATGGGCTTAGACAAGGTCAAGGGTTCAGGACTCCGTGGCCCTCAATCAACGGTAACCTTCTAAGTGACAGCTTTACAAGACAAGGTCCTTTCCCGCAGCTAATCCTGAGGCATGTGAAGGATAATGTTTGATTGGTTGTCAAAATCCAGCTTCCAACAACATTCAGGAGTTTGTGTCAGCTGTTCATATTTAGGGCTACGGAAAATCTCATCAGGCTGTTAATGAAAATTCCGGTGAGTGGTGTAAATTCGGAGAAGCAACATGCCATATTAACGTTCTTTTACTGGATGTCAGGGTGAAACAACAGAGCTCTACCCTCTGAACAGTGTTATCTGCTGTCACTCATAAACCAACCGGCAAGTTTGGTCTTCCAGCTCCCACGTTCTCCGGCCTTTTCGGCTCTGGCTAAGGAAGAAGAGCCTGAGTCATAGTCACTCTATTACACCTATTTATCCTGACCCACATAACTCTTATAAGGGTGCATATGGAAAACAATATTTACTTCATGAGGAGTTTTTAAATATTTTATGTTTACTACTATAACAAACAAAAATAATACATCCATGATTATATAGTTTATAAAACCTATATATATTACTTCGATGAAAATAAACTTAACATAAGGGAAGGGGGGAAGAAACTAGGAAAAAGAGAAAAAATATCCCTATAATATCAGAAGAAGATTAATTCAATCCATTTATTTGGCTAATAAAATAAAATAAATAAAAAAATAACCAAAACAAAAACACAATACAATAAAACAACAATTTAAAACAATAAACTATGTTGAGGCCTTGATAAAAACTCACATCCATTTACCAACCACCCCATGCCAGCTCTATTGTAACCTCAGTGCCTGGGGGAAAATCCAGGACTTCACCACCTTCTTGAAGGCCAACAGGGCTGGGGCCATCTGTATCTCCGGGGGGGGGGGGAAGCTGTTCCATAAGGCAAGCTCCATGACAGAGAAGGCATGTTTCCAAGGACTCATCAAGTGACACTCCTTCACCAAGGGGACCAGGAGAATGCCCGCCTTGCCAGATCTAGTAGGATAGGTAAAAACCATCAGGATAGGCAATTCCACAAGTAACCTGACCCCATGCCATGTAGGGCTTTAAAGGTGACAACCAGCACCATAAATTGTACCCAGAAGCCTACTGGGAGCCAGTGCAGCTCATGTAGCAGAGATGTTACACAGGCGTACCAAGATGCACCCACTACTGCCCATGCCACTGCATTCTGGACCTGCTGTAGCTCTTCAAGGGCAGCTCCATGTAGAATACACTGCAGTACAGTAGCTAATTGGAAGGTGACTAAGGCATGAGTGACCATGAGCAGTGGTCTTTGAGTAGAAGCTGAGAGTCCAGGAGTACCCCCATATTGCATACCAGCTCTGATTGGGGGAATGTAACTCCAGCCAGAGTTACAGATGACAAATCACCAGATACGGGGAACCCTAAAACCCACAGTCATTTGGTCTTGTCAGGGTTGTCAGATTTATTGTTAAATTTGGACCATTTGTAAACATATTGGTCCATCTTCTCATTTTTAGAATACTATATAAAGATATTTCAAAACCTGATAGCAAATACAGGTCATGATCCACTCCTTAACATCAAGAGAATGCATTTCTTTCCATCTACATAAAATTATGCTCTTTGCCAAGCCTCAATAATGCCAAAGCTCTTCAGAAAATGTCAGATTCCATATTTAAGCAGTATAAACACATTTACATCTTTAACTACTAATTTTCCCCAGGACTGTGTTAATATATGCTGTAACTTGAAACTGAAATGGAACTGTGGCTGGACAAGACCAAATCATGTGAGTCAAGGACCCCTTAAATTACTTGCAACACCAACACCAACACCAACACACATACAAATCTATTTTAAAACATTCTTTGAGGAATCCAGTTAACATGAAGCAATATTTTCTGATCAATAACTTCATTCTTAAGAAATCATAAGAAACATATTTTACATTCCTTAAAACTTGGAGCCATTCATTTGCCAAAAGTGGATATTCCAGGTCCTCATTCCACATTTCATATATACTGGCTCAGCGGGTAAGACGCCAGGCTTGTCGATCTTCGCAAGTTCGGAGGTTCGAATCCCTAGCCCTGCGTGCGGAGTGAGCTCCCGCACTTGCCCCAGCTCTTGCCAACCTAGCAATTTGAAAGCATGCAAATGCAAGTAGACTAATAGGTACCACTTCAGTGGGTAGGTAACAGCGTTCCGCATGCATCATGCCAGCCACATGACTGTGGAAGCGTCTTCGGACAACGCTGGCTCTTCGGCTAACAAACGGAGATGAGCACCGGCCCCTAGAGTCGGACACGACTGCACAAATGTGCGGGGGGAACCTTTACCTTTAATAACCATCCTACTTTTTAATTCCACATAAAAGCAAATCTTTGCTTTTGCTTCAGATACAGCATCTCTTAAGGATCCTAGAATTCCAGGGGCCTCTGAAGCTGCTAAAGTATCTGGACCATATTATTTTGTCAATATGTGTTTCAGTTCTGTATACTGCCAAGCAGATGCATCTGTAGCAGCTTCATAACTGTTGCCAGATTTATCTCATCCCATTTTCCTGTGCTGTTTACAACATCTTAATATAGAAATCAAGGGCCGTGGTGGCTCAGCGGGTAAGACGCCAGGCTTGTCAATCGGAAGATCGCAAGTTCGGAAGTTCGAATCCCTAGCCCTGCGTGCGGAGTAAGCTCCCGCACTAGCTCCAGCTCTTGCCAACCTAGCAATTCGAAAGCATGCAAATGCAAGTAGATTAATAGGTACCACTTCGGTGGGAAGGTAACAGCGTTCCGCGCGCGTCATGCGGCCACATGACAGTGGAAGCGTCTTCAGACAACGCTGGCTCTTTGGCTAAGAAACGGAGATGAGCACCGGCCCCTAGAGTCGGACAGGGAACCTTTATCTTTTTTTAATATAGAAATAAAGGTCGGACTACGGAATCAATTACCTGTAGAAGTGGTGATAGGTTTCCCTTCCAAGCAGAGCTGGACTACCATCTGTCAGGGATGGTCTGATTCGGACTCCTGCACTGAATAGGTCTAAAGGGCTCTTTCCAATTCTGTGACAACGCTTCTCCCTCTGCCCTGAAATGCCCCATATCTCCAAAACAATCCAAGAAATGGGTGGCTGTTGGATTTTTTGGTCAATTGGCAACTCTAGACAGAGCCATACCCTCAAAGGCTGGATTGACACTTTGCACTAAATCATAGTTTGCTTAACCATGTTATTGAATAAGCCATGATTGGTTGCAGTTTGCATAACACTAAGCCATAAACCTGGTTTTAACCCCAACAGCTTCACACAACGCTCAGGGCCAAAAGCAAGCCACATTGTCACTGACTGTGAATACGGTCAGAATTATTCCTGAGGATTTGCATGCATTCTTTGAGGAATCCAATCTAACCTACCAGTCAGCTAAAGTTGTACCTTGGAACCAGCATTTCAAAAGAGCTTCAGTGGTTTGGGCTATTTTTTCTGAAGTTTGGATACAGGCAGACTCCAGGATTTTGGGGAGCAGCTTCCCAACTGATATAAGCCATTTCACGAAGGGCATCCAGGGGGGAGGTCAAAAAAGTCAAGATGGCAGCCACAACCAGGCAATTGAATCACTACAACACACATAAAAAGGGGTGGGACTTTGGTTGCATGGTCAGACCTGCCATCTTGACTTTTTTACCCTCTCCCTGCAGATGCCCTCACATCTCACCAAGCCGTTTTTCCTCCTAAGGTGGAAGTTGGAATTTACAAATCAACAGCTGTCTTTGTACAACACACCGATCTGTGGTGAAATGAAGCATGCTTTAGGCAGCCCCATTTTAGACTAATTTGTTCTGCAAAACCACCCAGTTTGCCAATTAATTAAAGCAACCTCTAAAGGAGATACTTCTCTTGGGGTTTTTTTGCTTGTAGTTTCAGAATCACAGGATCACAGTTAGGGATATAATTTCTGTTTCTCCAATGCAGGAGGTGGTGTGCAACTTTTTTTTATTGTATTGTTTAAAAAATGTTTGCAAATGGTCTCCCACTTTCAGAACAGTAATTCAAAAAGTTTCCTTTCTGTATGCTTTTTTTAAAAAAAAACTTAAACAAAAATACTCATTAAATGGGACAAATGCTGTACAATGCCCAGGCCTAATTATCCACAAGAGAATTCATTGGATGCCCTACATAGCCTTAAATAACTGTACATGAATCTAATATGTATGTTTTTACTTAATTGTGTCTTGATTAACTCCTTCCTAACTAGTATCTATTTTAGCCAGTTTGTGCTAGCTAGATCTCTGAGAGGTGATTCAGTGCTGCTCACTGAACCAGCAAGAGCTGATAATTACTTTTTTTTTTCTAAACAAGCAATGGTCTGGGGAAACTTACCTGTTTCCTCATAACATGTGACTTGTAGAATGGCTCTTCATTGCTTTGTCTTTTGGTAAGACACCCATTGTACCTGTTAATAGGATATTTACTTCCAGCAAATGATTTACATTCTATCTTTCTAATGCTTTCCCCCCACTCTAAGCAAATTCTAACAACTAAAAGCAGTTATAAAATACCTTCGTATTCCATAAAAGTAGCCACAGGGTTTTTTAAAAAGACCCGTTTAGCAGATAAACAAGGATACCCAGTGGGAAATTATCTACTGAGCTAAAAGAAAGGCCTGCCAAGAATGAAAAATGTAAACCATTTTGCTGAAAGGAAAAAGAATGTAAATAATTTGCTTAAGTAATTCTGGCATAGGGATAGGCAACTCAAAGATATCTGTAGCTTGAATCATGTCAACTGGATTTCTATTTTCTCAATGGAAACGTTTCGCTCCTTATCCAAGGAGCGAAACGTTTCCACTGAGAAAATAGAAATCCAGCTGACATGATTCAGGCTACAGACAATTCCACCTGGATGACTGAGAACCTTCATAGACAACTCAAAGATATTTTGGAAAGGAGGGATGCACCAAATACTTTCTCATTGGTCCCACTGACTGAAGTTGATGGGAGTTAAAGTCCAAAACATCTGGAAAATATCAAGTTACCCACCTCTGCCCTATTAGATGGACAAAGTCAATATATTTGGACAACGCCATTGTGTGGTCTTTGTCTTGTCTCTGTTAATCTACCTTCCATCCTACCTTCCTGAGACCTGGAGATCCTTTCTACCAGATCTCAAATTGTATACAAAGGAAGGATGGGATACCTGTGACCCTTGGAACGTTATTGAACAATGAGCACCCCCTACTGCTGGGCATCCTGCTGCTTCTCCTCTCAGTTATCTGGGATCAAGCCATTTTAGGCTTTTAATTTTTGCTCAGAACCAGATTCTTATAAAATAGGACTAATTTTTATTTTTATTATTTATGAAATTTATATGGCCGCCCCACTCACTTACGGTGACTCCGGGCAGCTTACAGAAATAAAACCCCAAATACAAAACTCACTATTATGTTTTCATCCAAAACCAGCTGAAGGTTTATTACTTTCAGCTCCAGATACATCCTATGACCCAGCAGCTTAAAGGGCAGAACAGGAAGATGGCGATTTCTCAAAATCAGATATTCCCTTTTATCAAGAGCCAGGCAGTCTCACTTTCATTCCACCTTCCTCCCTCTCAGGAGTAGCAATAGTCCTTGAAAGATGCATCTGAATCTGTAATGCAGGCAACTGAACCTCTCCTTTTGTCCCCATCCTGTTCCTACATCCTCTGCATTCTTTTTGCCAGGTTTAATTTGGGGCTGAAGCAAATGCAGCTGCAGAAAGTAGAACTAATGCTAACTATGTTGGCTGCTTAATTTGAAGGTTTAGCAAACTGAGTTTAGCTGAGTTTGGTATTCCATTGATTTCAAGCCATATTTAGGTGGTGTATTGTAGGGAAAAGAATGCTATGAGCTCTGCCTTTAGGCTGTCTGCAAACTCATGCTGACATTTTTATATCAGTCACTTTTCAGCCAAGGTCAGCTTTAGAACTTTGCTTTTGAGCAGATTCTTGAAGGCCTTGTCAGTCATGTAAACTCAAAAGACTTCGTGATTTAAAGAAAATCTGTGTGGTAGCAAGGGAATCCTATAACTGAGAGTGTTTCCAGATGACCAGCTCATACCAAATTTTGCAAACAGGAGCTTAAACCATATGCATTAATTTTGGGATGTCCGCATCTTATAATGGCTGGGTTCACACACATACCAGGCCATAGCTTACTGAATTAACCTGAATTAATTGCCTGAATTCACACAATCCTAAAGTAACAGACTATGTTTATATATCACATTGAATCATAAAACAGCTATCCACATTTTAGCATAACATCTTGTACAAAGCCTAACATCCATAATGCTATAGTCTGTCCAATTCAGTGGCTAGGGAATGGCTAGATTTTTGTTAATCAAGCTGACCAAAGAATTATTTTGCTTGCTACCTTTCAGGTTTTTAATTGGTGAAATATAACAACCACTAATTTTGTTACTACTACAAAATACACCAGTGATTGTGTAGATAAAAAAAAGCCTGCATATATTATAGTGATTAAAATAATCTAAACATAAAGGAAGAAAAAGAAACTGATAAAAAATAGGATCCACATAGTATCAATATAAAATTAATGTAATCCTTAAATGTATTTAATCTTAACTATTTAAAAACATATTGCCTCATCTTCTTAGAATATATGATACTTCAAAATTAATAACAAACACATATCTTGAATCAATTCCTTTTTTAATTAATTAAATACAAAAAACAAAGAAAAAGAATATACAAAATTATTTAAAAAGCTGGAAAAAAGAAACAAAAACATACAAATATACAAAACATATATTTACAGGCATACATTACCAATAAACTGATGCCACAATTCCTTACAGTCATCCATGTTTGATCTATATTAATCAATTCTGCAAACTGCTGAATAGTTGGAGCCAAATGTTTGTGTTTCCAATGATGAAAAATAAGTCTTTTGATTGTAAGTCCATTTTCTTTGTCCAAAAGTCAACTCCCATGTGAATCTATAAACCTAAAAATATTGAATCTCAAGGTTGAATTAATACATGTAATTCCCTATTACTGAAATGGAATAATATATTTAAATAAAGTGTTAATTTCACTGCAGCTCCAACAACATTAAAGTAATAAGGTCATTTCTAAAATATGATTTCTTGTTGGAAAAGATGTAATCTAAAACTCTATTGAAATTTTGGGGTTTTTTTAAACCTCTCTTCTTTTTTATTGGTTAAGTAAAAAAGAAAAAGATGATTTATATATATACACATACACACACACATACTGTACATACATATATGGATTTTAAGAAAAAAAATTAAAAATTGTAAAAAGAGCATTCTAGTAGCCCCCCTTTTCCTCCCAGACACTGATTGCTACTTGGATTTTTTTATACTTTACTTTGAACATTATTACTCATTTTTGTTTCAATCATTTTAATTGTTATTTTTGTTATTATTTTAAAGCAGTTTCTCTTTTTCTTCAAAATCATTTTCTTACTTTGCCTTGCTGTGTGATATGTTGCATATAAGGGAAGCATTCCTGCCTGAATTTGGTTAGACTTCTGCTCTGAATATATACCGTTAGTTTTTTCATTGCTGCATAATCAATTTTGGTCTCCTATTCTTGTATTGATGGCAAGGTTTCTCTTTTCCAATGTTGTGCCAGATTGATTCTTGCTGCTGTCACAATATATCTTAATAAATTATGATGCTTTTCATTTATGTTCTCTGGGATCATACCTAATAGAAAATGTTTGTAGCTTTAATTCAAATTTTATTTTCAGAATTTTCTGGATGTTTTAATGTGTTTCTTTCCAGTACTTTAGGGTTTTTGTTTTTGTTTTTTACATAACCACTACATATGATAAAACTTGCTTCCTTCTTTGTTGTGGCATTTCCATCACTTATTGTTATATGATTTATCCATCTTGGCAATGGTTGACAGAGTTATATACCATCTGTAGAACATTTTGTACCAATTTTCCCTCAGATTGTGGCTTGCTGTAAATTTTATTGATTTTTTCCATAAGTTTTCTCATTGATCCACTGTTACTGCTTCTTTGAATTGAATCAGTTCCATAACCTCTGGAAGACACATCCAAGCTGACCAATCAATTATTGTACTTGCTGACTGTCCACAGGTCCTTCCCCAATTGCAGTTGAGTATGGATGAGTCTCTGAGCAGATTAATTCCTTTACTTCCACAAAAAGGCAAGAGAAGAACTTGCTAATTATCTGCTTTTCTGTTTCTCTTTGTCTAATGTAAATGCTGCAATGCAGGGCCTCCCAGGACTCAATTCTTTTCCCTCTCCTATTATATCTACATGAAACCACTGGGTGAGGTCATCTGTCAGCACAAGGTTAAGTACCACTAGTATGCAGACAATACTCAATTACTTATCTCTGCCCCAGGCCATCCAAGCAATGCCATCAAGGTTCTTTGATGGTTCACTCCAAGCCTGGCTGGCAGCTCGACAAGTCAGAGTTTTTCAGAGTGCTGAAGACCTGGCTGAATTTTCCTTGTTTGCGGAGATCTACAGAAATTGTAAGACCACTGAAGCTTCTCCCTGAAGAGGGGGGGACCAGAAGATTGCTCACAGGGTCGTTGGAATTGCCCCCTCCTGTTTTTCTTTGTAGTTTCCACCACGGAGAGAACGGGGGGTGAGTGCAGTGAAACGGCCGGAGGAGTATCAAGCTCTACAAGGAATGTAAGTCTTGAGAGACACAAGAGCATGCAGTCGGCTTTTAGATCACTTTATTTTACTTTTTTTCAAGATTAGAACATTTTTATTATCTAAGATTTATCTTTGGACTTTGCTTAAAATGTTGGCCAATTTTGTGCTTTCTTTGCTATAACTGATCTTGGTGGAAATATATTTGCAACATAGTGAAACGTTTGCATTTTTTTTTTTACCTTTCTTTTGTATCACAGAGGACTCTGTCTCAGATGGGAGTATAAGAGTTTTATATTGGTGAATTGTTTTTTTTTTTTTTTTGCTTTTTTATATTGGTTGGAAATTTTTCCTTCCCCCTTTTTTTCTTACAAACTGTTTGAAACTGTTTCCCTATCTTTGATTATTGGATAAACCAGTTGAGACTTAAGAGATTTTGCTGGTAATTTTCCACCCGACAGACCAGCTGACTATTTATTTCCTGAGAAACTGTTTGTTTTGGTTAAGCAGCTTGCAGCCTGAAGAACAAAAGCACAGTGAAATGTTTGCATTTTCTCTTTTTTCTCTTTCTATTTTTTTTCAGAGTGGATTCTGTCTCATTTGGAATTCATATTTTATTTTTATTTTTATAAACTGTTTGAAATACTGTTCTCTCTCTTACTTTGGATTATTGGAATTCTTCTTCTTTTATTTTAAAAACTTTCTACTTGATAGACCTTGCTGGTAGTTTTCCACGAATAGGTCAGCTGACTATTCATTCCATGAGAAATGATTTGTTTTGACTAGAATGGCCTTGCTGCAGCTTGAAGGACAAGGAAGAAGAATGGCGTTTTTAACAGCAATTCAAGAATTTAAAAAAGAATTTAGTGAATCTCTTTCAGAAATTAAGAAATCACTGGAACTATTATTGATAGTTTTGCAAAAGGAACAAAAGATAGAACTAGAAGTAGAAAAAAAATTGATATAGAAGAGAAGTAGGAGAAGGGAATTTTAAATACATTAGTTCAGAAAAACATTCTGACACTCTTCAAACAGGATATACATTATAATTTTGACATAAACACATTATGGCAGTGGAGACAGGGAGAAAATCTGAGCATGCAATTGGATAGATATTGTGAAATATGGGGAAAGGGTGAGAAAATTATTCTGACATTCTATACGAGATACAGAACAAAACAGGCTGCATATTGTGAATTTGGCATAACCTGAATAGAAGATTTAGTGTGATGTGGGAAATAAGGTGAATGGAACCATGGACTTTGATTGGACACAGAGTATGTAAATGTATTAAATAAATAAAGTTTCAACTAGTAATATAATTGTTGGGAATATTAAATGCTAAAAATAGACATGAGAAACTGTATGGATGTATAAAAATGTGATATTCTAATTGTAAGATATAAGATTATAAAATTAGTGATATAAATATAAGTTGATGTTATAGATTATATGATAATTAGAAATCTTTTCTTATGGAGATATAGAAATGAGAAGTATATCACTAAGATGGGATGTTGAGTTGGAATTAGAATTAATGCTATTATAGGATGACTTATTTTATAATTACTATTATGAATATTACTGAGAATTGTTGTTAGGTTATGTATTAGTGGAATAAGTAGCTATAAAAATTTGTTAATTAGGTAAATATGTAGGTAGATGTAGAATATGATATAATTGTAGCCTAAATACAAATTATCTTTAAAGTAGTGTTATTTCTAGGGATATATATGAACAGAATATACTTTATTCTATTAGAAGTAAAATAAGGCCTTTCCCTGTTATATATATGATTTAAGACTAATTGGACTTTATTAAGGATATAAATATAGATGAAAAAATGGAAAGAGTGAACAAAAAATATTAAATTGATGCAGCCAAGAATACTTAAACTGACATTATTTCAAAGGGTGGAAAATACAGATGGACTATTGAAGAATTGTAAGAAAGGAGAAATTTACATGAAGACTAGAAGATTGGATTATAGAAATTGAAGTGTATATGACAAAGAAAAGTGCCTGTGTATTGTATGAAAGACTAACATTTAAAGCAAATTATTGTACTTAAAGACCAAAGATAGATTGGAGGCCATCTATTCTTTATATTTCTTTTCTTTATTATTTTTTCTGACTACACTTTTCTTTTACTTTTTTCTTACTTTGTATTTTTATTTTTATTTCTTGTTCTAATTCTTAATATGTATTTCAAAATTTAATAAAATTTATATAAAAAAAAGGTTCTTTGCCAGTTTTATTTATATTTATTTATTTATTTTTCAATTTCTATTACCACACCATCTCCCCCGAAGGGGACTCTGGGCGGTTCCTGGAGTTCCTGGCGGCTGTGAGGGTCTGGATGGGGAAGAACAGGTTTCAACTCAACCCTAGAAAGACAGAGTGACTTTGGGTTTTAGAACCCTCCTGGGTCTGGAGATGTCCCATTTTTTACTATGGATTGGGTTGCACCCCCTCCCCCACCGATAGAGTTGGGGGCAATTTGAGGGTCCTTCTGGGTTCATAGTTCCTGTTCAACAAGGAGATGCAAACTGTACCCAGTAAAGCCTTCGTGCCATTTCATCTTGTATACCAATTGCAACTGTTCCTGGAAGGGGAGGCTCTACTCTTAGTAACTCATGCCTTAAACATATCCTGGATGAACTATTGCTATGTGCTCTACATGGGGTCCAACCTTGTTAGTCCTCCAGAAAGCCTTGAATACCTGGCTTTTTCCTCAGGCACTGAAACCAGGCTGTTCGAAGATCTCAATATGTATGGATTGATTGGATTATAGAGGCCTCAGCTTTATTGTAATGTTGTTTTGTTCTTTCTTGTTTTTATGTTTTGTATTGTGAGCTGCCCAGAGTCACATGACTGAGATGCATGGCTATATAAATGTAATGAATGAATGAATGAATGAATGAATGAATGAATGAATGAATGAATGAATGAATGAATAGAACATAGCAGCCTGATAACCCAAGACAAAATGGCTTCCTAGGGCAATGATTGACAGCTGGAGGAGGGGTATGCCAGGCCCTGCAGCCAATCCGAGCTGAGGCTGCTGCTAGAATGAAACAAAGTGGTAGAAACCAATTGCTCCGAAGGGCTTAAGACAGTGCAGTCAGAAAACAGCAATTTTTTTCAGGGTGGATGCAGGGTGCATTTGCAGTGATACTGGAAGTAGGAGGAGGATGATATTGTCTGTTCCTGCACTCAGGTATGGTGATGGCCCTTACTGGCAATGGGCCAAGCAGAGATTTGCCCCAAGCCCTTCTCACAGAATGAGCAATGGATTGTCACTGAAATGGGCAGGCTTGGAGGAAAGCTAAGAAAGACTTTTAGGAGAATTACTGCCTGTCAGCAGACAGGCAAATATTGAGCTAAATGCCATAGCTTCCTAATTGATGCATCTCCAACCTTTCACACTACTAAGTCTACTGGGACTGCTTGACATATTATTATGTGCCTGCCTGGAGGAAATCTGTACCAAAAAGTATAACTATGGCTTATGGGAGATGCTCACTCTACACAGTATTATTATGCCATGAGCCTGTCGATCCAGCAACTTGATCAGTGCCTTCACTCTAGGTTATACATTACTGTAAAGTTATCATTTCCTGTACCAGATTATCTAGATGTAGAGAAATAATAATATGTGAAGTGGACTTAAAGAAATGGCTTCTTTTAGCTACTGCATACTGAGTAGGTTGACGATAAGGTGTGATGAAAAATAATATCTTTTGGCAACTTAGAGACGTTTTGTATACCACAAAGTCCAACATGATTACTTATTTCCACTGCAAAAGTCATATGGGACAATGGAATCTTTGGCTTCTTTCCCAGGAATACCTAAAGAGTAGAAGAGCAAATACTTGTCAGTCTTTTGCTTTGAGTAGGAGAGTAATTTTCCTGCAAAGTCTGCAGTCTGAGCATTCTGTATATGTGTCCACTTAACAAAACTCCATTCATCTTCCTTCACAGCAAATCTGGACCTCATTACTTCGTCATCTGAACAATAAAAGCACAGACTTGGGGCTTTCTGACAGTGGCATTAGCATTCATCATGAATGGGCTGAAGACCAGGGAAATTTAACAGACTAGCAGAACAAAAGACCCCCCGAGAAGAGACTTCAAATAGTAAACCTACTGTGTCCTTGCTTTGTGAAGGGAAGGATCCATTTTACAGGGTGCTCATTAGAGCAGACATATTTGTTCAGATCCTGGTGCCTGTGTCTGGCAACATGAGCCAGAGAAGGTTAAAAACAAGAAGCAAGAGGGTGCTTTAGGAAAGCAGCCAGAACATCATTTAAGGTACCTGCTATTCAGGTGGGATTCTCTTGGCCCAGACTGGGCACAGGCAACCATTTTCAGGCTTCACACAGTTTTCAGTGTATTTGCTGTGGTAGTTTTACATCAAAAACTAAGATCAAAGGGACAATAGGGTGGAATAGGTGGAGATATCACAAATGGGGGAGGAGCTGGGATTCCCCTTTTTTTAAAAAAAACGCAGATAGTATTTTTGTTTTCCAGTTGTTATAGTGTTTTAGCCTACTGTAAGGCTTAAACAAAGACTTTATCCTGTTCCCCACCTTATAACAACAGAAAACCACACCACTGGTTTTCAGCAAGAAACCACTGGATTTTGCAATTAGAAGTTAGGGGATTATATGCACCCCAGTTTAGCCAACCTGTATGTGCAGTTACTTGCCCATCTATGATTGAGTATCAGCTTCAATCTATGTGCTACCATGTCTTTAACCCACCTGGTTAAAGTATATTACTGTTAGGGTTAGTATATTTGCACAGTGCACTGAACTATAACCGTAATGAAGCAGGATGGGTTCAGAGAACATGTTAAGCTACCAAATTGTAACCTCATTTTCACAACTTCTGAAGCTTAGGTTAGTTTTAACCTGTTGCTGTTGTTGTTTGGTAGCTTAACATGTCCCATAAACCCATACGAATTGGTTAGTTTGTAGTCCACTGACTTGTCCAAACCTAAAAAATGGGTAATTGTGCTATGTGAACAAAACTGTTATGGCGTATCTCATAAACCTGGCGCATCTGTGGCAAGCTTCCCAACCTGGAGCTCTCCAGATGCATTTGGCTATAACCCACCTTCCACTAACTATGTACAGAGATAAGGGGAGATAATTTAGGTTGGGACTGCTCAGATTTCTTTATATCTGGATAAAGCAGCGGTGGGCAACGTATACGGCCCGCGGGGCTCCCGCCTGCAAACCCCACCCCTTCCACCCGATTGGCTCCCGCCCGCAAACCCCGCCCCCCAGTGCTTGTGATTGGCTCCCGCCCGCAAACTCCGGCCCCCGGTCCGCGGAAATCCCAGAAACCCCGCCCCCCATCCCCCAGTCCCCGGTTAGAAATATCCAAATGGCCCTTGGCAGAAAAAAGGTTCCCCACCCCTGGGATAAAGCAACAGAAACATGTGATTATATTGGACTCCAAAATCACCCACCTTGCTCATTTTCAGTTATTATTCTTTAGAGAAAAAAATACATTCACAAGACCTGATCTACACGGAGACAGATTTTAACTGCACATGTACTAATGAAAATTGCAAGTGATCAGTTAAGCCTTTTTCCTGGATTCTGCTTGTCAAATCCAGGAGTTCCCTCTCATTGCAGCTACTCTGCTTCCGACAACAGATATTGTGAATAGCCACTCATCTGTGTGAGTTTACTCAGAATGTTTCTGCAGAATATTTCTGCCTTCCTTGCAAACTAAAGGTCTGAGCAAAGGCTTGTCCAGGTGCCCAGCCTGAGGTTATTATTGAGATGTCTTGTGGGTATGCCTGTGTGTGTGTACACATACATCCATGCACAAAATTAAGGGTGAAACCTCCCCTGCATAGAAAAATAATCTGAAATCACATCACCAAATTCACCTATTTGGGAGTCAACATATGACAGCATGATCATACGTCATTTTAAGGGCAAAAAAGGAAACAGTTTGCCTCCCATATGCCTGCTGATCCTATTTATCCCCCTCCCGTATAAAAACCTTCCCGTAATGACACCAAGGTCTTCTCCAACCCTTCAGAAAGTTGGGGGCTGAATTGAATCTCCTCACCCTTCAACTGTTGCTGTAGCCCATGCATCTGATGAACTGGGCTATGATCCATTAATGTTTCACTTGATAATAAACTTGTTAGTTTAAGATGCCAGAAAACTCTGTTATTTTAATGTAAAAGGCAGAGCCGCAGTTTGACTGACAGCAGAAAGTGAAGATAAAAAGAATTGGATGGAATAGTACCACATTTTAAGGCAATGGAAGAGCGGGGAAGCCTGGCCATAACTTTGAGAAGGGAATGAGAATCCCCCTTGTTACAGAAAAAAGCACAGGAACATTTTTCAGACCCAGCCTTTAGCTGAAGGCCTGACCATTTAAGACAGGCAGATAAGCAGGCAAAACTCTGACCTGGGGAACAGTCAAACGTGTAGCCCTCCATCTACTGCCTAAAACAAGATAGTTCTGGAAGAGTTGTATCAGTGTAAAGTGTGTGCATCAGCATCTGCTACCATGTCATGTGGAACAAACCGCTGAAGGAGGCATTCTCCCCTCATTGTTCATTTGGTTGGTTTGTCTGATTAAAGTTGAGTCCAGAAGACTAAGTGCATCAAATCCCAGCTCTTCTCTTCCTGAGCCTGACTGTACACCTATACAGTCTCTGGTTTACTCCCTAATGCATATATTAGAAAGCTACTTGGTTTGGGAAAGGGAGATCTATAAATGGCTATTAGATATGATGACTAAATGGAAGATTCACCTGCCAAGGTTCCATATCAGCCTGGCTCCTAGCCAGAGCTCACAAGGGAAAATACTTCAGTCTCCCCAGTTGACAACCTGTACCAGGCAAGAGACAAGCACTGTGACATGGTTGATTATCTAATATTGTTTGCATTATTTTTGCAGCACCATTACTGTGCCCGTATTTTACTAAGGAATTTACAGTCTAAAATAGTTTTTAGGATGTTGTGGGAAGACAATAGAAAAAGGCAAAAGGGAGGAAGTCAGTAAAGGATGTGTGTTGTTTCTTGTAGTAAATTTTATTGAATTTTAGAATACATATTAAAAGTTAAAGCAGAAAAAAGAAATAGAAATAGAAATACCAAGTAAGAAAAAAGTAAAGTAAAAGTGAAGTCAAAAAATAATAAACAAAGGAAATATAGAAAATAGATGTCCTCCGATCTATCTTTGAACTTTAAGTACAATAATTAACTTTAAATGTTAGTCCTTCATACAATACACAGGAACTTTTCTTTGTCAGTATACCCTTTGATATCTATAATCCAATCTTCTGATTTTATATAGGTTTCACCTTTCTTGCTATCTTCCAATGATCCATCTTTGGCTTCCACTCCTTGAAGTAGTAGTTAAATGTTCATTGCTGCATCAATTTGATATTTTTTATTCGCTCTTTCCATTTTTACATCTATATTTGTATCTTCAATAAAATCCAATTAATATAACAAATAAAGGCCTTATTTACTTCTAATAAAATACAATATATTCTATTCATATTTTAACTACATATTCCACTAATACATAGCCTAACATATTACATAACATAATACATAATATGCCAATTCTTATAGTATTCATACAAACATATTCATACATAATATTGTAAAAATATGTCATCCTGTAATAACATTAATTCTAATTCCACCTCATCATCCCATTATCTTCTTATATATATATCTCCATAAAAAAAAATAAGCTATAATATCAACTTCTATTTATATTTGTAATCTTATGTCTCAATTATCCATCTGTAATTTCCACTCCTTGGGATAATGTCCATTTAAACTGAATACATAACCTAACATAACACATAACCTAATACATAATATACCAATTCTTATAATATTCATACATACATATTCATACATAGAAATATGTCATCTTATAAAAAAATTGGTCTATAATATCAACTTCTATTTATGTTTGTAATCTTATATCTTACATTAAAATATTGCATTTTTATGTGCTTATACATAGATGGGATGTGTGTTGTTTCAGGTTTTTTTTTTATCGTGGGCTTAATGTCAACATTGTTACTTTCCCCACCTTGACACCATTTAGATGTGTTGGGAATGAAACTCCCACAACTGGCTATGCTCCCTGGGAACCCTCCTCTCCTCTGTACGGTCTCTTATCTTCTCTGTATAATAACGCTGAAGGAAAAAGTGTATAGGTTTTTAATGTTAATATTATTGTTGTAAACCGCCCAGAGTCTACTGCTGTAGAGATGGGCGGTGATAAATCTGAATAATAAATAAATAAATAAAAAGTACATCCTCACTCTCATCATTACATGCATCTCCAGAAGGGATATCTGAGAAAGTAAAAAGAAGGCAGCATGGCCAGGAGGCTCCAGAGAACATTGTTGAGAAACCTTACAGAGCTTTGACAAATAGCATTAAAAACTGATGCCATGATGTGCTACTGCTTTTCTTCATGGAAATTATCCACAGGCGGCCATTTTTCTTTGTTGGTTTTAAACATGCCAATACTGGGCGACATCATTTGAGGGTTGGGAGCCCAGTAATCAGTGCGGTGGTAATATCCATCTCCATTTTTGCCTCTCCAGGGACTCAGGTACAGAAAATTCTGAAAGTTCAGCAGCCATGCCCTCTGGATGAGGGTGAGTCTGAGGGTTGTTAAGGGCACCACATAGCAGAGACGCCGGATACTCAGATAGCATGTTGGATTCAGCACTAATCACAGAAGAACTTGAACTTATTACCCAGATCCCAGTTCCCAGCAACAAAACAATGCTGTAAAAGTTTTTCTCATGGTGGCCAACCAAGTGCTTCAGAAGTTCTCACCACCAGGAGACAGAGGACATATCACTCTTCCACCATCGTTCCCTGCAAATGGTATTTGGAAACATGCTGCCTTCAACCCCAGAGCAAGCATTAGTTTTTCAAGACATAACCCTTGACAGACCTCTCCTTTGTGAGCTATCCAATTATTACCCTTTTAAAACCATCCATTTAAGTGGCCATCAACATAGCGTTTAGTAAGTCCTCTTCTGCAGTTTTTCCAGCTCGTATTATGCATTGTGCATTATGCTTGTTTTCTTTTTTTTTCTTTTTTTGTTTTGTTTTAAGAACTTTATTATATAATATTCCAAAGTATAGTTAAAATACAAAGTAGAAAATACAGTAAAGATAGAAGATAGAACTAAGAGAAAAAAGACACAAACTATAAAAGTGAAAATAGAAAGAAAATAGAAACAAAAGATGGCTTCCGACTATCTCAAATACAGATATACAGTAAGTATAATTAAAAAACAATAATCTCTTACCATTAGTTTATCCATATTAACATTATTTCTATCAGAACAAACCAACTAATCAGTAAAACCCACAATCATAACTTCATTTCTTTCTAACATGAGCAAGTAATCTAAAAAAGGTTGCCATAAAGATACAAAATCTAGAAACAGTATTATCTCTTATTAGGGCAGTTAACTTCACCATTTGAGCCAAGTCCATTAACTTAATAGTCCATTCTTCCACTGTTGGTATTTGTGGATCCCTCCATCGCTTAGCATATAATAATCTTGCAACCGTGATCATATGCAAAAGCAAAGTTCCATGTTGTTTCTCCAATTCTTTCTCCATCAAACCTAATAGAAACAGTTCTGGTTTTTTTTATATTCACTTTAAGGATCTTTTGTATAGTAATACATATCTGGTCCCAATTTTTTTTAGCTTTTTCACAAGTCCACCAAAGATGATAAAAGGTTCCTTCACCCTGCAAATATTTCCAGCTAACATTTGTTACACCTTTAAACATTTTTGACAGCTTATCAGGTACCAACGGTACATCATTTTATAGAAATTTTCCTTTAAATTATAATTCAATGTAAATTTCAAACCCCTTGTCCACATATTTTCCCATTGCTCCAACATGATATTATATCCGAAGTTTCTGGCCCATTTAACCATACATTCCTTGACTTGTTCATCTTCCAAGTTCATTTGTAACAACATCTTATACATCTTAGTAATAATATGATCATCATTCATACAAACTTGAGTCTCAGAATAAGTTATTTCATTAACAAATCTATAATTCTTTTTATCCAACTTAAAGCGTTCCAGTAATTGCATATAAGTAAACCAATGACATGTGAAGCCTTCCATGTCTAACTTTTCCCTTGTTTTGAAATTTGGTTCACCCTCCTCAAAATTTAACAGATCTTTATACTTAAACCACTTTATTTCTCCCACATTTTCTCTTCTAACGAATGCTTCCTGGGGTGATAACCACAAAGGTACATTAGGTGACAATCTAACCTTATATTTATTCCAGATCCACAATATGGCATTCCTAATATAATGGTTTTTGAAATCCTTATTAACTTTAACTTTATCGTACCACAAGTAGGCATGCCATCCGAATCTTAATTCATGACCTTCTAGTTGTAATAGTTTTTTTTATTCTCCAAAGTTATCCATTCCTTCACCCAGAGCAAACAACAGGCATCAAAATATAACTTTAAATCAGGCAGACCCAGACCTCCTCATTCCTTGGCATCCTGTAATAATTTATATTTAATTCTTGGTTTTTTGCCTTGCCAAATAAACTTCGAAATATCTTTCTGCCATTGTTTAAATATTAAATCTGTTGACAAAATCGGTATCGTCTGAAAAAGAAACAGCATCCTGGGCAAAACATTCATCTTGATCACAGAAATTCTCCCCATAAGAGACAAATGTAATTTTTCCCATCTTACCAAATCTTTTTTCACCTCTTTCCAAATTTTACCATAATTATTCTGAAACAACGCACTATTTTTATTTGACAGAATCACCCCCAAATATCTAACCTTTTTTTCAATCTTAAATGCCTTCTTACCCATCAACAACTCTTGATTAGTCAGGGTCATATTCTTAATTAACATTTTTGTTTTTTGTTTATTTACTTTAAGACCCGCTAATGACCCAAATTCCTTCAGTTTTTTCATCAGATGTTCAGCAGAATCCAGTTGGATTCTGCATTATGCTTGTTTTCTAGTGTAAAAACCTGAACTGTACACAGTACACCGTAGATTTGTGTAAAGGCATTACAATGTTGACTTTTTAATTTTCAGTCTCTTTGCTAATTATTTTTAGCATGGAAATTGCCTTTTTCACAATAACCAGATACTGAGTCAACGTTTTCGTTGGGAAAACTGGAATAGCCAGTGTTGGGGTTGGCTGGTCTCTTAGATCTGCCTTGACCAGCCTTACCGGCCCATGGGATAAGTAAGATCTACCATTACTTGGATCGGACTGTAATTAGGTATTTTTACTGATTGTTAGTGTTATTTGTGGTTTTTTATTGATTTCAAACTTTTTATTGTGAACCACCCAGGGTCCCACCTTGTGAGGGAGATGGGTGGGATATAAATGTGATAAATAAATAAATAAATAAATCCACTATAACCCCAGGATCTTTTCCTGATTAGTTACAGACAGCTTAGAGATCATCAGATTATAGTTAGGGGTTTCTGCCCAAAATGTGAATCATTATAAACTTCAATTTAATTTTATTCATCATTTGATTGGTCATTCACTCAATTTAAAGAAATCTGTTAATCATTTTTGGTTTCTACTACCCTGAATAATTTTGTATTATTTTGTATCATCCACAAACTTGGCCAGCTCTCTCCTTACTCCTAAATCAAGATTTTTATGAATAGATGGAAAAGCATTAGTTCCAACATACTGTACATCCTTCAGAGATTCCACTTTTTACTTCCTTCCATTAAGATAATTGTCTATTTATTCCTCCTCTTTGCTTTCTGTTTTTTAAATAAGTGAGTTTTAAATAAGTACAGTGGACAGTACCAGATGACTGCAATTAATGACAATGCCATTAGTTCTTCTGGGTATTATGTAAAAGGAAATTTTCAAGTGCAGAGATTTTTGAGAAGATAATAGGTATTCCCTTATTGCCGGAAAACACAAACCTCATGTTTATGGGCAAATGAAATCTTTTCTCTGCAGTAAATGATTTTATGGGACTTTTATGGAAAAACTAAAATAAACACACTTCAAATCCTAGCATTAAGGGAATGTGGATCACCTTGCTGGAATTGTTTTTAAGAGATCTAGATAAGCATCATATTAAAGATCTCAGCGAGTATACCTTCCATGTTCTATTTTTAACTAGAAGCCTTCTTTTCTTAAAAAATACTGCATTTAGGCAGTAAATTAACAACTGCAATTAAACCCCACCCCCATCACCACACATTTCTTAACATTCCACTGATTTTATCCTTTTACATTAAAGTGTCACCTGCCACTCAGTAATACCCAGCCTCATTATCTTGCAGTATTATTAGTCCCTTTTTGCAGGCACAAACTGAGATACAATATTGAATGACTTATCTAAAGTAATCCAGGGATCATATAGTCTGTGTACAGATTATTATTAACAGGAAGACTTAGCTGTAGCTCTGATTCAGTGCTTATAGCTGATAATGGCACCATGGCCACCTCGGAGAAAAGGGAAGAGGGAGCCGTGGCCAGGCTGGAGGGCCTGTAGGGTAAAGGTAGGAGAGACATTCGTTTAGTTTGCATTTGAATCCAAGGAATTTGAATCATTATTTTCAGACTAGTACATAAACAAAAATGTAGTTATCACAGGAAAATCATCATTCTCCAAATTTTGCAGTGGACTTTGTCCACAATAATTAACACCCTATTACAGTGCTTTCCAAACTGCCGCCGTTGGCGACACACCAACGGCAGCAGCGGCGGCGGCGCGGGGGTGCGCGTCGGTGTGCGTGGCAGCGGCAGCGGTGGCCTCCACTAAAACGCGGAAGCGCTGATGGCGTGCCGCTGCCGTCATCACTGCCGCTGCCGCCATGCACGACGACGCCACCGCGCACCCCCACGCCGCCGCCATGCACACCCCCGCCGCCGCTTCTGGGTTGTGTTGCGACAAACCAAACTGTGTGTTGCGACACACTAAAGTGTTGCAACACACAGTTTGGAAAGCTATGCCCTATTAAAATGCATATACCCATGGTTTTATGTAGATGCAGTTTTATTATAGAACTAGGCACACTGCAAAGTAATAAAATACAAGAGTTGTATTCCTACCAGCTGTTCAATAATCTTCCCCACAAATGGAAAGCTGTAGACTGGGTGACAGTTGTCAAAAACAGCCAGATCCAAATGGAGGCACCCCACAAACTCCTCCAAAGCAGCTGGCAACATGTCCCCCTGCAGTGTGCTGTGGACATCTGTCAGGGTTCATAGTTGAATCCTGCCATTAAGGGTGTAGTGTTGGTATAAGCGTGTGAACTGTGAGGAGGGGGCGAGCTGTGCCAAGTACAGTGTTGTGGTTTTCGTCGGAGACTGTGGAATGCGGCGCCAAGGTCGGCCACCTGCAGGAGTCGGAGGCTTGAGAACGGAGAGGGAAAGTTCTGGACATTGACATCATAGGTGCTGTGAAATTGGTGCACAGGGGGGAGAGTTAAGTTAGGACTGTTTGGCGGGAATCTGGCATTCGGATCTTTGGGAGTGTTTCAATTTACATGTATCCTTAATAAGGCTTATTCTGCATTTCAATGAAGTGCATTGAGAAGTGTTTATTGGGGCATTGAAGTTGGAGTCATTACAGAAAGATCCAAATGCCGGATTCCCACCAAACAGTCCTAACGTAACTCTCCCCCCTGCATGCCAATTTCGCAGCGCCTATGATGTCAATGTCCAGAACTTTCCCTCTCCATTCTCAAGCCTCCGACTCCTGCAGGTGGCCGACCTTGGCGCCGCATTCCACAGTCTCAGACGAAAACCACAATATTTAGGAGACACAACCTCCTAAATCCAGCCAGTGAAACATACTCAACCCAGCTCCATACAGGAGCCAAGAGGGGCGTGCATCAAGCCCACCAATGGCAGAGGTTGTACTAGGGAGCACCCCGCCCATCAGAGTCCGCAGGCCAGATACTGTAGCAAATGTGTCCATTCACCACACTGGTAATGCTATTTTGCCTACTCCAACAGGGGACAATGCTTAGAAAGGGCTTGCCAGAAACATTTATTCTTAGTAACTGTCAGAAGTTTTCTATATTTTTCCTTTAGCTTCAGACTTGGATATGCTTTATTTATAAATCTGAAGTTAACCAAGACAAAAATTTCTTTCAAAGGATTTTTTTTTTAGCAGTTGGGCATTGGCGGGAGGGCCAGAAAATCTGGCAATGCTTGTGCTAGTGCTGCTACTGTTAAAAACCATGTAGTTCATTCCTCATTAACTGATTAATAAACTGATTATTAATGCCAGGTGGGAAATAACTGCAATTAAATAATTTAATTAACATTTCGTTTCTATATCCAGATATTCAAATGAGTCTGCTGAAGAAATGTCCAGAGAAGATGAGAATTTGCACATATCCACAGGACCATGAGTCTTGGGACCTGTATTAATTGATAGTTCCCATTAGGAAGCAATGTTGCAATAGCAGCATCATAAAGGGCATAACTATATTTTTGAGACAGCTGCAGACAGAACAGATTGATCAGTTAAATATTCTTAAAATAGCTGAACTTTTCTAATAATTGAATGAGTATTCCACAGTTTGTGTGTGTGTGTGTGTGTGTGCCTTCAAGTCATTATTGACTCTTGGCAACTGCCTGGATAAGTGCAGTTTTCTTGGCAAGATTTCGGAAGTGCCAATCGAAGAGAATATTTGTAGCTCAGAGTTGAACTGTGGAGTCCTTGGTGCTCTCTGAGCCTTGTTGTTTTCTATTAACTATTAACTCAGTCAATCAACCAAGCAGCAAACAACAACCCAATCAAGGAACTCCTAAGGAACACCTCCACCAACACAAGCAGGACAAGCCATGGTATATAAACAGAGAGCAAGTCCCACTCCCTTTTCGCACTGAAGATGTTGCCTAGGCTGGCAATGAAACGTCTGCAAGAAAACAACAAGGCTCAGAGAGCACCAAGGACTCCACATTTCGGAAGTGGTTTGCCACTGCCTCCTTCCTAGGGCTGAGAGAGTGACTGGCCCAGGGTCACCCAGCTGGCTTTGTGTCTTTGTGTGGTCTCCTGGTTTCTAGCCTGATGCCTTAACCACTGCACCAAACTTGCTCCACAGTACTTAGCTGTAAATGACTTTATCAGTATGTCTTTGTGTGTTGGAATTGCTATATAAGCTTCTCACTGAATGCAGAAAGAAAAGTCACCACTTTCTCATATTTCTAACAGATGGGTAGTGACCTAGCCAAGCAGAGATAGTGAAAGGAGATGACTCCACAGATTTCCCCAGCAGAGGCAACTTGGCCATTAAACCAATTCTGGATAGTGAGATCAGGATGCCAAAGGCCTAATGGGCAATAACCACACAATGGTGTTGATATCCCAGTCCACAGCAAAGCAGCTTTCAAGGTAACAGCTTATTGTTGCTGAAAGTTTGACCATCGTGCATGAAATAGGGAATCTTTTCAAGTCTGCAAGCTTTTCAGAAACTATTGCAAAAATGTTCCTGAAGCTAGAATGAGATGGTCTGTGAGTGATTTTGTAGCACCATCCCAGCTAACTTTCCCATTTTCTCTGCATCATTTTTAAAAGCTTCAGGGCAGATTTCTTCAAAGAAGGATTTATTTTAAAAATGTACCAGGCTTGAAATCATGGAATAAAGTCATTTAGTCCTAGAAGGTGGTCAGGAAGCAGAAGCAAACATTTGATTTTGTGGGGGAGGAGCAGCCAATGTCTGCTCTCAGTGAAGAACCCTGTATGTTCGGAGAGACGTACATGAAATGCAGACATGATTTATGTAAACTTTTTTTAAAAATATCAAATTTGATTAACCAGATTTGACATATTCACAAAAATGAGAGAAACTATCAGTGCCCATAATATGAAGAAACAACACAGTGGAAATATAGGCTGATTTTGGACCTAAAATGGAATTGATGTCCATGATGTTCCACCGGTTAGCACTCTAACAATGAGTTTAGGTGAGACTTGGATTAGCAGGTTCACCCCCTTTAAGAAACTAGGAAACTTTCACTTCAATTTTCAAGTGCAGTTAGCCATTACATCTGAATCTAATTAGAACTGTAATTAGTATTATTACATCTAATTAGAACTGTAATTAGTATTAACTATGGATTAGGGAAATCATAGAATCATACAATGTAAGGGTTGGAAGATACCATCTAATCCAGCGGTCCCCAACCTTTTTGGCACCAGGGACCGGTTTCGTGGAAGACAATTTTTCCACGGACCAGGGGGGGGGGGATGGTTTTGGGATGAAACCATCGGAAGTGGTAAATAAAATAATGGGCAGGCCACGTGCGGACTAAAATAAGTGTCGGATTCTGGCTTCTCATAAGGAGCGCGCAACCTAGATCCCTCACATGCGCAGTGTACAGTAGGGTTCGCGCTCCTATGAGAATCTAATGCCGCCACTGATCTGACAGGAGGCAGAACTGAGGCGGTAATGCAAGTGATGGGGAGTGGCAGTAAATACAGATGAAGCTTCGCTCGCTCGCCCACCGCTCACCTCCTGCTGTGCGGCCCGGTTCCTAACAGGCCACAGACCGGTACCGGTCCATGGCCCGGGGGTTGGGGACCCCTGATCTAATCCAATGTCCCAAAAGTGCAGGAATCCACTACTAGAGCATTCTAACAGGTGGCCATACAGCTTCTGTCTAAACATCTCCAGTGAAGGAGAATCCACCATCTCCTGAGGCAGCCTCTTCTCTTGTTGAACAGTTCTAATTGCCTTCTAATTAAAATTTTAATGGAATAGAAGGAAAACATGCTAAACACTTATTCAAAATGTTTAATGAATTTAGATTAAACTTTAATTTAAATCTAAATTAAAACAAACATTTAAATTTGGCCATGGTCCTCTTGTAATAGGTCCCCATGCATACTAGGTCAAAACAGATGGGTATTCATGTGTTAAACCATGCAGCCATGAATTACTTTAGTGAGTGATGAGATGTTTCTCTATTCCAGAGAGATTATTTTTCCTTCCAATCTGCTGGCCCTCATCCAGAGGGTGCATCCTCTGCAGGTGAATTCCACAGTAGTACCACTGGTTTCCTCTTAGAAATACTACTTCCTCTAACTCCATCCTGGACACATATAGAATTAAATTCACAGTCAACATTAAAAAAAAAAAAAGGTGGCTGCAAAAATCAGACCTTCCTAAGCCTCTCGCTAAATGACCCCGAGCTTTCTGTAGGCCGATAAAGGAGGAATCTGTGTGGCTTTCCTTCAAAGGCCCTGTACTACAGCTCATTAGCACAGAGGAAGCAGTAATGAATTTCTTGATGGACACCACCACAGGACTAGCCCGAGCTGAGCCATCAACTAAGCCATCATGGCAAAAGCATGAGTGACAGTGAGTCAGGGGAGGCCTACAAAGTGGTCGTGTTCAAAAGCACCAGCAAAGCTCCAATGGGATGTAATTAAAAATGATTAAGCCTCCCTCCCCCTTCAATGCTATGTGATGTCACATAAATTCTTCCCCAACAAGTCCCAGGCTACCTTTGCTTGAGCCACACAGTTCACAGGGTCTCCAGGAAGGAATTAAAGACACATTTGTGTTCATTTCTTAAGAAGGCAATAAACTTTCCGCAAAGCCCTCTTGGCGGTCAGAGGTCAGCAGCAGAGTATGGATTTTTATTTAAGCTTCTTATTACCAAAGGCAAAGGGTGGGCCATGTTAATCTCTTTGGACTTTTCCTTTTGAGGAATGAGTGGGTCTTTCTGGCCACAGGAGAATGGAGCACAGAACCTGAGTCACAAAGCTGGCAGGGGGCCCAGACTCAAAACCCCAAGTGAGGCATGGGGAATATCAGGGCAGCACCCTCACTTATCTCATAAACATCACCAGACACCCCAGGGTACCATCTCTCTGAGCCGTCATATGTTCTGGATAGCAGCCTTTCAGAACCCCAGTCCATGTCACTTGACGTAGGCTAGGCAATAAAGATCAGACTCACAGCAGCCTACTTTACAAGTTATAGTCACCTCAAAGTTCACCTATTCAAGAAAATGCTTCTTAGGAGATTTAAATGGATGACGAGTGTTGACTCCTGCTGCCTGATTTCTGTTTGTGAGGTAGTAAGTCCTTGAGCAATCTAATTAAATGGCTATATTTCTTGAAAAGGCTAAGCTTGAATATGAAATATTTGCAAAATATGTCTGCCACAGAATATTTTCTGTTAATATGTGCAGAAAATTTAGAGGATGATTGTTTCACTTCTAATCTATGGTAATGTAATTGTGGGAAAGGATACTTTCAGGCTGCCATTATATGCTAATATATTATTAATTATTATGTATTTTAGCATGTTTGGAAACTATGCTTTCAGAAGGTAATGTTCCTGCCAAGACAATGATTTTTTTTCCACACATTTCCAGTGATTTCTCCAATAATTCTTAAATCCATGCAAACTGGCCTCTCCACAGTCTGCTGGAACTTGTGACATGTGTGAAAACTGTGGCTGTCAAGGAAATGTTTCTGGCAATCCAATTAACAGTTTCAACTGTATAAATCTGTAAGCTAAGTTCCTTTTGCCAATGTGCCCAGTGTGGCAAGGTGGTCAAAATACTAATAAACAACCCCAGTTCTTTAAGGTATCTCAGACCTTCAGCATCATTGTCATGGTGGTTATATGAGACACTGAATACATCTAAGCATTAAAAGGCTTTGTAAGCCTTGGGCACAGAGAGAATCTTCTGGCTGTGCTCCTGTCCTCTGAAGATGCCAGCCACAGCGACTGGCGAAACGTTAGGAACCAAAACTGCCAGAACACGGCCACACAGCCCGGAAGAACCACAACAACCATCGGATTCCGGCCGTGAAAGCCTTCGACTATACATCGCTTTGTAAGTTCTTTTGCATTAAATGACAGCTGTGCAAGACTGGCAGTTTCACTGAGAATCAACCTCAAAAAAATCCAGGACTGATGGAAATGCAGCAACGAGACAGTTACCACAGTTTGATCCTATCATCTTGATGGATCTCCTCTCCCTGCCACTATTCCTATCAGATCATCATGCCACTTTGCTTGCTGCATCCTCATCAGGTTATCCCACGTAGCTCTTACCAATCCATCCAGTTTAGGAAAGACCAAGGTCACCTAAGAACATCAGGAGCCAAGTCAAGTCCTAACCATTTTGGCTGATGGCTACATCATTTTTCAAATGTCCCCATTGTTCTCTTCTCTCTCCTACAGCTCTCATCTCAGACAGAACCAGTTATTTCCATCCCCTGCATCCTACAATTCCAGTTTACTCTCCCACAAGCAAGACTGCAATCCTAATGTTACCTGTTTTGTTGTTTATTCGTTCAGTCGCTTCCGACTCTTCGTGACTTCATGGACCAGCCCACGCCAGAGCTTCCTGTCGGCTGTCACCATCCCTAGCTCCCCCATGGTTGAGTCTGTCACCTCCAGAATATCATCCATCCATCTTGCCCTTGGTCTTCCTTTTGCCTTCCACTTTCCCTAGCATCAGCTTCTTCTCCAGGGTATTCTGTCTTCTCATTATGTGGCCAAAGTACTTCAGTTTTGCCTTTAATATCATTCCCTCAAGTGAGCAGTCTGGCTTGATTTCCTGGAGTATGGACTGGTTTGATCTTCTTGCATTGCAGTCCAAGGCACTCTCAGAATTTTCCTCCAACACCACAGTTCAGAAGCATCTATCTTCCTTTGCTCAGCCTTCCTTATGGTCCAGCTCTCACAGCCATAGGTTACTACAGGGAATACCATTGCTTTAACTATGCGGACCTTTGTTGTCAGTGTGATGTCTCTGCTCTTAACTATTTTATCAAGATTTGCCATTGCTCTCCTCCCAAGAAGTAGACGTCTTCTGATTTCCTGGCTGCAGTCAGCATCTGCAGTAATCTTTGCGCCTAGAAATACAAAGTCTGTCACTGCCTCCACTTTTTCTCCCTCTATTTGCCAGTTATTAATCAAGCTGGTTGCCATAATCTTGGTTTTTTTGAGGTTTAACTGCAACCCAGCTTTTGCACTTTCTTCTTTCACCTTCGTCATAAGGCTCCTCAACTCCTCCTCGCTTTCAGCCATCAAAGTGGTATCATCTGCATATCTCAGATTGTTAATGTTTCTTCCAGAGATTTTAACTCCAGCCTTGGATTCCTCAAGCCCAGCACGTCGCATGATGTGTTCTGCATACAGGTTGAATAGGTAGGGTGAGAGTATACAGCCCTGCCATACTCCTTTCCCAATCTTAAACCAGTCCGTTGTTCCGTGCTCTGTTCTTACCGTTGCTACTTGGTCGTTATACATTGAACATTCTTTAGTGCTTCCCTTTTTTGGTATGGGGATATAAGTTGATTTTTTCCAATCTGATGGCCATTCTTGTGTTTTACAAATTTGCTGGCATATGGCATGCATCACCTTGACAGCATCATCTTGCAAGATTTTAAACAGTTCAGCTGGGATACCGTCGTCTCCTGCTGCCTTGTTATTAGTAATGCTTCTGAAGGCCCATTCAACCTCACTCTTCAGGATGTCTGGCTCTAACTCACTGACCACACCGTCAAAGCTATCTCCAATATTATTATCCTTCCTATACAGATCTTCCGTATATTCTTGCCACCTTTTCTTGATCTCTTCTGCTTCTGTTAGGTCCTTACCATCTTTGTTTTTGATCATACCCATTTTTGCCTGGAATTTACCTCCTATGTTTCTAATTTTCTGGAAGAGGTCTCTTGTCCTTCCTATTCTATTGTCTTCTTCCACTTCCGCACATTGCTTGTTTAAAAATAATTCCTTATCTCTTCTGACTAACCTCTGGAATTTTGCATTGAATTGGGCATATCTCCCCCTATCACTGTTGCCTTTTGCTTTCCTTCTTTCTTGGGCTACTTCCAGTGTCTCAGCAGACAGCCATCTTGCCTTCTTGGTTTTCTTTTTCTTTGGGACGTTTTTTGTTGCCGCCTCCTGAACAATGTTGCGAACTTCTGTCCATAGTTCTTCTGGGACCCTATCTACTAAATCTAGTCCCTGAAATCTATTCTTCACCTCCACTACATATTCCTTAGGAATATTAGTGAGCTCATATCTAACTGATCTGTGGGTCTTCCCTATTCTCTTTAGTCTGATTCTAAATTTTGCAATAAGAAGTTCATGATCTGAACTACAGTCAGCTCCAGGTCTTGTTTTTACCGACTGTATAGATGTCCGCCACCTTTGGCTGCAAAGGATGTAGTCAATCTGATTTCGGTGTCGACCATCTGGTGAAGTCCATGTATAAAGTCGTCGTTTAGGTTGTTGGAAGAGAGTGTTTGTTATGCACAGTGAGTTGTCTTGGCAAAATTCTATCAGCCTATGTCCTGCTTCATTTTGTTCTCCCAGACCATGCTTGCCTGTAATTCCAGGTGTCGTCTGACTACCCACCTTAGCATTCCAGTCTCCTGTAATGAAAATAACATCTCTTTTTGGTGTATTATCCAGTAGGTGCTGCAGATCCTCATAGAACTGATCTACTTCTGCTTCTTCAGCATCTGTGGTTGGGGCGTATATTTGGATCACTGTGATGTTAAATGGCTTACCCTGAATTCGAATTGAGATCATTCTATCGTTTTTTGGATTGTATCCAAGCACTGCTTTAGCCACTTTATTATTAATTATGAAGGCTACTCCATTTCTTCTGTGGTCCTCTTGTCCACAGTAGTAGATCTGGTGGTCATCTGATGTGAAGTGGCCCATTCCAGTCCATTTCAGTTCACTGACACCTAAAATGTCTATATTTAATCTTGACATCTCACCAATAACCACATCCAATTTGCCCTGGCTCATAGATCTTACATTCCAGGTTCCTATGGTGTGTTGATCTTTAGAACATCGGATTCGTCGTTCACCACCAGCACTGTCAGCCGCTAGCTGTCCTTTCGGCTTTGAGCTAGCTGCGTCATCACATCTGGGGCTAGTTGAACGTATCCTCTGTTCCTCCCCAGTAGCATTTTGACCATCTTCCGACCTGGGAGTCCCGTCTTCCGATGGTATATCGACATATCTCTGGTTGTACTGATCCATTTAGTTTTCACGGCAAGAATACTGGGGTGGGTTGCCATTACCTATGTTACCTAACCTCTTCTAAATTAAGATTTCTACCTCAATTAACATTTTTATTTAAAACAGAATTTAAAAAATAAAACTTCATTTTCATGATAAGGAGTTGCTGTTTTTTTTAAACAAAAGATCAACACTAGCTAGAATTAAATAGAAATGGTTTTGGATTTATCTATGTTTCAAGTATCACTTTTCCTTTGTTTAATTTTAAATAAGAAATAATTTGGCAGAGTTTGTTTGGGGTGTTTTAGATATAGTGTATACATATTCTCCTGGAGTCTAGCACACACACCAATTTCAGTATGTGCCCATTTCTACTTGAATAAAAATAACTTTTATTTTATTATTTTATTTTTTAAATCTGCAGGTGATATAAGCTCTCACACAAATAGAGTGTAATTCATATTGTTAAATCGTTAGTCAGAAATCATTTATTAAATGTTTCTGGCAAGCCATTTTTAAAAAGTCAGGTTTTTTTCACTCCTATGGGGTAGGGATGAAGAGGTAATCATATTCATTTGAAGACAGTGTACCTCTGAACAAAAGGAAACATTTTAAAATTTATATCTTCAAATAAATAATATCCTGATTCTCTTTAGAAAAGTAAAAATACATCCTTGCTTGTAGAATTCAGAGTATCAAATGTCACAGATCCATGCTTACCAAATGTGTGTGCTCATGTTAAACTATGCAACTCAGATCTGCTTAATTGTAATCATTTATTTCATTTGGAAAATATTGTGAACATATTTGGAGAGCCAGATTGAATAATCTAATCTACTGGATTCAATTCAATTCATCAATTTGATTCTGAAAAAAATCTTTTTGCACATATAAAAATCTCATCAAGTTGTCAAATTAATTTTGAAGCTCCAATTTGAACATCCAATGTGGAAAGTCAGTTCATTTGGACAGCTGATCTAACTGCCTTTAAACTGAATCTCTAAACTGACCATTCACAAAACTTACATATTTAATGTGTGTGTATGAATGTGTGTATGTCTATGTATATATGTGTGTGAATAAACATACAGCCATACATATATGCATTTGGTAAGTGCTCATACCATCATCCTGGAGAAAATCTATGTGGTCAATAAGAGTCAACACAGACTTAATGACACATAATTAATTAATGGTCATACATTTATTGGAAAGACTCCACTAAGTTTTTTAGTTGTTTACAGTAGTTATATTCCTATGTTTAAACATCAAGACACTGAACAAGTCTATTCTGCAATTTACTATTTCGTTTTCCTGCAAACTTATATTTCATATTTTCTGCCATCCCTTAACACTCACTCCCTCACACATATATACACAAGGCTAATACTTACTCTCTAATTGCTACAACTTGATAGCACTCCACAAAGTTATGACATTTCAGCAAATTATGAAATATGACTGCTAGACTTTCGTCTGGCATTATCATTTCAGACAGTAGCTAATTAGCAGAGAATGCCTGTATAAGCTTCCAGATCAGGATAACCAAGCATTTGCAAATTCAGATGAATCCTTGACTTGGCAGTATTAAGAGGTCAGAGTTTGTAAGGAATCATAATCAGAATTTCTCATTAATTTAGTACATGCAGAGAAGGAAATCTTTGCATAAGCACTTTTAAAGAGCATAAATAGAATTATACAATCCTTTGTGGTTGATGACTGGGGCAGAACAGAATAAAGAAAGAGGTTCTTCAACAGTCTTCTGTCATTCCTTCCCTGAAATGCATGTATTGTTCATTTGACAGGCTGCATCTCCACTTGGTCATGCAGTACTTCTACAGGCTTAAGAGAGGACATCTTACACAATCTTTTCATCCTATGATAGCCATTGAGCCCACGCAAGTTGATGTCTAGAAAAACATTGCCTGAAATCTTGGAAAGCTGCCCTCAGTCATCAGCAACAATGGAAAGCTAGGCAGATCAATGAACTAAGTTGGCTTAAAGTTTCTTCTAGGTCCTGTTGCTATCACAGATACCTTGTCCTCAGTGCTCTCTGAAAAATCTTTTTCTGAATTTGATTGCTGATTTGCATATTAAAATAATGCCAGCTCACCCCAGACTGAGAGATGCCCTTCACAGAATCTTTAAGAATTATTTTGTACTTTACTTACAGCTTACCCAGTGATCATTTATTTTTCTTACTTTAGTACAATAATTTATATGCTACTTTGTCCTGAGATTCTGTGTCTCACAATAAAATCATGTAAATAAATTTTACATAGCTCTGAAGCCAGAATTTGACGTTATATGGAAAGGTATCTGTTAACCCTCTTGATTCTTAACCGGTAGTAATTCCTCTCTCTCTCAAAATAAAACACTTCAAACTTACAAGCATATGGAGAACATGTGGCTTTGCAGATACTGTAGAACTATCAGTCCCGGCATCTCGCATCTTTGGTTATGGTGACTGGAACTGCTGGGAACTCATTTTATGACCCTGAGTGTTGAAGGACTGAGGTGAGAACAGGAAATGTATCTGAGTTGGGAAGAACCAGAATGCTTCGTTGTTATAAGGCATTATGGATTTTATGATGATATTATGACCTACGTTGAATTTGTTGGTGGTTGTTATTATTATTATTTGATATATTTGAAAAATTGATATTTTTAAAAATTATTACATTTTTGTATGTTTTGCTATAAACCATTTAGAGTCAGATGACTGAAATGGCATAAAAGCATTCATAACAAACATAATAAACTGTAGCTTGGTAACATAGGAAGCAATACCTCTCCCCCCCCCCCCCCCCGCCATCTGATGCACAGGGCACCTCAAATATTCAAGGCATTTCACGTGCATTATCTTGGTCAGCCTCGAAATAGCCCTGCAAATAAGGCTGGCTTGGTTATCCTCCTACTGATGAGGCCTAAAGATTTGCCTAGGGCCACCTAACAAAATTGGATTTGGGCCAGGAACTTGTTAGGCTCACATTCTCACATTCTCTAGCTGCGATATCATCCCTTCCCAGATAGGCCTGTTCCCTCTTATAAAAGTTTTCTGAAGTTACTGTCATGATAAATGATGGACTTAGGTGACAGCATGTGTCATATTTCAATGCACAAAAAGAAAAAGTTAACAGCAAGCTCTAGGGATCCAGCTTGGAGATTGTAATAGCTACTAGGAAGATTGGCAAACACAGTGTATAACTGCAGCAGGTCCTTTTAATAAATATTTCTTAATGCACTGAATAATCTGTCCAGACAATTTTGACATGTAGCTGCTTCCTATCACCCCTGGCATTAATAATACAGCTACTTGCTTATCTTTGGCATTAATGTGGCCCATTATATTTATGTGAGTCCTGATGGCCTCAATACATGGTCTATGCATTCAACCTACCCCCTCTAAGTTCCCCCTTTAGACTGACAATGAACCAATTAAGCTCTGGATGCTAACCTACTAATGCAGCCAGACATGGACTCTTGCCACCACTCCTTCCTTCCCCTTGTGCAATTGGAAAGCACCTCAGCAGCACAGGCCAGGCTGGCTCATTAGTGCAGAATCTGGGTCTCTGGAAAGCTAAGCTGCTCTGGCCCTCCCTCTGAACTTTGCAGCGCAATTATATGTTGCCATTTCTGGTTCAGCTCATCAGTATTTATCATGGTCCTCGCAGGTTCCATTAATGATTCAGGGCCAAAGGGCCATGGGTAACACGGTCATTACATTGTGCCAGATAGAGCAACTTCAGCTAGTTCTATTGGAAAATTTAATGGAATGGAATCCACCTTCAGAGACAAACCATGGCATCAATTTCCTGCAACCACGAACTCCAATTATCGCCAAATTGCCTTGCTAAGAATAGACTAGAAATTACTTGGGATCAAGAAACATCTTGAGATGTTCTCCATTGATCCGTGTCTCATTGTGGCATAATGATGGAGGAATGGAAAACAACTCCCAAGCACAGAGCAACTCTGCACTCATTGGACTGTACCTCCATCGTATATCCTTTCTACTATGCCCCAACTCTTTTCAACAAGTATTAAGGCTACTTGCTTTGAACTGCTTTGTGATTCTGAGGGCTAAGCCGCTAACCTGGATGTATTAACATCTTGAAACTGCTTCAACTGCTACTCTTTTGCAAAATATAACACGGCCAGAGGGAAATAAGTTATGGGTAAAAATGAGTGATAGTTAATTGTGCCCATCTTCACAATCCGCTGTTAAGATAGAAATGAATAGCAGGCAGAAAAGACTAGCATCTTCTGGCCATGACACTCTTTGTATATAAGCAATGGCAATGCTGTGCCCTGCTAGAACAAGCACCCCTTGATTATGGATAATTGAGTAAGGCAGCTGCCCAACCTGGAACACAGTGAAAGAGATGTTGCTTCAGCAAGGGCTAGGTTCCAAATGAGGAGCTTTATAAAGAAGCATTCTGTTTGATTACTTCATTGCATCTACTTGGGAGCATGATCCACAGCATGTTTTCTCCTTATGCACAGGGCTCAATGACAGCTGGTATGCTATCCAAACATGGTGCCCCAACTCTGAATTTTTACCTGGACATAAAATGCCTTAATTCTCAGGATTCTGAAGGTGATGCCAGTGGATCTGGAATGGGGATCTGTAATAGTCAAGATAATAGCTGCTAGCCTTCCAATGCTAGCATAGATATCCCTTCCAATGCTAGCATAGATATCCCTATTAACTGGGATATCTCTGGGAGGTGGGCTATCAGCAGCTATTGATTCATTGGATCGTCCCACAAAGCTGGACTGAAAACCGGTTCTTCCTTTACAGAGAAATCTTTGGATAGGTTTGTACAATGCACTAAATTAAGCTAAAAAGCAGTTAATACTTTGGGGTTCAGCATAGTGTGGGAAATCATCCATTATCTCAGCATCTTCTGTGAACCAGGCCATCACATTCAACTATAAGATGGTTTATGTGTTTGAACATAGTTCATGATATGAACATGATGTTGTTTAGGATTAGGCTGACCATACGTCCCGTTTTGAACGGGACAGTCCCATTTTTTTTAGCATTTTTCAACCATCCTGTCGTTTTCATAAAAATCTCAATTGTGTCCCGTTTTTCAAACCCGGCGGGAATGGCGCAGGAGGAGGATCTGAGCTGGAGTGCAGACTGGGGGGCGGGGTTAGCAGGCGGGAGCCAATCACACAGACCGGGGGGCAGGGTTTGCAGGTGGGAGCCAATCGCGCAGACCAGGGGGGCAGGGTTTGGAGGCGGGAGCCAATCTTGTGGACCAGGGGGCGGGGTTTGCAGGCAGGAGCCAATCATGCAGACCAGAGGCAGGGTTTGCAGGCAGGAGCCAATTGTGCGGACCGAGGGACAGGGTTTGCAGGCGGGAGCCAATCGCACGGACTGGGGGGCAGGGTTTGCAGGCAGGAGCCACTTGCGTGGACCGGGGGGCAGGGACCCCTGTCTTTTTCATGAATACGGAATATTACATAAGACCCCGTCCTGTTTTGCCATCCTGAAATATGGTCAGCCTATTTAGGATTCAGTATGTTGTGTGAGCCCAGCCATCTTCTTTTTAAAATAGTCTTATTGGATGGAAGTCAGAGGACTGAAAGCAACAGGGAAGAAAGGTAATAGAGGCAGGATAGGGATCCTGGATGGTAAATGCCAGGGATCCTGGATGCTGGTATTATTTTCTGTGGACTCAAATATGGTGAGAGCACAAGTGGTCAAGGTCCTTTGATTGGACATTTCTCTATCTTGCCACTATTACACAATGACAGGGAAGGAGAGATGGCTAAGGAACGGGTTCTCTGCAAATTCTAATGAGAATATCTATAGTCTGCACTGGCTTTAGACATACTCATCCCTCAATTTTCTCACCTCTACTAATTTTTCAAGGCATGACTTAGATAAATCAATCTGCATTTCTTGATAAATAAGTTGGGAAATTTGTATTTTAATGCATATTAAAAAATGAACTTTTTTTAACAAATGTGAATTAATGCAAAAAGGAATAGAACAAAATTATGACAGAAGAGTATATGCAGAAGTGAAGAAGGCATCCTTCTTTTGACTGCCATAGGTTGTCCTGGATTACAGCTGGGTGGCTGGCTGACTTGAGACTGCACCCACCCACCCACCCACACACACACCCCTCATCGGTGCTGGAACAGGAAAATAGAAGAGCAAATCTGAGTCTGATTAAATATGTATCCTATAAAACATTAAAATGCAGGAAAATCGAGCTTGCCCTGTGGAAAGGACATCAATGCTTCCTTTTAGGACTCTGAACTAACTCAGTGCAAATCCCAAAGCTCTGAGCACATTGGGTGAGTTTTAATTCACTCAAGGCAAAACAACAGCTCATGTGCCCTATCCTTGGTTCAACATCCTTCATTAAGGCTCTGCCTCCAATATCTATTTTGGGAACTGGGCTATATACAAAAAAAGGAGTGTTTAAAGAGAGAAAAAAAGTTGTATTTGAAAATCTTTGATGCTTGTATTCATGAAATGCCTTCATAGAAAGGGGAAGGAGAGAGAGTGTTGGATTAAGTGACTGCCGGATCTGCCCTCAAATCAGAATGATCCCTGGGATCGGGCTACCATATTTTGTCCAATCACAGCTTCTGTAGGGGAACTTGATAGAGAATCCTTTGTTTTATTATAGGCTTATACTTAAATTTCTCATTTCTATTTGACTGACTTGAGTACTGTGTTTTCGTTTAAGGAAAAAAGTGAGACAATCTTTTGTACCTCTCCCTAACCAACCATCAATTCCACTGCATTCAGGAATGAGCCTTGCCACCACCCCTTCGCTTTGCACTGGAACTTGTCGATCTGTCGGCTTGAAATTTGGCACAGATATTCTTCCCTGTAGGGGCAATTTTCACTGCATATTTCATTATCTTAGGTCCCAAATAAAAACAAATTTATTATTCCCCTTTTAAAACATAAAGTTTAAAGGAACATAGTTTAAAAACTTTGCCCTGATTTCTATAAAATTTGGCACGCTTCTTCTTTTACTGGAACTCAAGAGAATGATTCCTGTAAATCAGCTCATTGGGGTGAAAAAGAAACATTTTAAAGGGACTTTTAAAAATATATTATTTATTTATTTGTTTGTTTGTTTGTTTGTTTATTAATCAAACTTCTATCACCGCCCATCTCCCTCCACTGGAGGGACTCTGGGCGGTTTACAACAAAATAATAGAAACAAAAAACATAAAATATACATAGAATATGTATAGCTCAAATTTATTATTATATTATGTATAGCTCAAAGGGGCGTGGTGGCTCAGCGGGTAAGATGCCAGGCTTGTCGATCGGGAGATCGCAAGTTCGGAGGTTCGAATCCCTAGCCCTGCGTGACGGAGTGAGCTCCCGCACTCGCCCCAGCTCTTGCCAACCTAGCAATTCGAAAGCATGCAAATGCAAGTAGATTAATAGGTACCACTTCGGTGGGTAGGTAACAGCGTTCCGTGCGTGTCATGCAGCCACATGACCATGGAAGTGTCTTCGGACAACGCTGGCTCTTCGGCTAACAAACGGAGATGAGCACCGGCCCCTAGAGTCGGACAAGACTACACAAATGTGCGGGGGGAACCTTTACCTTTTTTTTATAGCTCAAAAGCCCCTGCACTTTCTCTGAACTTTGGCACACAATTATAATGTTCTCATGTTCTTGTGAATTGTATTCTATCCTATTAATAGAAGAAAGAAATTAGAGCCATTTGGTCTAATTCATACTCCAGAATTCAGATGAGTCCAACTGAGCTCCTTTCAGCACCAAAGATCTTACTGTACTCCAGAATTTCTCAGGTGCAGTCGGTGGCCTGATGCCAGTCTTTGTAAAACAAACTAACAAACAAACAAACAAACAAACAAACAGATAAATAATACACACAGGTATACCCTTCAATTCTTAGAAAATATACAAACAAACCACAATGCTCCAGAGCTGTCCTGGAAGGAGAAAAGGGACTGATATCTTTTGAAGCCTCTCTCTTTTTTGGGGGGAGTCTTGTTTTTTTAAGTTACCAAATAGTTTTTATTAATCCATTTTCAAACAGAGGTACAATGACCAGTTTACCATACACAAAAGCAAAAGGAAAAAAAAAACATTACACAACCTTACAACCTCTGACTTCAGCCCTGGTGATACAGTCTCCAGCTGTAAAGTCTGGGAATCCCCACACTACCCCTTTTGGGAACAAAACAGTCTCATTTCAAAAGCATATCACACAGTACTCGTGTGTCTGTGTGTATACATACACACACCAGTGTGGGGCAGTGGTTAAGGCAGAGCTTTCCAAACTTTTCATGTTGGTGACACACTTTTTAGACATGCATCATTTCGCGACACACTCTTACAGCAGGGCACAAGGCAGGCACTAGGACCTGCACGGAATCACAGCAGGTTTGGAGGCAGCAAGGCACAAGGCAGGCACTAGGACCTGCGCAGAATCACAGCAGGTTTGGAGGCAGCAGGGCACAAGGCAGGCACTAGGACCTGCGCAGAATCACAGCAGGTTTGGAGGCAGCAGGGCACAAGGCAGGCACTAGGACCTGCGCAGAATCACAGCAGGTTTGGAGGCAGCAAGGCACAAGGCAGGCACTAGGACCTGCGCGGAATCACAGCAGGTTTGGAGGCAGCAAGGCACAAGGCAGGCACTAGGACCTGCACGGAATCCTGGCAGGGCTAGGAGGCAGCAGCAGCCGCGACACACCCAGACACTGCAGCCGACACACTAACATGTCCCGACACACAGTTTGGAAAGCTCTGGGTTAAGGTGTTGGATAATGACCAGGAAGATCCAGATTCCAGTCTACCCTCAGCCACGGAAGTTCCTTGGGAGACCTTGAGCCCCTCATTCTCTCTCAGCCCAGCCAACCTCACAGGATTGTTGTTGTGAGGGAAAAAATAGAGAAGAGATGCTGGGTGGCCTTCAGATCCTGAAGGAACTCAAGTAAAGGCAGGATGTAAATCCAACAAATGATAGCAGCAGAGAAGTTCACATGCTCAGTGACTGATTCCAAAGTCCTTGACTTAAAAGAAAAAAGGCATTAGTGAAACTTGGGCTTGTTTCATCTTTGACCTGAAAGTAAGTCCTTCTTTGAACAGAAACCGTGCTCCAAGTAGGAAGTCATAGAATTTCATTTTAAAAAGAATGAACCTGAATTGATTTATTACATGGATTCTGCTCTTCTCCAAATTTTGCAGTAGTTTTCAGCTGCAAACATGTGTATAAAATATGCATATGAGTGTACAAAAAAGCAGTGTATGCCTGTATTAGGAAACGTTGCATATAGACCCAAGTACCTTAGTGCAACATGTATACAAAGGTGTATATAAAAATCAATAGGATGTTCTTGTGCGTGTAGTTTTCATTGTTTTTAAATTTAATTTGCCATTGTGGACATTTGGCAAAATAGGCGTATGACTGAGAACATGCAAAACTGAAACAGATTGGATTTACGCTAATCCGTTCATCCCCAGCTCCTTTTTGTGACAACCTATTAACAGGCTGTTTCTGCATATAGCCTACAGGTTGAGTTGTGGCTGATTATGCTAATCCTGACTGACTGCGCCTGTCAGCATTGCCTGCACATCTGTACTGTGCCCGTCTTGTTTGCACACGTGCAGGAGATGCGCTCCTTCCCTCCTTCATCACTGGCTTTGCGCTGGCTTTGCTTCTAAGTCTAATGTCTGTCTTCATGTCTAGTCTACCCTTGGCCTTTAACCTTCTCACTCACTTTTCATCCCCATAAACTGTACACTGTAGTCTTAACTAATGACTCCTGGGAATAGCCTAGGGAATCTGCTCCAGAAACCAGAGTGGATCACTTCACCGAACAAAAGGCTTTGTGTTTCCAACACTAGCCCTTTCATGCTTCCGAAAGTCCTGGACTTTTAACCCTGTGGCTGAGGCTGTTTTCCTAACCCCAACAGGAACTCAGCTCTCCAAATCTTAACACAAGCTTTGCTTTCACCTCTTGACCGGAGCCGGTTTCTGGATTCCTTAATTCTGTCAACACCAGCTCTCTTGGGCTAATACATTGACTATTCTTTCATGGATTTTGACCCAGATTTCAAGCCCATGCCAAATTCTGATTGCACAGTTCTTAATTTCTCCACAACTGATCTGTCACATTAGCATGAGGCTTAAAATCCCATTTGAATATGCAGTAACAAAATCATTGTTACCCGCCCAGAGTCCCTTGCATGGGAGATGGGCGGGGAATAAATTTGAATAATAAAAATAATAAATAAATAAAATACTTGTTCCAAGTTGCTTGCTCAAGAAACTAAGGAGGTTGCCTTAGAGCAGAGCTTTCCAAACTGTGTGTCGGGACACGTTAGTGTGTCGGCTGCAGTGTCTGGGTGTGTCGCGGCCGCTGCTGCCTCCGAGCCCTGCCAGGATTCCGCGCAGGTCCTAGTGCCTGCCTTGTGCCTTGCTGCCTCCAAACCTGCTGTGATTCTGCACAGGTCCTAGTGCCTGCCTTGTGCCTTGCTGCCTCCAAACCTGCTGTGATTCTGCACAGGTCCTAGTGCCTGCCTTGTGCCTTGCTGCCTCCAAACCTGCTGTGATTCCACGCAGGTCCTAGTGCCTGCCTTGTGCCTTGCTGCCTCCAAACCTGCTGTGATTCTGCACAGGTCCTAGTGCCTGCCTTGCGCCTTGCTGCCTCCAAACCTGCTGTGATTCTGCACAGGTCCTAGTGCCTGCCTTGTGCCCTGCTGCCTCCAAACCTGCTGTGATTCCGTGCAGGTCCTAGTGCCTGCCTTGTGCCCTGCTGTAAGAGTGTGTCGCGAAATGATGCATGTCTAAAAAGTGTGTCACCAACATGAAAAGTTTGGAAAGCTCTGCCTTAGAGAACAAGTTGTTGAACCAGCTACAAGAGCCTGATAACTATTTGTAGACCTGATGCCTTTGGAAGGGAGGTTTGTATTGCATATTTGTAAGGACATTCCTAGGGAGCCAAGAACCAGGGTTAGGAGCTTGCATCTTCAGATCTATAACCCTTGATGTTCTTTCACCTGAACAAGCAAGGAGAAGGAACCTCCCCGTTCCTCGCCATCTCCTTCCAGGCAGCCAAAGGAAGGGGAGGCAGAGGGCTTCATGTAAAGGCCTTCCAGTGTTATGGGCATGGCTCAGCTCTGGTATTATCTGCAGCAGCGCTGTTGGAAAGTTCTCCCAACAGTGCCTTAGGTACTGATTTAGCCTTTTTGCTTTCCTAAGCTCCCTCCACGGAGGGAAGGGCTGTTTCAACAGGCCTGCTTCTTTAGCAGGGAAAAGCCTTCTCCCCCTGCTCCCCACCGCAGGATCAGCCCCCCTCAGCTGATTGAAGAGGCTCAGTGCTGACACAGCACAGGCCCCTTTATCTCTACCATCCCACCTTGCCTGTGGCACAAGGGGAGGGTGGTGTGTTCCTGGAGGGAAAGCGATAAAAAAGAAATTAAAGCAAGGTGGGGAGGGCAGGGGGAATTACCTGTCCTGAATTTAAAAAAGCACCCCGGGTTACTGTGGCAACTGAAAGGTGCATCATGTTGCCATGGCAACTGGGAAACATCCTCATTTGCTTAGCCTTGCCACTTAGAGACGATTGGAGGAGGAGTCATGGGGAGAAACTGAGGTGGGATGGGCAGAATCCATTCTGGGGTTTCTTTTCTTCATCTCAAAGGACGTTCCCTGGAAACTATAATCATCCACATACCGAGCGGGCCACCGCCACCCCCCTACCTTTCTTTGCCTTCTCACCTTATCTCATCATGAAAGAATAAACCACCTGCTGCCCTCCAGATGTTTTTAACTACCACTCCCATTGGCTGCTAGTATATACAGTAGTAAATGATAAAAGGAAGTGGTCTTCTCCAGGAACATCTGGAACAGACTAAGTTGCCTGCCCATACCAAACTGATTAGAAAGTGCAAGAGGAAGAATTTGGCTAGGGTCAGACACACAACCAAAAATAAAGTATTGGTAGTGTTCCTATTGTAAATTGCCTCAACCCTTGCTGAAATGGATGGTCTATGAAAAGGAAGGAAGGAAGGAAGGAAGGAAGGAAGGAAGGAAGGAAGGAAGGAAGGAAGGAAGGAAGGAAGGAAGGAAGTCTGGCTCTAGGGGAATGACTCTTTAAAGGATTTGGGGTAATGCAATCAGAGTTGCTTTACAATATAGGTATGCATTCACTAAAGTACTGGCACAACTTCTAGCACCATTGACCATGTTTGTAAACCAAAGCAACAAATTATATAAATAAGGCTTTTGAAACCTTTCTGTCTTTGGTAGCAATAAAAAACCCTTCTCAGGCTAGCTGACAAACCTTCTAACACTCTCTGCAGGACAGAGGGATAGGTCAATCTCTCTCTGATGTCTAGAATAGTTGGTTCAAACCTTTTTCCAATAAGTATAACACTTTTAATAATTCCTGCCATTCTAAACTTCTGAACATAGTCATGCATGCTGTAAAGTATAATTTACACTTTTTTAAAAAAGCCTGTGCTTTAAAAACAAAGAAAGGAAGGAAAAATAATGTGTAATGATACATGTGAGAGTAATGTCATCGTCATCACTTTTAAAAGAAGAAAAGTGTCCAAGTAACCAAAATATTTTTTGATGATACAAAGCACTATAGGAGAGATACACAAATCATTAAATATCCTGTTTCTATAATATATTTCTTAGTACAGTGATATTTTCCATTGGAATTTTTAAAAAATACATAGAAAATTTTGTAACAATGTTCACAGTATGTGCAGAAGCTTTGTAAACATTTTTCACTAATCTTGGGACTAACTGAAATTGGCCAAGAACTTTTTAAAATGCAAATCATCTTGTATTTGTTTCTCCTTTGACACGTAGAGTTAGCTGTTGATCTTCAAAATGTGATTTCTCTGACATGCTCTATTTTAGGTCAAAGTTCCACTCTTTACACACCATTTGCCATACCATACCTTCTTTTCAGATGAATTTTCTGTGGACTTTTGGTCAGTGGGAGATGACTGCTGATGTTCATGTTCATAATGCTGCAAAGACTGTTAAGAGGAGAACATCTGGTTCATATTTATTGTAAACCGCCCAGAGTCTACTGTGGTAGAGATGGGCGGTGATAAATTTGATTAATAAATAAATAAATTCCCACAAAATTCCAATAGAATTCTTTTACCACCCTGCACCTTATTTGTATGGATACACTTCACTTTCATTAGACATGTTTAGCCCTTCACCCATAGCCAACATAACTGTAGCGTAAAGTTCTTCATGGTAATCCATCAGTGCTATTGTTATAGTAGGCAGAGTATTTATTTTTACCATTCCCTTTATTTAATATGCTAAAGTAATTAGTTTTTCCAACTAAATAAATACTAATGTTGTCTCAGTCTAAATATAATTCCTCTTGAAACTCAATATCTGTGTTTTGAAAGGAGCCTCAGCCTCAATGACATTTGGGTGCCTAAGGAGCTATGGCTTAAAAAGTTCACTGAGTGTTTCAGAGGTTCAGCTAAGCCTTATCTAAGGCTTAGCTGAGCACATTTCAAGAGGTTCAGCTACACCTTAGATAAGGCTTAGCTAAGCACATTTCACAAGGGCCTCAGAAAGCCCTGGGTGTGAAGAGAGCTTTGGAGGTAGCAGAGTGACATTCCAATGCCTGCAAAACTCATGAGAGGTTGTGCGAAGGCAGGATCCCCGTCCTATGATATCTGACAACTGCTGCCTAATGGTACTGTATGCAGTTAGAAAGAAATGTATTTTAGTCATCTGCGAGTGATTTTGACCTGGAACGTGGTCTATAAACTGGGCAGCATTAGAAATAACATTCTCACAACAAATAGTCCTCTAAAAGAAATAGCAGACAATTTATGGAAAAAATTCCAAAATACAAACAACTGGTCATTTCTAAAATTAGTTCTTTCTAAATGTTGTTTCTGGTTAGTCTGTTAGCAGTTTTTCAGGCAGAATGAGGCTTTCTAAACTTGGGGAAAGTAGGGCTTCCCTTCTGTAGCAGATTCTGGTAAATCTCACCCTCAGTTTCACTGATTTGCTGTGGGAAATCAGTCAAGACTTGGGTTTCAGTTGTTGAACTTGCTATTTTCATGCATTTCAAAGTCACCAAGAAGGACAGAATCAATAGCTCTTCTCCACAGTTGCTTCAAGGCATGCTGCCTGTAATGCTGGAGATACTAAAAGTTGATCACCAGAGCTTACATAGGTTTGTCCAGTCCTCTTTGATAACTATCCATAGTGGGGTCATCACCACATGTCATGGCAGCAAATTCCACAGTTTAGCTATATGATGAATAATTAATTCAATTTCAATTTATTCAATTTAGGCACCGTCCGACTCGAAACTGACTCTGAGCTCAGAGATTCAGTCTTGAATCTCCTCATGTTTTATTTTAAAAGATGATCCCAAATTCTAACATTATGAAGGAAGAAGAAAAATGTATTGCTATTCACAATTTCCATACCATGCAGAATTTGATGTCCTTCAATCACTTCTTTGCTTTCCCATCTTTGAACCAAGCTAAAAAGCTGCAGTGTTGAAACCTTTCCTCTCATCGACTAATAATTTTGGTTGCCCTTATACCTTAAACAGCTTCCAGGAAACCATTTGGATCAACGTGCCTCTTTGAGCAGACTTCCATTCATCTTCCATTCATACAGTAGCTTTAAGTCCCAACAATCTAAACTTCATCCAGTAATGATCTGATAACAATCACAGGAAGTTCTTCTGCACCTGGGCCATCACCATCACCATCATCATTGTCTGAGTCTCAGTTAATGTAACTTTACATACAATGTATTTACAATACATGTATTGATCCAGACACTGTACAATTGTAGCCACTTGTTTAGATTGCTGGATTACAAGTTTTATCCAGTCTGCAGATTCCCATATTTCATTCAGTGGACAACTTATAGTCCTTAGACTGCATGCATCATATTGGTTTTTTGCAGTCCAAAGTGAATACAGAACTACCCATTTCAAAGTCGGTGTATCTACCATTCATTGATATCTACAGATCATATGGAGTAGAGCACAAGTTTTGCATGCCAAAGATAGGGTTCAAAAGAATTCCTGTTTGAAACCCTGAAGAACCGCTGCCAGTTACTGCAGGCAACACTGAGTAGATGATCAGAAATTTAGGGGGAACTGCAAATGGTGCATGTTCCTGCTTGTGTGCATGGTGTGCTAGGCTACTGCCCCCTACATTAAACCCACAATGACTGATTCAAACAGAGGTGATGAAGTTGAATTACAATGGTAATCAATGAATAATGATAATTAATTAATTAATTAATTAATTAATAATTAATTAATTAATTCATACTTAATAGTAGTGGCAAATAAAAGTGTGCCCTCTTCTCTGTGTGCTGCAGATATGGAAATAAGGACATCAGCCTCCAGGCATTGGCCTGGCAGTCTGAGGAAAGATTTCAGCAGCACGAAATCCGTTCATTTAATGGATAGGTACCTTTTCATAACCTCTCCACCCCATCACCCCACTTGTAGTTTTTCCAAGCTCTGATATTAATCTTGCTCAGCATCTATAATTGACAAGAACCTGTGCTTAGGTAAGTTAGGTAAAGTTCAGCTAAAAAGGTAAAGGTTCCCCCCGCACATTTGTGCAGTCGTGTCCGACTCTAGGGGCCGGTGCTCATCTCCGTTTCTTAGCCGAAGAGCCAGCGTTGTCCGAAGATGCTTCCGCGGTCATGTGGCCGCATGACGCGTGCAGAATGCTGTTACCTACCCACCGAAGTGGTACCTATTCATCTACTTGCATTTGCTACAGCCGTCCGAAAAGCATTCCCTTCCAAGTAACCCGGAGCAGGCTGCTGAAGCGCAGCACCATTTCTCCCAAGTGCTCAGAACCATGTACAGTAGCTCACTCAGGTATCTCACAGCAATCAGCTGTGGCTGGAAGAAGCGGGTGCAGAGGCCCCCTCAGGGCTCAAGACTGATCAGGTGTTCCCCAGAGATACCAGCTCTCCATGGGTGCTAGTCCCTGGTGACAACATTGACTCACGGAGCTGCAGTGCTTCCATGCCCGAGCCGAGTACAATCTTCTGCGTTAGGTCACCACTCCGCAAATTCCATTTCTCTCCCATCAATCTCAGTCAAGGCTGTGTCAGGGAGGAAATACTTTGCCATTCTGTGCGCGTGAAAGGGGGAGGGAGGCGTTTGACAGGGAATGGCATTTCCTTTGATGCATGCCACAAGGGGCAGGAGGAAAGGCTGTACTTTGCCCAACCCAACTCTCCCAGGACTTTTTACCAATACCTCGTTAATTAGAAGAGGAAAATGAATAATTCTTTTTTATGACCATCTTTTCTAGCAGCCTCTGTCTGACTCTGCCAAGGAGAAGCCAGAAACTCCCAGCAGAGCTATTTATAACCTGAGATAGTTTTCAAAGGGCCACTTTGATGTTCTTCCACCAACTCTGGGAAAAAATAGTCCATCCCCAAATAAACTGATATCGGGAGGCAAAAAGGAAGGAGGAGGAGGAGGTAGTTAACATTTCTTTGTCAACATTATTTCACCAGGGAAAACTTAACACTCTTTGCTCTAGGTTGTTTTACGCAAGAGGATTTTGTCACATGGAAAACAGTTCCTTATAAGAAGCTGCATGCCTGCAATGCATTTGTGTAATCAATATTGTGGAAATTATACAATCCCACAAACAGAACGACGCTGGATTCACACAAACTATTTTATCAGCAAGGTAACAGTCCTTAGTGTAGTCGCTTTCAAGCACAAATGTGCAACTTGCTAAAAATCCTGTCCACTTTACTGTCAGAATTCGCAAAGAGCACCAAGTCTGTATTGTTCCAATCCGGTGGTATTCCTTTATAGAACGTCTAAAATATAGAACATTCCATAACTGTTTACATTCACGTCTCATAACAGAAAGACAATTTGTCTGCATCTGCCCCTAATTTATGTAACTGTTAACATAAACCACCAAAGAATATATTTTTTAAAAAACGCAAAACACTATGCTTTTGTTCATTAGCATGTTAAATTTCCTGGTGCAGACTTTTAAAATGCAAGTCCCTCAATGTAAATTATGATTTTTAGAAAGTAAGTACTGCTGTTTGAACACAGGTTTTAAATGTTTTTTTAGAATCTTGGAACAGGGAGTTTTTGAAGGGGAAAAAACAGCCTATTGCTGGACTTCATTTGATACTCGCATTTCTATCACTGTGGTCTGGTGAAAGCTGAAGCTGAAATTAACTCCTAGGAGTTTCAAGGCCACAACCACTTCATGATCTGGAAGAGCACCCTGATCAATAAGTTATCACTGGGTGCAAAGTCCTGGACAATTTTTGTCCAGTTTCCAACCTTCCCTTTTAAAGAAAAGGTGGTCAGGCAGTGGCTTCAGAGGGCCCTGGAGGAAATGGATTATCTAATTTTGCTAAAACCTATGGTTGCAAATAAACTATTGATGAAAAATGTATTATCTAGGTCCTTTTCAGTTAGGTTTTGGACTGGGGCATAGTAGAACGCATTGACTGCACTTGTTTATGACCTCTGGCAGGGCTGGGACAGAGGTGCAACCATCCTAGTTCTCCTTGATCTCTCAGCAGCTTTCAATACCATTGATGATGGTATTCTTCTAAACCATCTACAGGGTTTTAGAGTGGGGGGCACTGCATTACAGTGGCTCTCCTTTCTCTGTAGTCAGTTCCAATTGGTGTTGGCAGATGTTTAACATTTACATGAAGCTGCTTGATGAGGTCATCTGTTGATTCAGGGTTAGGTATTACGAGTATGCTGATGATACCCAATTGTACATCTCGCCCAAGGTTGACCAAGTGAAGTTCTCAAGTTCTTGCCCCAGTTTCTGGAGGCTGTGAGGGTCTGGATTGGGAGGAACAGAATCAGGCTCAACTCTAGCAAGACTAAGTGGCTGTGAGCATTTGGACTATCCAGTCCCTGAGTACTTCCATCTTTAGTCCTGACTGGAGTTGTGCTTCCTCATTTGGGACTGCCATGCATTTGGAGAGTTTTCCTGGACTTGCAGCTCCAGCTCAAAGAGCAGATGACAGCTGTGGCCAGGAAAGGCTTCAGACATATTCATCTTGTGCACCAATTGCACCCTTTCCTGGACTAGGATGTCCTCCAGATGGTCATTCATGCCTTGGTCACCCCACAGGTAGACTATTGCAATGCGCTCTACATGGGTCTGACCTTGAAGACCATGAAGAAGCTACAGCTGGTCCAGAATGCAGTGGTATGGGCTACTATAAGCCCATGTAACACCTCTGCTTCGTGAGCTGCCCTGATTGCCAGTTAGTTTTCTGAGTGCAATTCAAGGTACTGCTTACTGCCTATACTGCCCTTCATGGGATACGACCTGGCTATCTGAGGGACTGTCTCCAATAGTTTCTGCCCAGCCTTTACAATCAGACAGAGTTTGCATGCTCCATCTCTTTGATCAAATGTGCCACCTGATGGGACCCAGGAAATGGGCGTTTTCTGTTTCAGTGCCTGCCCTCTGAAACAGCATCACCACAGAGATTCATATGGCCCCTACCCTGTCCTCGTTCAACTGTCCTTAAAAACATGGTTTTTTCCCCAGGCCTTCAGCTAGAATGTATAGTAGGCCTCTTACGGGAATATGCATGTTAAGTTGTAGGTGTTATTGCTCCATTAGGATGTAGCTGTTCCTTTTTTTCCCCCTGAACTGTGAGTTTTACACATTCCTACTCCCCATCACCCAAGATCGTGTGATGGGTAGTGATTCACTAAGCTGTCACCCAAGAGGATATTCATCATACAAATGCCCTCACCTTTCAGATATGGTTGGTGCTGAGCAACTTTCTGTACCGTCTGAAGAGATATCCACTCCCCCAGGCAGTTAGTTAAACCTTCTAAAATGGTTTGTTATTGTCTTGTATTTTAGCCTTTAAACTGCTTATGGTTTAAACCATGTTACTTTAGAGGTTTCAACTGGATTATTTATTTTTAATTGTATTTTTAAAGCTGTAAATGGCTTCTAACAGTGCTCTGTTGTTGTTGTGTTTAATGAGCAACAGGTTAAACATTTATACACAATTAAACAAAATGAATGGTTGTCCTAAGAATCTATCAGCTGTTGACAGCAGAAGAGTCTGCTTATTGTCACCATGGAATGTTGTATTCAACCAACTCCCCAGTCATCCTTGCTTTTCTGGGAACAAGGGGGAGGACCCTGACCCAGGATAGCCCATGTTTTCTTCTATTCACAAAGGGAAATAGAAAGGAAATAGTTTCTCAACTAGCCAGACAAACAGCAACAATCGAATTTGAGCCCTGTAAGTGAAAAAGCTGCCTGTAACATGCTTCCAGATGGATGGGTCTTCATGCTATCAACCAAAAGAATCCATTCCTTCTTTCCTTTCTTCATTTTTTGTCTGATAAAAAAATGTGGTTGAAGCAATAGGAAAACATTAGATGGTTAGAAATGGAAGATAGCACCTCATCTAAACCTCTTGAATTATTGCATAATAATTTTAACACAATGTATTTTGTTTATGCCTGTTCCATCTTATAACGTTTTATGTATCTTTTTGACAGCCACCTTAATTATCTTGATAAGGGAGAAAAGAAGGGAATCATAATTCTGTGGATGGGGATAGAGCACTGGCACAGTAAAGGGTTTTTCCTGGAAGCCTCCTTTATCAGTCATCAGAATCAGATGCATTCATTTCCTCATTACCTTTTATGAATCTCACTTCTAGGAATTCTAGATATTTTCTTCCTGAAAGTTTGGTCATCAGTGATGAATGGCTCCTCTAAGGGTGGGCCTTTTACAATATTTGGTCTTGATTGGCAACAGGCCATTTTGCAAATAATCAAGACAAAGAATTCACCCTGCTAAGGCACTGAGAAAAAGAAAGATGCATTTTAGCTTGGTCCTCAAAATTATTGTTTTTGGTGTGGGTGAGCCTTGAAATACAGTATTTTTAATACCAGTTTTTTAATATGATTTTTATTGAAACTTTAAAAAAAAAGAAGTTAAAAACTAATCCAAACTAATATAAAGGAAGAAGAAAGAAAAAGGAAGAAAGCAGAGAGAAAGCAAAACATGCAAGAAAAGAAAAAAAGTTGAAGAAAAATAGAAAAGAAAGAAAAAAGACAAAGATGTGGCTTCTGATACTCTTCACAGCAGTTATAAGTACAGATATATTTTAACCTCTCTCTATAAAGTTACATCATAATACTCTTCTTTCTATAATCTATCTTGTCTAATCATCAAAGCCATAAATCACAAGTTCATTTTTTTTCATTTTTATGCAAAAGTCCATAAGAGGTTTCCAGTCACCAATAAATGTAGATAGTGTCATTTCTCTAATCAAAGAAGTTAATGTATCCATCTCAGCACGATCTGTCAGTTTCACCAACCATTCCTCAGTGGGAAGTGTTGAATCGTTTCCTCCATAGTGGGTAGTGTCGAATCTTTATAGTGGGTAGCACTGAATGTTTTATACCAGTTTCATCATCCTTTTTTTCGATGAAAACCAGGACCCTGAAAAGGGGGGGAACTAAATAGGTTATGCCTTTCAAAGATCAAATCTCTCACCTTCTGCCATTTGCTAATTATAATGGCATCACAATGTCTTAACAACACCAATGTTCCTCTTTAGCCACACAATAGAGGCCTCACTTCTTCCCCAACCGATAATGCAGGCGGTGAAACTGACACTGAACACAGCAGGATCCCCATACTTATCAAAATGTTGGTGATGTCAAATGGTAACTTTCCAGTAAAGTCCAAAGAGGAACTGAATTCTGACTTTCCTTATTCCAACCACAAACAAAAGTTTCAATAAATGTCCAGTGATAGGACCGAGAGTGTGCAAAATTAAATCCACCTTTCCAACTAGTGATTTCAATTTTCACAGCAAAATCTCATAGGATGCCCTGCCAAAGAAAGTTATTTAATAGCCTATAAATTTACTTAAAATAATGGTAAAAATAGGAAGGCCGCTTAAAGCATAAATCAACTTTGAAATTAGTTTTATCCTAATCACATTTATCTTATCAAAGGAATGCTAGACCATCTGTCTAAAACTTGATTCAATTGTGCCAAAACTAGGGATAAATTCATTATTACCAGCTGAGCAAGCTTCCTGGGAATCCTTATACCCAAGATAAGCACAGGAGTCAGTACTAAAATGGCAGTCCCTAAATACATCTGATTTATTACTGAGACCCAAATCAAGTCTGATTTGCTCCAATTTACAGAGTAATTAGTAGGGTGTCAAATTCTTATATTAAAGAAATAAGATTAGGAATGGAAGTTTCTGGTTCATCCATAAAACATAAAATGTAACTTGAGTACAGCAGAACCTTACATTCTTCCTTACCTATTGCAATACGTTTAATCTTTTCTGAATTTCTAATGGCACAAGCAAGAAGTTCTAAAATGTTTCAAAACCAGCTAAGAGAGAAGGAGAAAGATGGGATCCTTGGTGTATACCATTATGTAAGTTTAAATAAGGGGAAAACACAACATTGGTGATTACATGTGGTCTTGGGGTTGAATAGGACACTATAAATCTAAAAAAGAAAACACTAAAACCTGCTACAGAAAGTGCCAAGAAACCATATCTCAGCATCATCCAAAGAAGTAATGGTAGTTGCATTCTGCCTATTTTCAGTTATTACATCAATTAGAAATATCATATGATTAGAATTTTGACAACCCCATATAAATCCAGTCTAATCTGGATGCACTATGGCCAGAAGTACAAGAGTAATCCATGGCATAAGGCAACTGTTAAAATCTTATCACCTATATTTATCAAGGAAATAGGTTTATAATTGAAATATCCAATAGGATATTTGCCTGGCTTGGACAGAGCATGATATAAGCCTCATTGAAACAAAGGGGTAAGCTGTCAGCCCTTCAAGGTAGATCAGACTAGGAAACCAGTGCCACGTAGGTCAGTACTACTTTTATTGTAAAGCCACAGTAACAGATCCTTGCAAATCTGAGTACACATCCCCTCTCCCTCCCTTTATCTTTGTGTGAATTAGGGAGGGGCTTGTCTGAGATGTTTACTCACATTACATTCCTGCTCTGGACTCAGGCCCCTTTTATCTGACCATTGCCTTGGTAGCAGCTCTTCCTCCTGTCCCTCAGAGCCATTCCCTCTGTCCTCTACGTAAGCATCTATTCCAAAAAAAAAGTTTTATCACATATTTCCAATAAAATAAGAGAAAGGAAGCCAATAATTGCTACTTACCTTTATGTCCAAAACCTAAATTATAGTTACTGTTAAATAGGCTTTATTGAAACAAGACATCTTCATGTATCATGGTTTGAAATGGGCTGGCTTCAGTAAACTTGGGATGAGAAATTTATTCTGACCTATTATCCCACTGGGCTTGATGATAGCAGTGAATGGGAGTTTAGGAGTGTGTTGTTTGTTTGTTTGTTTATTTGTTTATTCATTTATATGGCTGCCCATCTATTAATTGAACTCTGGGCAGCAAACAAAAACATAAAAATATAATAGAAAGATTAATTAAAAGAACTATGTCAAGGCAGTATAACAAACACCTTTTCCACATATCTCCCACAAACCACGCTGGGCTCCATTAACATTCTAGCCCCAGGGCCCTGGGGAAAAGCCAAGTCTCCACAGCCTTCTGGAAAGCCAATAGGGTCAGGGCCACCCACATCTCCAAGGGTAGGATGTTCCGTAAGGCAGTCACCATAACATGCTTCCTAGGCCCCAACAGGTGTCACTGCTTCGCCAAAGGGACCTGGAGCATGACTACCCTGCTGGATCTAGTGGAAGAGGCAGAAACCACTGGGAATAGGCAGTCCTGATCACTCCTCCTTGATTCTTCCAGCCCAGAGAAAGTTACTCTTTTTGTGTGGAATTTTGGGTCATGCAAGATCCTTATTACAGGAAAGACAGCTCTGCTATTTCAAACCAAAAATCTATCTAGTTCAGCATTCTATATCTCATAGTGGCCAACCACTTGCATTTAGGAAGCTTCCAAGCAGGACATCTCTTTCATCTATGGTCCACTTACAACTGATACACAAGGCATATTGCTTTTCATTCTGGAATAGTTCATAGCCATCAGGAGTAGCCACTGATAATCCTATTTCACAATACACTTGTAAACTTGGGGTCTTTGCTACATCTAATGGAAGCAAATTTCATAGCCCAGTTACACCCTTGCATGGAATTGCTACATATATGTGCTGGCACATATATACATTTTCTCACAGATATGCTGTACAGGTTGAGGACATAACACAGGATTTTTCATTGATGGGGAGCAACCCTGAGTTCTCCACAACCATTGTTTGAATGAATGAAAAGGTTATTTGGACTCCCTTCAAAGAAGTATATTGTAGGTATCAAATAAAATGAATGGAGGTCAAGCACACAGAACGATGCTTACTACCATGAATTCAGTGTAGTGTATAGAAAGGGGTATTTGGGGAGGAGGGGTTAGGGAGCATCTCACAGCCTTTCAAAGATTTACATTTTTTGAAAATGCTAATTATAAGGTAACAAAATAAAATCCATTCTCTAGAGAGTTGGATTTCTTGCATCAACCAGCAGGTTGAGGACATCAGGTGGCCTACAGGGCCACTCCACAGTTCTACAAAATTTTTGATAAAGTGATGCCGCATATCTGTTTTCTAGAATGAAATAAATTTGAGGGGGAAATTATGTTATGATTTTTTTTAAAGGTATGTACTGTATATACAGTATGTGTGAGTGTGTGTGTGTGGGTATACACACCAGACACATCTTTTCTCTAGCTTCTTAGCTGCAATAGTGAAAGCAAATATTTTAAGAGGTAAGTAATGCAACGAGCAAGACTCTATGTTTGGCTTCGGTACCATCTGGAACTGATCTGCATTCTAGTTGCCCTTGAATTAGTCTGGCCCAGAAACATCTACCTTACTACACCAGCTAATCCTACAAATTAGAAATCGAAAAAGATCATGTAAATTGCTCCACAGAGAACCCGCCACCCTGCCCAGGGGCTAGTTGCTTAAAAACCAGGAGATTAAAGAAATCAATGATAGGAAACAGCTTCAACGTCCACCCTGGAATCAGTGTTTGGCAACAAACAGAACCAAGTAAGCTTTAGAGAAGCCACAGGGCAACTAGTGCTACCCAGAGTAAATGTTCCTTAACTATAGCTCTTGGGTGGTTACAGAGACTAAGGTAGGAACAGCAGAAGATAAATCCATGGGAGAGCTCCCAATGAGCTGGGCAGGCGAACCATGATTTCCAACTCCGAGCAGTTTAACAATTGTACAAACCCAAGGACTTTTTCTCTTTCCTAAATTAAACTATTAAAATCAAGAAAAATGTAGGGAAAGCAGAAACAGATTTGTGTGTATAAGAGCTCCAGTTCTGGCCTTGAAAACCAACTCCTGATGTGAGCACCATTTTGTGCAATTCAGTGTCTGCCTTGTGGGCATAGTGGACATGTACCAATGAAAAAGAGAATTAATTCTGCAAACCCAAAATCCATCTAGTCTTTTGCTATGGAACTTACCTCCTCTTTCCAGAGAACAAAGGTTGCCATTTCTTCCTGCTATTGTCTTTAATAGCTGCCTTGCCTGCTATATTTGGCTTCTAAACTATATCTTACAAACTGTTGGGGACTAGTTCAACCTTGAATTCAGCTTACTATATATATATGTATGTATGTATGTATGTATGTATGTATGTATGTATGTATATGTGTGTGTGTGTGTGTGTGTGTGTACACTATATATGTGTGTGTGTGTGTGTGTGTGTGTTTCTCCTCAGTGTGTTTCTCCTTTTTTGTTGTCTCCCTCTCCTTTTATCCTTTTTTATCCTTGTTTATCCTTTCTTTAAAACAGTCAAAATAAAAAATAATGGGGTTCCTCTGGAGTACCCACTCAAGAGCCATTGCCTGCCTGCCTGCCTGCCTGCCTGCCTGCCTGCCTGCCTGCCTGCCTGCCGGCCTGCCTGCCTGCCGGCCTGCGGGTTTAATCCTTTCCAGGTCAGATTAGCCTTTCTGGAGCTCCTCTTTGCTTTGAGAACACTGTTTTCTTCCCAGGGCTGCCAAGAGGCTCAAGTTCCCATCGCTGTCCATTGCACCCTACTAATTATCAGCCTCTACCCTCTCATGCTGGGCAACTGTTGCTTATTTTTTTAAGCTCATATTACATGAGCATTTCAATTGGAGGTCAGCCTTTATTAATGGCGCTATGGACTTTGAAGAAGCACGAGTACAGGGCGAAAGGGAGAAGCAAGCTAAGAGGAAGGCACGTCAGGCAAACCCTCATCATGACCGTCTCCCACCCGGAAACCTACGCCCTCACTGTGGGAGGTTGTGCGGATCCAGAATTGGCCTTTATAGCCACTTACGGATCCACCGTTAAATTTTTACCTTTGGAAGACAATCTTACTCGGCTACGAGTGATCGCCAATGATACATGTGAATATGCATTAACTAAGCGTGCCTATTTTTATCTGCAGTGTTCGATAAAAAGAGGTTCTGTGGCGCATGAGATGGAACTGGATGCTGTGTGCTTCATCTTAGCAGTGAGGACATCTCTCTGTGTAGCGTAGCAGCTCCAGCAGCTCCTCGTTCAGCAACTCACTGCAGGGTCACTTCACCACTGATGATTCCCATTCCTGCCCTGGGAATGCCCTCACAAGTGGCAACCCCCGTAACCGGTGATGGAACTATCTTCTGCTGCCTAATCCAATAAGGACAGGCTGCTGATTTTTCCCAGCATGGATCTGATTCAGGTATCAATCTTCCCCACTTTGTAACGCTGGTCACAACATGGAGAGACATGTTACTGGAGAGCGATGTTGGTTCTCAAAATGAGTATCGACATGAACTGACCAACAGGTATTTCCTTCACTTGCACAGATGGCTGTGATTAAGATTTGAATGTACAAGTCTGTCTACGCCCCCAGCAATCAGTTTTGAAAAGAGAGAAGCTACAATATGAGTACGCCTGAGTTTGGCTCCAAACCAAAGCCAAGTGAAGCATGGCCAAAGTCTGCAATGTAGCGCCCCCCCCCCCCCAAACTGGGCTTTAAAAAGCCAGACAACTATTAGATGGCAGCAAACAGCTAGATTTTTCTGTATCTCTTTGCTATCATCTAGTGGATTTTGAGATTTTTGCAGCGTCACTGGGATGGGATTAGTATCCTCCCAGAGGATTCCAGAGAAATTTTCATGTATGCTGTTTATCTTGTCCTTGATCCTTCTCAGTGTAATATCACAGAAAAACACCACTTGCTAACTTATACAAAAAGTAAAGTGGGGTATACATATAATAATAAATAAAATAAAAATAAATGGGCTTTTGATGGCAGCTTAAAACCATTCTAGGCAGTCCACACTGATTATTCCCAACCATTCCTATCAATAAGAAGTGATCCAATGGCCACTAACATAGTTGTTATACTGTATATGGGAAATCTGATTTCACACCTTAGCAGTTCCCTACTTTATGTGGGGAGAGCCAGTCTGGTATTGTGGTTAAGGCATCAGGCTAGAAACCGGGAGATGGTGAGTTCTAGTCCTGCCTTAGGCACAATGCCAGCTGGATGACCTTGGGCCAGTCACTCTCTCTCAGCCCTAGGAAGGAGGCAAGGGCAAACCACTTCTGAAAACATTGCCAAGAAAACTGCAGGGACTTGTCCAGGCAGTCGCCTGGAGTCAACACTGACTCGAAGGCAAAAAGAGAAAAGAAAAGAAAAAGAACCCTTTGTGTGGGAACTCATAGTTGCCATGAGAAGCTAGTGGCAGTGAGCGATCCTGAACTATGCGAACACCAGAATTGGAATCCCGACGTGGGGAGTCTCATTCTCATAGCCAAGAACTAGCTATGCAACCTAGATGGCATTGTGTTGCCCACACGGGCTCTTTTTCTCTCAGTTTGAGGCCTTCTAGAGGCTCCATGTCTAGAATGGGTATTCTGAATTTCCTTTTCAGACTCCTTAGCACTCATGGGCATCCATTGGGAGCGGGCTGTCAAAATATCCAGGTGGCAACTGTGCAATCAGAGCTGCCTCTTTTGTATTCGTGTCAACATTAGATATACACATAAAGGGTTCGGTCATGTAGTCATGATTGCAATCTTGATTTTTTTTTCACTCCCTCCCACTGACAGTACAATGTTCCTGGCTTGCAGATGCCCATTCTATGCCAGTAACACATAGAGAATTGCTAGGCTCCACTTCTTCTCAGAGGTCAACAGATAAAAGTCATTCTCTCTAGTCTGTTGGAATGTCCCCTCATCCAGCAGTGAGAAAAGCAGGAGGAATTCATTCCTATACCTCTATGTTTCCCCCATCAATTTTGTTAAACAGGGCAGGGTAAGCACATTTGTTGAGTTGAAGGCAGCCTTCGGCCTTGCATGGCATGCCAAGAGCTAAACTCAAAAATGGCCCAAAAGTGTAGGCATGGCTGGAACAAAACAGAACATTAATACGTACTAAGTTTAACATATGAATAAATGAAATAAGTGTTCAGCACTGGCTAGCCAAATGCTTCCAGGAGGTTCAGAAGAAAAATGTTTTGGATGGCATCACAGAATGTATTTACCATTACATTTTTCCCCCTTGAAATGGGAGAGAAACTGCTCTAAACCAACTATGCATAATAAGCACACACACATAAGTGTACATACAAGTAGGACATTTGAAAAGAGGGGAAAAGTACAGTCTAAAAAATATTTCCCAAAATTAATGCCAAAATATTTCCAAAATTTAACTTTATATAAATTTCATTCATACATCTTAAGTATAAAGCATCATGGACATTTTAAGCTTACTCTTTTTTTTTTCCTCGTCTTTAAGCCTCACTCTTTCAGGTAATAGAGACTGATTCTAAGAGATTTGCTATTGAAAGTTGGCAGAAAACCACACTGGCAAATTTGGTGAAAAATGAGGAATAGGATTCAAGCACTGTACCAAAATTTTTGCAGGCAGGCATATAGCCTGAAGCCTATAATTTGTATATCCCACTGGAAAGGAAGCAGTGAATCTCTGTACCCAGTTTTCTGGTATGGGTGTGTGGGTGTATATGGGTGTGCACACACGCCTTCAAGTCAGTGTTGACATCTGGCAACTGCCTGGACAAGTCCCTGCAGTTTTCTTCACAAGATTTCGGAAGTGGTTTGCCCTTGCCTCCTTCCTAGGGCTGAGAGAGAGTGACTGGCCCAAAGTCACCCAGCCGGCTTTCATGCCTAAGGCGGGACTAGAACTCACGGCCTCCCAGTTTCTAGGCTGATGCCTTAACCACTACGCTAAACTGTCTCTTTCTGGAGTAGTCATGCCAAAAAAGAAGAAAGGCATTACAAGAAAGGGACTAAAAACAATATAAGCATATCTCATTGCAGCCAGCATAGTGTGGTGGTTGAAATATTGATCCAATCCGCTCTCAGCTAAGGAGACCCACTGGGTGACTTTGGACCATTCATTCCCTCAATCTAATCTACTCCACAGGGTTGTTGTTGCAGGAATAAAATGAAGAGAATTCTCCATGCCATCTCCTGGAGAAAATGTATTATTATATAGTATATTATTAGAGATTGTTATATAACAATTTGCTTATGCTAAATTATTGTAAGTATAGATGCAAATTTAGAACTGTGATACCATATAGCACACCCTACCTGGGAAGACTGTGCCCAGTGGCCTGCATACCTGCCTGGTCTACTATCCAAGGCCACTATGCTCTCTTTCTATGGTTATAAATCTTTCTACATGACCTGGACTGGACTGCATCTTAGATCAAAGGGATCTTCAGGCAAAGAGATATACGAGATCACATGGATAACTTACAGCCATTTAGGCTAGTACAAGAAAAGAATGGGTAAAAAAGTCAAACCTCCTTAAAAATACAAGGTGCTACAAGGTGACAGATGGAGCCATAAGAAACCTGGGACCTGATACAGCAGAGGTCCCCACCCCCAATGGTGTAAACTCAAAACCAAATGCTCAGACAAGCAGAGGAAGAATAAGGATTCCACCAAGCCAGTAAGGGAGAAGAAGCTATGACTCCTAAGCAGAGTAGCCAATTGTACCTTTCTTCCTTGTCTGGCTTTGCAGCCAATATTGTTCATCTATAATTATTAATGTGGGAATATGCTTTGACAATTCTGCATCTCCAGCACAGTGTTTTGGCACTCTTCCCAACAGCCGGAGACTTTGGAAAACGTCCCTTATTTTAGTGCTAGTGAAGCAATATCAGCAGCTTCTGGGCAAATCCACCTTAGCCTGACCAGAGTGAGTGGCGATTATGTCCCCCACAGTGCTTGGCTGAAATGCCCATACCAATCAGGTTCTGGCATTCTGGGCTGAGAAGAGAAAGCAGGCAGATCTGGATTCAGGTTGCATATGGAGCCCAATGCCACTAGATAAGCAAAAAATAAAAGACCGTGAATGCAGGGCGTGTCCTGTATCCTGTTCCAAACCTGGCAGATATATATTTAGGCATCTGTCCATCATCCTCTACGCTTTGGCCAGAGATGAATAACATTATCATGCCAATGACATTTGGAATTATTCATCAAGTCAAAAATGAATAAGTTCCTGCTGATGCATATTTGTCATTCATTCTCCACATCTGTTTGTGAAGTGGAGAGAGAAGCCCTCAAGGCTCAAAGGCCTCTCTATGCTCCGACTCATTGCATGAAAGCATCCATTCAAGTTAAGCCTCCTTTGGCTGATGAAAGGCAGGAGTGCTGGAGTTGGCAGGGAAGCCTCCTGTGTTAATTGCTCATCGCTGAATAAACTCAACCTCCTCGATCCGCAGTCACAGTCATTCGAGGCGAGGTGCTTCCTGGGCTATGGTGTTCTTCATCAGATGTAAACGGAGGCTGCCCTTTCACCTCCAGCAATCCAGTGCAGGCCAGCGGAGTGTGCTGTGCATTGATATCTGCTCAATTAATAACTAATCTCTAGTACAGCTTAGGATGTTCTGCCAAAGAAATACCATCACATACAAATTCCTGCTCAGAGCACATTCAGCTGGGATAAGGAAGAGTTCAAGCCAGGAGGTCAAAATTGCAGGTTCTACTACTGTGGGTTCCAAAAAAATGGTATCAAGAACTAGAATAGAAAAGTTCTATTCCCTCTTATCAAGTTGGAAGCATGGAAGCTCCCGCTTCTCTTGATTTGATGTTACAAGATGGCAGGAAAAAGTCCCCAGAGTGAGGACAAAAAGAATAGTATGGCCAATAGCAATCCACACAAACATTGTTCCTTGCTAGGAATGGATGAATACATCAGTTTTGGTTTCCCTCGGTTTTTCTATGAATTTCCATTTGTGGAACTTCAGAATCTCTTAACTTCTGCTTTGAAGTTTGGGGGAGTTATACCCACTTTTGGAGTGTGGCCATCAGCATGCCACAGTCTCAGTCTGACAGAAGGACACACTCCTGCCCTACGAAACAATCTGTTGGGGACACTTGCTGATGGTGATAGCAGAATCAATGGTCAGAGCTACTATGTTGGGAAACTGCTGTGAATTCCATAATAGCACAGTGTTTATAAAAATTGCCCTGTAAATAGAAGACTGCTGGTTCAAACCTCAGCAGGAATTTTCAAAGAGCCAGTGTGGTATAGTGGTGGTTGGACTTAAACCAGGGAGTCCCAAATTCAAGTCCACCCTCAGCCATAGAAGCTCACTAGGTGACTTCGTTCTCTGAGAGCAACCTGCTCACAGGGTTATAATGGAGGGAAGGAGCACTATTGATGCTGCCTTGAGTTACCAGAGGAATGGCAGGATATTAATCTAACAAATAAAGAATGAACTTTCTGCATTGAGGACAACAGAAACTTGTCTTCTTCTTTTTCCTGACCAACTCAGCCACCCAGCCAAGAGAATATGTAAAGAAAAGGAGGAGCTAAAGTACAGTTGCCTTTACACACAATTGCATCATGGCAGAGAAAAGGCAGTATTAATATCTTGTGGGTAAGAAGTGAGGATCTCAGCCAAGGGTGAACATTTCCCTCCCACTCAAAATTCACAGACTAGATTTTGAGAGAAGTGGGAGATCTCCTTCCTTGCCAGAGTCAACAGAGGGCCATGTCCTAAGAAATCTTTCTCAGAAGATGTGAATATTCTCTTTACTTATTTAAAAAAAAAAAAAGCTTGCAGGCCCTGAACATTATGATGTTCACTGGGTGTCAGAAACCGTAGAACACTGATTGCAGGATTTGTTCCATGTGATCTTGGCACAGACTGTCTTCCCAAGTTTATGAAGAAAATCCATATACTTAGTATAACCAAAGGAACTTCAAAGTTGTTGTAGAGCATTCCTCTCTTCTCCATTCACAAAGTCCTTCAGGCCATCCACAATGACTGGCTCTAGAGGGAGCAGGGGAATTTGCAGAGTGAGCACCCTTCCCCCCACAACCACAACCACCTTTGTCTTTCTCACTTGCTACATCTCTGTTTCTGAACTGGGTGAGAAGCGAACATTGCTCGTGTTGGGAGAGCAAGACTTGGCAAGGGATGTGTGCATCAGATCTCCTCAGGAGCTCCATTTCTTTCTTAGGAAATTCTATCAGTCTAGATCCCAATAGCAGAATGTGGCTTTTAATATACTGTATTTTTCTCAGACTGAATAACAGAAACACTTTGAGAACCGTGCTTCCCCCTGTGATGAATGGAAAATAGCAGAAAGGGAAAGGGAGCCATATGCTAAGGGAGGGGTCCCAGCTAAAGTGAGGTCTGCTCTTGGCGGTGCTGCATTTGTGACACGGTTGCTCTGCCACCCACCATGCTAGTCCTGCTCATTTCTTCGGACTAGCAGCTGGGGATTGGTATGTTTCCCCCAGGACTGCATATTATGCGCTCCCGTCACTGCAGCAGCCAAACCTCTTGCTGGGCCCTCCCCAAAATTATGAATGTAAGTCTCAGTGCCAATAAATTACTGTTTTTTTTCTGAAGAATACAGTATGACTTAATCATGGAGACAGACAGACTACATGTGGCCTTTTTCTCTCTCTTGTCTTGCTGAAGCGCCTCTCCTCTGCCCACCTCCCTCATGCTCTGCAACTGGCTATGAATAGATGAAGTCCAGCTCACGTTCCCCACATCCCTCAGGGACCGCCTGGCCTCTGAACATTGGTCTGAAAGATCCTGCTTCTTTTGCCTTTCCCACCCACGACCCCAGGGGTCCTTTCCTTGGGCTGCAAAGTCAGTTCTGCATAGGTTGTGTGGCCACTATGGTTAATGAGATACCCCATCACTCAAGCTGTGCATAGAAAGCCTCTTGGGAATCAGAGATGTAAATCACAAGTCAGAGGCATCCAGGATGTAGATTTTTTTTCTGCATTCTCTCCCACTGTGAGCCGTAGGTGCCACTGGGCATTCTAAACGCATGCGATCCATCCTCCAGAGCTTCAGAAAGGGGACCATGTGGGCGGACAAGGGCAGTGTAGGCAATATTGATGGGGCGTAACAAATTGTAGCAGTTGTGTTTGTTTATGCATTTCCCACCACTTCTTCTTGATGGAATGGGAAATGTCTTCCTCCCGCCCCCTACATGTATATCACTCTTCTTCCTCTACCCAGCAGTCCTCTTTTCAGTCATTTTCATTGACAGGGCCTAACTTATCTGCCCCCATTACTCCATTACCTAGATATATCTGCCTATTTCATGTCAAAATTGTTGGGATTCAAGCACCAGATGGATGGAACAAGGAACACTTAGTGTATATGTAGAGATCTGTCATTGACCAGCCTGATTTTTGATTGATTGACTGACTGACTGACTGACTGACTGACTGACTGACTGACTGACTGATTGGATTGCTCTACGGCTGTTCCCAAGAGCCTCAAAGCAGCTTTTTGGATGATCAGTTTATAGCACAATAAATGCACAGTTGTTAATAATTTGTTGCACAGAATCCAGATGTCTTTCTCTTAAAGAAGTGCTTCTGTTGTGGGAATATCACATTTTTCCACACTCAAAACCAGAATATTTGGTCACAGGAGAAATGCTATTTTTCCCCAGTTAGCTCTTCAATAGATTTCATAATGCCATGGGCAACAGTTGGATACTGTTTAGAACATTTCAAGTGAAATATACCAAGTCTTTCCCCCACTGCAATCTCATGAACTTTTGAAACCTTGTGCAACCATTTTGAAAATACTGATCTGTGGCTGTGTGCTCTTTTATTATCTCAGAACATTAAGGAATGTTCATCCAACTCTGATTTTTTTAAACAGTATCATGGATACCTCACACTTCTCTTCTTCATTTCTTTGCTATTTCAAAAACCTTTACTAGATTTTAAAAACAAATCTGGGATCCCAACTGTGCAAAACCAATGCTTACAAAACGAACACCCAAATCATAGCTTGGATCCAGTTTTAATCTAACTTAGAGCACAGCCATTGAAAACTATTAGATTTCAGTTAATTGTGATTTCAGGAAGTCTCTCTAACTTCCTGAAATTAGTAAGTCTGGATCAAATTGTCCAATAGCAATGTCCTTAATTGAAGCATGCAAAGCCAGGGAAGGTACAGATTACTGGAGAGATTATTGTACAGTGAAAGATAGGACATTCATAAACATCCTTTAGCCACTTTGTAACTAAGTAAGTGCAATGCCCTCCATCCGTGAAAACATCTTGGAAATTCTCTTCCTCTTCGAAAGAATTTCTACAGTAAATTCTCTTCCATCAGCCTGGTAGAGTCAAAAAAGTGCAGGAAATCTTCACTGCCTGATACAAATGAAACTAGCAGCAGAGATCAAACAACAATGTCTTGGGAGAAGAGAAAGGTCTTCTCCCTCATACCAAAATTTTCCCTGAGGAAGTTCTGGCTGCAGCTTACCATTATGAGGAAGCCATTTCTATCACAGCCATCCGTTACTCTTCCACCATCAGAGGTATCCTGGGAAAGGCAGACAGAGATGGAGAATTTATTGAGGACCCTATTTTGAAGAAACTGTATTGGCAAGAGTGCTCCAGTTCACAACTTCTCAAGCACTCACCCTTCCCTGATGCTCCTTTATCAGCTGCCTATACTCAATGATTTCCACATTCCCTCCTTTATTAGAGAGTGTTACCAAGATAGTAAAAAGGTTGTTCTCTGAACCTAAAGCAGTTCTTGTCCTCCATTGGTTTCTGAAATGAATGTAATGTAATTACATTATTTAAGTGTATATATTGAATGTATTTAATTGAATGTAATTAGACTAGTCCAAAAGTTAATTCTCTTTACAAATGGTCCATTAAAAGCAATTGGATATTCACAGAATAGCACAGGAGCTGTTCAAATATTTCATTTATGAAAACCCTACCTGCCAATATGGCAGCAGATTCATTTTCCAAGGCACGAATGGGTTGGTCGAAAAACCCTTTAGTATCAACACAATATATATTCGAACTTTACTCCTTCACATTTCTTCAGATATTTTAATAAAAAGAACAGTGCTGCAATTGCCATATATCACTTTCCCTTTGTACACATATTTTCCTAATACATGAACATTTACCTTCATATACATATTTTGTGTGCAATTAATATAAACTTAATTGTATGGAAGCTTTCACTAGTTTTTTTTTTTTAAAATGTGTGAGGTTTTTGAATCCAACTTTCCCAAATATCCACATTTTTGTGTGCAATTTTAGAGCCAATAAATATTTCAAGATGTATGTTGACAGACTCTTTGAATTATATACCTGTCCATGCTGTGACAGATTGTGTTTTGGGAGATCCTGCCACTGCACTTGAAATGAAATCCCTGACGTATTCCTTCTGCATCCCTATCTAGTCCAAGGCTAGAGTGTTGCAGAGTCTGTCTAGTCTGCTTTGCACCAGAATTGTCAGATTTTTATAAATTAACTGTTAGTCTGTTGGGAATTTGCAGGTGATAATAATGAAGATGATGAGGGAATGGGATTAGAGCTCAGTAGAATAATTATGCCAATGCCTGTCACGTTAAATCTCAAGCACATCTTCACACGTTTTTACATAATGAGGCCACATATATTTCTGTCACTGATGCTTTTCAGTGAAAAATAAAAGTAAAGTCATTTTGCTTCAACATTTGCCTTAAAAATATGTCAAATAGGTTGTTAGCAAAATGTTTGAGCAACCATGATAAAACCAGCAGGAAAAGACAATTCGCCACTAGAAGCATTATTTAAAAGGGCTATATAATGTTCTGTTGTCTTTTTACAGAGTTACTGAAATATAATCTACTTAAAACTTGCTTTACAAACCTTTCTAGATGGCATGTTTCTATTTAAACATTAAGTCCAATTTAAATACAAAAATGTAGTTTTTCAGTTATTTATGAACTATACATGAAATTTGCAGTTACAATCAAGGCTGGTTATTTCACACAAGGAACGGATACCAGGAATTGTGAATTGCTGCAGATCCTCCATGTATGTCAGTATGATGCATATGCTTCCTAGTTGGTGGGATGCTGGCTTGCAAGATAGTCTCTAGATCAGAGCTTTCCAAATTGTGTGTCAGGACACGTTAGTGTGTCGGCTGCAGTGTCTGGGTGTGTCGTGGCTGCTGCTGCCTTCAAATCTGCTGTGATTCTGCGCAGGTCCTAGTGCCTGCCTTGTGCCCTGCTGTAAGAGTGTGTCGTGAAATGATACCCTGCTGTAAGAGTGTGTCATGAAATGATGCATGTCTAAAAAGTGTGTCACCAACATGAAAAGTTTGGAAAGCTCTGCTCTAGATTAATGATCCTAGCTTACATAAAATAGCATGAACCCAAGTGGGCTTTAGTTGCACTTGTGGAATATTGACCAAAATGTGCTAGAAATATGCTGGCACTCTCTCTCAGCCCTAGGAAGCAGGCAATGGCAAACCACTTCCAAAATCTTGCCAAGAAAACTGCAGGGACTAGTCCAGGCAGTCTCCAGGAGTCAAAAACAGACTCAAAGCCACCCAAAAAAAAGGATAATGAGTTGTCCAGAATGTTGGTACAATCTTTTATTGGTTGTTTGAAGAATGCATTGTGTGATAATATGGGAATGAAAGAAAAAATGTGACAAAGATGAGAGTGAAAATAGAATGGCTTCAGGAAGAGAAACTATGAATCCTTTTGGAAAATTCATTAATCCCCCAACTGAGTGAGTGGGAAGTGGATGTAAAGAAAGAATATGTGAAAGCTGCTTGGAATAGAATGAACATGCCACAGAAGTGTGTGGAGCTCTGCTTATAGAAAGTATGAAAAAGGATTCTATGTGGATGATGCAAAAAAATGCATGTAAGAGTATGATTACTGCAAAAAATGAGGATGAAAAATATTATATAATGTTTATAAGAAGAAAAAGATGGTCGCAAATGTAGTCAACAAGAGCAAGGAAAAGTAAAGATTAAAAGAGATAGAGAAATTGCAGAGCAATTTTGATGGAAATAAAAATTGTTTTGGAAATAGGTAAAAAGGGCTAAACAAGGAGCCTCCAACAGACTGAACTGAATTAAAAAATAAAAATGATGAAATGATTTGGAATTAAATTGAATTGGGGAAATGCTGAAAGTATTTTAGAATTTTGTATGAGAATGATAAGGAAAGGCTAAAGAGTGGAATTGAAAGGTTAGTGTCCAAGAAAAAAGTGATGAAAGGGAACTCATAAATGCTGTGACAATATTCAAAATTGGTAGTGCTGCAGCTACAAATGCAAAACTGGAGAACTATTAAAATATGGAGTGGCTGTGTTTAACAAGTATGTGAATGCTGCATCTGAAAGAATGATGCTACTGTTCCAAAGGAAAGGTAGTAAGAGTGAATGCAAAAGCTATAGGGGGATTAGTTTGCTAAATGTGCCTATGAAGGAGTTTGGTAGAATTTAGACATAAAGAGTACAAGAGGTGACTGTGAGAAAAAAATGGGAAATGCAGTGCATATTGTATATTGCATACTAATGTAGCAAACAGTCATACCATAAATATAACTAAACCCCAAAACAGTGTCCTCATTTTTTATTACATAAGAACATTTTATGTTTGTCAGTCTTGAAGGAGCCCTCAAAACAGGCTCTGTGTTGTTCAAGAAGCATTACCCATACTCTGAATTCGTTGTGTAACCCTATGTTCCAAATCTCATTGCCTTAGTAGTGGTTAACATGCAATTATCATTTTGATAATAGAATCCCCAACTGATTCATTATGTGATTTCCTTTTGGCTGGGATAGCCAATTTGAATGATTGATAACATATTCTCCATTGCAGCTGGATTGATTTGATCACAATCGTATAGTCACAAAGTGAACCTGACTGGCTTCCCAGCTTCATGACATTATCCATTTATTATCTGATCCCTGATTGGCTGGAATTGCTGATGAGTTTATTTCAGGAAGAAAAAGTGAAAGAATAACTAAGTGTAAAAAATGTGAACAAAGCAACAGCATATGGAAGAAACGATTGCAGTAAATGCTATCTTACAAATTTTAATATTTTCATAATTATTTTGTTTAGAAATGTTCCTATTTATCTCCCATTCGATAAAACTTTTAATCCAAAAATACAAAACAGGGAGGATTTGGTGTAGCCCCAATTTAGATAGTACAAGTACAGAATTAGGTAATCTGTGTAGAATATATCAACTTTCTATCAATTTTTGCAATGCAAATCAAACAAGTCTAGGATCAAAAACTGGCTAATGCTCTAAAAACTCTAATGCTTGTATTTTTCCCCTTGTTGATCATATAAACACAGAATATTGACTGTATGCTTCCCGTGATGGTATTTTACAAGAACTAACTGCTAATGCCATATCCTAAGTGGTTAGTTGGAGATTCATGTTGACTGTGGAAATGTTTACGACTTGTGGTATTTCTCTTACCACCTGTGGTAAGTGGTCATAGATGAGAAGCTGATTATAAGGAAAATGATCCTTCTTAACCACCATAGCACTTCCTTTCTTCATCCTAACCTCAATCCTGTTTGGCCATCTACATTTCCCATGAGGATTACTTTACAAAAAGAGAAACAACACTAATAAGTACCTTAATACCTCACTATTTATATTACTCTTGTGTATGCATGCATATGTACATGGTGGTGCATTTACTAGCTTTTACCTTCCTCCTAGAAAATCAAGTCCTAAAATGTTACTCTGTATTATTTGTTAGTACAGTCTTGTGGCCTACTCACATGGCTATTTTAGTAGATGCAAGGTGCTGAATTTTTTTAGTTTTATTTATTGTGTACTTTGCTAAGGTTGAATTTTTAAGCTGTTCTGTTCACCACCCTTGCCCCAGATTCATTCAATTTCAAATCAGAAATGCCTAGGAGGTCCTAATACAAGCTATTTAAGCTATTTTTTTAAGAAAAAAACCTCAGCTAGTAAGATTGTTTTCCTTTCCTTCCTTGACTTCATAAATTTGATTGTTTTTACATACTTATGAAATGTCCTTTTTGCTCAGAATGTTTAATATACACTGTAAAAGGTAAAGGTTCCCCCCGCACATTTGTGCAGTCGTGTCCGACTCTAGGGGCCAGTGCTCATCTCCGTTTGTTAGCCGAAGAGCCAGCGTTGTCCGAAGACATTTCCACGGCCATGTGGCCGGCATGACGTGCGCAGAACGCTGTTGCCTTCCCACCAAAGTGGTACCTATTCATCTACTTGCATTTGCATGCTCTCAAATTGCTAGGTTGGCAAGAGCTGGGGCAAGTGCGGGAGCTCACTCCGTCACGCGGGGCTAGGGATTCGAACCTCCGAAATTGCGACCTTCCAACCGACAAGCCTGGCGTCTTACCTGCTGAACCACCACGCCCCTTTATACACTGTATATATACACTATACACTGTATACACTGTACCTCTATGTAAAAATACATAGTATTCAGAATGCATGAGTACTTGGCATTTCCCTTACACTGAAGGGTTTGTGACATCTCTAAAACAAAAAAATATTTTGTTGCCTTACTTGTTCCCAACAGTCAAAGGTGTCTGAACAGTTATTCTATTAAACTGGTTCAACAGCAGCTTTATAGCAGTGAACCAGGTGCTGCTTTCTTCATCATGCAACACCCTCAGCTAAATTCATGATTAGTTTGCCCAGCATCCACCGGCAGATCCACTCTCACTCCCCAAGCACGTGCTTCCTTCCTCCTCTGAACTTCTTAACTGGTTGCCTCTTGCAACCCAGGGGACTGACAGAATTAAGCATTCCTTTCCCACCAACAGGGAGCCCAAAGTGCAGTTCCCAACTCTCCTTGACAGGTAACTGGCAGGTCCTGGGAGGGAAGAGGAAGGGCCTCTGTCAGGTCTTGTCCCTTTGAAAGGAAGAAGGATGAGGAAACAGCTGGAGCCTCTGGGTTGAGCAAGAGATGGGGCTCTGAAACAGGGCGGTACCAGCCCTGCTCTCTTGCTCTGAGCAAGTCCTTCTGAGGAGGGAAAGCGAGCCTTCTGATCCCTGGGAACCTCTCTCCCAAGACTATGATTTTCATACTTCCAGATGTCCTCCTCATAACAGCCTTCACTGACTATCTAGCATCCTCAAAGTGTAAATGGGATAGGCTTATGCTATCAGCCTATCCTGCATCTCTAACAATAAATTCAAGAAGGTTACAATTTGCTTAGTCAAGGAGTATGATCTACTGTATTGAAACATTTCTGTAAAAGGCCAAATTTCTCCCCCACCGCAACCTTTCTGGATGTATTTCTCATTTAATCTGCTCTGTTTAAATCTTGGTTGTGTTGGAATAAAGGCGGCTCTGATTGGTGCGCCTGCCACTTTCTGGATTCTGAGTCTCGAGACACAGCTTCAGAGGGGTGAAATTATGCAGTCCCTGCCTCTGAACCCATATGCTGTCATCATGAGGAAACACAGGGCCAGATTTGACCCACAAAAACAGGTTATTATTTAGTCCTTTTCAACGGCCTGCTCCTTCATCCATCTTTTTCTCCCTTTGGCACTTTCTCCTCTCTTTGGCAAAAAAGAGAGAATGTTTGAAAGACTGCATACTGTTCTTGGAAAAGGTATTTAGCCCCTTTCAGATTTTCTGCATGTTTGCGATCTCTGACACTGAATGTTATCAGGGTTCTAGAATCGGTGTGGTAAGAACTTCACTGCAATGTGGTGAGCCAACATTTGTGAAATTCACACAGGCAGAGCTGGCCTAAATCAGCCCTGATTGCTTATAAAGTATGCATTGAACTGGCCCTAACTATCCCTTTAATTGAACTGATTGAACCTGGGACCTGTTACTTTTTTTAACTGGCACATGGTTGAACAACTATGTTTATAAGAGAAATGATGGAACTAACATTGCTATCTTTTGTTCTGTTTGTGTCTTTATGGGACCCACCTGAAGCTCTAACATTCAGCAGTCAAAATTTGCAGAAATTCACCAAATCCTAATGGGGATGAATATTTTTTCACAGAACTATAAATGCCAAATATTATAGTTAATTTAGGAGCAGCTTTCAAAAGAAAACAAGATGTTGGAAAGATTGGTGCAGGCAGATGGGGAAATTCCTATATTGAGCCCCCCCCCCACCTGCATGGTATGCAAATATTGCCACAGGTCCTGACTGTTATGTTAGCTGATTTGTGCCCCTGGAAGCAAGCATGTTTTCAGATGAGAAGACCAAACAAGCCATCTTAGCAGCTCTGAATGCTGAAATTCAATTTCAGGAGTGGAAGCCAACCTCCCACGTGGTATAACAGTGTTCTGGAGCAAAAATGTCTAAGAGAGTTCTATTATATATCTGATGGATATATTTTGGTCTATTATTTTGCAACCCTAAATAAATGAAAAGAGCCCTGCGTGCGGAGTGAGCTCCCGCACTAGCTCCAGCTCTTGCCAACCTAGCAATTCAAAAGCATGCAAATGCAAGTAGATGAATAGGTACCACTTCGGTGGGTAGGGAACAGCGTTCCGCGTGTGTCATGCGGCCACATGACCGCGGAAGCATCTTCGGACAACGCTGGCTCTTCGGCTAACAAACAGAGATGAGCACCGGCCCCTAGAGTCGGACATGACTGCACAAATGTGCGAGGGGAACCTTTACCTTTACCTATTTCATTTTTCATATCATGAATGGAAATGCAGTGAAGGAAACAGCTGTTTCATATAATCTCCTGAAAAGGCAGATTCCTGAATCATTCACTACCTTATAGTGTACCACATACTGCAGTTACCATGAATGTGAATGATACAGATCTAGGCAATCAATCTTCTGGGACATCTTTCATACTTTCAGGGAGCAGTAAATATTTGGATGGTTGAGCCCTGTTGCAGTCAAGTAATAGTTTGAAGTATACTCATGTGACAAAGCTAAATATCCTGGGATTCTCACTATGCAAATCTTTATTTGAAGTTTTTCATTAGATGACCTTCTACAGCAACAACAAAAGGAAACTCTGACTTCTCAAAATTCTGGGGAAAAAAACAGAACATTGCATTTTTATCTTATACTGTAGCTATTCAGAGCTAATAAACAAAGTAACAGTACAGAGCATCATAATATTTATTTGCCAGATGTACTCGTTTAAAACTTGAAACCTGGAAATGAAGCAAGTTTGCAGAAATTATGTAGATATGTAGAAATCAAAACCTGAATCTCCTCTGAACAAGATCAAAGGAACAGATGGAAATACTATGCCACCATGTCAGTCTCATCCAGAAAAAAGTACTACAGATGAATTCTGCTTGTAGAAACTGGAATGAAGCCATACAACCTCTGTTGTGTAATCCACAGAATGATGGATGGAATATTAAAAACCAGAAGAGCTTTCCCACATGGTGCGAAGGGAATCAAGCCCCCCATCTCTTGATGCTATAATATATGCAGCTGATGAGACTTCAGTGCAATCTCACAAAGATGATGAAACAGAAGACAAAATCTCCAGACTGTTCATAAAGAAATACACTACAAAATAAAGCATAATATGGAATAAGGGTCTGAGAAATATAAGCTCACATATTTAGTGAAAATAGTCTATCACTGGTACTGCTATATTTGGTCTTAAAATATATTTTTCTTAAATATATTTTAAAATACATTTATTTGTGGAGTTTTTGTGTGTGTGAAGATCATGCATGTCACAAAATCATTTTGTAGCATTTTAATTAAATTCTCTGATTTGAATATTTCTGATAAAAGTAATATTAAGAATCCATACTTTGTGCCTGACATTTAATTTTTCAGAAAATATCGTATTATAATATATAAGGTAAAGGTAAAGGTTTCCCCTGCACAGTCATGTCCAACTCCAGGGGGCGGTGCTCATCTCCGTTTCTTAGCCGAAGAGCCAGCGCTGTCCGAAGACACTTCTGCGGTCATGTGGCCGGCATGATGCGCACGGAACACTGTTACCATCCCACCGCAGTGGTACCTATTTATCTACTTGCATTTGCATGCTTTCGAATTGCTAGGTTGGCAAGAGCTGGAGCTAGTGCGGGAGCTCACTCTGCACGCAGGGCTAGGGATTCGAACCTCCGAACTTGCAATCTTTCTAGGTTGGCAAGAGCTGGGGCGAGCGTGGGAGCTCACTCCATCACGCAGGGCTAGGGTCTCGAACTGCCGAACTTGCAATCTTCCGATCGACAAGCCTGGCATATTAACCACTGAGCCATCACGCCCCTTATTATAATATATAGTTATGTTTAAAAAAGAAAAAGTGATAATTTATATCAAGTATATATTACAAATTTGCAGGGATTACAGGGATTACTTCCCCCCAAGTTGTAATACATTTAACTATCTATCTAATTTCACAAGTTATTTATATAAACCTTCTATATCCTATATTTATTCTTTATGGATGGATAATTAGATTATAATGACTTTTTTATTCTAGACTAACAACATTCCATAGTACTAGGATGTCCATTCTGTTCTCTCCATAAAATGCATCATAAACTGGCTATAGTACTGTACTGTATATAGTGAACCAAAATCTGCTTACAGTATATCCTCAGTTCATGATAACCAACATGTACAATATGGAGAAGTTGGATTATGAGTAGTAATCTCTCAACCCCATCATAGGAATTTCTGACTTTCCGTTAACTGCACATCTACAAACTTCAGCAAAACCCTTTCTTATATTTTTGCACATATCGGCTTTCCAAGACACTCTGCAAAATCTGTCTTATCGGGACCATTTGCAGAAGAGAAAAAATATATAGCATTTGGAGGGAGGAGGAATTTGTAATAACAGTCCTATGTATCGTGAATTCCATGGCTTCTATTGATATAGAGATATAAGTGATTTGGTACCCAACTTTCTTTTTCTTTTCTTTTCTTTTTTTGGCTTTAACTCTGGGGCAATTTCTATTCTACAAACATTCTTTTGTCGTGATTTTTTTTTCCTTGAGTTTTAAAAAACGTTCATAATTGCCTAATTCCCCCCCCCCCAAATTAGGAATTTGTGCTACATGATTACAGGGGACAGTAAGGCAACTAGAGATATAGAATCATAGAGTAGGAAGAGACCATAGAGGTCATCTAATACAACCCTCTGCTCAGTGCAGGATCCACTACTGCATCTCTGATAGATGACCATCCAGCAAAGGAGCACTCATTACATGCAGTGGCAGCCTGTTTCACTGGCTGACATCACCCACAGTAGGGAAGCTCCTCTTGATGCCTACCTTGAACTTCCTCTCCTGCAGTTTTAGTCCATTGGTTCTGTTCCTGCCCTTGTCCTGACACAAAGCGTAAGGGTGGATTAAAATGTTCATCTGCATGTGTCATGCGATATATCAATGACTTCAAGAAGAGGTGCATTGTCTTCGGTAGCCAAAGCAACATTCTGGGGTGAGATCGGGAGGTGGGACTGAGATCAGTATTTCTAAGACCACCATATACACTACAGTAAAGCGTCAGACCTTCCCACTGGTATGAAGGATACTCTAGGACAGAATGAGCAAAAAGTAGATCTGGATTTACAGTATGAAGTGGAGTGCTCTGAGTGCTGTGCAGTTGATTGGCAAGGAAATCTGATTCCTTGTTTAACTATAGCAACGAAATTACTTCCCCACTGTCAAATTATGCTCTTGAAATGAAAGCAAGTTTGAGAATCACCAGGAGTTTATTCTTGTATAAAATGACCATGAACTCCATTCTGCTCTGGTACACAGAACCAACACCCTGGAACCAGAATTATGTTTTCCTTTTTTTTCTTTTTTCTTTTTGCACAGACATTGGTTGATACTTCTTGCAGTTTGCTAAAACAAGAATTAGATTCTGCAAGCCTGAAATCTGTGTGGCCCTGTCCTAGCATAGATGTGGTGGGGTCTGAGGTATACCTGAAATTTCTATCACTGTTGTACAGCTGAGAGCAAAATAGAGGCTTTCAAGAAGTAAGTATATATTTATAGAATAGGAAATAGAACTTCTGGGATTAAGAATAAACTGCTTCTCTGTCAAAATATAATGCTCTTTGGTTAGTTCCCCCTGAGAATGGCTTGGGGACCAATCTGTAGTTGAATTAGAACAGCGCAGGGGAATCTAGGCAGTGTGAAAAAGTATTCTGTGAAATTCTGTGAAAAAATATTTGCCCCCTTTCAGATCTTATGAATTTTTACAAATCATGTAGGACCTACTGATATATGTGGAATCCATGGTGCTCTCTGAGCCTTGTTGTTTTCTTGCAGACGTTTCATTGCCAGGCTAGGCAACATCTTCAGTGCGAAAAGGGAGTGGGACTTATTTATTTATTTATTTATTTATTTATTTATTCATTCATTCATTCATTCAATTTATTCCCCGCCCATCTCCCATACAAGGGACTCTGGGCGGGTCACAACAATCAAAGTTAAAAACGATACAATAAAAGTCTAAAAAATACAATATAAATAGATAAAATACAAGATGAAGGACGTAGGGAACGTAGCATAGATAGTGTTGCTACGGGGCTAGCCAACCCCAGGAGGCACTACCGCCTCTATTGTCCCAGGCCAGGTGGCAGAGCCAGGTCTTAAGGGCCTTCCGAAAGGTCAGGAGGGAGGGGGCCAGTCTCACCTCCGGGGGCAAGATATTCCACAAGGCGGGCGCTATCGCAGAGAAGGCACGCCTTCTGGACCCCGCTAGATGGAACTCTCTTGTTGAGGGGGTCCGAAGCATGCCCTCTCTGCATGCACGGGTGGGCCGGGCCAACGTTATCGGGACGAGACGGTCCCTCAGGTACCCTGGTCCTATGCCATGTAGGGTTTTAAAGGTGATCACCAACACCTTGAATTGGACCCGGAAGCAAACTGGCAGCCAAAGCAGCTCGCGAAGCAGAGGTGTAACATGGGCTGATCTCCTGGCCCCCGTAACAGACTTGCTCTCTGTTTATATACCCTGGCTTTTTCCTGCCTGTGTTGGTGGGGGTGTTGTACTCTCCTTGGTAGTACCTTGATTGGGTTGTTGTTTGCTGCTTGGTTGATTGACTGAGTTAATAGTTCCTTGAATAGGGTCTATTGTGTTGTTTGATTGCTCCTCTGCCTCTAATCTTGCTGTTAATCTTTGGCTATCTTGTTGTTGATTGCTGGCAAAGAGGTGTTCTGGTCTTCTGGCTTTTCTATTGTCTCTTATGAATGGTATGTAAATGTTGTTTACCTCTATGTGTCTGTTGATGGCTGCTTTGTCTGAGTGCCCAGCTTCCAGGAATTCTCTAGCATTTCTGGATTTGGCTTGGTTTAAGATACTCACAGTTTCCCAGTTGAAAGTATGGTTAAGTCTGTCCATGTGTTGTGAGATTAATGAGTTTTCATCATGTCTTCTGACTGCTAATTGGTGTTCATGGATGCGTTCTGCTAGTCTTCTGCCAGTCTGTCCTACATAGTGGCTGTTACAGTCCTTACACTGTATGTTGTAGATAACTCCTGTTTTTTTCTTCTTGGGCTACTGGGTCTTTTGGTTTACTTACGATGTTCTGAAGGGTTTTGGTTGGTTTGTGTGCTACAGTGATGCCATGTGGTTGTAACAGTCTATTAGTAGTTTCTGAGATGTTTCTGATGTATGGCAGTGTAATCCTTTTCGTACCTACTGATATATGAAAGGAACAAATAACATTAGCTCTTTCAGTTATATTACAAACACAGTAGTCCCGCATACAATATGTCAGCTGAAAAAGTAATCACCCCTCTAGTTCAATCAATTCAATTTAAGGGATAATCAGGTCATGTTTGGTCTAGCTCTGCCCTATTTTATATTTTATATTTTATATTTTATATTTTATATTTTATATTTTATATTTTATATTTTATATTTTATATTTTATATTTTATATTTTATATTTTATATTATTTTATATTTTATATTTTATATTTTATATTTTATATTATTTTATATTTTATATTTTATATTTTATATTTTATATTTTATATTTTATATTTTATATTTCATTTGAATTTATATTACCGACCATCTCCCCCATTGGGGGACTCTAGGTGGTTCACAATAAAACAGTAAAAACATAAATAAAAATTTACAATATTAATAAATAATATAAAATCCAAGCATAAAAGATGTTAAAAAGATGGTAATACTGGGGAGCTTCATGGGACCAGCCATCCCCAAGAGGAACTGTTGGCATTACCCTACCAGGCAAGCCAGCAGAACCAGGTTTTTAAGTCTTTTTGAAAGGTCGGGAGTGAGGAAACCTGCCTCAGCTCTGGGGGTAAGGTATTCCAAAGGGCGGGCGCTACTGCAGAGAAGGCCCGCCTCCTGGACCCCACAAGATGGAACTCTTTAATTGATGGGGTCCACAGCAAGCCCTCTCTGACTGATCGGGTGGGACGGGTCGATGTTCTGGGGATGAGGCAGTCCCTCAGGTAACCTGGCCCTATGCCATGTAGGGCTTTAAAAGTGATGACCAACACGTTGAATTGGACCCGGAAGCAAACTGGTACCCATACCATACCATACCATACCATACCGCAGCAGAGGTGTCACATGTGCCGATCTTCTGGCCCCAATAACTGTCCACGCGGCCGCATTCTGGACCAGTTGAAGCTTCCGGATACTCCTCAAGGGTAGCCCCATGTAGAGCGCATTACAATAGTCTATATGGGAGATGACAAGGGCCTGAGTGACTGTTCGGAGGGCATCTCGGTCTAAGAATGGGCGTAACTGGTGCACAACCCAAAGTTGTGCAAAGGCCCTCCTGGCCACAGCTGCCACCTGCTCATCAAGCAGGAGTCAGGAGTCCAGGAGAACCCCCAAATTCCACACTGGCTCCGAGTGGGGCAGTGCCACCCCATTCACTGTTTTATTGGGGAACTTCATTTTAAAAGTGGCTCTGGAGGGCTAGTGACTGAAAGTGCCCAGTAGCCAATTGGAGAGGAGATGCTTGCTTACAATTAAATTAAGTGCTGCAGGTGAACCAGAAAGCACTGCTTGAGCAGACCCAGATTAAAAACAACCACACAAACAAAAAAAACCCCACTACTGTTGACAAATAGCAGAAAATGACAGACAGTGATTGCCTTCCTGGTGCACTGGGGGTGGGTAGAAAAAACAATGTTGTGCCTTCCAGCTTTGAGACATTGTCAGAAGCCCATACTTGTGTTGCGGCAAGCTAGTCATGCGGATCAAGCCATACTCTTGAAGATTTGAGACAACAGTGAATCTTACCAAGTGTGGCTGCCCTGTCAAAATCATTCCAAGAACACAGCATAAAATTGTCCAGAAAGTCACAAAGAACCCCAGAGCAACATTCAGGGATCTGTAGACTTCTCTAGCCTTGACTAAAGTCTATGTTCATAATGCTACCATCAGAAAAGCACTAGGTAAAAATGGGATTCACAGGAAAACAGCAAGTCAGAAGCCATTGCTCACTAAAAAAAATACTGATGCCTGTTTGAAGCTTGCTAAAAAGCACATGGGTGACCACCCAGACTTCATATGTTCTACGGACAGAAGAATAAAAGCTAATCTTTTTAGGTTATATGCATGTCTTTATATCTGGCAGAACTCAATAAGAACCTCATACCAGCTGTCAGACTTGGAGGTGGTAGTGTCATGATTTGGAGATGCTTTGCTGCTTCAAGATCTGGACAACTTGCTGTCACTAAAGTAAAGGAAGCATGAATTCTGGTTTGCATCAAGGAATTGTACACAATAATATTAAGCCATCTGTGTATCCACTGAAGCTGAAGTGGGTAATGGAACAAGACAGTGATCCCAAATATACAAACAAGTCTACCAGAGAATGGAAGAAAAAGAACAGATTCAATGTTCAGAGTCAAAGTCTAGATCTATACTCCATAGGAATGTTTTGGCAGGACCTGAAATGAATAGTTCAGGGCAGAAAGCCCTCAACTAATACTGGAGCGAAACAGCTTGCCATAAAGGAGTGGGCCAAAATTCCCACACAGCAGTGTGAGAGATCAACAAGTACACGAAGTCTCAGGATGCAGTTATGCAGCTAAAAGTTATGCAGCTAAAAGTGTGCTACCTGTTACTGACCCAACAGGGCAAATAGATGTTTGTTAGCCTTTGCATATTACCCAACAGGGCAATTACTTTCTCACACTGGCATATCACTGGATGACTTCTTTATGAAATCCATGAAACAAACACTACACTTTTATTTTATATGTTTACTTAGACTCCTCGTCTACATCCCTAGGACCCAGTCATAGTTCAAGTGGCAAAAGAGTTACAAAATGCAGAAAAATCAAAAGAGGCAAATGCTTTTTAATGACATGTTAGCATTGTAGAAACCCAGTAGCATCTGGTAGTAAGAAATAAGTGTTTAGAAGTTCCAAAGGGTCACTTGCAGCACATTCAATTTAAATATGCATGAGCAACTAATTGCATTTTCTTCCCATTTCCATAATCTTGTCACCAATTATTCTGTAAATTTTATCTATCAAAACACCAGCATTTGAAGCACACACTAACATTCCATTTATAATGCTTCATCCACTTCAACCAATCCTTATCCTTCTTAAATTTTACCTATTTCTTCCACAAAGGGATTAACTTTTACATACAAGCAGGGAACCGAAGAAATGGACTAAAGATGAGAGAGAACATAGAGACAGATGAGAAAAGAAAAGGCTGAAACTCAGGATATTGTTAATGACACAGGAGTAGGGTGAGACAACCACCATTCCAGAAAAAATGTTCTGATGTTCCTCCAGTCAGCTTGGCTTGGGATGGCTACTTGCAAGTTGCTAAGAAAAAGTGATTGATAAAATCAACACACATGCCCAAAAGGATGAGAGGATAAAAAAGGACAATGATCTGCATTAAATATGCAAAGGCTAACAAACATCTATAGATGTACATTTTAAAATAAATTATCATTTAAATAGCAATACACACATTTAGCTGTGGGATGGGAGACAATGATGCTTTGAGAGTCTGCTGAGTCTTGCTGTCCACATGATTGATTGATAATTTATATGGCCACCCATCTCACAGAAATGACTCTGGGCAGTATACAAAGGTTTAAAACCCCTACCAATTAAAAACAATAACCCATGACACCTGAGGTTCCATTCCAGTCCTAAAATCTCATCCACTACAGAGTTTGCCTAATCTGACCCAAACGCCTGGAGAAACAGCCATGTCTTCAGATCCTTATGAAATACTAACAGAGTCGGGGCCATCTGGATTTTTGGGGATGCTGTTCATCAAGGCAGGCATTGCCACAGAAATTGACACAACTGGTCAATTTCAAGTCCTGTCTCCTAGTTATTTTTCAGTGGACTGGACTGGGTGACCCTCCAGATATAGGATGCCTTCAAACAGAGGACTGTCCTCTGTAAAGTAGAACACATAGTTGCAATAGTGCAGATATTATGGACTGCACCCAGAAACAGACCCTGGATGCAATGGGAAAGATCCAGAGCTGGGAGGATAATCATAATTGCTCAGCCCTAACTTTCTTTTAGCCAAACTGCCTATTAGATCATCCCCATTCCCAGCTGTTATTCAAAACAACCCTTGCTGTTTTCATAATTGGATGTGTCCCTCTCATTCACCATGGTAAAGACTGGCCATTGGTAACAATCCGAGGCCACACCATTAGGTCAACCTGTATTAATTATCTTAGGTCTGAATAGTCCCACATAATAGCACCAATGGTGGTGCAAGAAAGAATGGCTCTTTATTGAAGTTCATGGTTGCTGGGGAGCTTCCTATTAAAATGTATCCTTTCTGAAATATGGAATGCAGAAGCTGGAGGGGGAGGTATTTATTTATTTAGGTCTGGGACATCTGAGCTGTCAGACTCCTTCAGCAAGAAGAACTTGTAAGCATGTAGAATACTTGGGAGATTTCCCTGTGAGAGCACCATTAAAAGCACACAGCCAGGCTTTCATTGCTGATGTTCTGTTTGTAAGTCTACCAGCAACAGCTACTTAAAGGGCTGCATTGCAGCAGATACGGCTGAGTAGAGAAATCTCTGGGGCATTTCCTTTTCCATTAGTGGGTCCTGACAGGCTTATCTGGTAGCAGGCAGTAGCAGCGGCAGCAGTCCTCTGACTGGCTGGGTCTAGCAAGAATAGAAAGTATGGGGAGCTCCTATAAGGATATACCCCCAAACTATTCTTTCCTACAGCAACTGGAAATTATTTATTTATTTAATTAATTAATTAATTAATTCATATAACCGCCCATCTCCCCCGACGGGGAACTCTGGGCGGTTTACAACAAAATAAAATTAGATAAAACATGAAATATAAAATACATAAACCAACAATTTATACAATTAATATAATAAATAAGTATAAAAATCCAAGTGGGAGATAGTATTAATAAAAGAAGGGCATTATAAAATTACGGGATTAACCACCCCCATGAGGAACTATCGTTTCTTCCCTCCCATGCCAGGCAGCAGAACCAGGTCTTCAGTTCTTTTCTAAAGGTCGGGAGGGAGGGGATCTGTCTCAACTCTGGGGGCAAGATGTTCCATAGTGTGGGTGCTGCTACAGAGAAGGCCCGCCTCCTAGCCCCCATCAGATGACATTCTTTAATTGATGGGGCTCGTAGCAGGCCCTCTCTGAACGATCGGGTGGGGCGGGTCGATAATATGGGGATAAGACAGTCCCTCAGGTATTCTGGTCCCATGCCATGTAGGGCTTTAAAGGTGATAACCAACACCTTGAATTGTACCCAGAAGCAAACCAGCACCCAATGCAGCTCGCGGAGCAAAGGTGTTATATGTGTGGATCTCGGCACACCTAAAATCGCCCGCGCGGCTGCATTCTGCACCAGCTGTAGCTTCCGGATAGTCTTCAAGGGTAGCCCCATGTAGAGCGCATTGCAATAATCTACATGGGAGATGACAAGAGCGTGAGTGACTGTTCGGAGGGCATCGCGATCCAGGAATGGGCGCAACTGGCACACAAGCCGAAGCTGTGCAAAAGCCCTTCTAGCCACGACTGCCACCTGCTCTTCGAGCAGGAGTCATGAGTCTAGAAGGACCCCCAAGTTGCGCACCGGTTCCGAATGGGGCAGTGCTACCCCATCGAGAACCAAAGATGATAATTTCCTAGAAGACGCTAAGCCATCAATCCACAGCCACTCGGTCTTGCCAGGGTTCAACTGTTGTTCCCCATCCAGGCCCTCACAGCCCCCAGGCACTGGGACAGGGTGGTCAATTTGCACTATGTCCAGCTGATTTTACACTACATCCTGCCTTGACTGTACTCTACAGACTTGAAGACAGCAGACAGTAGAAGTACATGAGGTTAGTTATTGTGACCATCCTGTCATCGTTCTGTTGCCAGTCATGTGCTTGACCGAGTCTATTTGAACAAACAGCAGTAAGCAGGTGAGGAGCATTGATCAGATGTGCACATTTTTCCCATCTGGAAGCATCCTATTTTCCCTTCAAAGAGGTGCCAACTTTGTTGCAGTATCCACCTAGACTAGCAGCAATTTTTTGCAGAAGCCTTTCACGCCACCTGTCATCCTTCCTCCTTTATTCTACTCATCAATTCCAACTCCGTCAAACTTCCTTTCAACTTGTTTTTCCCTTTGCTCATTTTGAATCTCCTAACCTATCTTGCAGTCTTTTCAAGTTTCTTCTTTTTGTTCTCCACTCCTTTTCAAATTTTGCAAACACCAGCAAAGTTAAGCATCTGTAAAAAGAAAAAAAAAGCTGGTCCAGCCTTGTGCATACCTAGCAGTTTTGAAATACCAAGACCATGATGGCTGTAACCCAGTACCAATTTAACTTGGAGTGAATCTGATTTAACTCAGTTAATGTTTATATCCTTGTGGACATGTATAATCAAACTTCTTCCATGTGAGTTGGGCAACAGTTCTCATCTCTTGGTCAGACTGGCTGAGGCAATGGGAGAGAAATCTGCCCCAGCTGAAGGGGGCATTAGTGGTTTCATTTTTGCAGACATTGCTGTGATAGCTGCAGTCATGAAGATGGCTATTGGCCCTCTCTGTGAATATCAAAAACAACACACAAGCATGGCTGGTTTAACTCAAAACCTATATTTAAAAGACCCCAAGATAACATATGAAGAAGACTAAGAATAAAAAAAAGGTAAAGGTTCCCCCCGCACATTTGTGCAGTCGTGTCCGACTCTAGGGGCCAGTGCTCATCTCCGTTTGTTAGCCGAAGAGCCAGCGTTGTCCGAAGACGCTTCCACGGTCATGTGGCTGCATGACGCATGCAGAACGCTGTTCCCTACCCACTGAAGTGGTACCTATTCATCTACTTGCATTTGCATGCTTTCGAATTGCTAGGTTGGCAAGAGCTGGGGCGAGTGCGGGAGCTCACTCCGTCATGCGGGGCTAGGGATTCGAACCTCCGAACTTGCGACCTTCCGATCGACAAGCCTGGCGTCTTACCCGCTGAGCCACCACGCCCCCTAGACTAAGAATGGATTAACATAAATAATATAATCGTAATACTGGCAACTTACCAAATATTGTCTTACAGTAAATTTATGGAAACCTGCTACTTGACAGTATACTTTGGGGTGGGGGGCAGCACACATATATAACAGTTGTTATCTATGATCACTGTACATTCATCATACATATGCCCTCTTTGTCATCTTCAGCATCTTGAATGATCTCCTATAACTTGAAAATCCTTGGCAATCCTCCTTAGCAAATATAGATCATCAGTTTTCTTCAAAGCCTCTACAGAACATCTATTGGTATAATGCCACAACTTCTATATAATTTTAAAACATTTGAGGGAATTTTTAAAGGATTATCAACCAACCACCATCACTTTTTTGGTTAAGAATAAACATAGACCACGTTACACGTATAAGAACCCTACGTTTCCTATGTCAATATGGCCTTCAGAGATTCTCTGAATATAGCCTTTCCTGAGCCAAGGTAGAAGATTGCTTTACTAAAGTCTAATGTCAGCTGTGGGATAGGTATTATAAAATAGCATGTATTTTATGTTAATGCATATCCTTTCCACTGCGTGGACGACTGTTCCAATTTACACTAACTGTTCCCCAAGTGGTATGGCCCATTCTCACTGGAAGGTATGAGGGGAGAACAATCAAAAGTTTGTCCAATTCAATCATCCATTTCTGAATCTTGAGAAGGGGTGGGAGGTAGCTGGTTCTGTGGATAATTATGTGATGAAGTCATCAGAAAAAAAATATATACTGAACTGCTGAGTCATTTAGTTGCACTCCTGGGAAATAGTAGGACTCTTACAAAGGCTGAGTAAATCATTAATCTCTTGGATAAAAGGGGTTGGGCTGCACCTACATTCCAAATTTTACTTTTTCTTCCTGTCCGCTGATTATTCATATGTGTTCCATAGCATAGTGATTAGGTGAGGTCATAGCTTTCTTCTATTTCTCTTTGGGATGAATTCATAGCTGAACAGAGGATTCTAGCTGGAGTCAGACATTTTTTGCATCTTTTTTTTTTTCCATTCCTGAAGCCAGCAAAGGAAGAAAATATTTTCCTCTTGTTTTCTCCATGTTTGTTAATGAGCATCTGTAGTGTAAAATGTGCCGGCAGTTTTATGCTCCAAGAAACTAAGCAATTTGGCTTCTGTAAATTGTATGGGGCTTTTCAGGTGTTGGAGTCTTCTGTTAAAGAGTAATGATGGTGCAAAACCAGATTTTGGGTCTTTGCAAGATATTTGCAACAGGCAAAACATGAGGTGCCTGCATGCCAAGGTTTTGTCTGTAGCTCATTTCTGCACTCACTTTCTTTCTGTCTGTTCTAACAGGACCTAATAATAGAGTGATTTTGACAAGCCTGTGGCTTTGCTTTTCTAGCCGTGGCCAGCAGGTAGGTCTCTGTAGGTATAGAAACCAAACAACCCAGTGTCCTTTCTGCCAGCCTTCGCCAACTATTAACCTTCTAGATATATTGAATTATGACTCCCACTCTTCCCAGCAATCACAGGCAGTGACAGCTGGGATTAGCTGATGGGGGTTTGGTCAACACAGGTGGAATGTGCTGGGTTGTGGAAGACAGTCTTATGCACTACGTGTGTTGTGCATTATCTGTGCTGGGAGAAAGCTCTGTCTACAGGTTCAGAAGTCAGAAACTGAAGAGATATCAGATGGCCTTTTCCCATTCTTCTCTTTGTGCCTAAAAGGAAGCCATCTTTTTAATTAAACCTAGTGGCTGGCATAAGGTAAATGGGAATTCTGCAGTAAATCAGCACAAGTGTCCAACTGCCAGCAGAAAAATTGAAAACAGGCCCATTAGGCTGGGGGGAGTGAGTTGGTATGGAAAAGAAGAGCATAACTCCTAAGCTGAACGTTTACTTAATTCTAAGAAATTTTTAAGCTGTCTTTTTTCCCACTAGAATGTCCCAGCTATTGGTTTGATGGAGAAGCTTTTTTGGACATAACCGGACATATGGTTAAATCCTTAGCATTTCCCCCAATAATGAAAATTCAGCTTTCCTTTGAAATTCACGGCACTCAAGCACTGGGGACCTCTGCTGCATTTCTAGAGCCAATAAGAGATTTGACTTTCAATATCCTAGCAATTGTATATGCACTACTGATCTTCTTCCTTCACTCTACCAAATATCCACCATTTCACCTGGAGAGGTTTATAAACAGCCATGCTGCCACGGTTATAGCTACCAGGAAAGACTTCTGAATGCAGGTTTATCCCCTTGCCACCATGGTCACAGCTACTCAAAAGGGCTTCTGAATGCAGTGTTGCTGCTTTGTGATCATGGATCTGCCATGTACAGATCCTCAGCCTTCCTGACTGAAAATACATACACACCATCAGACCAATATAGACAAATGCAAAGTAGACACTAGCAAATTCTTTTCTTTTTGTGGGGGTGGGAATGAAGCTATTTTTGTCAGTTCTCAACTCAGTACTCTAGTGGGAGGAGACCAGAAGAGCAGCCAGCTATTGGCCAACTTAAAAACAACTAGGGTGAACTCTGATTGGCTAACATTCTCTCCAAAATGTAGTTATGTTCATGATTATAACACTATGAATATCAGCTTAGATCTGGAAAAATAAACAGCACAAATTTATTCCAAATTCATTTAAATGTGTGTTGTAGAGGCTTGAGAAACAGATGGACTAGTGATCTGGAAAGCCTCAAAGTTTCCAGAGGGAAGTGACCATGTTAGTTTCTTGCAGAAAAACAACCAAGAATCTTATTGGCATCAAAACTTGCACAATAATATATTTGTTAGTCTTTCAGGTGTCATAAGGCTCTTTGTTGTTAATTATAAGTGTATGCTTCGGCTCTAAGACATAATTTTGTGGATCTTGAGAATTTAACAAAAGACAAGGCAGTTCCTGCGGGTTCTTTGGTGCCGCTGCCTCAAGGAATGGTCTAGCCGGAGTTATGGCACAGCCGCTGGGGATTTCAGAGCCCGTTGATCTGGGCTCGCTGCAGGGAAGGGTGTTGCTGGTTTCCAACGTGGCTTCGCTCTGAGGCACAATGACCCAGGACTTCACTCAGTTTTATGAACTGTAGCGGCGTTTCGGTCCTCAGGGGTTCTCCGTGCTGGCTTTCCCCTCTAACCAGTTTGGTCACCAGGAAAATGCCACCAATGAAGAGATCCTGAAGTCCCTGAAATATGTCCGACCAGGCAATGGATATGAGCCCAACTTCACGGTATTTGAGAAATGCTCACCCTCTTTTCAAGTTCCTGAAAGAATCATTGCCTTTCCCACATGATGATCCTGTGTCTCTGATGACCGATCCAAAGTTCATAATTTGGTCTCCTGTGTGCCGCAGTGACATTGCTTGGAATTTTGAAAAGTTCCTCATTGGTCGTGATGGGGTGCCTTTCCAACGTTACAGCAGGAAATTTGAAACTATCAAGATGCAGGATGACATTGAAAAGCTGCTTCAGCAAACCATCTAGATTGGACCAGATAAGATCTTGCTAAAACTTCCCTACCTCTCTGCTTTCACCTAGGTTTTTTTAAAATACATAATGCTACAATAGGTTTAAATGTAACTTTCCAAGCTAAACTAAATTCATAAATAATCTGGACAAAAGATCTTTGCAGAAGATAGCTGCTTATATAGTGTAACAGCAACAAAAGACAACAACAAAAGAAATCCTGTAACCCTGAAGTTTATCCTCTGCTGCTCAAATCACTGCAGTTAACTCCACTGTTCCTGATCAGCCCACAAGGGGTAGGATGAACCATAAGCTGGGAAAGGAGGAGAGAGGGAGATGCCTTTGACATTTTGCCCCTTCCAGTGGCAGTTCTGGCCAGACCTGAAATGAGTCACATGTGGGAAACAAAGCCTGGCTTTATACCCTGGAGACAATTCTGAAAGGGAGCCAGCTCTGCCTCAGGAGTCACCTCATCCCTAGCCAGAGACAGAAGAATAACTTGGGACAGTCATTATTGTTAAAGCATATACATTTGTGGTTACATATGATCTGTGCTAAGGAAGAGAAGGAGCTAAAAAGGCAATTTTAGTGCAGATTCTGCCAAGCTGAGATAATATATATTTGGCTTCTGCAAACATGGGAGGAAGGAAGGAAGGAAGGAAGGATTTCTTCTCCGTTAAGAATGTTTTCCATGAATACATGTGGCAACCATAGGATATTTTAATACACTAGGAGTAGTCCTATGCAAGGTTGCTTGAGAGTAAGCTTTACTGAAGAACTGATTCACCTCTGAGAAGACTGAGGCTTAGACTATCCCTAGAAAAGTGAGTGTAACATTGCAACCTCCCTCTCCCTTCCATCCTCCTGTGGAGCTACGAAAGTTGGGAAAGGTTTTGTTCATATACATATAAAATAAGATCACATTTTAAAAGCATATTGTTTTTAGAGAATAGAGTCTTGGTTTTGTGATACTTTCCCAGGGTTTGATCGCTTTGATTTCTAGTCACGCCATGTGTCACGGTGAGCTGTGTTCAGGTTTGCATTACTACACTCTTCTGTGTGTGGTTTCAATTGGACAGCTTTCCTATATATATATATATAGTATTCAGAAGTCTTTAATCAAAACTCTTTTTTTGTGTGTGTGTGAGGGTTTGTTTTTTCCTCTTTGAGTTCCAAACTTGTTTTGCTGGTTTTGCTTTAGGAAGTGCCTCACAAAAATGAAATTGTAGAGGTTCTCGCAAGCACCATTGATGTCTTTTGTAAGCATGGCATGAAGACCTAAGAATCTGTCAGTTAGGCCTTTGATTCTTGGGAGTTTCATGCATGTGAGGGTTTGGGGGGAGGGTTCCCCCAGTGTTAAGTTTATGGGAAAGTTTTGCCTGTCCTGGAAAGTCACAGAGCTAGAACATATTTCATGTATCATGTTTTGTCCGTGGTTAGGACATGGAGAAAAGATTGACAGTATCTCGGTGTCTTCATTTGTTGGAACAAAAAGTATTATCTTCTGCCTCAAAACCCTCAGGTAGGCAATATACCTGTATAAATATTTTTGTGTCACTAAATGATGCTGTTTTATCTAATAGGACTAGCTGGATTTGATCTGTCCTTGAGCAGTTGATCTTTTAAAAATGTCTCCATTTATGCCAGTGTGATGTTTATGCCAGTTTATGCTCTTCCTCTGTGGGATTGGTGCGTTAATTTTCCACACAGCTCAATGAGATTAGATTCAATTAGATTGAGAGTTAATTTTCCACACAGTTCAATGAGATTAGATTCAATTAGATTGAGAGTTAAGTTTCCACACAGTCCAATGAGGTTATAAACCACCCAGAGTCTGGCTTTAAGATGGGCGGCTATACAAATGTTATAAATAAATACATTATAGAGGCCTAGTTCTCACAGAAGTTATACAAATGTGTCTGAGCTATACTGATCTTTTTCTATGCATATAGAACATTGTTTTATTCAAGGAGATACATATCTGTTAAAAATGCATTTGTTTGGGTGGTTTGGTTTCTGAGAATAGTTCTGAGTCACTCTTCTGCTCCCTCATTCAATCACTTGAATCACACTGGTTCTCTTGGCCCACAAGAATACAGTATATTGCTTATTGCTGTTCTAATGTTCACAAGCTTACCCAGGATGCCTCCTGACTGAGAGTGGGTGAAATTCTAAGAATGTCATTACACCATCTCCAACATGATCTTGAGTTCAGTTCTCTTGATCCCATTGAGATTAGCATGGCAATTACAGAACTATATGGGGTTGGTATAGTCATCATCCAGATGAAATTAGAATATGTTTACTTTTCTCTCAACTGAATCTATGTACTGTCAGGGTATTGGAAACGCACACACACTCTCTCCATGGAAGTATTAAAAATGTGTTGTCTATTTTCATCCATTTTTTGCACTAGCTAAAATCAGTAGCTGTTTCCCTTTTTCCCTATATGGTTGTATAGTTATTTTCCAGGGTTTGTTTTGTTAATTTTTCCATATTGATCTCTCTGTACTTTCTGAATGGCCACTATATTTAAACTTGATTTTCTATAGATTATGTTGCCATAATCCAGAGCCTTATGGCATCCATTTGTTGTTGTTGTTCAGTCGTTTAGTCGTGTCCGACTCTTCGTGACCTCATGGACCATAGCACGCCAGGCCTTCCTGTCCTCCACTGTGTCCCGGAGTTTACTCAAATTCATGTTCGTTACATCGGTGATGCTATCTAACCATCTCATCCTCTGCCGTCCCCTCCTCCTTTTGCCTTCAGTCTTTCCCAGCATCAGGGTCTTTTCCAGGGAGTCCTCTCTTCGCATTAGGTGGCCAAAGTACAACTCCACTAATATCAACCTGGTTTCTTTCTCAAAGACTGGCTCTGTAATGGGATGGTGCTACTCTCTGAACAACTGGGCTACCAGACACTTCACAGAAATCCATTTTAATAAGAATAAAACAATATGTTTGATGGCAGGGTTTGCTTGATGTTGAAAAGTTCTTGAAGCACATAATTGTGTCTTTTCTTTCCATTAATAGTTGCAAGTTCACAGCTTTGTACAGGAACACTCCATTATTTTTATTTCTTTACTTTGGCTCTTGAAACTTTCAAGATCAAGAGTTAATTTGCTTGAATGTAAGGCTGTATCTGGGAGATGTGGGTTGCCTGCAAGCCACCTTGACCAACTTCTTTACCTTGTAGGGTTGAAGCACCTCAGTGAGCCATGTTGCTCCATCAGCCCAACCATTTCACTGAAAGCTTGTTCTGTACATGCAGAACAAATAGGCATGGCCATTTCTCCTGGAGGAAGAGAAGCAGGATCCTGCTTAGTTTTGCTGCTTTGCTTCAAAGGGATGCTTCAGTGGACACCTCAAGGGAGCCAAGTGACCCTTCTAAGATCTGAACAGACTTGGGTCTTCTACAGTTATTTTGGAGTCCCTCTGTCTGAATTAGGATTCATTTCATCTTCTGTAAGACAGTTTTCCTCTGTTTTTTAATGAACATCCCCAACTATTCCCATTCAGATTTGGCAAGCTCTGCTCCTCATGCACTCTATCAGCAATCCTATGTCAAAACCCTGAATTTGACAGACATGCTGTCAGAAGTTGAACTGACTGTTTGCACAACACACTGAACCACAAACTAGCTAACCACATTTTAATCTAGCATGTTGTGCAAACTCAGCCTATGTGGGTAGTTAATGGTTCAGGGTGTCATGTGAACCCACAAAATTGGGTTAATTGAATAAATTATGGTGGTTAGCTATGGATATGTTTGTCACACAAGCACAATTTGTTTGACCTTCTGTCAGATTCTAACTTTCTTCACTTCTCTGAGCTTTTAAGACTCTTCTCCCTCTCCCAACTAACTATGATTCCCCCAGCATTCTGCATGAGGTTGCTTTCTCCAAGCTCACATTCAGCAGGGCAGGGATCTCACTGCTATCTCCTGCACACCCTCTAAGTTACAATAATTGACTGCAGTACAACATGACAGATTCCAATATTTGAACAGTTTACATAGAAACTCCAGTTGTTGCAATTCCCATATGCTCATAATAGTCTCATAAATTATCATTCACAGTTTTCTAATCATTGTGTATCTAAGTACCTTATTCCTAACTCGATACAGCTGGTCTCAATCATTTTAAAAGAGTTTTTGAGCCTTTCCCAATGCAGGGCACTAACCAGGAGTAGTTAAGCTAAGCCTTAACAGTGGAATAGCAGCGTTTAATCCTGACTTCTTCTTACGCTTGCACTTCTTATGCTTGTATTGGAATATTTTACTCCTTCTGAGGTCAGTTAGATCTACAGCAGAGTTGGGAATCTTTTTTTAACCCAAGGGCCACATTGGCTGTTAGTAATAGCAGTAATGAAGGATTAAAAGGGATTTTCCATGGATCCTGGTAGACATGATTGGGGATTTGACTGCAGAAGATCTATAGTAGAATGAACAGTCTAGAAGGAAATCCAGTTAGCATTCATCCTTCCCCAGGAAACAAAATGGCAATCAGGATAAACTGGAGGTTGCACTTAATTTTCTGAACTTTATGAGGTATTCAAGAGCCTTTTCCATCTCTCTTTTTTATCTGTTAAAAAATCTGTGTACTTATAGCAACACTGGGCAAAATGCAGTCTCCATCTTCTGCTCCCCATGCTCAGCTGCAAATGCTCAACTGCAAATGTTCCTATAGAATGGTAATTAAAATTGGGAAAATATGCACTAATCAGAAATCTGTTCCTCCAAATGGACAGTTTATTAGAATGGATCTACCCCTCATCTGCTGATCCCTAGCAGTAATGACAAACGCTTCATGTGGCATCAGCCCCTTGTTGGCCTGCTAGAAGTTCCCTGTTTTCCTGGGAACAATATGCATGCACACATACCATGCAGGCACATGGATAGATAGCCAGAACAGCTGACTCTTCATAGCTACTAAAGTGGTAAAGAGAGAGCTGCTTCTTCAGTAACCTCCTCAGGATCCCAAAAACACCACCTCTAGGCACATAAGACATCCTGAAGCAGCATCTCTAAGAATGTCCTTGACTTTCCTGAAGAGAAAAACAAAGGGCATATCCCAGAATTGCCATTTCAGAGTATCCAGTGCTGGCTCTATGTTCTCTTTGGTGTTCTCAGAAGAAAAATGTGCTTTGAGGTGGGAGAGGAGCCTTTTCTAGGAAGGCTGCATGCAGGTGTCATAGACCAAATCTAGTCCGTGGACTAGGGCAAAGCTAGGAAACTCCTTCTGAGTCAGGAACTGCAATGTAGCCATCTGACCCATCTGTGGGCCATCTGGTGACATGTCTGGAAGTGGAGCTGAACATTTTTACCCCTTTTTCACTTGATTTAGGAGGACTTAAGAAGATAGAAGGGGCGTGGTGGCTCAGCGGGTAAGACGGCAGGCTTGTCAATCGGAAGATCGCAAGTTCAGAGGTTCGAATCCCTAGCCCTGCGTGCGGAGTGAGCTCCCGCACTAGCCCCAGCTCTTGCCAACCTAGCAATTCGAAAGCACGCAAATGCAAGTAGATGAATAGGTACCACTTCGGTTGGTAGGTAACAGCGTTCCGCGTGCGTCATGCCGGCCACATGACCGCGGAAGCATCTTCGGACAACGCTGGCTCTTTGGCTAACAAACGGAGATGAGCACCGGCCCCTAGAGTCGGACACGGCTGCACAAATGTGCGGGGGGAACCTTTACCTTTTTTAAGAAGATAGAAGGGTACATTTTGTCTCATGGAGGACTAGCCCTTCCTTCTCACTGTTAAAATCATCCCAAATCCAATTGAAAATCTTTCTGCCAAATACTGGCCATTTGCTGCTGAATTTTGAAGCACAACATTGGGGTCCTTTGAGGGCTGCAATTAGGTGGCCCAAATATGACCCAGGCCATCTATCCTAGTCTAGGGCTTTCTTACGTCTGATCAATTCCAATGCTGTGCTGAAGGAGACAGACATTAGAAGATTTATTTTATTTATAACAGCCAGGTCTTCACTAGCCTTTGGGAGGCCATAAAAGTAGAGACCACCCTCCCTTCCAAAGAAGGGGATTCCCCGCAGAGAACACCTGATGTTGAGGCTTCCCACTTCATTGAATAATAAGAGGGGACTTTTAACAGGCACTCACTGGTGGTCCGAGTTGTACAAGCAGACTCTACCTGGAAAAAGCAGTCTCTTATTTACCCAGGCCCTGGGCCATATAGGGCTTCACAGGTAGCAATCAGCACCTCGCATTGCACTCAGAAGCATACCAGTAATCAATTGCAAGAATGACTGGCCATCTTTAGTGCCTCCTATTTCAGGTCTGAGTCCAGGAGGACCCGCACGTTGCGGCCCTACCCTCTGTGGGAGAGCACCATCCCATAAATAGTCTGGGACTCAACAGCCGCTCCATTTTGATTGGGTTGAGTCTAAACCTGTTTCTGCCCATAGCTCTGACAACCTTCAGCCAGCCCATTTGGTCCTGGGGAGAGATACAGTATATAACTGGGTATCACCAACTTATGGATGATGCCTCACCTTAAAGCAGTAAATGAGCTATCCCAGTGGCTACTTGAAGAACTTAAAAGTATTGGAACAAAGGCCAAGCCTTGAGGCACTCCATCAACAGAGTGCCCGAGGTCCCAGCCCCTCCCCACATTCACTGATTGGATCTCCCCACTCAGGTAGGAGCGGAACCACCATAAAAGAGTGCCACCATCTCCCATTCCTCACAGGTGGTCCAGAAGGATATTGTGGTCAACAGTACCAAAGGCTGCAAAAGGTACAGCAGGGCAAGGAGGGTCACACTTACGCCATCCAGGTCCCACCACAAGTAACTGCCTCAGCAACTCAATACAAATGGCATGTGCATATGATGAAAATAAGACACTTATTCATGACTCTCTTCTGGATAGGATCCAGCAGCTAATATCCGTTTATAAAAAATCAGTTTTCATTTTCCTCTAATTAGAGTTTATGTAGTTTTAACTTACAGAGAGAGAGAGAGAGAGAGAGAGAGAGAAAAGAATCTTGTTCGTTGCCTGTTTTGTGCACTCATAAATCTCTAACCCTGCCTATTCATCAGTGCACGATCAAATTGTAAATTAATCCAGAGAAATTCAGTCAACAGTCTTTGTCTGCAAAGTCGGCTTAGATCATACCTGCAGCTGGTTTAATGAAACCTTTTCATATAGGAGGGAAAAAATGTCATCGTGTGGACATTTGCTCTCTCCTACTTGGTATAGTATAAATAGACCTGTAGTCAAGGCCAATTGTGTATTTCATTGAACTGTTTTCTTTTCTGTAAATGTAAAGAGTAAAACCCATGCCTAAAGCACTCTGGGATTATGCAATTGTGCCGTACATGCCTCTTGGCTTTAAATAAACAAAAAAAAAAAGTGTTTGAGCAAATACATGCACGAAGCCCCATCTGTGGGACAGGGTAGTCACGTACCTGTGGTTTTATGCATTGCTGCGGCTTGATAGTCACTGCCTTGCAGGTGCCAACAATGGCTTTATTGAGTCTGTCTACACTTCTCAACTTGCAGAGATCAAAAGGTGAAATGGGATAATGTAATAAAATACCATCATTTTATAAGTAAAAGAGGAACAATCACTAACTATTACAGGGATATGGGCATTTAAAATAAATCTTGCCAGGGAGTGAAACAATGTTTAACTGAAATATTGGGCTATGTAAAAAAATAAAGATTACCTGTTGGCTGGATACCATGGAAAAAGCCCTGTGAAGAATAGGAAAAGTACAAGCCATGGGGCAATTGCTTGGTTTAAGTGCAGTATGATGCCTTGAAACTGCTGTAGGAACCACTATGGAAGCCCCACACCTAAAAAGGAAGTAGGAAGAGGTGGCAGCTGCTTGCATCACCATCATCATCCTGAGAAGTGTCAAAGGGTTAGAGCCATAAATCAGCAACAGGGAAGGGTAGCAGAAGGAGGCACTCGCTCTCCCCATCTTCCTGCCTGAAAGCTACAAAGACAAAGCAGGTTACTAAGGAAGGAAGAAGTGCCAGAAATGTGCTAACTCATTGGGCTTTTTCCATGTTTCTTGCCTCATTTTTCTGTTTTTTTTCTTAGTAAAAGCAATGACTCACTGAGGGTCAAGCGAGGCAGGGGAAGGGCTCCTTTATCTATGCCCAGAGATCCGCGTGAGGGGGAGGTCGGTGGGATGACTCAGGTTGCAAAGGAACACGAGGTTAGCTTGTGCTTAAGCATATCTAAAGGCATCTATCTTCCTACGTTTGTGAGATTCCTTGGAGCCAGTCAGAAGCAACATTCAGTCATGAGGATCAATACTCTGAACAGTGGATTGCAAGACCAGGACCTGATATCATAGACCCTCAGACTGAGTCTCTGACAAAGGCAGAGGGAGAGTAAGATGAGAAGCATGTGGGCGCTGTGGGTCCTCCGTCAGCTGAAACTGGACCTTCATGGGGAGCTGGAAGGTAGAGTCATTCACTTCGACTTGCCTCTGATCCTGAGCCAACTTTGCAAGTGTCGCTGAAAAGACCTAGCAGGGATTCGAGAAGCGTACAGGGTAAAGCCTAAGCCTAAAGCACTCTGTTTTATCAGATGCTAACTTAACAATATGCCTCCTTGGAGAAATAATAAATAGCCATTGAGATCTATTGGTTTAATAATGTTTTTAATTGCACATGAGACTAATAAATTGCCCGGAGTTATCGGACTGGAATTGTAATACTAGTTTAAGTGGGCCTTTAGTCCAATTCAGCAGGTTTTTCTTGTGTTCTCACTTGCTTTGCTTATTGTTTGCAAACCCTTTTTTTCTTAATGAGTTTCTACTTATATTAACTGCTATGGCTTTGCTGTGACAGCAAATTTTAGAAATTTTAACTCCACTTTCCCTGATATGGTGACCACAGGGAACAAGAGTGCAATTCATTGTACTGTTATTTATTTGATTTATATTCTACTGTGTACAACTCAAGGTGGTGGACATCCTGCTCCTTTCTCCTGTTTTCCCCACCCTTGGGTTAGGCTGAAAGAGATTCACTGGCCCAGAGTCCCCCAGCCAGTTTCCGTGCCTAAAGTCTCACGGTCTCTCCGTTTCTAGTCCGTCCCTTGAACCACCATACCAAACTGGCTCACAAAAGAGTACGACGGGTTGTGCAAGCAATTGCAAAGGTCTGCAACACTGTTTGTCCTGAGCTGACACTTTCTGACGATAATGGATTGTTCTTTTTTGCTGACGGGTAGAGTTTGCATTTGGCCTAAAGCAGGGAATTCTCCTATACCTTCAAGGAGAAACCTCATGGTGACCCCAGAGCAAAACTGCTGAGGCAGCGAACACTGGGTTGCAGCCTCTCTGTGGGCTCTTCCTGATGGTTGCGTTATCCATCAATCCTTGAGCCGGCGTAACTGTGCTGTCCCTACTGCGAATCCTTATTCTGCCACAGCAAATCTGGTGAAGGGTGCTGTCCTTTGTACCTATTGCAGGCCAAGTTAAGGAAAGGGGATGGTGGATTCCCTTAGCTTTATTTCTCCTCACACCCAGTGTCAACTGCTGGCAGGAAAACAGCCGCCAATCTCTCTCCTTAATGTAAAGTGGGACGTGAGCGAGTACAGGAGGATGTTTAACAGTGAGTTTAGTTGTCTAGCAGATGGCAGGGGCGGATGTTTCACACCCGTGACCTCTCAGTTGGGCTATTTCTGAAAGAGCACTAAACCTATGTGGAAAGGTACCCTGGCTGACATGCCAGAAGAGTGGATGAGGGATTGCATGAAGCAGGAACATCGAAAGACCTCCGTCTTGCTTCACCTTGTACTACTCTTTTGTGCCTGGGAACTGCCAGGGTACTTCTGAACACAGGTTTAGTGCTTTTTTAAACTATCACTCAACTTGTGTTCATAAGATGCCTGTGTGAGACAGGCAGGCAGACTGGCATTATGAAGGCAGAAGCGAGGTATTCAGCCTCTCTTACAAGCCAAGCAAAAAGTCCAGTGACTGCAGAAGGAGGGCTGTACCTGCAGAAGGCCTAAAGTGGCCAAAAAGAGCTTGTCAGGTCCCAATCCCTGCTGCATCGCAGCACGTTATCAGTAAAGCATGCCAGGTACTATTCATAGCTACCGTTTATTTACTTCTGTGATTGGTTGATATGTTGCCTTTCATTCAGGAGCTCAAGGGGGCATACATAGCACTCCCTATTTTTCCCCTCAATCCTGAGGTGGGTTGACCTGAGAATGTCTGGAAAAGAGAGAAAAAACTACTTTAAAGCTGGAATGGCTAAGGAGGACTTCAAGCTGCTTCAACTAGGGGATGGAGATGTGAGAAGGGAAATGGCATGAGAACACAACAGAAAAAAGTAGTTACCAGAGTATATTCTTGTGCAGTTAGGGGGAAGTTCCCTGTGACTCTCAGTTACATGCTTCTTGCACCTAACGATTTGAAAAATGCAATGTTATTTCAAAACAGTCTTGAAGGACTCTAATACATTTCTTCCTGTAAGTGAGAAAATAGGAAATAGTAGGAAAGAACAGAATGAAGCAGCTCTTAATCTGTGGTCACTTGGTTCAACACACACACTCCCCAAATACAGTCATTGGCAGTGGAAGAAATATGCATTTGGGCTTGAGTGGCATGTCTTTAGCACGATCCAATTCATTCATAGAAAGGGCTCCCTAACATTTCGGTGGCATCAGTCCCATGATCTGTAGTTTCTAACTTTACACCAATACCTATAAATCAGCACATGCATATTTTATGCAGATAACATCCTCTTTTATTCTTTTTTTTTTTTTTGAGATGCACAAGTGACCGATGTTCACTCCGGGGGAAATTATGAGTGAACTCCCCTCGGTCAATGAATTGCTAAGGTTGTGTGGAACTCCAAAGGGTCACTTGATTCCACAAGGCTTTGATCCAAGTGCCCCTTTGAAACAAAGTTCTGAATCAAAACGGCATTCCCCTCCAAAGTGCCAGATTGGAGCAGTCATCTTGCTTCAGGCCAGACACGAAAAGGGCAGCATATGCAGAGAGATCCCTTTCTATCAGATTGAAATGGTGGCCAAGTCAAGCGGTCCAAGTCTGACGCTTTAGTTTGCGGCGTCAAAACCAAACAACTTGATTTTTTTGAGTTAAGGCATCCTCTCCTGTCTGATTGCTGTGATGGCCTTGCTCACCGTGACCCCTCAAGGCACAGCAGAGCCCCTTCTCGTGGGCTTAATAATTATGAATTTTCTCGGGGCTAAGCTACACAATGCAACATGTATACTGCACAGCTGTCCTTCCATTCTTATTATACTTCAAAGTAAATGTGTGGTGATTAGGACTGTAATACGCAGGGAGACTTAATCCTTTCCCTCCACCAGTTGTATAACGACTCATTTTCCAATGCGTACAATAACTGGAAAGTTAGAAACTGCTGACAGTTGAGGTTTTTGAAAAAAAAACACATGACTGGGTAAAGACAAATATTGTTGGAGAAATGGGGCTGGGGGCAGAATTACATTTTCCCCTGCTCACACGCAGCAATCTAGAAGGGTGCAGCATTAAGCTGCAAAGCAGACAAAGGTGCTTCAGATCCAGTTCAAGTAGACTCTCTGTGTTGGCAACCCATTAACAGGAAGTGTTACCAGAGCAGTGATAGGATACAATTCTCAGTTGAACATTAAAATGAGGGGAAAAAATATTTCCAAGGATGTGCTCTGCACCAGTAATGTTGGCACATCCATGATGTTGGTTTAGTATCTATAGGCCTTGCCATAATGCCCATAGTCATCTGTAGTTCCTCTTTCTATGGTAGAGTCACTTGGACATTTGGTTGTCCTTATCCATAAGCAAAAGAGTTTCTTATTTCAATCAAGAGGAGGGGAAAATCACAATCGTGTATAAATCCAAATAGAGAAAAATCCAAACAACAGGGTGCCTGGTTGTATGAGTTTTGTCACGTAGCAATCAGACTACAAGAATGAGCAACAGTCAAAATGAAACAATTAAAGGAAACCTCTGCTCAGCAGTGGTAAATGTCTTTTTTTTACTTGCTGGAGGCCAAACTGAAATGGTTGGAAGGACCCTGAGGTTGCAATGGGCAGACAAGCTGGAGGAGATAAAAGGAACATCTTTTTCAAGTTGAGCTCAGCTCCTGGTGACTTCATGGAAATAATATAGAAGTGGTTTGCCACCATCATTGTCTTCTTCTGTTTTTTTAATTTCCTGGCTAAATCTACAGACCTGGTATTTCATAGCAATCTTCTACCCAAGTACTAACCAGGGGTGAGCCTATTTACCTTCTGTTTGTACTTATTTTCCATTATGCTTGATTATGTTTTATTTTCGCTATTACTGTATATGAATACATCATCATCAAATGATGCTGGCAATTCCTGTCACAATTCAGTGGCAAAATCCCAAAGAATATCTATGACACCTTGCAGATTTAATGCAACTTCACACTCAAAAGTTTGGACAACAGCAAAGACTAAAGCATTGAAAAAAGGTTTGCATCTATTAAAGAGTGTAATAAGCTAAGCCAATCATATCCTGGATAAGTTCATTATAAACTTTAGCAGCATTATTACCACCATGCCTTCATTTCAGCAGGGGAGCACATAAAATATCTTTTTTTTTCAGTTGCAATAGGTAATTCCCCCACCCACCCATCTTTTTCTGATGCAACTATCTCCCACATCCTACAAAGAACCTGCATGGAGACAAGATGTTTTACTATCAGGGCTCAATCAAGGTTTCTGGTATCGTAAGCCCTCTTCCTTTGTGTGGGAGTGAGCATCTATGTTTTAAGTGTCATCTGGAAAGACCCAGAAAGATGCTGGATAAATGGAATCAATCAGAGGACTTGAAGGTTCTTCAGGCTTCTTCCAGATGTTTTGAGTTTAATAATTAAAAAAAAAGACTTTACCCCCTGCCATTCTGGTAAATGAAACCCACATTTATTTTCATCAAGATTCAATTAAACTCTTCCCTCCCCACCACCACCCCAAGATGGGGTGATGCAAGCTTTGAGGGCTGAAAGATACCTCTATCACATACTGCTTATTCTTTATTTCAGGAACAACAAAGACAACAGCTAGGGATGCAAACTTCCCAAGGAGCTCAAGTTTCCAAAAGCTCTTCAGCCATAGCTGGGCCCATATTTCCAAGAGAGCTGACACCTGAAATATCATAGCATCGAGGATGTCAGTGGCATGCCAGAAGCGATTAGTTGTAACACAGACTTACAGCCAACTCTGAAAGGCTTCTGGCAGCCCCAAGGAAGAAGTACCATTAAAGCTTCAAGAAACAATTTCCTCCATAGTGTTAACATATTTGGGTGCAGCAAAAACACACGCATATAACAAATTACAAATATAATGCATGCAGGAGCTTCTTACAGTACCCAAAATTCCTGAAAAGAATGCAATTTGCTGTCTTCTAGTGTCTGACAGAACAATTCAAAGGGAAAATTGAAGAAGCAGAACAAAAAACCCCAGGAAGGATGGTCTGTGTGTTTTTCTACATGCCACTTCCAGCCTGACATCCCTGAGAATCAGGACCTAGGGAAATGCATTGACATTTCGATCCAGCAGATCCAAAGTTGCTGTCATCCTAATACTGAAATGTTTAATTCTGGGAGCTTTTACCGGTAATGTAAAAGTTATTAGAACAGGACAACTGGACAGAAATTCATGGTCCCACAACTTTGAAGGCCCACAAATTCCTCCAACACATTTTTTTTTAAAAAAAGTTAAAGCTTCGCATGAGAATTTGCCTTCTTCTTCCCCTCCATTGGTGATTTGTCTCTGCCTTCCGCGTCCCCTTGCTTAATAAAAATATTAATATTTTTCCCTTTTTTATTTCCTGCATTTCTGACACGAAATGAGACGAGATCCCCTTGCTCTTGTTCTTTCAAGAAAACAAGAAATGGAGTGCCTGGATGGTGGAGTGCCTGGAGAGTGTACATGTAGGGCCTGGATAACCTTTTGCGTAGGATCACCACAACCCCAGTTGCGTTGGTGCCATCCTCTGGCTACCACTGAAACTAGTGGTGATAATTCAAGGAGAAATGGGCCATTATCTGAGTTTCTATCAGCAGAAGGAAACCTCAATTCATTCCAAAAACTAATGCCAGGATTACACTCTCATTTACCACCAAAATACACAATGACAATAGGAAGGATAATAGAGCACATGCTGTGTATGCAGAAGCCTGATATTTCCAAATAATTCTGGAAAAGACTGTAGTATGAAAAGCTGAAGAAGTTTTGCAGCCAGTAGATCATCCTGAATTAGAGGGACCAGTGGTCTACCTCAGTTTCTGATGAACTCAGTCAACTCTTGGGTTTTGCGATTGCCTGGGTCGAGAGATTGTAACAGGATAGTATCTGTGCTGTAATGCTGTTGTAAGGTACATCTCCTCCCCAGATGGCAAATAAGTTTGCAGTTGTTGTTGTTTATTCGTTCAGTTGCTTCCAACTCTTCGTGACTTCATGGACCAGCCCATGCCAGAGCTTCCTGTTGGCCATCGCCATCCCCAGCTCCCCCATGGTCGAGTCCGTCACCTCCAGAATACCATCCATCCATCTTGCCCTTGGTCGGCCCCTCTTCTTTTTGCCTTCCACTTTCCCTAGCATCAGCTTCTTCTCCAGGGTATCCTGTCTTCTCATTATGTGGCCAAAGTACTTCAGTTTTGCCTTTAATAACTTCAAAGTTAACTTTAAAGTTTGCAGTGACTTCCTGCAAAGAAAAGCGGGAGCCAGGCATCTGATACAATATGGACCAAACGGCATTCAAATGTGACAGTGCTTTGGGGAAACTGGCTGCCATAAGGTTTGAATCTGATTTAAACTTTCTGCTTCTCCAGTGAAGGATGCAAGCGTAAGCCAGCATGAAGAAGAGATAACAAAAATCCTAAAGGGAAGGAGATCATTGGCTTGAAAATGATAGGGTTGGGGGTACTTTGATTTGGGTGCCTGAATTGAGCAAAAAGTTGGTCTTAATGTCCTAAATAGTCCCTTCCCCCATATAATTTTATGTAGTAGTTAAAGCAGTGGATTAGGGTTAGGAAATCCAGGCTGAAGTCCACCCTTAGCCATGGAAACTCACTGGGGACTTTAGGCTAGCCAGTCTTTCTCAGCCCAACCTAGATCACAGGCATTGCTTTTGTGTGGATCAAATGAAGGGAAGGCCCATGTAAGCCACCTTGAGCACTTGAAGGAAAGATGGAATCAAAATCGAAATAAATAATTCTATGTAAAATAATTCAGTAAATGCATTTAGTTCAAAATTTACTAATGAACCCACACTGCAAACAGGTTCAAGAAAAAGTTGTCCAAAATTACAAGGGTCCAGGCTTCTGAGTATTAACAGTCCACGTATTTACATTCACATATTTGCTGTCAGAGATATTGGATACATAATACATTTTTCCTTTTTGGCTACATCACAGAATTGTTTTACCCTGCTGTATCAGTATGAATAGGGTTTAATTGTTTGGAAAATCAAATGGCATTTGACTAGAGTACAGGCCTTGAGGCCTGAAAAAAAAAAGGAATTGAAAAAGACTCCGACAGAAGACAAAACACAAGGATGGGAGCTCATTAGGAGAGTAGAGGTTTTGCTGAGCTGGTTGATTTGGGTGGAAAAATGTATCTGTAATGAGGGTCAGTAACAGAGAGCAGAGAATACAGGATTCTGACCCAAGATCTTCCTGATTCTCTCATGCACAGCATCATTCCATCATGTTCTTAGTGGAAACCAACAGAAATGGTCCCTTTTGGAATGCCTTTTACCTGTCACCCTCTGGCCCTCACCAAACAATTTCAGATTTATAGTGACTTTGGGAAGCTTCCCAACAAAGCCTTTAAATGTTCAGTTGCTGTGCAATTTTATACGAGGCAGGGGAAAGAAAACCCTGGAAACTGATTGTATCTTGGAAGCTCTTGAGTCATCCTAAGGCTTTTACCATAAATAATCTGTTGACGAGTGAAAGTGTTGAATATTAGTTTGGTCTCTTTGCAGATATAGATAGGATCAAAGGATAGGAATCAGTAGGAAGCCTGTGAGATTATATCCATGGCAAAAAATGTATCAGAATAAGAGGAAAAATACTACTTTTAATCTGGAACTGCACCACACCCCACTCTACAAAAGAAGAAGAAAATAAGTTAATAGCTTATCCTTTCCCATTCACCAAGCAGTCTTTTGGGGAAAAAATTAAGTAGCCTGGTGATTTGTGCTCTAGTTGATCCCTTGCAAAAGAAAATGGGGGAATAGACAGAATTCTTGTTATTGTCACCCCGTTCCATTGGCTTGGAGTACTACATAGGTAGACACAGTTGCAAGGATCTGCCAAGAGTCAAAACAACCCATCTCCATCCCAATGGAATCAGCAGATTAGTGTACATTTTCAGTTTGTTTGGGGGGAGGGGGAAACGAAATAGTTGCTATGAAAACCTATGAAGCCATCAAGCCACCTTTCCCATTTAAAGACCTGAGAACACAAAACGATGTCAGCTGAAGCCTAGGAGCAAGCAGAGACAAGAATTCCTGCCAATTCAAAAACAGAAATCATAAACAATGAATTTTTAGTATTTTCAGCATACTGGAGTTGAGCCAGAAATAATTTGGCTTTGCTGCAGATACATAGCTGGATTTTAGAACGGTAAAAATACCTCATGAGGAAAGACCCAACTGGTTAGATTTGCAACACACCAAGCCAAGCCATAATATTTGTGGCTTAACAAGTTGTGTGAGTTTAAAGGCCAGATCTGACCAGAATAGTCAAGGGAAACTAACAACGGGCTAGAACTGATAGGATTAATTCAGTCCATAGCAAAATTTGTTCTAAACCTACATTAAGACTTTGTCTAAACTGCATTAGAGAGCCAGTTTGGTGTAGTGGTTAAGGCGCTGGGCTAGAAACTGGGAGACTGTGAGTTCTAGTCCCGCCTTAGACACAAAGCCAGCTGGGTGACCTTGGGCCAGTCACTTTCTCTCAGCCTTAGGAAGCAGGCAATGGCAAGCCAATGTATTGTCGAAGGCTTTCACGGCCGGAGTTCGATGGCTGTTGTGGGTCTTCCGGGCTGTGTGGCCGTGTTCTGGAAGTTGTGGTTCCTAACGTTTCGCCAGCATCTGTGGCCAGCACCTTCAGAGGGCGGGAGCACAGGCAAGCCACTTCTGAAAAACCTTGCCAAGAAAACTGCAAGGACTTGTCCAGGCGGTCTTTGAGAATCAGACACGACTGAACAGATTAAAAAAAAAAACCTGCATTAGGGAAGACCTCATAGAAGCAGTCTGTCTGCCTTGTATCAGTGCTGCTAACTCCAGCATGATATAAGAAGTCAGCAAACAAATTGTGTACAGAAGTGATTTGTCTGTTCAAAAATGGAGTGGCAGCAGCCATATCTGTTGATTCAACCCAAATGTCCTCATTTAAGTTTTGTGCAAGGAGAACAAAGGGCCTGAAGTGGTGGTGGGGGGAATCTGCACATTCAAGTGTTTGTACAATCAGGAACCCAACTATAGCTATGTCAGAAGAGAATGCAGCTTGGGAGGTTGGGAAGAACATCTCCGCCCCATTACTGTGTATGAATTGCTTCTCTTTTGTCCTTCCCATGACTCTATTATTTTAGCCATTGTGACATGAACACACCGTACATAACCTCCAGCCAAGCCAGCACTGTCCTCGCACAGTGATATTTAATGACAATTAGGGTTCTGAGAGATCATAGCCTCAGTTTCAGAAGTCCATAGGCTAGTTTAAGGCAAACCCAGGCATCTCCCTAGGAGGCTGTAGGCTTGCTAATGGAACTCTTTTGGACATCCTTCAAAATTCAGAATTGAAAGAACAGCAGAACTCTGCAGAGCCTTTGCAAGGTATAGCGCCTGCATTTCTGAATCTGATTTATAGTGGATATTAATAACCAAAGCAGAGGGATATATCAGATATCCCGATAGGGCCCGGTACAGATAATTAAAAGGCAATTGATATAAATAAACCATCATTATAGTGCCATAAAGCTGTATTTCGGAAAGCCAAGTGAAATTGTAAGTGGTCAGTGCCAAAGGGGCCACCTTCTCAATCAGCCAAACATGCCCCCTCTGGATTTTGCAGCTGCAGAGCCTGTAACAGCTAACTTGGCTTCACTACTTTTTTGTATCCCGAGCCACCTGCTTTAATCTTTATCACACAAGTTACACGGCATCATTTGGAGGAGACACACATGCAATCAAATAAGTTGCTTTGGATAGGAAGAGACAAAGGACAGCAATGCCCTGTGGGAGGCCTAACCTGCAATAAGTTTTCCCTCTTCCCCACTTCTTTTTGTTGTTGTTCAGAAAGGGGCCTGTAGCCATAAGCAATCAACTCATATTGACTATAGGGCTCTGAGGAGCCCATTCCACCAGTTTCATTTCTTCCTTGAGAAGAGGATCTGTGACACTCCTGCTACCACTACATACCTGAGTGAGGTCCACTTGCAAAGTCCAGCTGTCAGTCGAGCACCAGAGCCTCCAGAACCCTCCACTGGGCTTCAGGTTCTCTGCAGATATGTAAGAGTGATGAAGATACACCAGTTAGAGGCTAGCAAGAGAGGAACATGAGGATAGAAACTTGAAGGAAGGAGACCATAAAGCTCTCTTGACTAGCGCAACCCTTTCCCAAAGCTTTACAGTGGACATTTAAAAGAATTCGAATTACTTCTGGGGGCTGAAGTAAACCGAGGTTTCTTGATAGGTATTAGTTATCTGTGTAGAGCGTCACAAAGGTGACCTTGGAGAGACTACACAGAGACAATTGTTGGGAAAGCATGGTCTTTTAGTGTTGTTTTTCCTCTTATCCCAATGCAAAATTTCACAAGTGGGCAATGTAGGGAGCAGACTGGGATGGATGTGGTCTGGATTAGTGATCTGCTCTGCTCCAGTTGGCCTGGCTTTTCTACTAGGGTTGGGCAAGAAATAGAAATATTGCTGAAATGCAGTTCCTAACACATAGCTTTCCAAACTGTCTGTCGTGACACTTTAGTGTGTCACAACACACAGTTTGGTGTCTCGCAACACAACCCGGAAGCAGCAGCGGCGGGGGCATGCACGGTGGTGGTGGTGTGTATGGCAGCGGCAGCGACAATGGCAGCGGCGCGCTATCAGCGCTTCCGCGTTTTAGTGGAGGCTGCCGCCGCTGCCGCCACCACCATGCACGCTGCCGCCGCCGCGCACCCCCCTGCGCTGCCACCATGCGTGCCCCTGCCCCCCCGCGCGTCCCCGCTGCCGCCGTTGGTGTGTCGCCAACGGCGGCACTTTGGAAAGCACTGTCCTAACAGCTCTGGCAAGTCTGGCGAAGAGTGAGAGATGCAGGTCCTGTAGCTCAACATCCATGGAAGGTCTGCAGGCTGTCTGCTGCAAACAGACTGTATTTCAAAGGGTTTCTGAGCAAAACTCATTTCTTCCTCCCTGCCAGCCACATCCCCTCCACCACTTCTTGGATAGGAAACCCTAGCTAGGGCGGTTGCAGTAAACTCCTCCAACCTTCTTAGCTGGCTGGTGGGCCTAAAGAGGTTCTTCCCAGCTCTCACCTTGCCATGAGGAAGGTTCACCCACATACCAAGAAACTACTACTAAGAGTATCTGTCAGTCCCACACACCGCAATGGGGAGAGCACATGCCAGGTCCCCTTGTTGAAACTGATAGGATGTACGCTGGTTTAAAGGGAAAAATCAAGGCTTGAGAATAAACAGACAAGAGTGCAGCTTTTAGGGCTAAAAGTGCAATATAAGGCAATATATTGAGCTTACCAAGGTGGGTCATCACATTTTCACCCGGTTGCAGCTTCAAACTGTAAAGCTGTCTTAATAGTCCACCAAGGGCAACAGAGTTCTACTTTGTATTGCCTCCCAGCACTCATTACACAGTCCTTGAGTGGCTGATATAATTCCGTTCAGAGGATTTGATTCCCAAAAGCAAAAAAGCTATAAGCACGGTCCAAACACACTTGCACTTCTTCAGAGGGATCCTCTGGAGGTGGATTTGCCACATACTGCCACAAATCTTCTTGCAAAAAGAATGATTTCATCTCCACACACCAGGTCAGATAGTTTGTGCCATCTAAAGGCTCAAATGGCAGACTGACCAGACTCTGTACAGCCATTGCTGACCACTCAAAGAAAACATGTTTACTCTGAAATCAGCCTCTAAAAACAAACTCCCTTTTACAGCCAGGTAACAACGCAGCAAAGAAAACGCAAATTTCTCTCTGGGCCCATAACCTGATAGGATGTACGCTGGTTTAAAGGGAAAAATCAAGGCTTGATTTCTTGAGCAGACAAGAGTGCAGCTTTTAGGGCTAAAAGTGTTTACTTGTAGCATAAGGCAATAAATGCATATATAGTTACAGTATTGCAAAAAAGGAAAAACAAACCTATAAGTAGAGATTCGTGTATTGTTTCCAGGGCCAGAGCTCATGCCATGGCCTATACCAGGGGTCGGCAAACTTTTTGAGCCGAGAGCCATTTTGGTATGCTCGTGCACATTTTGAAGTGCTCGAGAGCCAGGGGGCGGGGTTTGCAGGCGGGAGCCAATCGCATGGAAGGGGGCGGGTTTTGGGGGCGGGAGCCAATCGCGTGGAAGGGGGCGGGGCTTGCGGGCGGGAGCCAATCGTGTGGAAGGGGGCGGGGCTTGCAGGCGGGGGCCAATTACGTGGAAGGGGCGGGGTTTGCGGGCGGGAGCCAGTCACGTGGCTTATTGGGGCAGGTGGGAGGGCCCATGTAGCAGTTTACCCCCCCCACCGGCTTCCCGCCCCTCCCTCCTTGCCTGCAGAAGGCGGCCGGCCTTCTCCCCCCGCTGTTTCCGGAAGTGATCCAGCGCCGATCTGCGGGCTGCGGGGGCTCCAGCTTCGGAGGGCGCCGGCTGCCAAGCTGTTCCGAACCAAGGAGCCAGGGCGGAGCCGGGGCAGGGGAGGAACGGGGAGCGCCAGGGGACTCACCCGCTGCTGCTCGGCTGCCACCTTCCTCCTCCGCTTCAGCCGCCCGCCCGCCGAGTCCCGGCCCTTCAGCCCCCGCTGGGGGGAGGAGGGCAGGGACTCAGCGCCCGCACGCCCGGAGCCCGGCAGAGCTGCGTCTCGCCCCGCCCCGCCCTCCCAGAGTGGCCAGCGGAGCGCCCACCTGCTCGGGCAGGTATCAGCCTCTCTGTACGCTCCTTCCGCTGCTGCTGCAGGGAGACGGCGTCCACCCGGCCCAGCTGCCCGGGGTCCAGGGAGATCAGCTCCGGCGGGATCTTGCCGAAGAGCCCCGCCCGCTTGCCTCCCTCCGCGAGGCCCAGGCGCGCTGGAAGGCAGCGGGGGGCCTCGCGGAGGGATGCTGAGCTCCGCAGCCGAGCCTGGGCGTGCATGCGGGACGGAAGCCGCCATTGCAGGCTTCCTCGCCGAGTTTGTCCGCTGCCTGCAGGGAGGGAGGCGGGGGGACAGGGCTGGGGCGGGGGCAGGGGCCGCGGACGGCAGGCCAAAGGGAGATGCCAGGGCGACTGTAGCGACCGGAGGCGGCCAAGGGGAGAGCAGGCGGCTCTTCGCCCTCGGCGCGCCGCGGGGCCAGACGAGCCTCCGGCTGCTGCTTCCTGCGCCCGTGGCCTCTTCGCTGCCGCCGCCGCCCACCTCTTCCGCTCTCCGCTTCTCCGCAAAGCTCCTGGTTCATCTTAATCCAGGGCTTTCCAAACTTTTGCCGCTGGCGACACACCAACGGCTGGCCCACGAAGACCTGGAAGCGGCGGTGCTTCCGGGTTGCTGCCGCTGCGGCGGCAGGGGCTGCCCCTTCGAAAGGGCAGGCTCTGGGGACCCCGAAAATGCCCTCGGTTCCGGCAGGGAGGCGAAAATCGCATGCGCATGCTGCTGGCTTCCCAGCGCACAGCTGATCGGCGCGGAGAATTTCCACCCCAGGCAGCCCTGCAGCATGCGCGATTTTCTCCTCCCTGCCAGAACCAAGGGCATTTTCATCAGAGCTTCCGGGTTGTCACGCGACACACTTGGAAAGCCCTGTCTTAATGTTTCCTTTTCCTCCCCTTCAATACGTTCCAGCAAGCGAGGTGGAAGCGGAGAGCGGAAGAGGCGAGGCGGCCTCCGGCTGCTGCTTCCTGCGCCCGTGGCCTCTCCGCTTCCACCTCGCTTGCTGGAACGTATTGAAGGGGAGGAAAAGGAAACAGTAAGATGAACCAGGAGCTTTGCGGAGAAGCGGAGAGCGGCAGAGGCGGGCCGCTTGCCTGCCTGGTTCCCTCCCTCCGCGAGGTCCCCCGCTGCCTTCCCGGGACCCAAGCCGGAGAGAAAGGGCGGCGGCGGGGCCGCGCTACCGGAGCGCCCGAGTGCCAGACAGGCAGCTCCGCCCGCGCGCCTTCCACGCGATCGGCCCGTGAGGACCAGCCAGGGAAGGCGCGCGGGCGGAGCTCCCGTCCCGCTGCACCCCAGCCGGAGCGCCCGAGTGCCAGACAGGCAGCTCCGCCCATGCGCCTTCCACGCGATCGGCCTGCGAGGACCGACCAGGGAAGGCGCGCGGGCGGAGCTCCCGTCCCTCTGCACCCCAGCCGGAGCGCCCGAGTGCCAGGCAGGCAGCTCCGCCCGCACGCCTTCCCTGGCTGGTCCTCATGGGCCGATCGCGTGGAAGGCGCGCGGGCGGAGCTGCCTGTCTGGCACTCGGGCGCTCCGGTAGCGCGGCCCCGCCGCCGCCCTTTCTCTCCGGCTTGGGTCCCGGGAAGGCAGCGGGGGACCTCGCGGAGGGAGGGAACCAGGCAGGCAAGCGGCCCGCCTCTGCCTCTCTCCGCTTCTCCGCAAAGCTCCTGGTTCATCTTACTGTTTCCTTTTCCTCCCCTTCAATACGTTCCAGCAAGCGAGGTGGAAGCGGAGAGGCCACGGGCGCAGGAAGCAGCAGCCGGAGGCCGCCTCGCCTCTTCCGCTCTCCGCTTCCACCTCGCTTGCTGGAACGTATTGAAGGGGAGGAAAAGGAAACATTACGACAGGGCTTTCCAAGTGTGTCGCGTGACAACCCGGAAGCTCTGATGAAAATGCCCTTGGTTCTGGCAGGGAGGAGAAAATCATGCATGCTGCAGGGCTGCCTGGGGTGGAAATTCTCTGCGCCGATCAGCTGTGCGCTGGGAAGCCAGCAGCATGCGCATGCGATTTTCGCCTCCCTGCTGGAACGGAGGGCATTTTCGGGGTCCCCGGAGCCTGTCCTTTCAAAGGGGCAGTGGTGGCAGCGGACCATCAGCGCTTCCAGGACACCGCTGCTGCAGCATGCGCGATTTTCTCCTCCCTGCCAGAACCAAGGGCATTTTCATCAGAGCTTCCGGGTTGTCACGCGACACACTTGGAAAGCCCTGTCGTAATGTTTCCTTTTCCTCCCCTTCAATACGTTCCAGCAAGCGAGGTGGAAGCGGAGAGCGGAAGAGGCGAGGCGGCCTCCGGCTGCTGCTTCCTGCGCCCGTGGCCTCTCCGCTTCCACCTCGCTTGCTGGAACGTATTGAAGGGGAGGAAAAGGAAACAGTAAGATGAACCAGGAGCTTTGCGGAGAAGCGGAGAGCGGCAGAGGCGGGCCGCTTGCCTGCCTGGTTCCCTCCCTCCGCGAGGTCCCCCGCTGCCTTCCCGGGACCCAAGCCGGAGAGAAAGGGCGGCGGCGGGGCCGCGCTACTGGAGCGCCCGAGTGCCAGACAGGCAGCTCCGCCCGCGCGCCTTCCACGCGATCGGCCCGTGAGGACCAGCCAGGGAAGGCGCGCGGGTGGAGCTCCCGTCCCGCTGCACCCCAGCCGGAGCACCCGAGTGCCAGACAGGCAGCTCCGCCCGCGTGCCTTCCACGCGATCGGCCCGTGAGGACCAGCCAGGGAAGGCGCGCGGGCGGAGCTCCCGTCCCGCTGCACCCCAGCCGGAGCGCCCGAGTGCCAGACAGGCAGCTCCGCCCGCGCGCCTTCCACGCGATCGGCCTGCGAGGACCGGCCAGGGAAGGCGCGCGGGCGGAGCTCCCGTCCCGCTGCACCCCAGCCGGAGCGCCCGAGTGCCAGGCAGGCAGCTCCGCCCGCACGCCTTCCCTGGCCAGTCCTCGCGGGCCGCCGGCGATGCTCCCATCCCGCTGCACCTCTCCAGCTTGTCGGCCACCCACCGCAGCGTCTCGGCCGTGCGGCTGGGGGGCAGCGCCGCGTCCCCCAGCCGGTGCTGCAGGTAGTCGCCCAGCAGCTGCACTGTCTCCTCTCGCAGCGCGCCCAGCATGGCGACGCTCTCCTGCCTGCCTGGCGAGCGCTTGGGGGGGGCGGCGGCAGCCGTTGCAACGCGGGCGGAGGAAGAGGCAGCGGCGGCGGCGACCAACCAACTTCCCCACCAGCCGACCTCGAAGAAGCGCTGCCCGACTCTGGAAGGCTCCCGAGGGCGGGAGGAGGAAGAATCAATCGCCCTCCTCCAGCGCCGGCCATTTGGGGGCGGGATCCAATCGCGTGGAAGGGGCGGGGGTGAGTTCAGCTGCAGAAGAGCCACACTCAAGGGGCCAAAGAGCCGCATCTGGCTCGCGAGCCGCCATTTCCGACCCTTGGCCTATACAAACAGCCAGGCATACCTACGCACTGCCCTGTCCTCAGAAGTAGAATACACACACGAACATGGCTATAAAGACACAAAGAGTCAAGAAGCATAGAACACCATTTTGCATGGTTACATATTCAGTTCTTCCAGCTTTCTGATTGGCTGGAAGTTAAGTGTGACACACACTAGGCCTAAAGCATAGGCCATCGCAGTGCTGCATCTAAGCAAGCATGTGATTCCCCCCTCCCTTGCTCTACACAGAGCAAGGCTTCCCACAGAGGGAATCAGGAGGACTTGTTCCCATGGGAAGGTCCCATTGCTTGTGTAGGCACTAGCCATAACAATACATCACATGGTACCTTCTAGCTTTATATCTAATGAAGATGTAAGCAAAGCCATTCAACGTTATGGGAAGGCTTTTTGTTATCTAGCCACCTGGCGTCATGTCATCATGTGAAACTTTTCTCTGTACAGAAAATAAGTTGCCAATTTCATACGAGAAATCTGACAGAAACATCACTTTGTGGGATCCAGGTGGCATGCCTGCTCAGTGGTGGCTTCTGACCTTTGGAATGAGTTTCCCCTGACATATGGCTGGCCCCGACCCTGCAGGCCTTCAGGAAGGCAGTTAAGACCTGGTTCTTTTCCAGGCCTTTGGGTTAGGATGAGTAGTGTTCCCAGTTCGAGGGGTTAGGATTAGGGTTAGATATAGGAGGTTTTAGTTGGATGCGACGGCTCAGCGGTTAAGACGCCAGGCTTGTCGATCGGAAGGTTGGCAGTTCGAGACCCGAGCGCAGCGTGACGGAGTGAGCTCCTGCACTCGCCCCAGCTCTTGCCAACCTAGCAATTCGAAAGCATGCAGATGCAAGTAGATTAATAGGTACCACTTCAGTGGGTAGGTAACAGTGTTCCGCGTGTGTCAGGCCGGCCACATGACCGCAGAAGCGTCTTCGGACAGCACTGGCTCTTCAGCTAAGAAACAGAGATGAGCATTGCCCCCTAGAGTCGGACATGGCTGTGCAGGGGAAAACCTTTACCTACCTTTACCTATCTTCTACACATATAGAAATACATGTGGACACAACCTCGTAACAACAATCCTAGCCCATCATTTTGCCTTAATATGTGACACTATTTTTTCATCGAGGCAAGTTGAGAGACTTCAGTCAACCATATAAGTGGAAATAAATAGACTGGGAAGTAGTTGGCTGCACTTTCAGGCCACCTGGTGTTATGTGAGGGGGGGTCCGAATGCAGCCTGGTCACCCTTAAAGTTTTTACCCCAGGTAGAAAAATTTACTACATTCAAAGCAAGCTTTCCCAGTGAGGTGGTGATTTATGAACCAGTTATTAGAGTGCTGGGGATTCAGCATTTACACTGGAAACAAATTGTGCAATTTCCTGCTTGTAGCCTAGCTGGCCCCAACACAAAGAACCAAACGCTTCCCACAGAAATCCTGAGAGCCTGTTCACCTCAGTCAAAACACGTTTGCTCTGCTCATTCATCCTAATCTATTTCAGCATCAGTTGGAAGAATGGTATCTGGTTAAACATGGACAAAGTGACATGGAACAAACTCATGACAGCTCTGTCATCTGCAGTGATGCTATACTCAAATCTGTCTGCAGTGCCAATCAATGCAGGGCACGTGTATTTCATGGAACAGCCCACTTATGCTTGAAGAATAAGGTGACAACGGAACTCTGGCAATAGTTTTGGGAGTTGCTGGGTTCTTCAATATTCCATAGGGCAGCTTGGCCTGTTTTCATGATGTCCTAAAATGTCATAGTGTCACTAAGCTGCACATCTAAGAAGTATGATCTAGCTGGTAGAGAATCCCACGCTCCTCCTCCAGCAGCTAAAAAGAATTGTCACTATTAACAATGTATGAGTTATGGCACGTAGTAAACCAGATCCAGTTCTAGCCTGGAGAGGACAGTGATGGACACTCTGCTGATAATTAATTTATTATCCCTGTGTTTGCTTACCATTAGGATGATACTGGACAGGGGACCTTTTTGCTTGCTTTTACTCTCAGGAATGACTTTTCTATAGCTCTCCAATGAAAATGCTTTGAGAAAGGCATGCTGAAGTAATATACTGGTGGACCATTGTAAAACTCAGTGAGAGAGGCTAAAACAGTTCTGATAGGGTAGAGCTCTGGGTGCTGAATTCAGATGCTGAAGCTGAAGCTCAAATACTTTGGCCACCTAATGCGAAGAGAGGACTCCCTGGAAAAGACCCTGATGCTGGGAAAGACTGAAGGCAAAAGGAGAAGGGGAAGGCAGAGGATGAGATGGTTAGATAGCATCACCGATGTAATGAACATGAACTTGAGCAAACTCCAGGAGACAGTGGAGGACAGGAAGGCCTGGCATGCTATGGTCCATGGAGTCACGAAGAGTCGGACACGACTAAACGACTGAACAACAACAACAAGAGCTCTGGGTGCTTGACTTGAAATGCTGGAGGTTCAGCTCTTTCTGATACTTTTTCTCCACATCCACCATCCACCCCTGTCCCACTGCCCTTTCTATGACTTTGGTGCCAGTGGAGCAGAACACAAACACACACACACACACAATCTCCTCCTCGGCCTTTAGCTCTTCTTCACAGGTTTTTTGCCTAGGTCTATGTCTCTGTCATACAAATGGCACTCTCCTCCACCCTGCAAACAACCATATATATACTGTATGCTATATATCATTGCCATGAAAACGACCTATGAAAGCATAGGGAGGTACAGGGATCCTCTTCTATGCTCTTTTGCACAAACCACTAAATTGATCAAAACCTGACAAGTTTGATCTCTTAGGAAAGGTCAGTTTTGCCAAATTCCATTCACTTCTGCCAAGAAATAAAGTGTGCATATGTACATTTAGACACGTATACACACATATGTATGTGTAAGTGTGTGTGTGTGTGTGTGTGCATACACACACATACAGTTCTGAATTAAAAACAACAAAATGAAATGCACAGAGAACTCCAGCAGATGAAATGTCAGAAGAGACGCCAAGAGCACTATGGAAGAGAACAAAGAACAAACCTGACTGAGCACGTGTAAGAGCCCAGGGCTTAGGGATTACATCATGGTGATAAGGATGGCAAAGCATAATTCTTTATCCATTCTTATCACATCCACTGAAGCCAACCAGCAGCTCTTTTTTAGTTATCCCACTCTTTACTGGGCAGGGATGAACCTCAAGACCATCTGTTGGACTGCTGTAAAGTCTATTCAAGGCCTCTAGTGGACAAGGGCGTTCAGATTCACTCAGAGGTAGACGCCAACTGAGTGGCAGGGGCATGGTCTGGCTTGGTTATCTGGGACAACTTTGAACCTGTAACTGCTGAGGAATCGGACACAGTCCTTAGGAGTGTTAACCCAACCACCTTTTTGTTAGATCCTTTTCTCCCCCAGCTTACAAAAGCCACTCAGGAGGTAGTTGGGTCCACACAATGGTGTCTGCTTCTTTGAGAGAGGGGCTGGTTCCACGGGTCTTGAAGGAGGTGGTAGTGCACCCCCTCTTCAAGATGCCATCACTTTGGGTGATTTTTGTCAAGTCTCCAACCTTTCCCTTTCTGGAGAAGGTGAAGAAGGTATTTGAGTTGCATTTACAGAGGGCGCTAGATAAAACAGAATATGGATTATCTGCACCCTTTTCAACACCACTTCAGATTGGGATATAGTAGTACTGAGATGGGAATTGGTTGGGCTTGTTGATAGCATCGGCTAGTATGGTCCCCACCTTGGCTGCCTCCAGATGTTCTTTAGAAACCTAGTTGTTTCTTCAGACCTAGAGCTAGGTGGTTTAGGTGAGTCCCTTTTTAAGCTGTGGGTGATGCAGAGGTCTGTTGTGGTTTTTTGTGGTCCCCCCTATACACACACACACACACACACACACCAATTATGCTTTATGTTTATTATTGTGTTTTTAATTTTGTGAAGCTACCCAGAGTCTTTTGGTATTGGGCAGACTAGAAATTTGACTAATAGATAAATAAACAAACAAATTCAAATCCCTGTACCTATGTATCTGAAATTTAGCAACTTTGATCCTTCAATAAGATGACATTGAACCTACAAATACAGTTCAATTTTATCAATGGAAAGTTACCACCATTGCCTTAGGTCACATTATGGCAGGACAAGCTCTCCAAATCAAATCCAGACGGTTCCAACTGTTATATGTTATATCCAACTGTCTATACCTGTCCTCTGAACTTCCGCTCTAAACTTCTATTTTAAAAAAATCAACCAAGTTGAGACACTTCAAAAACAGTCAGTCTGGAGTCTTAGCACAGCAACCGTCACGCAGGGCAGGTAAGATATGGGGAATGCCACCTAATTAGAAAAATGCCAGCGCTCCTGCCTGGCTGGTTTCTGAATCCAAAGGTGGCATGGTCTGGACAGGGCAGGTAATTCAGCTTTGGTCAGATGCAGATCTCCCCTCCTTCATCCCTCTGCTGATGTTTTGGCAGCAGGGTCCCTACCTCTCCTGAGAAAACATGGGCTATGTTTGTGTTTGCTTGACCCCTTGCTTCTTGGGCTCAGATACAGGCCAGACTGTCCTGTGAAGGAAATCCCAGCCACACACCGAGCTGCAGAAAAGAGGGTCTCTGTTCAGGACACAGCAGCTTCCCGCCTCTCTGGTGCTAGTGAGATGCATAAAAAAGGAGGCCATCCCCAAAGAAAAACCCCAGTAAAGAGCCGGTTATGTTTTCCAGCTGGGAGTCTCTGTCTTTTCCACAGCCAGTATCATTCTTTCTCTTGGTTCTATTTTATTACCTTTCCTGTTGGTAGAGTTACAGCCTGATCAGGGAAGGGAAGAAACCTAACCCAGCATCCATTGCCAAGAATTTTTGAGAACAGAAAACAGAGAGCGATTGCTCACCAGATCGGGCACACAAACATCAGAGTGGCGTTTCCTCCATATCTTGTGTACATGTGTACATGTTCATACCTAGAGGGCAACAGGGGACCTATCTATAGGGCTCCTGACTTCTTCGTAGGGGTGACTTATTCGTAAACCCTACATATTACTAAGTTGGTACTAATAATGACTTCATGTATTATTTGAAAGGAGATGTATCTCTGTGACGGAACACCTGCTTTATAGGGAGAAGGCGCAGCCTCGAAAGGTCAGGGAGGACCATTACGAGTTAGATGGCAGCTTCCTCCGTTACGAAAAGATCTTGGCTTTCTGTCACTGTAATTTGGAGGAGAGCCCTAAGCCAGGTGGGGTTGTGAGGGAGCCTGGCGAGTATGAGCAAGGAGGGCAGTTTGACATGGACTTTCTTTCACTGTGCCCAGAAAGAGGCTTAGCCTGAGGTTTTGTTCAAGCTCACAGGCATAAAAAGGCCGTGCAAGCGAAGAGGGCCAGGAGACCAAGCAGAGATGCCTTGGCAGCCGCCTCCTCATTGCCCACAAGGGGTGTGAGAAACAGGCCTTCATCCATGAAGGGCCTTTAGCACCCAGGGAGCGCTACTCTCAATCCAGGCAGCGTCTCTGAGGAAAAACAGCGCTGTTCAAGAAGAGGAAAAGCAGCAGCGGATTCAGGGTGCAATCTTGTTGCTCTCGGGTACCCAGCACAAGAGGCTGTGTAGCATTTAAGTTCTGCCACGTGTCCTTGGCTTTTGACATTTCTGAAGATGGGGACTGGAGGCAAAGTATGTAATTGCTGGTGTAAATAAGGAGTCTGTTCTTTTATTTGTATTTCTCATCCTGCCCTAAGAGGTTCTTGTTCTCTGGGTATCACTATCACTGAAATCAGACAACTTTTTAAGGATGGAGTATGTCCCAACTTTTGTATAAAAAAGTAAAATTAGGGTGGAAAAGTAATTCCCATTTAAAAACCGCCAGAGCAGTTACACCCCTACAAGCCCAACTGGTGGTGCTGTAGAGTTAGTTCAAAATGACTGACTAATCCCTGTTCATACTTCAGGACCTACGGAGGGATGGACAGACAGAGAGTGATTGATTGATTGATTGATTGGTTGGTTGGTTGGTTGGTTGATTGATTGATTGATTGATTGATTCTGGGAGATAATTCAGGGAAGAACAACAATAACTTGTTCAAGATCAGCCAGTGAATTTCATACCAGGTCACCAGTTTGAAGCTGGTTGTCCATGAATCACTTGTTAATTGTACTAGTTGTTAGCAACTTTCCAACTGGAGGTATCATAACATATTCTTTCTTGTAACATATGCATAGTCCTGACAGCTGTATAATGCCTGGAGATAGCAGGTCTCTCAGCTGAGTTAGTGGGGCAAGGCTCCAGGAGGAAGACCCAGACCAGCAGTAGCAGCAATCAGCACAGGTTTCCTTTCCTCTACATGTGGAATTATGAGAGCTAGTAAATGTTGCAGGAGAGCTTAGTGGGAGGCAGAAGGAACCAGCGTTTCTCTTTCAAAATGAATTTGCTGCAGGAACTATTGCAAACAGCTTCCGGCACTAAATCTCTCCACTACCCAGAGAGATGCTGTTTCAGTTCTTGCCTCCTGGCAATTTCTCAGGAAAACGTCATCTCCCCACAAAGCTCTTCACTGGCCATAAACACCAACCCAAACCAACCTGGTCAGGGAGAGAGTGGGGTAGGAAGGCACCTGTCCAGGCAGGAGCAGCCTTGGGCTTTCCCTCCAGTCCCAGAGCAGTTCTGCACAACTGATCAAAGGCACAACCCAATTCCCATTCAACTCCTTATCTCATACAAGAAACCATTGGTCAAAGATAGCAGCAGCCATAAATTCAGTGATAGCAATCAGGACTCACCAACCTACAATTTGGCCATAATAATACAGGTCTATCTGGCAGGGCTGTAAAGTTGATGACAGTAATATGCATTAAAGGAATTGGGGAGAAATTATAAAAGGTAAGGGTTGTAAGGGACCTTGGAGGTCATCTAATCTACTGTAGCTACTGCTCTGTCCAGGAATCCAGATCTACAGCATCCTGATAGATGGTCATCCAAGCCTCTGTTTAAAGACCTCAAGTGAAGGAGACTCCACCAGCTCCTGAGGCAGTCTGTTCCACTGCTGAACAACTCTTATCATTAGGATTTTTCCCCCTGATATCCAACTAAAATCTATTTCCTTGTAATTTAAGCCTACTGTTCTTCTCCTGCCTTCTGGAACAGCTTGGAACCATTCTACCCCATCTTCTATGTGATAGTCCTTCAGAAACTTGTAGATAACTATCATGTCTCCCTGCAGTCTTCTTTTTTCCAGACAATGCATACTCAGGGCCTCCAATCTATCCTCTTAAGTGTTTTTTCAAGGCCTCATGACCTTGGCTATTCTATCAGTGTCCATTCAAAGATACAATACCCACAACCAGGTGCAATATTTTTGGTGTGGTCTGACTAATGCAGCATAAAGAATAATGATTTCTCTTGACACTGTACTTCTGTTAATGCAGCCTAGAATTGTGGGTTTTTTGTTTTTTGAATTTGCAATTTGCAATTTGCATCACACTGTTGGCTCGGGTTCAGCTCATGTCCACCAAGCCCCCCAGATCCTTTTTCCATGTACTGCTACGCAGTATGTTTCCCTACCCCGCATCCTATGCTGATGCCTTTGATTTCTCCTATCTAAATGTAAGACTTTGCATTTGTTCCTGTTGAAATTCATTCTGATGATTTCTGCCTACTATTCCAGCTTACCGGAAACTCCTGAAACTTGCTGCTTCACTCTAAGGTGTTTGCTATCTCCCTGTCTCTGTGGATTTTATAATCCTGTTTTCAAACTCTCATCCAAGCCTTTTACAACAGTACAGGGACTAGAACAAAATCCCACAGAATATCACTCAATGCTTCTTTCCACTCTTTGGGTACAGTGGCACAACTAGTAGCTCTTTATCCATCTATGGTGACATAGTCCAGCCCACATTTTATCATTGCGTGGCATGATTTATTCTTGATAAACTCATGCTGGCTACTGACCAGCAGGCAATAGTTTCTAAAAATCTATAAACTGACTGCTTAACATTCTTTCCCAGTGTTTTCTCCAGTACTGACATCAAACTGACCTGTTTGTAGTTACCCGCAGGGCCGCAACTAGGGGGGCAAGTGGGGCATGTGTCCCAGGCGCCGCGCTGGGGGGTGGGCGCCAAAATGCCTCTTTCAACGGCCAGCCCTGAGGGAGGCCTGCACTCCTGTCACCGCCGCCGCCCGTGAAGAGGCCCGCCGGGGCGTTGCTTGGCTGGGCTCGTCCGCTCCCTGGGGCTGGCCGCGGGCTCCGGGGTGGCCGCAGGGCCATGCCCCGCTGGCGCCGCTCTGGACCGTCCCGCTTGGGAGCACGGCGGTGGGCAGCTCGCTCCACCCGGCCCGGATGGGCAGATGGGAGCGCAGCGGGTCCTTCCCCCGGAGCCGGAGGCATTTTTATTTACTTATTTATAGTGCTATTTATACCCCGCCTATCCCCTCCCTAGTGGAGGACTCTAGGCGGCTTACAATCATATATATACAATTCAATTATACATCAATGGATCGATGGAGAGATCGCAGCCAGGAGCAGGGCGCTTGTCCCGGGGGAGCCCCGCACTGCTTTGTGGAGGGGGGGTCTGTGTTGGGGGTGCGGGGGGGGACTTGACCCTGAGGGGGGGCACAGAATCCATGTTTGCCCCAGGTGACACAGACCCTAGTTGCGGGCCTGGTTACCTGGGCCTTCACCTTCCCCATTCCGAAGACAGAAACAACAACTACCCTTTCCAGTCCTCTGGCTCTGTGCCCATCCTCCATGATTTCTCAAAAGACACAAGAAAGGGCCTTCAAGATGATATCCAGAAGTTCCTTCAAAACTCTCAAATGTTAATTGATCTGGTCCTGGGGACTTAAATTTGTTCTTGGTAGCCTGATCCTCCCTAACTTTCTCTTTACTTACCTTGGGTTGCCACTTCATCTTTTGTTAATTGTTGTTCTTAGATCAATTTGGGGAGAAGACCAAAGTAAGGTAGGCGTTGAGGAGCCTTCTGTCCTTATTACCTTTATTTTGACACAGCAATGATTGGATAACTCTAGTAGATGCTATGAGTCATCCAATCTTCATTGTGTCAAAATAACAATAATGAGGACATGCTTTATATACTTTCAGGGATGGCAGAGAAGTCATTAGGGCAGTGGTTCTTAAACTGTGTGACCCAACTATCCCTTTTCCCAGTCTCAAATAGTGTCCTTACCCCACAAAAAGAAACAGAAAACCCCAGGCTCTGTTGTTTTACGCAAATTTCTTGGCATCGGTAGTCCCAAACTGGATCCTCAACTCAAACAAACAATTACAAATTGCTCTACTTGCCCAGAATATGCCCAAATTACCCCCTTGGAAGTAATTACCCCCATTTACTGGGGATAGTAATCACTAGAGGCATGGATGCTTCTTTGGGGAAGTATTTCATGGTGGTGAAATATATTGACAGTTGAATGTTGTGACCATTTATACTCTGCAAACAAACTAAATTAACAGGTACCACGCTTATCCAATGACAAACTGACCACACAGCATAGCCCTCCATCTTCATATTGTGCCTGAACATCCATCTTCTTGGAAGCCCCTGGTTGGCTGTGCTGATCCATGACTGCTCTTGCCTCTTTCTCCTTCCTTGGCTGGAGCTGCTCCCTGCCACATCTGGAGGAGACGACAAAGAATGTTCCCTCCCTGCCCACCTGCTTCCACTTAGCAGTAAAGGATTACTTGCCTTTTATTTGAGGGGAAAGAAAAGGTTTAAATCACTGCTGCCCCGTTCCTCCACTCTCTGGCTCTCCAAAGTGTCCCCCCACCCCCAACCCCACCCCCACTTTAGCTTCACTTTCTGCAGCACATATGCTATGATGAGCTCAGGAATTCAGTTTTGATTCCCTGGACTCTCTTTGATTTAAAAATACAGCAACAAGACTGATTAGTAATTAGGTGCACATTTGTTCACGCAGTGAAGAGGATTAAGGGTTTATTTTCTATTAATTTTTTATATTTATTAAATTTCTGGGTAATATTTAAAAATGAGGATAGCAAACTGCAATTATGAGAAAACTCTGGACTGGTGAATATAAATCTAAACATAACTAAATTTTAAACAAAAATGAACACAAGATTGGGAAAACACTCGTGTAAGCAGATCCTGAGATATATTGAAAAAAGAGTTTCTCTTTGAAAATCTGGGGACTGGCTACATCTATGAATATCTGAAAAAATAAGAGATCTGGGGCAAATGTCTTGTATTTTAGCACCCAAATTTTTAAATAAAAGTAAAGCAGGGGAAAGAATTCACACTAAAATGTATTCCTGCATTGGGTCCAATCCATGTATGTAATTGGGTTAACAGAGCCATCAATATGTGTAATTATTATTCGTGTGTGTGTGTGTGTGTGTGTGTGTGTGTGTGTGTGTGAGAGAGAGAGAGAGAGAGAGAGAGAGAGAGAGAGAGAGAGAGAGAGAGAGAGAGAGAGATTGATTTGAATTGCAATTCAAAGTTCCTGGCTACCTTTTAAAGATTGAGGTCTTGGATCTGGATAAATCATAGAAATGTGATTGAGCATGAAATGGAGGATATCTTTTCAAAGCACATGCTATTCAGGAATTATGGCAGTGCATACATTGTGTGTATATTATGTGAAAAGGTGTTTGCCTATCATTAGAAATATTATATATACAGTAAATTTCCTTCTCACCCCTATGGGTGGTATATGTCTTCCTCAACCTCGGGTCCTCTACCAGAGGCCTGGGAGTTTGAGGGTTCTGTGCAGTATCTTAGCTGTTCCTAGCACTGCACTCTTCTGGACAGAGAGCTCTGATGTTGCTCCTGGGATCTGTTGGAGCCACTCTCCCAGCTTAGGAGTCACAGCCCCGAGTGCTTCTACCACTACTGGGACCACTTTGGCCTTCACTTTCCACATCCTCTCCAGTTCCTCCTTCACGCCTTGGTACTTCTCCAGCTACTCATACTCCTTCTTCCTGATGTTGCTGTCACTTGGCACCGCTACATCTATCACCACCACTGTCTTTTGGTCCTTGTCTACTACCACAATGTTTGGTTGATTGGGCAGTACCTGCCTGTCTGTCTGGATGTGAAAGTCCCACAGGATCTTAGCCCTGTCATTCTCCACGACCTTCTGTGGAATCTCCCATCTGGACTTGGAAGGGTCTAGCCCATACACTGTGCAGATGTTCCTGTACACAATGCCAGCTACTTGGTTGTGCCGTTCAGTGTATGCTGTTCCTGCCTACATCTTACACCCTGCCACTATGTGTTGGACTGTCTCTGAGGCCTCTCTGCACAGTCTGCACCTCGGGTCCTGTCTAGCGTGGTAGACCCCTGCTTCTATGGATCGGGTGCTTAGTGCTTGTTCTTGTGCTGCTATGATCAGTGCCTCAGTGCTGTCTTTTAGTCCAGCCCTTTCCAGCCACTGGTAGGATTTCCCAAGGTCAGCCACCTCAGCTATCTGTTGATGGTACATCCCATGCAGGGTCTTGTCTTGCCATGGCACTTCCTCTGCTTGATCTTTCTTCCATGTCTGCTGCTGCCTCAGGCATTCTCTCAGCAGCTCATCTTTGGGTGCCATCTTACTGATGTACTCCTGGATGCTCTGGGTCTCATCCAGGACAGTGGCTTTGACACTCACCAGACCCCACCCACCCTCTTTCTGGCTGGTGTACAGTCTCTGGGTGTTGGACTTGGGGTGGAAGCCTTCATACATTGTGAGGAGCATCCGGGTCTTCACATCAGCAGCCTCCATGTCCTCCTTTGGCCAGCTCACTATACTGGCAGGGTATCTGATGATAATGCCCTCATTGTGGGAGGTTGTGCGGATCCAGAATTGGCCTTTATAGCCACTTACGGATCCACCGTTAAAATTTTACCTTTGGAAGACAATCTTACTCGGCTACGAGTGATCACCAATGATGATGATCTGATGACTGGCAGGGCATACATCCTACCAGAAATCCTACCAGAGTCCCCTGTGGGGGAGTTGGGCAGTGATAAATTTGATAAATAAATAAATACATACATACATGTTGATGGCGTGGATCTTATTCTTCCCATTGAGCTGGCTCTTCAGGACCTGTCTTATCCTTTGGTGGTGCTTGGATGTTGCTGTCTTCCTTGCTTCCTCATCGTGGTTCCCATGTGACTGTGGGATACCAAGGTACTTGTAGGTGGTCTGCATGTCTGCTATGTGGCCTGCTGGTAGTTCCACTCCATCAGTCTTAACTACCTTCCCTCTCTTTACTACCATCCGGCCACACTTCTCTAGTCCGAATGACATCCCAATGTCCTCACTGTAGATCCGTGTCAGGTGGATCAGTGAATCAATGTCTCATTCACTCTTAGCATATAGCTTGATGTCATCCATGTAGAGGAGGTGGCTGGTGGTAGTTCCACTCTTGAACTTGTATCCATATCCAGTCCTTGTGATTATCTGGCTGAGGGGGTTCAAGCCTATGCAGAACAGCAGCAGGGACAGTGCATCACCTTGGTATATGCCGCACTTGATGGCCACTTGTGCGAGCTGTCTTGAGTTGACTTCCAGTGTTGTCTTCCACAGTCCCATTGAGTTCTTGAGGAAGGTCCTTAGTGTCCTGTTGACTTTGTATAGCGCCAGGCATTCACAGATCCATGTGTGTGACATTGAGTCGTAGGCTTTCCTGTAGTCAATCCAGGCTGTGCTCGGATTGGTCTGTCTAGACCTTGAGTCTCGGGCGACTGCTCTATCTATGAGCAACTGGTGTTTGGAGCCTCCCAATGCCCTTCTGAGCTGTGCTCATGTACTGGCCCATATGGTCCTGCAGCTTGGCGGCTATGATGCCTGATAGGACTTTCCATGTTGTGGGGAAGCAGGTTATTGGCCAGTAGTTGGCCAGTGTTGTTCCCTTGTGCGAGTCTTTCATGATCAGCATTGTCCTTCCTTGTGTTAGCCAGTCTGGGTGGGAGCCTGCTGCTAGCAGCTGGTTCATCTGTGCTGCTAGGTGCTCATGCACTGCTGTTAGTTTCTTTAGCCAGTAGGTGTGGATCATGTCCGGGCCAGGTGCTGTCTTGCTCTTCATGTTCTTGACCCGCTGTTGGATGTCTGCTACTGTGATGGTGACTGGTTACTGTTCTGGAAGATTGCGGTGATCTGCTGTCAGGTCCTGCAGCCACTTTGCACTGGTGTTATGTGTCTTCTCTTTCTCCCATATGTTCTTCCAGTACTGTTCAGTTTCTGCTGTTGGTGGCTCTGCTGTTACTGTGTTGTTGCACTGCAGTTGGGAGTACACCTTGGATGGTTCTTTGGCGAACAGGGCATTTATCTTCTTAGCCTCTGCTTCTCTAGTGTACCTCCTTAGCCTGGTAGCCAGTGCTGTGAGCCTTTGTTTAGCAGTCTCTAGGGCTTCAGATGGAGTCAGGCCCTTGTATTTTTTCAGTAGCTGAGTCTTATCCTTAATCTCCACACCCTTTTGTAGCTCCACAGGCTGACTAACGTCTCTCCCAGTTGCCTTGATCTTAGCCTCCAACCTCATTTTCCAGGAGGGGTATGTAGTGCTGTTCTTCTTGATCATGTAGCCAAGCATCTCCAGGATTACAGTGGCTGTAGCATATATCAGTTCATTGGTTTGAGTTATAGTGGTAGTAGGGGTTGTCTTGAGGGCTCTGTTGGCATCTTCTAGCATACTATATATGATGGTACTTCTCCACTGAGCCTTGGTAATCGGTCTCGAGAGTTGACTGTAGCTGGTTTATCCATGATCTTTTGCCTCATATCAGCTGCTGTGCTCTGTAATGGAGGGGGTGGCAGTGACGTTCCAGCTTCAGGTGTTGGCTGCACATCCAGTTGTCCTTCCGGGTCTTCTTGAGTCTGGGATATAATGTGTAGTGTATGTACAGTATATATGTGTGTGTGTGTGTGTGTGTGTGTACAGTATATTTATATGTAGTATATATATATATATATATATATATAAACAACTTTTGAGGCTGAGCTGTTTTTATGGATTATCTCAAAGAATTCTGGAAAAAAGCCTTAGAACCCGCTGCATGGTTACAATATTGGCACATGTACACTGATGGGATATGCTTGGATTGGGCCTTCCAGTTACCTGAATAAGCTTTGATTTTGTGAGCATTCCCAGCCTCTCATGCTACTGCCAGGATCAAAATAAAAAATTCCTCTTCTCTTTTCAGTCAGTTGCAGTTGCTTGTTATGTATGTCTAAATCCAGAAAAACTGTAATTATTTTTAACTATATGTTAGGGACACAATCCAACTTCAAATGATAGTTTCTAATACTTGCTTGTTTCTTAGATCAAACTAAAATAAACCACAATCAAACCATGGTTACTTGAAAATGGAATCAGAGGCCTTCAACCTGTTCCTTAGGGTCCTGCTGGAAGAGGAAAGGGGAAGCAGGGAAGGAGCGCAGAAGTCCCAAATCAAGTCGTCTTATGAGGGAGATGGGCGGGATATAAATATGATAAATAAATATAGGTGATAGGCTTGATTTTGACCTCAGGTATACCACCTTTGAACTACTACTACATAGCTTTCCAAACTGTGTGTTGCGACACTTTAGTGTGTTGCAACACACAGTTTAGTGTGTCGCAACACAACCCGGAAGCAGCGGCAGGGGCGTGCATGGGGGCGGTGCAGGGGCGCTCGCGGCGGCGGAGGTGTGCACGGTGGCGGCGGCAGCGATGACGGCAGCGGCGTGCCATCAGCGCTTCCGCGTTTTAGCGGAAAACACGAGGCCGCCACCGCTGCCACTGCCGCCGCCGCCATGCACATCGCCGCCCCTGCGCGCCCCCCTGTGCTGCCGCCGTGCGCGCCGCCACCGCCATGCGCGCCCCCGCGCTGCCGCCACTGCCACCATTGGTGTGTCGCCAACGGCAGCAGTTTGTAAAGCACTGTACTACTAGCTTTTGTGGAGGTAACTCTTGAACCCACCACATCAAACAAAAGACAGTTGGGGGGAAAAATTGTTTTGAAACTTCATGAGAGGCAAGCACCAAGTAAAACTTTTGCAAGAAACACTCAAGAGAATTGACTTAAATAAAGAAATTACTTACCAAAGAAAGGACAACTGTGTTGTGTCCTGAAAATTAATAAGAATCTCTAGCTATTTAACTAAGCAGCACCATATTTGAATGTTTTAGGCACTCACACAGGTACTGAATTTCATTTTATGTTCAGAGTTGGAGAATTCCCAGAATTCCCAGCCAGATGTCCCAGCACATCTGGAGGACAGCAAATTGGGGAAGGCTGCACGATATACAAATATCTGTGTTTGCTCCTAAAGGTACAAAGCTCCTTTGGGCCTGAATCTAATTGCACTGGGATTTATCCATTCTTCCTTCATTGGGGATCTGGCCAGGTCTTCAGCCAAAATAGCCACCATACAGCTGTGAGCTGAATATCATGATTAAAGGATCCATTCCTAAGCATCCTGCTTTGAAATCAAGATGAGTTTGCATCACTTCAGGGCTAAACACAGCTCTTTTCTTTCATTTTCCCACCAACTAGGTCTTCTAAGACAGGGAAAGCCAACATTTCATTAGGATTTTCTCTTTAAAGAGGCAGCCATGTGGAGCTAATCAATATAAATAGTCATCAATTGGAAGTCAAGCAGGGATAGGAAGGGTATAGAACGATTGTCCTTAACTTGGTGGCTTCTGGGGGTTTGGGATTGCAGTTTCTATCATTCCCAGACAGGAGGGCTGCTTGTGGCCACCATATTTGCTTTTTTATACCCACATCCCAGATATACTGTACCTGGTTATGCACACTTGAATAATGATTTGGAAGCGGTGGTTCACAATGCTAGGACTGTTAGGTTGCAGTTCCTTAAAATAGTCCATGTCTTTTTTTTTCAGGCTTTCACAGAATCCTAGAAAAAGATGTGGCTCTGATAAAGAATGGCATGAAAGACACAGCTACTTTAAAGAGTCAACTCCTGAAAGCAGATTCATGTTTTTCCAGGCTCAGGCAGAAGTATGAACGAAGATACGACTGCATTACGGAGGTATTGTGCTCACGCTTTCACATGATCCGAAGCACCTTTTCCAAATCATTTTGAAGCAGGCAGAGTTCTAATTCCTAGGTTTGTAAAGTGGGATAAAAGTTGTTAGAATGAAATAATGTATAATGTATAAATAATTGTACTTGGAAAGGGAAGAATGTTAGCAATTCTGTTTAGTCTAGGTAGTGCTAACTTTTGTTTGACAAAATTGCCATGGTAAAGTGTCTTAGGGCCTGACTACTTAGGGATGCCTCTCCTATTACAAGCCAGTGTGGCTGTTAAGATCTCTAGGGGAGAGATGCTTTGGAAGATGCCCTGATGCCTGAGGCCTGTCCTTCTGGCATTCGAGAGAGATCCTTCTGTTCCACTGTTCCCAGGCTATGGAGTGCACTTCCTCAGGAGATGCGCTTGGCCTCCTCTCAGTTTAGAAAATCTGCAAAAATATATTGCCTTCTCCAGGCTTTTAGTTGCTAAATGGGTGTAGTACTAATTTTAGCATTTATTTAATTTACACGTTTAATGGTATATATTCCTTTTAGAAATCTGTTCACTCCTGAAATATTTACCAGCATAGAAAGGCAGAGTATAAATCAGATCTTCCTTCCTATTAAGCAAATCACTTTAAAAAAAAAACAAGAAACACTCATCCCTGCTGGGACAATGCTGAAAGCAAATAATGACCAGGATGTCAAGGTTCCAATTTCCCACCGTCTCCTTAACTTTGGGCATTGAAGAAAATGGTGGTTCCCTTGGATATGAAATACCTTCTATTGCATAAGTATCCATCTTTTTATATATGTTTGTCTGTTATATATGTATGTATCCCGTATGTATATGTATATGTATATGTATATGTATATGTATATGTATATGTATATGTATATGTATATGTATATGTATATGTATATGTATATGTATATAAGGGGCGTGGTGGCTCAGTGGGTAAGACGCCAGGCTTGTCGATCGGAAGATCGCAAGTTCGGAGGTTCAAATCCCTAGCCCTGCGTGCAGAGTGAGCTCCCGCACTAGCTCCAGCTCTTGCCAACCTAGCAATTCGAAAGCATGCAAATGCAAGTAGATTGATAGGTACCACTTCGGTGGGTAGGGAACAGCGTTCCGCGTGCGTCATGCTGGCCACATGACCATGGAAGCATCTTCGGACAGCGCTGGCTCTTCGGCTAACAAACGGAGATGAGCACTGGCCCCTAGAGTCGGACACGACTGCACAAATGTGCGGGGGGAACCTTTACCTTTTATTCTACCTTTCCATTCTAAACTAAAGTTCTTAAGACAACTAGAAATGCCAATAAGACAAACAACTGTGCATACAAACAGTAGTAATAAAAAGAAAATGAAATGATAAATGACACCAAAAGACCAGTAGCCCAAGAATTAAAAACAGGAGTCATCTACAACATACAGTGTAACGAATGTAACAGCCACTATGTAGGACAGACAGGCAGAAGACTATCTGAGCACATCCATGAACATCAGCTAGCAGTCAGAAGACACGATGAAAACTCCTTAATCTCACAACATGGACAGACTCAACCGTAGTTTCAACTGGGAAACTGTGAGCATCCTAAACCAAGCTAAATCCAAAAACACTAGGGAATTCCTGGAAGCTTGGCACTCAGACACATCAGCCATCGATAGACACATAGGGATAAACCACATTTACACACCATTCAAAAGAGAGAATAAAAAAGCTAAGAAGGAAACCAAAAGACCAGAACACATCCTCCCCAGCAGCCAACACCCAGATAAGCAGGGATTAACACCCGACAAACAATCAAGCAGAAAACAATACCTTATCAAGGAACTACCAAGGAAAAAACCACACCCCCACCAACATTGGCAGGACAAGCTACTGTATATAATCAGGGAGCAAACCCCACACTCACTAGCACTGATGATGTTACCTAGTCAGGTAATGAAACATCTGCAAGCAAACAACCAAGCTCAGAGACCACCAAGGACTCCACAGCTACAAATATTCTCTTCTATTGGAATAACTGTCAGGATTCCCATGAGAAAGTAGCTATAAATTGCTTTTCTCCACAGTTGTTATGTCTACATCTCTAATGTAGATTAGAGAGACGCCTGCTAGGTGCAGCACTGCCACCTACTGGCAGGTAGCACTCTGCTCTCAGAATCTCCAGATATCCAACCAACCAATGGGAGCATGCTAAGAGAGCTATATCTGTGTGTGTTGTAATGCTTTGTGTCCTCTCGACCTGTGCGTCTGGTAGCCGTTGTGAAGTACCTTTTCTTTTGCTCTCGACTAAAGACTTTGAAGTGTAGCCAATTGGCTTACTGTTTGCCAAGTTTGTGCTCCTTGGGTCTTGTAAATCGATGGAAGCCAGAAAAGGGGAAGAATATTTGATCTTCTGTTCTTGTGCTGTTTACTGCGCTGTTGTGTTCAAGATACACTTTGCTGTTTCAGCTGTCGTATGTATACTCCTGCTTATCTTCAGTAAAGATTTATAGCTTTTATATCACACAGCCATTTTCAGCGTGATTCATCTACTCTGCTTGTTTACCTTTGCCTCCTCCCAAAACGACAATAACTACATTTGTCAGTGACTAGAAACCCTTTATGGACTTTTTGCTGAAAATGGAAAAAAATGAGCTTGTGATTTATGGGTTTGATGATTAGAAAGGGTAGAATATTTAAAGAAGGGAGCCATGACATAACCTTAGAGAGAGAGGATAAAATATAAATGCATTTATAACTGCTGTAAAGAAGATTGGAAGCCACTTCTTTATATCTTTTTTCCTTTTCTTTTTCTTTTTCTTTTTTTCTTTCTTTTTCATTTCTTTTCTATTTACTTATCACTTTTCTTTTACTTTATTTTCTTTTTTCTTTAAATTTGTATTGTTTTTACTTTGTAAAAAACTTCTTCAATAAAAATTAATTTTTAAAAAAGAATACCCTTTCCCAATCTCATGTCTCAAAATGTGTTGGAATATGAAGATCTGACTACTGAAGAAGAAGGAAAGAAGGAAAGAAGGAAAGAAGGAAAGAAGGAAGGAAGGAAGGAAGGAAGGAAGGAAGGAAGGAAGGAAGGAAGGAAGGAAGGAAGGAAAGAAAGAAAGAAAGAAAGAAAGAAAGAAAGAAAGAAAGAAAGAAAGAAAGAAAGAAAGAAAGTAAGTCCAGTTTTTAAATTCTAGGCCTTTTCCTCCCCCTTTTTTGAGTCAACAGAAATTTGGCTGTTCTCCTCATAGCCTTGATATTGACCTAATGATTCTGCTTAGCTTAGAAACTCCTGCCTCCTGCCTCACCCAACTTTGTTCTTAAAATCAAGACCTGTTCTATCTTCCAGAGTGCATGACCCAGAATAATGGAAGTTACAGAAGTCAGATTTCAGGAGTGACAGTTCAACAGTGGAAGATCTCCTTCACTGGATTCGCTCAAGTAGAGTCTGGAAAGCCATCTGTTGTGGGGGGGGGGGTGCTATCCTTGGAATTCCTGCAATTCAGCTGGACGTTGGACTTCAGGGCCAAAATGTTCCCTTCCGAACCTACAGTTTTATTATTCTGTGCTGAAGTACTGGTGCAGATCATTGGTGGGGGCTGTCAATAACTCTGTTTTCCCCACATGTTCATTATATCCTTTAAGAAGCTAAACGTAGCCCTTTCCAGAACAGAGGATTTGTTTAGAGGATTTCATTGTTGCTGTTACACACCTCAGGGGGCACTAAGGCACTAAGGAGCATTATTTTCACAATTACCGGGGATAAAGTCACATATATTAAACTCCTGCCAGACCCCTGCTTTCTTTGGCTTTAACTGTGAACAAAGACTGCCCCCCAGTGGTCACATCAGAAATTCTGATGATCAGGCCCTGCCTCATGCAGAAAGAGTCAAGGCCTTCTCTTCCTCAGAGATCTATTGTCCAACAATCTTCAAAGCAATCAGGATAAAACAGCCCACACAGACATACCTGCACAATGCTTTGCTTTTGACAAAAGAATTGAAAGCGACAGCCTCTGTCTCAACCCCACTTCACCAGACCCATCCTCTGGTCTTCATTATATCGCAGCTTAAGCTCATTGTCTCTGAGGCTTATTAATCGCGTATACATTCTCAGTGGCACGTACTATGCACTACACATACAAACAAAGAGAACAGTTTGGGAGCAAGCCCCCAGAGCGGCATAAATTACAAAGACTGCATGCTTGCTTTTGAAAATCACCCAGTTTGGCATCTCCCCGTAGAGAGATCTTGTTGCTCTTTATTACCGAAGGTTTATTGCAGGGAAATGCTCTTCTGTTCTACAAGTGTGTATCAGTTTCTATCTCTTATCTCCATCAGCCACCCATCACCCTCTGGCCTCCTGGTTGTTTATTTCATTGAAAGAAACTGGAGTCACCTTTCTACAAAGCACGCTCTCCCCAAGTGCTTCTAAAGTACTTTAAAGAAGACTCTCCTGCCCTACCAGATTGCCAAGTATTTTCTAGCTGACCAGAAAATTGAAGCTATTTCCCCACATTTAGGGCATGCTGATTTGAAAGCCCACCTACCTACGATCTGCATAGCAAGATTTTTTTTTGCTCCTGCAGAACTGCAGTTCCATGCCCTCGGTAAAGGAAATAACCCAGCTTGGCTGGCTTTCCACGAATAATGTATTAACAGACAAATATTTTGTATCTCTCCCTGCCACAAATGCACACATGCCTCCACTTTTTGCATGCTTTTGCTTTAAACCAGCAACTGTCAGTAGACGCTGCCAGTTAGGGGTGATTGTACTCTTTATTCATGGCAACTCACCAAGACCTGCTCTATTTGCCTAGAAATATCTTTGCCTGGAAACACCTTCCAACTCAATGAATAAAGGGCTAAATCCCAGAAGAAGGCAAAGGCAAACTGCATACTGTATTGCTGCCTGGGAAGACTTTACTTTTTAAACTTCAAATAAATACTTTCTGTGGTGTGACTAGGGCTGAACCGTCACAGAGGGATCAGATGACCATCCAAAGAACAGAGGCTGGTGGAGGCTGCCCTTACCCATACAGACCTGCCAGGACTTAACAAGGCTGGTTAGCTCACTGCAGTCTCCCGTTATCTTTTTAAAGAAAACGTTGCACTGTCAGGAGGTGGTAAAAAGGTAAAGGTTCCCCCCCCCCGCACATTTGTGCAGTCGTGTCCGACTCTAGGGGCCGGTGCTCATCTCCATTTGTTAGCCAAAGAGCCAGCGCTGTCCGAAGACGCTTCCACGGTCATGTGGCCGCATGACGCGCACGGAACGCTGTTAGGTGGTACATAAGGATTAAAATATATTATCCTTTTGTAGAACATGGTCCTTACTCTATGAAAAGCAGAGCAGTAGAAGCATCTTGTTTATTCCTGTAGGCATGATGATGTGATGAGCTGAAATGCCAAATGGTTCCTAGTCAATCATTTCTCTTGAGTCGTTTTTTTAAATCAGAGTTGGAAGAGTTTCTGTTAGTTTCTGTAGTTCTCTATTTCTCAGCCTCTTTGCAAGACAGCAATTATAAGAATTGGAGGGGGTGGGGGGAGAGGAATGTTTATGGTGTGCTTCGCAATTGAAATGATATGCATGTCCAGCCAATGTAAAGTACATAAATAAATAATTGAGGGGGGCAGAGTCTGTAAGATCCATAAGTACCAGGCTGCAGCATATACTACAGAGTATGTTCAGGGCTACTATACCTTTGCTACACTGTTTTGTCCTTCAGCTCCTTCACCTTACCTCTTCTAAGTAAGTCACAGAATCCCAACTTATTATTTATGTGTTATCATTGTCCAACCAATAAACCAAAAGCTGATTCAAACTTTGAAGTCCTATAAAATAGTTTTCTTCAATTAATTAATTTCTAATCCAGATATTTATTGTTAAAAGCAATCCAAAAACAGAAATTAATATTATAAAGTGGTTGGAAGGCCTGTGAGCTCTGCAGTTTCCCTTCAAATCCAGTATACCATTTATCCACATTTCTGATTTAATCTTCTTTCTTAGAAAAAAACAACTTTACATCATTCTCTTCTCCATTTCATTGATCTGTGCCAAATGTCTGCTCCTAAATCGTTAAGGTTATATAAGAAATAAGAAGGAAAGCAAGTGTGAATTACTTAGCTGGAAAGTTTACTTCTAGTAAAATGTTAAAAATAAAATATGGTTGTGCCATAATGTGCAAGGCTTTTACAGTACATAAAGCAAGCTGGCTGTACAAGTGGAGCTGAACTGAGACAATCAGTCAGATTTGGCACTGAAGTACATTGTTCAGAATCAGAATGTGTAATATAGTCATTTTTTTAAATGTTTAGAGCGAATGCTGGAGCTTTCTCCACCTTTTCCTGTTTTATTTTTGGAGGAAGTAACACAGGTAACATAGAATGGTCTTCAACTACTTTCTTAAGCAAGGAAGGAACCAACCTTCAGGTGAATCTTCTGTGGTAGAGCAGTTTTTCCTGTGGATATAAACCCTTCCAACAAAAAAGATACCTGTAAGAATGGGGAGGGAGAGGCTGGGATGGACAGGTGGCTGGAATGAGAATTTCAGAAGATGAGAAGAAGAATCTAATTCTTTTTCTTCTCTGCTGCAGCTCCATCAAGATTACACTTGTACTAGGATGTCCATATTCACATTGGGATGCAATCTCTGAGTGGCTCCTTGAGGGGAGAGATTTTCCTTAGGACCATTGCTAAGGAGGAAAGAGTTAAGCTCTCCACTCCCTACCTACTGGAATTCCCAACCCAACTCTTATATTTCCTCACTTTTTCCATTAGAGCAATTTGCATTTTGAAAAAAAAATCAGGTTAAATTCAAAGGTGGTATTCAACATCAGATCGAGTTTGACCTCGGGAAGTCACAAGGAGGGAGACTGAAATTTTCTCATGAGTCACCAGTTCTGTAACTAGAAAGCAGATTATTGGCACTGGAATTCAAAGGCCTCCAGTATCTATTTTGGTGTCCTGTTAAAACGCTTGAAATAGCACCCTTCTACCTCCTGAGTGTTGGGCAATAGCCAAATCATGTCCCTCATTATTAAACAAGCTTCTCTATCTCAGAGAGACTCCTGCTTATTACTGGAGATTCTGAGTTCAAAGAAAGATGGAAGCACTAATTAAGTTTGGCAGATGTCCCTTGTAGTGATAAGAGAGGGCCTGAGTGGAATTTATACATTTTATACCATGCTTATTTTAAGAACCTCATACTATCCCCTCCCCCACAAACTTGCTAACTACGCTCACAACAAGACTGTGAAATGGATTAAGCTGTATGAGACAGAGCAATGCAGGAGATTTGATAACAGGTCCCTTTGAGGTTCTGCAGAAATGACTAAACTGCCACTTGATTTTCCCACAATGCCTGGATTAATCAGGAGAAAACAGCCATTCTCTCTTTTTCCTAAAAGCAAGGAAACATTCTGGGAAAATAAAATGGCAATCGGAGCCAGTGGAAAAAGTAAAACTTTCTCCTCAATGAGTAACAAATAGAAAAATGAAGATGAGATTCATTCATTCCTGTTAAGTAATAATAGCATTTCTTTGGCAATGAATGAAAATTTGAACCACATGGGGTCATTTTGTTCACTTTTTCCATTCTGATGAAATAAACGCAGACTACAAATAAGCCTTTGGGGAAAGTGGAATGGTTAGAGCCGTGTTTCTCAACCTTGGGAACTTTAAGGTGGAATTCTGGGAGTTGAAGTCCACCCATCTTAAAGTTCCCAAGGTTGAGAAACACTGGGTTAGAAAAATAATCTGGTAACCCAGGAAGATGTCTAGTGTTAAACTGGAACGTGATTCCTGAACTCCACTGCTTTATCATCCAAGAAGCAGTGGCAATGCTATTGATGTAAAGCAGGTTTGTGGGGAGAGGTCAGTACCAGCAATAAAGCTGGAATAAAGAAAGCTCAATGTGATTCAAGTATCTAGCAACCCTCTCGTCATAGGGGTGGGTGGGGGAAATAGGTTAAAAGCTTTTCAAAAGACTTCACATGTATCCCAGTGGGGAAATCATAGGAGTCTCCTGGCTAAATAAAACAGAAGATAAAATGGCTGAAAGTGACCACTGGGTCTGGCACACCTGCCAAACTCTTTGAAATGCAAAAGAGTCCCATGGCTGAGAAAGTGCAACGGGCAGCACTCACCAGGAGCCACCTCACACATTATAGTTACCTAGCTGCTATCTCAGGTTTGCCATTCCGTCTATCTGAATGTATGTGCGGAAGCTGATCTTTCTCTAGTTCATAACTTTACAGTCACGCAGAGCTGAAAATAGTGAGTTGAGAAGCATGTTTCTAAGGCGGCATAGTGTAGTTCCCAGGGCAAGGTAATAGACTGAGTTGCGATAGGGCTGTGCGCACTCTGAAAACGACTCAGAAGAACGGCTTTGGGCCTCACAGGAGCACCTCACGGCTGCTAATTAAAGCAGCACGTCCTTCTGTTGGACGTCTGCACAAGCCTGAGGGAAAAAAAGTGAATTGATCCATTAAAGCAGTGTTTCTCAACCTTGGCAACTTGACGATGTGTGGACTTCAACTCCCAGAATTCCCCAGCCAGCCATGGTTGAGAAACACTGCATTAAAGCAATCCTTAAAGCGGTCACATCCCTTTTAGGCTCATGCAGAAACCACGGCAGCATAATGAGTAGTACAGAGATGCCGTGCTCACACTTACGTGAGATCCGAAGCACATCCTCCAAGCCATTTTCAAAGTGGGCACAGCTACAGGGTCTATAAATTGTGGTATTTTCCAGATTTCCCCCCCCCCTTATTTTTTGCCTGAATATTGATTCCCCTGTCCAGATCTCTAGTTCCTTAACTGCTAGGGGAAATTAAAAACATGCAGAACGTCTTTGTGTTCAGAAATGTACAGATCTGCATGCATACCACTAAACGTTCCTTTCTGCAAACAAAAGAGCAGATTCTGGATTCTGAAACCTTCATGCATGCATGGCAGTTTATCACATAGCTGTGTGTGTACGATGCATCTACGGTACTTTCACAGTGCATATGTGCATGGCTTAGGTATCGATGAACATAAATATGCATTGTTCACGCTGTGCTTCTTAATTTGTTCCCTGCTATCACCTTTTCCCCCGTTGTTCAGTATGCCATATGCTCAATTGGCCTATGCAGCCCTGCAGTGAGACCTATTTTGTCAGCAGGGGACAAGTCTAATGTTCGGTTCCAGTTCACTGCAGCCTTCACCTGGCGTGTGGCTGTGCATGAACTGGGTGGATTTGGCAGCCTCTGATACCCAACACCTCTGCAGCGTTCTGGGGTATCTATTCCTCTGTGGCTGGAGCACAAAGGCCCCTTCATCTCCCCATGAATCATACTGGTATGGAATGGGTGGGGAGGTAAGATAAGAAAGGTTCACTTGAGACCTGTGAGAAATTTCCCCTGGCCACCCAAGGCTGGTGTCATGTGTTTACTGACACTCAAAGGCGGGTGAGGAAGGGGCTTGCAGTGGAAAGAATGATTGCTGCAAAAAACAACCAGACAATTCATTGGAGCACCTTTACCCTGCAACTCATTCCACAGGCCCAGATTCAATTATTGAATTAAGAGTAGTTGCAGGAAATGGGGGGGGGGAGTGGGGGGAAGAGGACCTGCTATGAATTTATGTCAGCCCTGTGAGGTAGACCAGATCAGGAAAGAGAAACCACATAAACTACTAGAACTCGGTTTTATTGTTTATAACAGAGCTTTCCAAACTTTTCATGTTGGTGACACACTTTTTAGACATCCATCATTTCGCGACACACTCTTACAGCAGGTCACAAGGCAGGCACTAGGACCTGCGCGGAATCACAGCAGGTTTGGAGGCAGCCAGGCACAAGGCAGGGACTAGGACCTGCGCGGAATCCTGGCAGGGCTCAGAGGCAGCAGCAGCCGCGACACACCCAGACACTGCAGCTGACACACTAACGTGTCCCGACACACAGTTTGGAAAGCTCTGGTTTATAATAACAACATTTTGAAAGCCTGGCATAGATTCTCTCTCTCCCATCTTATACCAAAGAGAATAAAGGTGGGGCAATTTTGAGTTTCAATCGAAGCGAATATTTGTAGCTCAGGGTTGAACTGTGGAGTCCTTGGTGCTCTCTGAGCCTTGTTGTTTTCTTGCAAGAAAACAACAAGGCTCAGAGAGCACCAAGGACTCCACAATTTTGAGTTTTTTTCCTTATCCCCTCCTGTCTATCCAGGCTAAGTTGATACTTGCATAAGGGTAGTTGCAGTCCTTCTTCAAGGCCATCTCCATACTCCTCTATGTCTCTGGCACAGATAGAACAATGGCCACCTTTGAGCAAAATGTTGTTCGCTCCCTTAGAGACAAACACCACTGTTTTCTGGGCAGCTATGGGGACACTCCTACTAACCTTGTTCCCAGTTCCTTCTTTGAGTTTCAAGTAGCACAGGTAGATAAACCTAGTTATCCTTCTTTCTCTCTCAGGCATACAAGCTCACCCTCATCTTCCAGTTCCATGTACACAGATCCCAACACTATTTTCCTCTATGACTTTAATGTGCACTGAAACTGCAGTTGGTTTGAAACAGAGTAGATACACTGCTCATTGGGACTGGTTGACATCAAGCCAATGCTTTGCCATCTGCCCTGGCTGCCCATCCTTGTCAGGGGGAGGGAGATTACTGAGGGCTGGTATTAATCTATAAAGCCCTAGATGGCTTGGGGACCTGTGATGACCTGAAAGAACATTTCCTCTCCTATTTACCTACCAAGATCTGAACATAATTAGCCTACCATACTTACATTTTTGTGTGAAGCAGTCTGAGAACATTTATTATCATAACGTTGTTAGCAAATCAGAAAATGACACATAAATAGCATGTGTCAAATTTTGGGAAAGGGTCTCACTTAGCGTGCCTCAACTTGGCACCCACCAAGTATGTTTGGACTACAACTCCCAGAATCCTCTACCCACTCAAAGCAAGAGTTCTCCATCTAGAGCAGAGATTCAAGCTGTTAATGGAATCCACTTACTGGCTTACTTACTTACTGACTAAATGTGCAGAGTATAACCTTGTCATTACTAACACACTCTTTCGCCAGAAAAATAAATTTAAAACATCATGGAAGCACCCACGGTCGAAGCACTGGCATCTTTTAGATTATGTAATTGTCCATGCTAGAGATCGCCGTGATGTACTTCTCACCAGTGCCATGACGAGCGCCGATGACTGCTGGACAGACCATCGATTAATTCGATCCACGATGGCCATAAAGATTGTCCCTCATCGTAGGCTCCAAGGAAGAAAACCAAGGCGTAAAATGAATACACTGGCCCTTCAAGATCCTATTAAACGAGCTTGCTTTCAATCAACTCTCAAGGAACATCTGCCTATGGAACTTCCTGAAAATGTTGAGGAACACTGGATTAAATTGAAGACTTCTATTATTTCAGCCTGTGAACAAACTATCGGATACCAGACTAAGAGACATCAGGACTGGTTTGATGAGAACGATAGTGAGATTGAACATATTATTGACAAGAAAAGGAAAGCCTTCCAGATATGGCAAAAAGATATTAACTGTGCTGTTAAGAAAAAAATCTACGCCAGTGCAAAGGCAGAAGTCCAAAGAAGAACTAGAGAACTTAAGAACATATGGTGGATAATAAAAGCCCAAGAAACCCAACATTTTGCAGATGCTCATGATGCATGGGGCTTTTTTAATGCCATAAAGGCCATCTATGGACCAACAAACCATGGTACAAATCCCTTACGCTCAGTAGATGGTGCTAAACTTCTAAAGGACAAAGAGTCTATTGCACTGCGCTGGAAAGAGCATTACTACAATCTCCTTAATCATCACTCTACTGTGGCTGATGAAGTCTTCTTGCAAATCCCGCAAAAACAAATAAGAAATGAGCTTGCAGTACCCCCTAGTTTGGAGGAAGTCAGTAAAGCCACTAAACAAATGAAAAATAACAAAGCTAGTGGACCTGATGGGATTCCTGCTGAAGTCTTTAAAGAAGGCGGGCCTGAACTTACACAACTACTTCATAAGCTCATCGAAAAAATCTGGATGAGGGAGGAGATTCCAGCAGACTTTAGGGATGCCATAATTATCACTCTCTTTAAAAAGGGTGATAGAACAGACTGTGGAAACTATCGAGGCATCTCCCTTCTAGCCACAGCAGGCAAAATCCTGGCAAAGATCATCGCAAACCGTCTCCTATCTGTATCAGAAGACATCCTCCCTGAAACGCAAAATGGCTTCCGCCCTTCCAGGGGAACAGTGGATATGATCTTCACTGCACGACAGCTTCAAGAAAAATGCAAGGAGCAAAACCGCCCTCTGTACATGGCGTTTATTGATCTGACTAAAGCTTTTGATACTGTAAATCATACTGCTCTCTGGACCATCCTTCTGAAAATCGGATGCCCTGATAAATTTGTGAACATCTTGCGGTTACTCCATGACGACATGATGGCAACAATCCTGAATAACAATGGCTCTCAAAGCGATCCATTTAAAGTGGAATCCGGCGTTAAACAGGGATGTGTTATTGCTCCAACCTTATTCGCTATCTTCATTGCTATGATTATACACCTTGTTGAAGAGAAACTTCCTACTGGTGTAGAAATTACAGTATATATCGAACAGATGGAAAGCTTTTTAATCTTAGTAGGCTGAAAGCAAAAAATAAGGTAATTGCAACTTCTGTTATAGAACTTCAATATGCTGATGATAACGTAGTCTGTGCACACTCCGAGGAAGATCTTCAAACTATCCTAAACATCTTTGCAGAAGCATATGAAAAGCTCGGCCTCTCGATTAACATTAAAAAAACCAAAGTGCTTTACCAGCAAGTTCGAACCAATCCCTCTGCAGCGCCATCAATCCAGCTTAAAGGTGTGTCACTAGAAAATGTCGACCACTTTTCTTATCTCGGCAGCCATCTATCTACAAAAGCCGACATCGACACTGAAATTCAGCATCGCCTGAGCTCTGCGAGTGTAGCTTTCTCCCGAATGAAGCGTAGAGTGTTTGAGGATCGGGACATTCGCAGGGAGACCAAAATGCTTGTTTACAAAGCCATTGTACTACCAACCCTTCTGTACGCCTGTGAAACATGGACCCTCTACAAACGCCACCTCCAACTTCTTGAAAGATTCCATCAACGCTGCCTCCGAAAAATTCTGCAAATTACTTGGGAAGATAGGCGGACTAATGTTAGCGTATTAGAAGAAGTGAAAACCACCAGCATTGAAACAATGATCATCCAACATCAACTTCGCTGGACCGGTCATGTTGTTCGAATGCCTGACCATCGTCTTCCAAAGCAGCTACTTTACTCCCAACTTAAGAATGGAAAACGGAATATTGGTGGACAGCAAAAGAGATTCAAAGATACTCTCAAAGCTAATTTAAACAAATGTAATATCAACATTGAGAACTGGGAAGCCCTAACTCATGAGCGTTTCAATTGGAGGTCATCCTTTATTAATGGCGCTATGGACTTTGAAGAAGCACGAGTACAGGGCGAAAAGGAGAAAAGAGCTAAAAGGAAGGCACGTCAGGCAAACCCTCATCATGACCGTCTCCCACCCGGAAACCTATGCCCTCATTGTGGGAGGTTGTGCGGATCCAGAATTGGCCTTTATAGCCACTTACGGAGCCACCGTTAAAATTTTACCTTTGGAAGACAATCTTACTCGGCTACGAGTGATCGCCAATGACAGCCTCAAAGGATGCCAGATCTATTTCTTACCATCCACATTTTCTGATCATCTTGAGATCTCTGCTGAACTTTTTGAAAAAATGATTCCAAAGACCCTGATTAAAGTACATGGCCTTGAGTTCCAGTGTCTGTAATGCATAAAAATCTATATTGGCAGCTTTCTCACTTCTTTCTGCCTCCCCCAACTTTACCTGAAAGTCCCAAATTACCTACAACTCCTGTAGCTTCAACCTCCTAAAAGATACCAGAGCAGCAGGAGACCCTACTGAGCTCAGATGCCAAGAGCAGAATGGTTTCCAATACCTTTAAAATAAAGCTTTGCCTTCAGAGGATGAAATTGCTCATAATCCATCTAAACACTATTTTCTCTCCCCTCCTCCCCCAACCTCCTGCTGGCTGTCTGCCTTCCATGCATATAGATTTCTGCTTTGTGTTAAAAGAAGACGCTAAAGCTGGCCTCTCATGCTTGGAACCAGATGAGATGGCTCAGGAAGACGGGGGAAGAAAAGGCTAAATGAATTCACTCCTGGACAGTCAAAAGAAACCCAACAATGCAAGCTGGAAATGTCCAGAGGTTCTGAATGAGGCTTGAGATAGACCCACACAAATCAAGGACCATATATATGTACATGCTGGCTCCAAAATAACCAATGTGGGGTGTTTTCAGGAACCAAGCTATAAATCTGGAAAGGAGAATGGCACTGATTTGTATTTTCAGATAAAATCAGCCCATATTCAGTGCTGCTAAAGTGATATCCTGCCTTCATACAATAGATCAGGGTGGCCTGCTCCAATTCATAACTCATGTGATGGTTGAATGAGTGCTCCAGCAGCAGGGCTGTTTAGCACAGCTAGAAAGTTAGCTACCTGGCAGAGGTGCTTGAAATGCTAGAGCTACGTAGGAATGAAGTAAGAGCAGACATGTCTTTGCATATTGGCTGAGATGTATTCTAACACCTTTTTGGCTCTTATTCCAAAGTCAGCAGTGGGCAGTTTTCCTTAATCACAGGCAGAAACTCCCCTGAGTAGCTGAAAGGAGCAGGTGACATCACCAGAACGGCTGGAAGAGATTTTTATTTAGCTTGCTTTTGTGTTTTAGAAGGACAGTTTAAAGGGAGGAATGGGAATAGAAAAGGTCTGGGAGGATCCCATTTCCATCCTTAAAATCTCTCCACTATAATCAGGCCGCCAAAATTGGGCAAGATGGTTGCTGGGCAGCACAATTTTGGGAGTTTTAAGGGAGGAACCAGAAGCTTCCCACTTCCATTTCCACTTTCTTTTGGGAACACACAGACACAAATGCAAATTTTGCCATTAAAAAAATAAGCTCTTTTGGCACTGAATTTCAGCAACATGATCTTGAGACCTTGGGGTGAGAATGAAAGCAGTCATGGGTTGCTCAGCTCACAATAATTATATAAAATATGTTAGGCTGAAAAAGGGACACTGACCCAAAGACATGACTAAATATAGGGACTTGAATTTAAGTCTCCCAGTTCTAATCTGAAATTTAAAATGTACAGGCTTTTTAAACAATGAATTATATCTTCCAGAGATGTAAAATAAATTAGATAAGTATAAAGGGAAGGAACTACAATTTCTGTTACAAATTTCTCCTAGACTTTGTATGGACAGGAGAAAAAGAAACTATCCGGTCTTCCCAGAGGAGGAGTAATGAAGTTCATTACGCTCAGGATGCTGAAACCTCAGAACCAGACCTTGCTTGGATAATTTATTTATTTTTATTTTATTTTATTTATCTTATTTATAACCCGCCTATCCCCTCCCTAATGGAGGGCTCTAGGCAGCTTACATACATGTAAATTCATATATTATACAGTCATATATATATATTACACACAATGTTACCACGCGATAGGAAGAAATGGCGATTTGCCATTGATTTGAATGAGAATGAACAATCAATTCATTGAGGACAATCCTGGAATTTCAACAGCTGCCCTGAATTATACAGAGGGTCCCCACTCAATAAGGTCCTAAAAGAAAGAAAAGGAGTGGGCAAAAATGGAGTGGACAAAAATGTTTTCAGACTTCTGAAGTGTAAATAGTGCTACTTCCAATTTCTTCATCCAAAGTGATGAGGAAATAAAAAAGGGAGGGAGGTGTAAAACAATAATAAAGATAAGATATAAATTTGAGAAAGTGCAGCCTGAGAAGATGGAGCTTCTTTGTGTAAGGACTGAGGCTGGTAAGGTAGGAACCAGCAGTTCCCAGGCTACAGGTGACTGTTACAGAAACACCCCAACTGCCTGACTTCAAGGACATAAGACACCAGGTCAAGTACCTGTTAATTTGGAAAAGTGGAACAAGCCTTGAGATTAAGCCCTTGAGAAGTCTCCAAACAATCAACTATGGCTTCCTTGTTCTCCACTTGGCTATATCTGTGAGTCTTCTACCAAGTCAACCTGAGAAATTGAGCTAAAGGTGGAGAAGTGTTAGGAGATTGGTGATTTACTATCAAACTCAAATATGAATTCTGACATGCCCAGGAAGTTTCATCCCAGAAAGTGGCTGCTCCTTATAACTTGCCTTTCTAGGAAGCATTCCTGTCATTGGAGAGCCAGTTTGGTCTCCATGCCCAGTATGGATGAACCCAGCACTGGATTTTCTGTCAGCTCAACTATTGATTGACTGATTACATGCCCTCAAGTCATTTTCGACTCCTACATAGATAGATTTTCTCCATGATGATCTATCCTTAACCTGGTCTTCAAGTCTCCCAACGGTGCCCTCATTGCCACTGTAACTGAGTCCACCCACGTTGCTACTGGTTGTCCTCTTCTTCTCTTTCCTTCTACCTTTCCAGAGAGCTGGGTCTTCACATAATGTGTCTGAAGTAGGATAATTTGAGCCTGGTCATTTGTGCATTGAGTGAAAACTCTGGGTTGATTTGTTCAATGTTCTATTGCAGGGCTTTCCAAAGTTTTTCCTCAGGAAAACCCGGAAGTGCGGCAGCGCGCAAAAACCCGGAAGCGCTGCTGCCGCTTTCGGGTTTTGCGCGCTGCAGTTGGTGTGTCGCCTCAGGAAAACCCGGAAGCGCTGATGATGATCAGCGCTTCCGGGTTGTGTGGCGACACACCAGACTGTGTGTGGCGACACACTTTTGTGTCGCGACACACAGTTTGGAAAGCTCTGTTCTATTGGTTTGTTCTCTTGGCTGTCCACGGTATTCTCAGGAGTCTTCTCCAACACCAAAGTTCAAAGATGTCTTATATCAAGGTGAAATGAGGATTGCGCTGGACTCCTGGAAGCTACCTGAGGTGGGAATATTTGTATCAGACACAGTAGACTCACCAATTTTGTGGGCCCTGGCACATGGATTATGTTCACATGTTGTGCTAAGCCATAGTTTAGTGAACCATGGTTTTTTTAAAAAAACCACTGTGGATGGTTTCAGACAAAATGCTAAGCTAAAATCAACAAATTGCATGATATCTGTTTGATCTGTGAACACTGTCACAGAGAAACTTAGGAAAGCTGACAGTAACCATATCAAGTCTTGGTATGAAAGGAAGCAGGCAAGGCATCCATGAAGAAATAGGGCAAAACTAAATGCAAGTGTGCTATAATCCTATTGGCTCCTTGTGTCAGCTGACCTCTGAGGAGCTGCTACCCTTGTAGTCAATAAGCTAAGGGGCTTCAGAGAGAAAGCCAGTACAGGTAACTCACCCTTCAGAGAAGCTACCACAGCGAAGAAGCTGCTAGAATCCAAGGCTACGATGCTTACAAGGCAAACTAGATGAATGCAGCTGTATCTCGGGAGTTCATTCCACCTAACATGGAAAGGAGGGCTTTCCCCTTCTCTGAAACAGTTGCCTCCCCAGCAGGACTAAGCTTAGCAGGGGGCGTTAGTGCCAGCCCTGTGCCTCCAGCTGGGCCATGGGACCGATGGCTGCTCTGCTATCAGATCTGATTGGGCTTCAGACCGGAAGCTGAACGTGGCCTGAAATTCTGCCAATTGCTCCATTTAAGCACCTCCCCCTCCCTTTTTAATCTCTTTATAGGCAGGCCTGAACATTATCTCTCTCCTCAAAGGAAACAGCAACCGGTTTCCTTGGGCTGCTGCTGGTGGAGGGAGCTCCCTGCCATCTGTTGGGTATTATCCCTCCCTGCAGGGGAGTCCTCTCCCCCATCGCCTTGATGTGTGCTCCCCCAGCTGTAATTCTCTGCCATTAGACAGAGCTGCTTTTCCCATCCACAACTCAGTTCAGCTCAGAAACCTCAGGGGGGCCCGGCTGCCAAGACAAAATAGACATGAAAATCATTCGCGGCAAGGAGAGAGGAAGCTATTCCCACAATGGTTTCGCTAGATTGGGACTTCCTCATGACCAACTGCTCCCTGCCCAGGTCAGGTAACCCTGCGTAATTTGGAACAATTATTTTGTGCTGTCTTTCCCACTTCAGTTACAGCTGAGGTGTTGTGTGTCTTCCCACGTGTAGGGCAGTTGCTGTGGGGCAAAGGGGTGCTTTTTGCCCCATTTCTGATGTTGCAGTCCTGTCCCAACCCCTCCCTCCCTTCTCTTCACTTTCAGCAGAGTTTTCTGAACTGTGGCCCATACATACAGGTGGCAGGCAACTGCTATGCCCGTGCTACCAAGTGGCCCACTTGTATCAGGCCCTTGCTTCACTTCGGCAAAGTTTGAAAGAAACCCCCTCCCCAAACTGTTTCACGGAGCAATGCAGCAAAACTGTCCCACTGCTTCACTTTGCCACTTTTGCAGATCTTCTCCACAGCCGCCTCCTCTTGTGCTTACAATTCTCAGGGGACTTTCTGGGCAAGTACCTGTTTTTGCAAGGGTCAGGGGAGTCTAAGAGGAGCAGGTAAGAGACTATAAGGAGGATTCAAGGTGATATAAAGCACCTCATCAAGGCTGATCTTTGCAGCCTCTTTGCTCCAATGTGAAAACTTTCCGCTTTCTTTTTGCCTCATGGTGTTGCCTCTATCCAGGGCCGCAACTGGGGGGGCAAGCGGGGCATGTGCCTGGGGCGCCGCGCTGGGGGGGATGCCAAAATGCCTCTTTCGACGGCCAGCCCTGAGGGAGGCCCGCGCTCCTGTCGCCGCCGCCCGTGAAGAGGCCCTCCGGGTCATTGCACGGCTGGGCTCGTCCGCTCCCCAGGGCTGGCCACAGGCTCCGGGGTGGCCGCAGGGCCGTGCCCCCCCCCGGCACCACTCCGGACCGTCCCACTTGGGAGCGCGGCGGCGGCGGGCAGCTCGCTCCGCCCGGCCCGGATGGGCAGACGGGAGCGCAGCGGGTCCTTCCCCCGGAGCTGGGGGCGCACGAGAGATTGCAGCCAGGAGTGGGGCGCTTGTCCCAGGGGAGCCTCGCGCTGCTTCGTGGAGGGGGGTCTGTGGGGGGGCTCAACCCTGTGGGGGGCGCGGAATCCATGGGGGGGCGCGGAATCCATGTTTGCCCCGGGTGACACAGACCCTAGTTGCGGGCCTGCCTCTATCCCATTGTCAATCTGCTGAACCAGGTAGCAAAAGGTGGCTTTAGATGTTCTGATGAAGAAGCGGTGTTTTTCATGTCATGCTGGCAAGAGACACTCCATGCAGATGATCTAGGGTGGGTGGAGTTTGAGATGAGAGTCGGGATTGGCACCATCAGCTGAGTTCCAGTGGGCCTGCTGTGGGACTGCCCCTTCCATCCTTGTATACTGAAGCCAGTTTGGTGAAGTGGCGAAGGTGCTGGCCTAGAAACCAGGAGATGGTGAGTGCTAGGCCTCCTTTCAGCATGAAAGCCGGCTGGGTGACTTTGGGCCAGTCAAATAGTAAAAGTAGCTTCTGTCAAATAGGAGACACAGGTATCCTCTCCATGCAGTGTTCCTGACCTTTAACAACACCTAAACTGTTTCCATGTTCCTAAGATACCTGTCTTACTATAATATCTGTTAAGCTTTAATAAAGAAGACATATTTTCTAGAAGCTGTCAGTACCCACAGTGCTAGAACAGCAAGTAACTCTGATCCAAAATAAAATAAATGTATGAAAGCAGAAAGAAGCTGAGAACAGCCACTGAACACCCATTTGGGTGAGAAACTTCTCTCCATTCTCTGACTGAAGCCTTGGGCCACTTGCTGGACTATTTATCTAGGGGATGATTATGGCAAAAGACAAGGCTAATAAGGGTTTTCTCCAGCACAGATGAGGCACTCGCTCAGTGTCTACAGGAAAGCCTTCCTTTCGTTAATGACAGCATGTCATAGAATGTCATAGAGACTACACATTCCATGCCAGGTTTTCTTCTTCTCTACAAAGCCCTATTTTTCTTCTAAGCTGTTCTGACTAAACAGCCAAAGTACAGGTAAACCAGTATACAGGGAGGGAGGGAGGGAGGGAGGGAGGGAAGGCCCCTGTGTCAATCTCCCCTTCCACTGACTGCTACCAGGAACTTGCCTGCGGCTATACCAAGCAGCTCTGCCTTCCAGTATCACTTCATCATCTTGGTTGCCAGTATATACTTATCTCCCACTTCCTGTGTCAACACTTTGTTGCTCTTCCTCTCCTCTCTTTCTTCCTCCTACTTCCAAAATACTCCAAATCCCATTTCATTCGACTCATCACACACTCCACACCCCTCTCCCCTGTCCACCACAGATGTTTGTTCACTTCTTGTTCATTTTTCTCCATTCAATTGCAGAGTTGCTCCACTGCTGGTTGATGCCAGGCCTCTAGGCCTCCTTCCTGCCTTTCCACATCTTGAGGACCTCCCAGTGGTTCAGCAAACCTGGATCTTCACCACCTTCTACTGGAATTTTGATCTCACAGCCTTCCATCTCCAAGCCACCAAATCTTTCCTCATGCCAGCCATCCAACAGAGAAGCATGAAATCCAGATACCATTACTGTACAAAAAAATGGCCTACCCATTTGTCACTGTCAACTCACTCCAGAACACTGCAGCTCTCAGCCTTCCCACTTTCCCAACCATAAGAGCCATCTCTGACCATCAAACATTTGCCCATCCCTGTATTATTGGTGTATGTACAGTCTTTCCAAGAAAGAAGGCACCAGATTTGGAAAAGTCTGGCATAAACTATTTTTAAATGTTGTTCCCAATCCTGAGATTTTGGAATATGATAATACCAAACTATGCAGGTGAAGAGCTGAAAACGAAGAACCTATCTAGCCAGCCAGTTATCTGGCTGCACTTTTTTATCTGAAGTATTTTCATACTGCTTTTTGACACAATGGTGATTTATAAGATAAAATATTAAAACAAGAAAGTCCTAACATATAATTAGTTAAAACAGCATGTGTGGACCAGACCTCTATCTCCAGGTGCTGTTCAAAGGGTACTTTAAAGGATATGATGTGTGAACGTACTATAAAAATCTGGAAAATAAATCCAATTACAGCATTAGCTGCAGCAGATGGAAACAGTCTGTGGACAAGGCTGAATGGAGAGAGAAATTCTGCCCCTTGGGACTGTTTATAGCCTGTCACATATTGACAGCATGTAGCAAAGTTGTGCAATGAAGGAATCCAGAATTCGGTAACACAGGGAAAGGATGACACGGGGTGCTTTAAAAGGTCTTTAAACATGTGTCATATGTTTGGGATGGTCCCTGTTCAGGATAAGGTCAGGATAAGCAGATCAAAGCAAGGGAACAGTTGCTTGAGATTTAGCTCAAGTGAGAATATCTGGAAACAAGAAATGTGATAGGTGTTATTTAAACACTTCATTGCTTGCTTGCTTATTTATTTATTTCTCTGTCCATCTTGACAACCCATATGCTGTCTTTCAAGGCTAAGCTTTGCAAGTATCTTACAGAAAAAGTTCAATGCATGAAGAAATTTTCCAAATACAAATAACACAATGCAGTTACAGAACCAAAAATCTGCTTGAAAGTGGCTTGATGCCCAATTCACAACACTTTCAGCAGAATGCAGACTGAAGCTATGGACCATTTATGGTCCATTTAAAGCTAAGAAAGATGGGGTAAATCAAATACTGGCCAACATTATCCAAACCTATAATGTCCCAATCTGCATTTAAAAAAAAAAGACATCACACTACTACATTCTTCAGGGCTTGGAACCACATCTTCCCTGAAAGAAGCCTTAACTCTAGTTTCATGTCTAACTCAACTAATTTTAATGAACAGAAAGGGTAAAGAGGATCCACTGAGTAAATGGTAGATTTCAGCCCTCAACCAGCTTGTTCATACTTGACTGCACAAAGTGAAAAATGTCTTTTAACAACTGTATCAGAAAGTATCCTGGCTCCATTCATCCCTGGTTTTTCACATTCAATTTTGCTAATTTTTCCAACCTTAAATTCATTATGTCCTGTTTCCACATCAGTTTGCAATTTTTAAAAAAGACATATCTTTGTTCCTGCATTTATCCCAATAATTATTGTTGATGTTGTTTTGCCTGCATATTTCCCAATATAAACATTTTTCATGGATTTACTGTATATTCCAAAATCGCATAACAAAATTCAGAAAAGAACAGATACCGGTCTGCATATATGAAGTACAGATTGGATAAAGCAAATTATTTTTTTTCTCATTCCTGCTGATAACTACTGTACCAATTCCAGTAGTCCAGTAGTTCATCATTTGGCCAGACAAAAAGATGGTTCCTTATTATTTTGAACTGCTCTGTTGACCTCCTTTCTGCAGACACAACAGAGTTAAAGGAAACTTTCTTTGCTACCATTACCACCAACACAAAGTAGGCCCAAAAATGGGTTCTATTTTTTGTTCAGTCATATTTACCTTCACTTATTCACTTGTTTGACTGTTGATTCACTTTTTTCATTTTCCTTAGCTCTGCAGAATATCAACTAGCTAACATGTTTCTAAGTAGAAATCAATATCTTATCAATCTTTCAGCTAATATCTTCCAAAGACATTGAAAAACCATGTGGGTTCATCAACCTTCATAGTCAAAATATTAAAATTAATCCCTTGCCTCTGTGAGGCCAAACTTGACCGTGATAATGGAGCTTTCGTTGGGTCATCCAAAACTAATCTAGCATAGACCACCAGATCTCAACTATGCCCTGCCATATATAATTCAAAACAATCCCGAGGCTGCCATGGTAGCTATGAAATCTCTTGGCAAAGTGGTCTTAATGTTAATATTGAAATTTTTGGATAGCAGATAGTTTTATACAGTGGAAAGAATGCACACAAAGAAAAGCACTAAAGTTAGGAGTAAAACTTTAATTAAAAAAAAAGTATTCTTAAGGCTGATGCTTGCATGAAAAAAATAAAAAAAAATAAAAGTAAGCTTGAAATAATGTGATAATAGGAAAGCCTAATTACTTAAGTTTATTGACAGCTGAGAACCTGTAGTGTGCTGTCCTCCATTAAAGAAAGAGGGGAAGTCAGGTAAGCACAAACTGCACAAATCAGAGTCAGAAAAGAAAGAGAGCTGACCTAAGACTAGAAGAATGTTACAAAAGTCCTGAGAATATCAATCAATGAGAATATCATCAATGCCAATAGGAGATAGGTTTCATAGACACATGCAGAGTAAGACGTTCAGATAAGGAAAGGAGATAAATGTGCAGAATCCAGAATCCTTCTGCTAGCTTTAGCGGCCAATACGTTTATAGGTGCAGGAAATTGGTGCATGCAAAATTGAATTCCAACAAAAGTCACACATGAATAGTTATCTTTGTATAGTAAAGGTAAAGGTTCCCCCCGCACATTTGTGCAGTCGTGTCCGTCTCTAGGGGCCGGTGCTCATCTCCGTTTGTTAGCCGAAGAGCCAGCGTTGTCCGAAGACGCTTCCACGGTCATGTGGCCAGCATGACACACGCGGAACGCTGTTACCATCCCACCGAAGTGGTACCTATTCATCTACTTGCATTTGCATGCTTTCGAATTGCTATGTTGGCAAGTGTTGGGACGAGTGCTGGAGCTCACTCCGTCACGCGGGGCTAGGGATTCGAACCTCTGAACTTGCGATCTTCCGATCAACAAGCCTGGCATCTTACCCGCTGAGCCACCACGCCCCCTTTATCTTTGTATACCACCATAGTATTCCGGGAGGGAGGGAGGGAGGGAGGGAGGGAGGGAGGGAGGGAGGGAAGGAAGGAAGGAAGGAAGGAAGGAAGGAAGGAAGGAAGGAAGGAAGGAAGGAAGGAAGGAAGGAAGGAAGGAAGGAAGGAAGGAAGGAAGGAGAAAAAGCTGGTAAGAGGCTCAGAGTTCATGTGGAATGAAGAGTGTGATACTATGTGGAGTGATACTAAAAATGGCAGGTGTTCGACAGGGTTGTTTCAAAAGTGGAAGAAGCAATTCTTTCTCAGAAAGATGACCCCGATAAACAAAAATGAGGACAGAAGGGGAGGAGCTCTTCAGAAGGAGACCTCCCAGGAAGCAGTTTGAGCACTACTTGAAGCAGGCTGAGTGCTTGCTAAAGGACAAGCTCTCCTCTTCCCATCGCTTCAGGCCTAGATTTTTCAGGTATATCTAACTTTCTGATTTCCTTAAGACTGGCACAGGGCACTGCTAGCAGCAATCCTTGCACTGGGAGTACGTTTAAAGCCACAAGGAAGTATGGGAATGGATTAATACCCAGCAAGGTATTAAAGACTCTTTCAATGCTGAAAGATTAGATTTATTGTTTGTTTTACATATTACCAGCATATTCAGAGCAGCTCACAACATTAGCAAAGCTCACAATAATAGCAAAGCAGTAACCCAAGTAAACAAACATTCAGTCATTATGTGCATATAAACATGAATATAGAATTTAGGCTATTGAATCTAACCCACCACTCAGTGCAGGTTGTCAAAATCTCAGAAGCATATTAACAAACTATACTTGTATGAGAGGGTGAAACATTGAAAGTGCAAAAGGCAGTGTATGAAGTGGTGATGGAAACAAGGATGGTTTGCAAGGATAGAAAAGACAGAAGTGTAGTGATGATGTTGGTGTAAATTAATTGTAATTGGATTTCCTTTTCTCATGTCTGTAATTTATTCAGCTCACTTATTTTTTTTCTGTTTTGTATAATGTTGCTTACTCTAAAAGGAAATTACATGATGAGTATGCATGTATGTGCATTATTATTATTATTATTATTATTATTATTATTATTATTATGGTGCCTTTGGGTCAGTGTTGACCCCTAGCAACCGCTTGGACAAGTCCTGCAGTTTTCTTGGCAAGATTTCAGAAGTGGTTTGCCCTGGCCTCCTTCCCAGGGCTGAGAGAGAGTGACTGACCCAAGGTCACCCAGCTGGCTTTGTGCCTAAGGCGGGACTAGCATTCCTGGTCTCCCAGTTTCTAGCCTGATGCCTTAACCAATACACCAAACTGGCTCTCTGTGTATGACTATACTGGAAGTAAAAAGGATGCATTCAATTATTAAGGCAAACATAAATTCAAAAAATAATACACTTTCAAATTAAAGGCAAAGCAGGTTAATGGGCAACACAATAGCAACACATACTGTAGTTATCAGTAAACATGCAAAGTGCAAACTAAAATATATATGTAAATGTCAAGGAGCAAGATTAAAATGTTTAGAAATCAGGCAATGAAGAAACAGTCACTTTATCAATTTGGCTAAAGGCCACGCAAAGCCTACTATAAAAGGCAAAAGACTTGTTTTGTTCTTTCAGCCATACCAGAGAAGATAGGAGTCCGTGTGGTGCTCCCTGAGCAACAGAGATTCCCTAACAATTCAGCAAATTTTTACATATATACTTTTGGGTTTGGTGTTGGTTGTACATGCTCCAGAGCTAAGAGCTTATACCCTGAATACTTGCTTCTTATGTTATCCCTTTCCCAATTATTCCACTCCAGTGGATGCTGGGAATGGTATCTAATCTACCAGGAAGCAAAGGAAAGCAAAGCAAAGCAAAGCAGATGGTTCATCTCTGAACTGCAACATTTTTCCACAGCTGAGCTGTGACATTCATATACTGTAAAAGGCAATCATAACTACGTTGGTCCACCAGAAAACAATACAGTCCAGAGTTGGTAATTATTTTATCAGAACAAAGCCAAATGGCAAAAATATGGGTAGGTTAAAGGGAGTGAGCATGTTAGGAATTTGGATTTGGGGGGAAAAGGAATACCTTCAAACCTGAGGGATCTGTTTAGCAAGATTTCTATGTTTTGTGGCCTAAGAAATGAACAATCCAAGATGAGAGTTAACACCATATGAGAATTACTCAAGCCTGTCTTATGAGTCTTCATTCTACAGTTTGCTTTGTTTGAAGACTGAAATCTTGGGACCATGCAAGGCAAGAAGGTGAGGGTTCTTCACCATCATAACTTATTGTGGTCAAGGTTTCCACAGCTCACTGAAACCATCCAGTCAGAAGGAACAGCCGGAGATAAGGAAGCTGCTGTGGAATCTGTGTGCCTCCCAGTTTAACAATGGGAATTCTCTGGGGAGATGATAATAAAGATTATAATGAAGGAAGCAAAGAGAAGGGCATGTTGAACAGAAACACCTGCTGAAGCTTGGGAACCCAGCGACTGCCACACTGTAACCAAGATGGGCCTTGTTAGGTCAGCTGTGCTGGAGCTGAGCTGGTTGAGGTTGCAACCAGCTGAGGTGCGAGCAGGCCAGGCTCACATTAAAGGGACGGCCATAACAGGCACAAAACAGATTTGCAAGAAGTAGGTCGCTGCTGCTGCCTGGGCATGTGTTGGCAATGACATGTCAGTAACTGTATTGTGTGTGTGTGTGTGTGTGTTAGTGTTGACTCCTGGTGACTGCTTGGACTAGTCCCTGCAGTTTTCTTGGCAAGATTTTTGGAAGTGGTTTACCATTGCCTCCTTCCCAGGGCTGAGAGTGACTGGCCCAACATCACCCAGGTGCCTTCATGCCTAAGGCAGGACCAGAACTGAGGGTCTCTTGGCTTTTAGCCTGGAACCTTAACCACTACACCAGACTGGCTCTTCTAGTAAGAGTGTGCATCCAGAGAAAAGACATCATGTGGCCTTCTTCAGCATCCCTTGCTTCTGTATGCTAGTCACACAACTTGCACTCATGGGACACACTGCCACCCCGTCACATGTCCCTATCCTGATTAAATAAACCTGCCACCTTGGGTATATATAATGCAATGTGCTCTATTTCAGCCAGGCATGCAGTACCTGTAGAGCTGCCAGACTACATACAGTATATGTATAGGGCCATCTGCCTGTCATTTGAAAGAGCTGAAGCTGGAGTCTCGTAGGCTAGACGGTGCATATTACAGCTCCCCATAGAGCCAAACTATGCATTATACAGACATGAGGGTAACTTTATCTCATTAGCCCTTTTTACACAGGGAATTCTTGTTTAAAGGTACTGCACCATCTTTTTTCCAAGTCTGGATAAATAGCTTTATTTCTAACTTTCTCATGCTAGAAGGGGAGGGGAGAGAGAGAGAGAGATGGCACAGGGAAATTGCCAGCAAGAAGGGCTTAAAGATTCCTGTTCTGTTGCTTTGCCAGCCCTGCTGGGTAGGGCAGCTCCTTTGATCACCAATCAGGATATTCTGATGAAATCTCCAATGGTTGTGCCATGTTGGCTCTCTTATGCACTCAGAAGTCAAACAGCCATAGCAGGGTGAAGACCAGTCACACACACACACACACACACCAAATTTTGCCAAATACAAACGTGGAGTGGAGGAAGGTATGGTAAAAGTGACTTCTCATTTAGCCAGAACCAAGAGATATCTACCCCTCCACCCAGCAGTAATCAACATACAGGGAATTTCGACATGGCTGAAGTCATGCGGATGGTTTTATAGACATCCAGAGGAGCAATGAGGGTGGAAACTGCTGGGCTGTATGTGGGGGTGGTAGCCTAGTTATGGCAGAGGTGACCTGTTCCATTGTCCAGGTCAGGAGACAAAGAACTTTTGCAAGTTTATGCCCAGGTCAAGTTGACCCTAACTGTCCCAATTATTAGGGTTAATAGTTATGATTAGCTCCAGGTTCCAAGGGATATCTGACTGTAGAATCAGTCCAGATAGCAAGGTTTAGTTAAAGAAATCTCTGGACAGAGAAAATTTGGTAGCATGAGAAGAGCAACAAATTCTTATGCATGATGTTGACAAAAGAGCATTTTTTTCCTCTAGGTTTCTGTGTAATTCATAGCCAAAGATTCTTGCTCCCATTAACACTAGACCACTCAAAAGGCATGTGGTGTCTAGTTACTGAGTGGAAGGGAAAGAAATTAGTGTGTCACTCGTATGTCCTAGAAGGCAGAATTCAGCTGGTTGACATGCAGCTGCAAATAACAGTGCAAAGTACATGTAGGTTGCATTTTAAATTTTATAAATAAATAAATAAATTTTAGAATATTTACAGTTCCATCAACCCACCCTTTTTGCAGTTTGGACTTCTGAACACCTGGATAAAAATGTTGTTTGAAGACCTCAAAGAAGAGCAGGGGGTTGTCCAAGATCACTTACATAACTGGATGTCAACAAGTGCTTTTATATGCATAGTGTGAACTACTCTATATGAAAAATTGAATACCAGCAGTCTAATTTCTGTTTTGTGAAATAGTTGATATTTGAATTCTAAGAATGAATATGTGTGTGTGTGTGTTATGCATATAAATACTGTAGAAGATGATAGATAGATAGATAGACAGACAGACAGACAGACAGACAGACAGACAGGCAGGCAGGCAGGCAGGCAGACAGACAGACAGACAGACCATATATGCATACATACACACACACACACACACACACACGAACAATGCACACAAGAGCAGTCTATCTTCAAGCTGCACAAAAGCTCCTTCACCTAACCATTCGGCAGCTTCACACGTTGGTCTTCAGAATCAACCTGCTCCACTTGGGGGCCAGCTACTTTCCCCAATAATAATCATCAAATGTCCCAAGCCTCTAGAAGGCATTATGTTTTCTTATTAGCCCAAGCGAAGCCACCTGTATGCATAAGATAAAAAGTAATATTTATACAAGCTAATTGAGAGTTAGAAGATGAGGAGTGTGAATTTGTCAGGTTTTTTTGCACATGCTCAGACTTGGAAGATAGATCCATCTTGAATATGTGATTGCTCAAGGAATGAATTCCTTTGATCCACATGATAATTATTATGATGGGTTCAAAGGTGGTTATTACAATACTTCTTTGTTAAGTTTGGGGCTATCCGGGATCTACTGCCTCTGCTGCCTTGATCCTGGGCTCTTTAGCACCATCTATTGAGCACCTCAAATTATGTATCACAGTTTGAAATTGTTTTGCAAACCGTTTTGGTTTCAAGTGCTTTCTTGAAAGATATATTCATTGTTCCATATAAGAGAGATGACGATACGCAGAAAGTATATTAATGGGCAGCTATTATTGTATGTCTTAATAAATAATAAGATTCTTATCCACTTTCAGGTTGGTAAAGTTCACATTAGGAGCCATATTGCTCTACTCTATTTAATGGACCTTTGGACATAAACCATGTTAAAACACATCACTGCCTCTTGAGTTAAGGCATCAGACTTCACAATGGATATTCCGGAGACTGATAAAACATCCTCCAATATAATCACTGGAGACCAGAAGCTGAATTGTTAATAGCATGTATGTTACATCATGTAGCAAGTTTTTCTTCTCAGCGCCCCTTTAAAATAGATCTGTTTTACTGAGGATTTCCAGATGTTTTGGACTACAACTCCCAGAATCATTTGACATTGGCCATGGTGGCTGGGATGATGGAAGCTACAGCCCCAAATATATGAAGAGACACTAGCTGGGGGAGAGTTCTTTAGACCAGTGGTCCCCAACCTTTCTGGCACCAGGAACCGGTCGTGAAAGAAAATTTTTCCACGGACCGGGGGGGGGGGAGCCAATCGTGAGCACCAGGGGGGCAGGGTTTGCAGGCGGGAGCCAATCGCACGCACCGGCGGGCGGGATTGCAGGAGGGAGCCCCACAGCCCACTTCCCACAGGTTGGGGACCCCTGCTTTAGACCTTTGACATTTATGCAATTGGAAGGCTGGGGGGACTATTCCAACTCTCAGCTTTTAAAATCTTACACAGACCTAAATTCTTTATTTCTTTTTTAATTGTTCCACTCTATAATTCTCCACTCTAAAATGCGATCATCAGGAAAATGTTCAGAGCTCAAAACTGATTTTCCACCCTATTGGAACAATTTGGATGTGATGGGCTGCCCATATAGAAGCACTCTTATGAGTATAATCCTTGGTTATTTTCTAAATACAAGCTGTAAAACTGGGTATCTTCATCATAATTTCAGGCATGATTCCTTGTATTTATTTCTCTGGAACTGACCCCTCCTCTTCCATCCATCCATCCATCCATCCATCCATCCACCTACTTTTCTTTTACCTTCTGTTTTTATTCAGACAGATTTGATCTGGCTCATAGCTATGATCTCCTATAGGGCTGGACTGTTATTTTGTTTAAAGATTTATTTAAAGATTTAACAGCATAAAACTTAAAAATTGTAGTTAGGTTTTTTTATTTTTTATTTTAATCTTTATAGCACTCCAAAACCCTAAGCACAAAGTAGATTACAACTGCTGGCGGTTCTGAGATACTTATCACTGAAGACACATCTGTTCCTTGCTGCTGTATTTTCATGCAGCTGGCAACAAAGATAATAAGAACCCTTGAAAGGGTGTCCCTATGAATGGTTTTCATATATGTCCTCTTCTTTGTTCTATATACCCAAATAGTCCTTTCCTTGCTCACCCCAACTACATTTTTTGTACCAGCAGAAGAGAATATATGGAGCTCAGGGTTGAATTGTGGAGTCCTTGGTGTTCTCTGAACTTGGTTGTTTGCTTGCAGATGTTTCATTACCCAACTAGGTAACATCATTATTGCAATAACATCATACATTTTTGTCTTTGTAAAGATGACTCATCAATAAAATGTGAGCAAAATGCTTCTCTAATTGATCCCTTTGGTGGTTTCCAGATGTGTTGAACTATAGCTCCCAACACCCCCAACCAGCCAACCCAATGGCATGTGATGATGTGAACTATGGCAGGTGTTGGGTTTGGCATGTCTGGATGGCACCAGATGTTGAAGGAGTGCTTTATCATGCTTTTCTGTTTTACAAAATGTTGTTAAAAGCACTGATGTTAAGCTATATCACCTTATGAATGAACCATGACAATGGAGTTTGTCTTTACTGTAGGTAAGAAGATCTGAAGAGAGCCAGTTTGGTGTATTGGTTAAGGCACCAGGTTAGAAACCAGGAGTCTGTGAGTTCTAGTCCCACCTTAGGCATGAAGCAGTGGGATGACCTTGGGCCAGTCACTCTCTCTTAGCCCTAGGAAGAAGGCAGTGGCAAACCACTTATTGGTACTCAATAAGTCTTTCCTACTCACACAGCAAACATACATACACACTTTGGTCAGTTTCACATACTGTAATCCAAATAATAGTTGCACCTATAAATAGTATAGGATTGACATGAGTAGAAGGAGATATAGCTACATCCAAAGGCATATCTGAGTTCTCTAATTGCTGTTACCCAAACAAGAATTTAGACCTAGGCATGCAGCCTGTTGACTCTTCGGGCTAATCAGACCTGAATGACCAATAATGTTCCCGCACTTCCTGCCAAGGGTGGGCCAGGTACCTGGGCATGCACACTAACCTAAACCAACAGGTCTCAGTCTTCTTTAATACTGTGCCTGACATCCTCTTTAGGCAGCTCCCTCTTTGGTCTGTGCTGGCACATCTAATAAATGTACAACTCTCTTTCTTTTGTTCTGGGTTTTTGGATTGATTGCCATCTTGGTAACTTGGGGACTTTTCAGACTTGTTTGAACAGTTCTGTGAACTTTCCATGATACCAGCTTGAAATTTTAGGCTTCAGTCCCAGCCCCAGCCATCTCTGCTGTTCGGCAGACCCCTTGGGATTCTAGCCCGTGTTCCTCTCTTCTTCCAGGCATCCATTGCTAACGTCTCTGTTCTTTCCAGAAGAAGGGGGCTCGAATTTTTCTGAGCCACGTGTCCTCCACCAGCCTTTCGCCAAGTGATCTTGGCTGTCCTGATCCACCTTGGCCATCAGCGTAGTACACTCAGGCAGCTTCCCGCTTGTTCCTCTCGTCCTTATCTATTTTACACATTCATACCTGTCTAATGTAGCTGCAGTATTCAGTGGTGTGGCTCAGTGTTTCTCAACCTTGGCAACTTGAAGATGTGTGGACTTCAACTCCCAGAATTCCCCAACCAGCATGGCTAGCTGGGGGATTCTGGGAGTTGAAGTCCACACATCTTCAAGTTGCCAAGGTTGAGAAACACTGGTGTGGCTTACTGTATTCTCTTCCTGTATTTCTAATAAAAGCAAAACATTTAATATAAAAGAGGCATAACATTTTAGCATAACATGTCAGGCTGTGGCAGTTCAGAAGCAAGATAATACAGCTTTATTCTTCCAGAAGTGACTATTGGATTATAAGGCATTTCATACCTTTCTTGGGCTGATCCTTGGTCAACCCTGACTCTGCCCAGCAATTTGCCCCACCTGGCTTAGAAATGGCAAGTTCCAAAATAAAGGACCCACATCATATTTATTTTCCCCCTACATGTATTCTTGTAAAAATAGAAAGGTAGAGTTGTGCTACGCAGTGCTTGGTTTGGAAGAATCCCATCTGCTCAAAAACCGGACAAGAAAGAGGAAGCTGGAGGACGGACAGATGGTTCTGGAAGGCTTAGAGGGCATGCCAGGAAGCACCTCACCAGGTTTTCTTCTGGTAAGCGGGGAGTAGCTATGCCCACTTTGACAGCCATTCTGTGAATGGGCATTCCCCCCAACAACAGTCATTTAACAAAAGGCTTCACAACGTATTTCTCTCAAATTTCCAAATGTGCCAAGCAGCCCAGAATGGTTGGGTGTCCTGATCTAAAACAGAGAGCCCCTGCAAGAGTCATCCAGGTATATTTTGTACCCACACGCCATATGTACCTCCAATTCCAGGCTCCCATAATGAGGAACATATTTCATTAAACATTGAAAGCAGAATCTGCTTTGTAAAAGGAATCCAGATGAAGGAAGCTAACAGGATCCCAGTGAAAAACAACTGGCTGGGTCCTGAACTTTCTCGTGGAGTATTAATTCAGGCAGATGAAAACCTTACACATGTTTTGTTCTGTTTTCCTTCTCTTCCTCTCCCATCTCCAACTCCTTGCATATTTTCAGTCCTACAAATATTTTCACTAATTGCTCTGCATCCTTTGTTAGGAGGGTTGCCAGACGAGTGTTTCATCCCAGATGGCTTCAGTGTCTGCTCACTGTAATACTACTAGCCTAGGATGTTCTCCAAAGAAGGACCTCCTTCCCACTTACACTCAGCAGGGTTTTTCTTTGTGGAAGGGCTGGGCTTCCTAGGAAACAAGCACAGAGCATTCATTGGCATCCTACTGGTGCTTCTGAATTGGGACCTGAAAATACACCAAGCTGAGAATGTTCCCTCTCTCCTATTCTTTTTTGGAGCGCATTGTATGTTTGCCTTCACTAGTCTGTGCTCTTCAGCTACACTGGATTAGGACTCCCAATTTTGCCAGCCAGAAGGTAACCAAATATAGCCCAAATTAACTACAACTCCCGACACCCACTTCCGTAGGGCAGCATGTTGGGATAGCCATTGGAAAGGAAAATTTGAATTTGGAAAACAAACAGCTAAGGCTCTTGTTATGCTTTCTATTTCCCCCTTTCTTAAAATGGTGCTACAAAAGAATACACCTCTAAACCCTAAAGGGGCTTAAGGGATTGGATTGGATTGGATTGGATTGGATTGGATTGGATTGGATTGGATTGGATTGGATTGGATTGGGGGAAGGAATGCTGAGTAATTTTATACTATAGATCAGAGCTTTCCAAACTGTGTGTCACGACACAAAAGTGTGTCGCCACACACAGTCCGGTGTGTCTCCACACAACCCGGAAGCGCTGATCATCATCAGCGGGTTTTCCCGCGGCGACACACCAACGGCGGTGCGCAAAAACCCGAAAGCGGCAGCAGCGCTTCCGGGTTTTTGAGCGCTGCCACAACGGCGGCACTTCCGGGTTTTCCCGCGGCAACCAAACGGCGGTTGGTGTGTCGCCGCGGGAAAACTTTGGAAAGCCCTGCTATAGATGGATTTTTCCCCTTTCTCTTACTTAGAAAGAACTATATAAAAATGTAAGCCATAGAATATATATACTAAGTTTAGGAATTCCCCCCACATGCTGTCCAACATATTAACTGCTTTGTAGTATTGTATTAGTTTTGGTCCATCCTGTAGGAGCTTATTGGCTCAATGGCAATCTAGTGGTTATCCAGGATTTTACAGCTCATTTCATGCTCATTTATTTTTCTGCTGACTGAAGGATGAGTGGACAGCATTTCAACTCAGCAGTTGGGAAAGATACTCTTGAAATTTAAACCTGTTGCTTTTTATTCCATCTTCAAAGGGGAAAATGTGCGTAACTTGGGGGTCCTCTTGGACTCACGACTCCTGCTCGAAGAGCAGGTGGCAGTCATGGCCAGAAGGGCCTTTGCACAACTTCATCTTGTGTGCCAATTACGCCCTTTCCTGGAGCGAGAGGCCCTTCGAACAGTCACTCATGCCCTGGTCATCTCCCAGATAGACTATTGTAACACGCTCTACATGGGGCTACCCTTGAAGAACGTCCGGAAGCTTCAGCTGGTTCAAAATGCGGCCGCGTGGGCCATTTTAGGTGCCTCAAGATCGGCACATATAACACCTTTGCTCCGTGAGCTGCATTGGGTCCCAGTTTGCTTCCGGATTCAATTGTTGTTGGTTATCACCTCTAAAGCCCTACATGGCATGGGACCAGGTTACCTGAAGGACCGGCTCATCCCCGTTCAATCAACCCGTCCCACCCGGTCCTGCAGAGAGGGCACGCTACGAACCCCGTCTGCAAGAGAGTTCCTTCTGACGGGGTCTAGGAGGCGTGCCTTCTCTGCAGTAGCCCCCGCCCTTTGGAATATTCTTCCCCCTGAAATAAGATCGGCCCCCTCTCTCCTGGGCTTTAGAAAAAACTTAAAAACCTGGTTATGTCATCATGCTTGGGGAGGGGAGGGGAATAGCCAGTCTTGGTGTTGGCTGGTCCCTTAGATCTACCCTGACCAGCCTTATCGACCAGTGGAATGAGATCTACCACTCTTGGATCAAATTGTATAATATGTATATGTATATGTATATGTATATGTATATGTATATGTATATGTGTGTGTATATGTATATATGTATATATTTTATTGCTTATTATTGATATTTATTGTTTTAATTGATTTTAAACTTTGTTGTGAACCGCCCAGGGTCCCTCCTTGTGGGGGAGATGGGTGGGATATAAATGTAATAAATAAATAAATAAACAAACAAACAAATAAATAAATAAAATTAGTGACTGTTTTCTTTCTTGTTCCTGGCATCTTTTTCAATTCTGCAAAAATTCCTCACTCAGAATTATGATAAAGAGATGATAGATACATAGAGATAGAGACAGAGACAGAGACAGAGACAGAGACAGAGACAGAGACAGAAACAGAGACAGAGACAGAGACAGAGATATGGTAGGGGTAGGGATAGGGATAGGGATAGGGATAGGGATAGGGATAGGGATAGGGATAGGGATAGGGATAGGGATAGGGATAGGGATAGGGATCCCAGGCAGGCAGATCTGGCAGCATCATTCCATGGCACTCATGGCAATGCATAATGTTACAAATGAAATTTCTTAGCCATTAACACCTCAAATTCACTGCTCTCCCTCTCTTGTTCTGTGTCTCCTATTTATTCAACTAATATTACCTTTTAGTCCCTTTGCTGTCTCTTTCAAACAATACCAGCTGTCCTGTTGGGTGGGTCTGATCCTTATGAGCATCAACCATTTCCTCCCCCATTTTTACAGCCCAAGTAGCACAGTGGGACTTCTTTCACCTAGTTTCCAGCGGTTTTAATAAGCCTATTAATGGAAAGTTTGGTCAACTGTAAAATAGATAAAACCCAGAGGGAACCAATGCAAAGATAAACCACCTGTGAGATTTCCCCTAGACAACTGAGTACATTTGGAGAAGTAAACCAGTTTATTATACAGTAGATCATCCATGTTAGCTGTAGTCCTTGTATTTCTTTTTTTTCCATAAGTTTTATTAAATTTTAAAATACATATTAAGAGCTAATACAAAAGAAAAGAAATAGAAATACAAAGTAAGAAAAAGGAAAAGAAAAAGTGAAGTCAAAAAATAACAAACAAAGAAAATATAGAAAATAGATGTCCTCCAATTTATCCTTGAACTTTAAGTACAACAATTAACTTTAAATGTTAGTCCTTCATACAATACACAGAAACTTTTCTTTGTCATATACCCTTTGATTTCTATAATCCAATCTTCTGTTCTTCATATAGGTTTCGCCTTTCTTGATATCTTCCAACAATCCATCTCTGGTTTCTACTCCTTAGAATAGTAATCAAATGTTCATTGTTGCATCAATTAAATGTTTTCCATTTGCTCTTTCCATTTTTACATCTATATTTATATCTTCAATAAAGTCCAATTAGTATAACAAATAAAGGCCTTATCTACGTCTAATAAAATACAGTATATTCTGTTCATGTTATGACTATATATTCCATTAATACATAATCTAACATATTACATAACATAATACATAATATAGCAAAAATACAAAACCTAACATAACATATAACCTAATACATACAACATATTCTTGTAATAACCTACATTCTAATTCCATCTCATCATCTCATTGTCTTCTCATAAATGTGTCTCCAGAAAGAGTAATATATAATATCAACATATTTATTTATAATCTTGTATCTTACACTTAAAATATCATGTTTTTATGCATCTGTAAGTTTCTCATATCTGTGCTTACTCTGTGTACAATACCAAATCCACATTTTCATTCACCTTGCATTCCAAATCAATATCAATAAATCTCCTGTTTAGGTTATGCCAATATCACAATATGCAACTTGTTTATTTCTGTAACTCATGTGGGATATCAAAATGTTTATTTTGCCATATCTATCAATTTGCATATTAAAATCTTCCTGTCTCAGCTGCCACAATATATTTATGCCCAAACATTTAATAGACCACTTCCTGTAAAATATCATAATCTTCTTCTGTACCAATACATTCAAAGTCCTCTTTCCCTATTTCTCTACTGGTTCGAAAGGTCTTTCCTCTGTTTCTAAATCTGTCCCTTGTATCTTCTGTTCCTGAGCCACCAAAACTATTAATATACGTTCTATGGATTTCTTAATTTGCAAAAAAATTTTGCTGGTTTCTTCCTTAAAATCCTGAAGTGCTGTGAGAAATGCCATTATTTGTTGTTCAAATCGTAATCAGCTGCCGTAGCCAAAACAAAAAATTTTCTCAGGGAGCAGGGAACAGCTGTTCTATTATTTATCAATAATGTCTATTTCTTTAAGTAAGAAAAGCTTTTAAAGTAAGAGATGAAAAAATTCCACAGAGCAGTATTTCAAACAGTTTGTAAAAGGAAAGATGAAGATTTATTCCAAATGAAAGATAGTCCTTTCTAAAAAAAAGTAGAAAAAAAAAGGTAGAGAGGCACACATTCTCTATACTTTATTCTTTATTCTTCTTTATTCTTCAGGCTGCAAGCTGCTTAACCCAAACAAACAATTTCTCAAAAGTCAGTTAGTTTGTCGAGTGAGAAATACCAACAAAGTCTCTTAAGTCCCAATTTCTCTGATACAAAAGAAAGGCAGAAAAATACAAAACTTGTTCACTATGTTGCCAAAATAAAATCTATCAAACTTCCACCAAAATTAATTATAGCAAAGAAAACACAAAATTAGCCAACATTTTGAACAAAGTCCAAAGATAAATTTTAGATAATAAAAATGTACTAATCTAAAAAAGAAAACTAATATAAAGTGGTCTAAAAGCTGGCTGTCACTCTTGTGTCTCCCAAGAGACTTACGTTCTCTGCAGAGCTAGGATCCTCCTTCGGCCATTTCATTGCATTCACCCCGTTCTTCTCCGCGGTGGAAACAACAAAGAAAAACAGGAGTGGGCAATTACAATGGCTCTGTGAGCAATCTTCTGGTTCCCCCTTCTCCAGGGGGAAACTTCAGTGGTCTATAGACCCCTGCAAACAAGATAGAAAGTTAGCCAGGTCTCAGAGCTCAGAGCTCTGAGAAACTCTGACTTGTCGAGTTGCCAGCCAGACTTGGAGTTAGTCCTTGTATTTCTACATGGCTCTTTTTATGTCCAGAATAGCCTTTTCCAAACTGATACCTTCCAGATCATTTGGATTACAATCCCAGTTATGCCAAGCCACCATAGTAGTATCTGTAGATGATGATTTTGTATTTATAAACATCTGGAAGATGCTAGATTGGAGAAGGGTGGCAGAGGATGTAGTCCAGTCATTTCCATTTATCTTTCATTTTGTCCCTGTTTCTGAATAGATTATTTCCTATCCATGCATACAATCTAGACAAACATCACATTTGACAAGTATCTGCTTGTTGTAGACATTGAAAAATGATGATGTCTTTCCCTCCTCCACCCACTGGAAAGCAGGGGGCTGGAATATAGGCTTTCAGCAGATCAATAGGAAGCCATTAAGAAAGATCTTCACAGTCAGTAGAATAAAATATAGGTGTGTTATTTCAACTAAAGGAGGCTTTTCTTTTTGACACCGCTTGAGCAAGCCAGGTATTATTTGCACTAACAAAAGAAAAGAATCATGGATGGGGGTAGGGTGTAAAAAAGACTATCCAATGTTTCTCCACTGACCTTGACGTCACCAAAATAGTTCAGAGTCGCCCATGCTGTTCTTGAGTGGAAAATCACCTGGAAGCAGCTGTTATCACCCTTGTCACGGAAATGTGGTGTTTTTCATGGCAAGAGGCCAGTATCAGCTTCTCCTGTAAAGGCGTGAAAAAAAAAGTCATCAACTGTTCTGGTTCAAATGAGTCCATTCTTGACTCTGCACTTAAACCTGTGCGACCGCCTCAAAGCATCTGACTTTTCTCAGAGCCAAGGTAAAAACAAATGTTTAGAAACAACTGACCACCACATCGATCCGTGTGTGCTTGAAACAGTGTGCCCCACAGCAGGGGTGAAGAACTGCCTTGTTCATCTATAAACTTCGGCCAGTCTGGGGGTGAAGAAAATCATCATCCAAACGAAGAGTCCTGCTGTAAACAGCCCGAGCCATGGTGATGGCACATGAAGGTAAATATCAGTGCAGAAGAATGGAAGTTCCTTATTGTGCAATCAACCAACATTTTTTAGTCCTACCAATCCTGTAACGTTACAAGTTCTGGGCTTTATTCATTGCTGAGTGAAAGTGCTCTGCAGCCGTGCTTGAGTCAGCAGAAAATTGTGCCAGCGTGATGCTTGTGGCCCCCATTGCTGATCCCTATCCTGCCTCTATTTTCTCTGTTCAAATTCACTGCCAAATGGTATTCTCCTGATTTTGCATGGACAAGCTTTGCTGCCCTCCCTCTTCAACACTTCATCTGCTGCAGGATAAACATATGCCAGTCATGGCATTGTAGCAAGCATGGGGCAGATCATGCTCTAGGCTCCTTCCTGGATCCCTCCACCTGTACCCCATCCTGTCATAACCAGGGTTGAATAAAGTAAAAAAAGTAAAATAAAATTGGGAACTCAGTCACAAGCAACACTTTTCCTTAGGATTCCTCTCCCCTTCTTTTCCTTTCCTTACATACTTACCTCCAGACTCCTCCATATCTCTATTTAGAAGGCAGTTGGGCTGTTATTCCATTCTTACACTGTTTCAGCCTTGTACTCAAGCACTAAGGGCTGTAAGGGTTAAAGCACTGAGGCCTAGCACTTTTGCACGATTCTAATAAATCAAGAGCACAGCACTGCTTTGTCCAGTGTTTTAGGGAGACCACGGCAGGATGGCAGCAGACAAGGGACCAAAAGGGAGGGGACATGCCCTCATCAGTCTGAAATTGTCAGCCCTCTGAGATAAGCCAGGTCAAGAAACAGGTACCGCAGGGATTGTAAGAATACTACTTCATTGTTACAAGGTGCAGTAACAGAATCTTGAAAGCCTGTTGGAATTTCTCTCTCTCCCATCTTATACTAAATAGAATCAAGGTGGGGTTATTTTGAGTTTCTCTCTCATCGTTCCACTTTTTCAGGACTGAGTTGCCGTTTTACCTCCCATAATGGTTCCTTCATTCCTTCCCCAAGATCATCTCTACATTCCTTTACAGAAACACCTAATAAGACTGTTCGGATGGCAATCAATACCAGTCACCACCAGGCTTTGCTAATATAAATACATTGAAGTTGAAAAGAGGTTGGATATTTCAGCAAGACAACATTCTGAAACATAGCTCATAATCAACCATAAATTATTTACAGGAAAGAAAGATAAAGGTTTTGGAATGGCCTTCAAAGTCACTAAATTTGACTTTTATTGAAAATCTCTGAGGAGATCTCAAGCATCCAGTGCATCCGAGGAAACCTAAGACTATTTCTGAACTAGAAGAGTTCTGCAGAAAACATTTGGAAGCTGTTGTTTCTGCCAAAGGAGGTGTTACAGGGCATTGACTGGAAGGGGGTCCAAACTTCTGCACATGCCATAATCACTGTTTTTGATGGAAAGCAAGATACATACATCTGAGAATACACAATCACAAGTTCACCAGCAAGGCCACATTTAACGATCCACTTGGAGATGAATAAAGGTTTTAGGAGTAAGACATCCCTAAGACTATCTACACCTCAATTGCCCAATTAACAAGCCAATCAGGTGTAAGGTCAATACAGCCACCCTGGAAGACATATATGGGGTCCCCTCACCAACTTTTGCCCAGACTGAAGCTACTTGGACAAGCAGCGAAACCAAAAGAAAGAAATCCAGTTGCCATGACTCAACCTAAGGACAATTCCACCTGGATGACTGAGAATCTTCATCGACATATCTGAGAATACAGGTTTTAGACATAGCCAGGGATAAAGCAGGTTGCCTGGCTCCTTTTTTTTTTTTTTTTTTTGCTAATGAAAGCCACCACCTTTTGCAGTGTAAGCCAACACAGAGTTAATCTTACATTTGTTCAACAGGGCCAAATACTGACCTTAAAATCAGTGTTGAGTATTACAGTAGATACAATGAAGCAATCTTGTCACAATGGTGGCAATCAGTTAGTCTTCATGCTGTCCTTTGGGGGCAGAAGTTTCTGTATAGGTGACACAAGGAAAACGAAGATATATTTACTATTCTTTAAACAAAGAGCTAGAAGTGAACTGGTTGGTTTTCTAGAGTTACAAATGTATAAAAATCAGCAACCTCCTTGACATTCCTTAACTCAAAAAAAAAAGCTTGAAATCCTTTTCTTAGATCAAGGAGGTTTGACGAATCTATATTCACACTGAACTGAGGGTAGGCCATCCAGAAAGTGCGTGTTGGATCCAGTGTAGCCATATTTATGCTGACATTGATGGGACTCAAATTATGCATGAGCAATTGGAGCTCTTCTGTATTCAAACAGGGCTGCTTCAGTATGACTTAATCTGGACACAATCCCATGTATATAATGATATTGGCCTGATGACATATTTTGGTCTAAGTCAGCCTTCTCCACCTAGCCTGCGAAGGAAGTGAAGCACTCGAGCAGAACCAGACAAGAGCCCTTGAGGTGACACATGTGGAAAAGGCTACTTTTGAACTGCAGCAGGAAGACACCTGGGAGTCAAATTAACAAGGCAAGAAAGGTGAGTATAAGCTAACATCGTCTGTTTTTTCCTTCAGAAGATAGTTGCTGTTGATGGGGCAGTTAGGCAGCATGGATAAGCCCTTTGTTTCATTCCAATATCTCAATATTAAATACAGTTAGCATAAACAGTACATAAACTATGTGCATTGTTTATACATAAACTGAGGGAATTAGTCAAGTGAAGCAGGCTTTAAAATGATAACAAAAAGATTTATTTACAAGACGAACGTCATAGGGATAGGGAAAGTCTACCTACAGCCTACCAAGAGGACAGTCAGACAGCATGTGCTCCGTGTGTGTGTGTGTGTGTGTGTGCGCACAGGCGTGTGCATGCACCAGGGAAAAAAGAAAAAAGGACATATCCTCAAACTAGCAATCTCTTAGACCAGTGTTTTTCAAACTTGGCAACTTTAAGATATATGGACATCAATTCCCAGAATTCCCCAGCCAGCATGCTGGCTGGGGAATTCTGGGAGTTGGTCCACACATCTTAAAGTTGCCACATCTGAAAAACACTGTCTTAAGACAAAGCACAGGCAGACAAAGAAAGGATGCAGACAGCAATGACTGTAGTGGGGAGCCAAGACACCAATGTGATGGTCATGCCATTATCTTGGCCCTTGCTGTGGACACCTCTGAACACAGAGTAAATCCCTAAATTCCTATCAACACCCCACTGCCCCCTTGCAGTCAGTAGAGCATGAGGTGCTAAAGAGTCAGTATCATTGCATTTCCAACCTCCAACCCTTCATTCATGGGAATGTATTCTTAAATAGGCACACCATAAAGACCATGTTGAATTATACAAAATAGGTCTCTGCTTTTCATATGGCAGTAGGGGGCAACCCACATCTTATGGGGCGCGTGTGACCCTTCTAGCCCTATTTTTCCTCTCTCCAAAGCACCCCTCCCAACCCAGCTACTCAAACTCAGAAGCAAGGGCCAAATTTCTGTGATGGATATCTGTTCATGTTTTTAAAAGGTACAGAATAGCATATTAAACCTCCATGAGATTTATGGACATATTTTGTATTGTTAATCCCTAAAAAACCTTCAAAAAGGCACCCATGTATGCATATATACCCATCTTGCTATTCCCTTTCAGGGTAAGCAACCTATGAAAACCAGAGAACAGATGTAAGAAATGATAAGCAAAAGAAAGTTAAGATGCAAGATATGTAATAGTCATCACCAAATAGGCCCATAAATATTGATCTCTACCACCCATCATGGCTTGGTTAATCAAGGCTATCAATTAATGCTTTTTTGTAGGATATAGAAGGTATAGACCAGAGCTTTCCAAACTTTTCATGTTGGTGACACACTTTTTAGACATCCATCATTTCGTGACACACTCTTACAGCAGGACATCATTTTGCGACACACTCTTACAGCAGGTCACAAGGCAGGCACTAGGACCTGCGTGGAATCACAGCAGGTTTGGAGGCAGCAAGGCACAAGGCAGGCACTAGGACCTGCGCGGAATCCTGGCAGGGCAGGTTTGGAGGCAGCCAGGCACAAGGCAGGCACTAGGACCTGCGCGGAATCCTGGCAGGGCTCGGAGCCGTGACACACCCAGACACTGCAGCCGACACACTAACGTGTCCCGACACACAGTTTGGAAAGCTCTGGTATAGACCATGTGATCAACCTTAGTCAGATCTGTGCAACATGAAGCATTTCCTGCCAGCGGTAAAAACAGTACCGCTCAATGTACCGCTGAATACTCCAGGCATACCACCTAGTTTGTGGGATGTGAGCCAATATGCCACAAGCACAGCCAAAGCCCAGCTTCACCCTACTCACGTTCATGGGATTCCATGCAAGCTAGGATCTCTAGTTTAGAGATCACTTTGCAAGCCAACATACTGTTGCCCACATCCCACAAACTAGCTGGTATGTCTGGAGTATTAACACATTCAGAATATCACAAGCAGGCCAAAAGAACTGATCTCAGTAAATTCACCAAGTCACCAACTACATTCACGCTGCCTCTATTAGATAAAAATAGAAACGGCAGTCTCTGGCTGCAAGACAGTTGCTCAGCTCTACAGGATGGATACTATTTGTACCATTTGCCTCATAAAGCCACCTCAAGTTAGTTTGAAGAAACAAGTTGATTCAATGTGGTACCTAGTTCCCAAATAAGAAAGTACTCTGCCTTGTTATCTCCATTAAAGTGCTGTGTAAGCCAGTTCTCTTCAGTTGGCCACTTCCCTTTGCTGGAAGTGTAGGTGAAAGCAACTTGTGTACAGTTGCAGAAGACCATCAAAGGCTCTCAAATGATTGCTTCAACACAGCTCAGAGTACTTGGCATTGTGACACGTCACTGAGCAGGCCGGAGGGGTGGTTTGATCAGGCCCTACTAGAGACACAGGATTCCCTGGCTGGCAAGTTCAAGGTGTAAAACTACATTCTTAGGGTGCAAGCTGATGCCCCTGTACTTGAGAAGAAGCAAGCCCAAACATAGCAAGAATCCTGTGTGAAACACATGGAGGACAACCCTGTTTCTTTTACAAACTGTATGCTGAGAAACAGACAGAAGTGTGTTCAGTCCTGTTGGACAGGAATCTAGAGGGAGGCAACCTGATCTGCCTCCCACCACCCAGGCAAAGGAGAAATGCCCAAACCAGCAGAGGCCCGTAGCCTTTCTGCACAGCCAAGCAATGATGGAACCATGGGAAATGCACACTTGGCAAAGCTTGCCTAAACTTTTAAAGTTTCCTTTCTATTTATAATTGTCCTTGGAGCGAGAGACCATACGTAGTCTCTAACAAAACATAAGGCATAGCTTTGAACCCCAGGACAAATTGGATTAAACTTAACAAAACCCCATTTATGTTTTCAAAAAATAAATTAAATCGTAGCAGAGAGTAAAGAAAAATATAACCCAGAGTTCGCAGCCAAGCTAGGGGTTAATCAGGAGCCGAACTATAAAGAAATCTGTTTTCAACTGTAACAGACACCAAGGCAAAAAGATTAGTTTGCGGCTCTGATGTCCTGAGGTCAGATGGCATCTTGGACTCTCAAAAAGCAGGATATCAAACACCGCAGGTGTCTGCTCTTCCCACAAGTGTCTTTCTGCCCTTGGCTTACCCAAGGTCAGCATTCCAGCGCTCACTCCACAGGCTTCGAGGGTAATGACATCTCCAGGAACAGGGATCACCATGAGAATTTCGATTGCATGCGTGGTTTCCATTTGGCCCCAGGCGTGGAGATGGTGTGTTCACAAACACCACTGAAGCAGGCAACTTCCCCCGGGGATGGCTTGTGCAGACAACTCTGACACATAGTACACAACTCATGCATAAACAAACACACACAGAGAGAAATAGAAGAAACACAAGACAGGCATTCCTCTCACTCCCCCAGCTGCGTTCCTCAATTCATACGGAGGACAGAGTGGCCATTTCCTGAAGCTGTTGTCCATGTGTCTGAACAACAATGGTCAGAAACTGCTGCTTGGATATCTTTTTCCCCAGGCCCTACAGCTGAAGCTCTCTACAGACAATTATCTGGTTCCAGCAAATGCTCTGTCCCACTTCTTTATGTTATTTATAATATTCATCACCCACCCCAATCAACAAGGGCAGGGTATCCCAAAATCATACACCCACCAAAAAAAAAAGACTAACATATACAACATATGGCTATTTTAAAAAGCCCTAACCCTAGCCCCAAAGCAGTTAAAAGCAACATGGGTGCTCAATAGGTTAAACTACCCTAAGCTGGATTTGAAAGATGGTGGGGCACCCAAGTTCATGTCACTAACATTTGGTGGAAAATGGAAAAGGCAAGGAAGTTCCAAAAGCATCTATGTTTGCTTTATTGATTACACAGAAACTTTTGACCTCATAGACCACAACAAATTAAGTCCAGCCCTTAAGAACTTGAGTATACCAGGCCATCTCATCTTCATACAGAAGAATTTGTATGATTGATCAATTATTTATATTTATATTTATATTTATATTTATATTTATATTTATATTTATATTTATATTTATATTTATATTTATATTTATATTTATATTTATATTTATATTTATATTTATATTTATTTCAATTGGAGGTCAGCCTTGTACACGAGTACAGGGCGAAAGGGAGAAACGAGCTAAGAGGAAGGCACGTCAGGCAAACCCTCATCATGACCGTCTTCCACCCGGAAACCTATGCCCTCATTGTGGGAGGTTGTGCGGATCCAGAATTGGCCTTTACAGCCACTTATGGATCCACTGTTAAGATTTTACCCTTGGAAGACAATCTTACTCGGCTACGAGTGATCGCCAAGAAAAAAAATTTATCCATCCATCCCTCCCTCCCTCCCTCCCTCCCTCCATCCATCCATCCCACCTTTAATTCTGATGCCCAGAAACCAACATTTAGCACAGAATATGGAGCAATTAAAGGTTCAAAACTGAGAAAGGAGTGGATCAAGATTGTGACCTGTCACCTTATTTATTTAACTTATATGCAGAATATATTATAAGAAATGCTGGACTAGAAATTGGAAGTAGAATGGCTGGGAGAAATAATAGATACGCTAATGATACCACTTTGAGGGCAGGAAGTAAGGAAGACTTCAAGAATCTCTTGTTGAAAGTGAAGAACAAGAGTGCAAGAAACTTGTCCTTCCTTTGGTATTAAGGCAATATTAGCCTCCTTCCATGAGTCTGGCATTAAAGACCCTGTCAAAATAGAATTCATCAATGCTTTAAAGGGTAACAAAATCTGATACTCAAAACATCTATAATATAGTGCAGATAAACCGTCAGGTCCTGGTGCTTTTCCCAACTTTGTTTTCTTTATAGCTTCAACAATTTCAAAAGTAGTTATAGGATCATTCAATGTTAATTTCTGTGACTGCGTAAGTTTTGATAAGTTTTGTCTATTCAAATATTCACCTATCTTTTCCAGAGAGATTTCTTGTTTTTTATATAAATTAGAGAAAAAAGTATGAAATACTTTTTTAATCTTTTCATTGTCTAAAAGCTCCACATCTCCATCCTGAATCTTCAATATCGTTTTCTTTTCTCTTTCTTTCCTCAATTTATATGCTAGCCATCTTCCTTGGTTTGTTCGCAAATTCAAAATGTCTCTGTTTAGAGTATTTGAACTTGGTTTCAATTTCTTTCACAGTCAGCATTGATACTTGTTGATGTAATAGTCTAAGTTGATATAAAATATTGTTATCTGATGGTTTTTTCTGTAACTCTATTTTTTTCAATTTAATCTGGTCCAAAACCTTCTGTAACTTTTGTTGAGTTTTTTTTTTAAGGATAGAGTTATGATAGATAAAATGTCCCCTCATAACAGCTTTCCTAGTATCCCAAACAATCTTCAAGTCTGTTTCTTTGTCTAAATTAATTTCAAAAAAATATTTTAATTTCTTCTTACGGTCATTCACAAACTCATGTTTTTGCAAAATGGATTCATTGAATCTCCATCTAAATGTTATACAAATTCATTTTATTGGCATCTTAACAGAATTATGATTGGAAAAAGTCCTTGGTAAAATATCCACCTTGGAAATTTTACTCACCAAGTCCTTCGAAACCCATATCATATCAATTCTAGAAAAGGATTTATGTCTCTGAGTAAAATGTATATTCTTTTGCCAAGCCATTTTTATATCTCCATGAATCCACCAAAGACAAATTATCGACCAAATCAAAAAAAGATTTTGGTAATCTACCTTGTTTCATTTTAATTTGTTTTTCAGATGCTCTGTCAATTAATGGGGACATAACTCCATTCCAGTGCCCCAATAAGCACCAACATTGATATGAAAAAGCTGAGAAATCACTCAGAAGTTGTGTGAAAAATTTACTCTTGTCTTCATTTGGTGCATAAAGTCCCACAATAATTGTTTTTATCCCATAAAGTTCAATTTCAACTGCTACATATCTTCCATGCTCATCAGTTAGTAACAAGCATGGTTTCAAATATAATTTAATATATAATACAAGTCCATTAATCTTCTTTGTATTTGCTGAAATAAAGTCTTGAGCTAACTTCATGTTTATTAAATATTTTATGTCTTTTTTCTTTACATGTGTTTCTTGTAAACATATCACATCACATTTCAATTTGTTCAAGTAATGAAAAACTTTTTTTCTTTTTTGAGGAGCATTTCACACATTTATATTCCACATAAGACAATTGAAAGCCATCTTTATAATTCCAACTCACCAGTCTTTAGATGTAGCAGCAGTCTCTTCTTCTTGAGGTGTAGGGCCTCTATGTTGTAATTCAGTTATTTGTTGATCCAACTTGGCTCTGTATTTTGTCAAAAATTCCTTAGCTTTGAGGGTTGAAGTTAATCTAAATCTTTGTTGTTGAAAGGTAAAACTCACCCCTTCCAATTTCTCCCAACAAAAAGGAATCTTATTTTTTTTTCAGCACATCTGTCAAGAAAGTATATTCTTTTCTCTTTCTCAGTATTCTCACAGGAATTTCTTTCAGCACTGTTATATCCACATTTTCAATATTAATTTTGGTATCAAAATGAGCTTGAAGAACCAAATCTCTTGTTTTTCTCCTAGCAAACAACCAATACATCTCTCAGTTTATTATTAATATCTGCATATCTTGAATTAATCCGAAAGACTCTTTCCATCTCCTGTCATTTTATCTTCCACCCAATCAATTAGAGCTGCCAAGGCTTGTGTAATTTTAACTTTAAGATTTTCCTCTCTTTTTTCAGGAATACCCCTAAGCCTTAAACAAAATTCCTTATCTCTCAATTCCAATAATGCCATTCTATCCAAATCATTTTCTCTTCCTCTCTCTAATGCATCAACTCTATTGTCAACCTTTTTAATTCCTCCCTCAAATTTCGTTTCCATTTTTTCCAGTTTCTGATCAAATCTTTTCTCAAATTCAGCAAATCTTTTATCCTCTTGTTCTTTGATATCTTGGAAAGACCGAGCAATAGATTGTGTGGTTTTTAATGTAAATTCTTCAAATAACATTTTCATATAATCCAAAACAGCAGGTTCCCCAGACCCACGTCTTGTTTGCTTTCTAGTAGCCATGATTCCTCATATATATATATATATATATATATATATATATATATATATTATTATATTATTATATTATATTATATTATATTATATTATATTATATTATATTATATTATATTATATTATATTATATTATATTATATTATATTATATTATATTATTATATTTATTATATAAAAATTATATGGTTTCAATCTCCCAATACTAACAAATCCCAATAGTTTAAACTTTAGTAGTACAGCCCCACCTAGTGTCCAAATGTTGTAATTACATGGAGGTAAAAGTCTACTTAATGAGTAGTAAAAATTATCCAATCACAAGCCTTGGGTTGAAACCTGAGCTTCTTAGTGTCAATATTTAAAACACAGGGTCTCCAATGTCAATATTTTGGAACAGTATCCAATCACAGCTTAAAAAACTAGCCACAATGAAACTTTCCCATACAGTCTAAAAATAGGTTCAGTCTCAAATCCAAAGTCTCTTAATTAAGTAAAAATCTTTTCCATAAAAATACAAAGTAATAAAAATCAGTGAGCAATTAAAAATTCTCAATAAAGACAGTACACCTTTTAGATTCCTTGCTCGATTTATAATCCATAAAAATAAGAAAATCACAATTAAAAATAAATCCCAAAAAGTAATGATAAATCCACCAAGAGAAAATAGTATTTCTGTATCGAAAATAGCCTCTTGAGATCCAAAAGGTAAAATACAAAAGTGAATTAAGAAGTGGGGTGGTCGGAATAATGTCCCTTTAAGGGCTTCATACGCGGTTTGGACAAGGTGGTTCTCCCGCTTCTCAGCTGTTCCACTCACTGCTCGATCGTCAATTGTCAAATCCACGACCCTCCGGCAAGCTGCAGCTGTCCAGAAGTCCTGGGGAGCAATTCCTGGCCTTCCCCCTTCCCAGAGAAACCTTCGGGGCTCAGAATCCTTCCTGAGCCACTAATTACACGCTGTGCTGTCGATCTAGCCTCAGAGCCAGCTAGAAGCGATATTCCACCATAAATCCCCACCGGAAGTCTTGCTTAGTTAAAATTCTTGCTTAGTTAAAAATTATAGACCGATATCATTGTTGAATAATGATTATAAAATATTTGCATCAGTGTTGGCAGAAAGAAGGATATTTACAATAAAAAAACCAAGATCAAAATACCCAGAATCATGGACCTCATCAACCTCTGCCTCACCACCTACTTTCAGTTTGATGGACAAATATTCCAACAAATCAAATGAACACCTATGGGATCACCACTCTCAGGACTCATAGCAGAGACTGTAATGCAACGTCTAGAAAGGATAGCACTCCCATGCATACAACCCAAAGTATGGATCTGCTATGTAAATGACACCTTTGTCATAATAAAAAAGGGTCAACTGGAGGAAACACATGAAACCATCAACAACATCTTCAAAGGAATAAAATTCACAAGGGAAGAAGAAAACAACAACACATTACCCTTCTTGGACATCCTCATCAGTAGAGGAAATGATGGCATTCTAGAAACACAAGTCTACCAGAAATCTACCCACACTAACCAAGTGCTCCACTACCAAAGCAATAACCCAACCTCCCACAAAAGGAGCTGTGTAAGAACACTATTCAGATGAGCACAAACTCACTGCAGCAACCCAGAACTCCAGAAAAAGGAAACAGACCACTTATATAGCATCTTCCAGCAAAATGGATACCCATGCAACTTTATCAAAAAGTGCCTGACCACTCAACCCACCACAGCAAAACCAACAGAAGCTATGAAAAGGATTACACTGTCATACATCAGAAACATCTCAGAAACTACTAATAGACTGTTACAACCACATGGCATCACCGTAGCACATAAACCAACCAAAGCACTTCAGAACATCGTAAGTAACCCCAAAGACCCAGTAGCCCAAGAAGAAAAAACAGGAGTTATCTACAACATACAGTGTAAGGACTGTAGCAGCCACTATGTAGGACAGACCGGCAGAAGACTAGCAGAACGCATCCACGAACACCAACTAGCAGTCAGAAGACACAGTGAAAACTCCTTAATTTCACAACACATGGACAGACTCAACCATTCTTTCAACTGGGAAACTGAGCATCTTAAACCAAGCCAAATCCAAAATGCTAGAGAATTCCTGGAAGCTTGGCACTCAGACAAAGCAGCCATCAACAGACACATAGAGGTAAACAACATTTACATACCATTCATAAGAGACAGAAAAGCCAGAAGACCAGAACACCTCCTTGCCAGCAATCAACAACCAGATATGCAAAGATTAACACCAGGATTAGCACCAGAGGAACAATAAAACAGCACAATATACCCTAATCAATGAACTATTAACTCAGTCAATCAACCAAGCAGCAAACAACAACCCAATCAAGGAACTACCAAGAAGAGAACAACACCCCCGCCAACGCAAGCAGGACAAGCCAGGGTATATAAACAGAGAGCAAGTCCCACTCCCTTTTCGCACTGAAGATGTTGCCTAACCTGGCAATGAAACATCTGCAAGAAAACAACAAGGCTCAGAGAGCACCAAGGACTCCACAGTTCAACCCTGAGCTACAAATATTCTCTTAGAATGAAAAAAGTTTTACAACAAATTATTCATCATGATCAATGAGGATTTTTACCAAAAAGACAGTTAAAAGATAATGTAAGAGTGGTCTTGGATGTTACAGAATATTTACAATGTCATAATGAATGCCAAGCGGCTCTTATTTTTTTGGATGCAGAAAAAGCCTTTGATAATCTGAACTGGAGCTTTATGTTTAAGGTTTTGGAAATTATGGACTTTGGAGAATATCTTATTCAAGGAATTAAGGCAATCTATACACCACAAAAGGCGAACATCATCGTGAATGATGAATTAACTGAATCATGTCAGATACAAAACGGAACAAGACAAGGATGCCCTCTATCACCTTTGTTATGTATTTTAATATTGGACGTTTTAAATAGAGATATTAGAAGTGATGAACAAATAAAGGGACTAAAAATCAAACAAAAGGAATTTAAATTAAGAGCTTTTGGTGACGACTTAGTCCTGATACTACAGGATCCCCTGGAAACTGCAGAACATCTGATGAAGAAACTGAACGAATTTGGGTCATTGGCGGGTCTTAAAGTAAATAAACAAAAAACTAAAATGTTAACTAAAAATATGACCCTGCCCAATCAAGACCTACTGATGGGTAAGACAGGATTTCAGATTGAAAAAATGGTCAGATATCTGGGGGTAATTCTGTCAACTAAAAATAGTATTTTATTTCAGAATAATTATGTTAAAATTTGGAATGATGTAAAAAAAGATTTGATAAGATGGGGGAAATCGCAATTGTCTCTTTTGGGAAGAATATCTGTGATTAAGATGAATGTTTTGCCTAGGATGCTATTTTTTTCCAGACTCTACCAATTTTGTCAACAGATTTACCATTAAGGAATGGCAGAGAGATATTTCCAATTTTATTTGGCAAGGCAAGAAACGAAGTATTAAATATAAATTGTTACAAGATGCCAAAGAACAAGGAGGTTTGGGTCTGCCTAATTTGAAATTGTACTTTGATGCCTGTTGTTTGCTTTGGATTACCTTGGAGAACAAAAAATTACTACAGCTTGAAGGACATGAATTAAGATTCAGGTGGCATGCCTATCTATGGTATGATAAAGTTAAAGTTAACAAGGATTTAAAAAATCATTTTATTAGGAATGCCATATTGAGAATCTGGAATAAATATAAGGTAAGACTGTCTCCAAATGTACCATTATGGTTGTCACCTCAGGAAGCAATTGTTAGAAGAGAAAATGTGGGAGAAATAAGTTGGTTAAAATATAAAGATTTGTTAAAGTTTGAGGAGGGTGAACCAAAAATTAAAACAAGGAAAACGTTAGAACTGGAAGGATTTACATGTCATTGGTTCACCTATATACAGTTGATGGAATGTTCTAAATTAGATAAAAAGAATTATAAATTTGTTAATGAAACAACTCAGTTTGAAATGGATCTTTGTATAAATTATGAACATGTTATTACTAAGATGTATAAGATTTTGTTACAGTTGAATATGGAAGATGAATATGTCAAGGATTATATGATTACATGGGCTAAAAGTTTTGGATACAATATCATGTTGGACCAATGGGAGAATATGTGGATGAAAGGTTTGAAATTTATGCTGAATTTTAACTTGAAAGAAAACTTTTATAAGATGATGTATCGCTGGTATTTTACTCCTGATAAGTTGTCCAAAATGTATAATAGTGTAACTAATGTTTGTTGGAAATGTTCACAGGGTGAAGGAACCTTTTATCATCTCTGGTAGATTTGTGAGAAAGCCAAAAAGTTCTGGGATCAAATATGTATTATTATTCAAAAGATTCTTAAAGTAACTATACAAAGAAAACCAGAACTTTTTCTTTTGGGATTCATGGAAAAGGAATTAGAGAAACAACATGGAGTTTTGATGTTATATCAGTATGATTACGGCTGCAAGACTGTTATATGCACAACGATGGAAAGATCCACAAATACCTACGGTTGAAGAATGGATTGTTAAATTAATGGACTTGGCTCAAATGGCTAAATTAACAGCTTTAATAAGAGAGCACTCTATTTCTGCATTCATATTAACTTGGCAACCACTTTTGGAATGCTTTATTTATTTATTTATTTATTTATTTATTTATTTATTATTTAAATTTGTATTACCGTCCATCTCCCCCAAGCCGGGGGACTCTGGGCAGTTCACAATAAAACAAATTTAAAACATAAATATAAAATTAGAACATCCATAAAATAAATATAAAATCCAAGTGGACTAGATGTTAATAATAGGGCAGGCTTCATGGCACCAACCACCCCCAGGAGGAACTAGTAGCATTCCCATCCCACGCAAGATGGCAGAACCAGGTCTTCAAGTCTTTCCGGAAGGTCCGGAGCAAGGAAACCCGCCTCAGCTCCAGGGGCAAAATATTCCAAAGGGCGGGACTGCAGAGAAGGCCCGCCTCCTGGACCCCACTAGATGGAATTCTTTTGTCGATGGAATCCGTAGCACGCCCTCTCTGCATGATCGGGTGGGGCAGGTTGATGTTCTGCGGGTGAGATGGTCCCTCAGGTAACCTGGTCCCATGCCATATAGGGCTTTAAAGGTAATAACCAACACCTTGAATTGGACCCGGAGGCAAACTGGAACCCAATGCAGCTTGCGCAGCAGAGGTGTCAAATGAGCCGATTTTACAGCACCAATAACTGTCCACGCGGCCGCATTCTGGACCAGCTGAAGCTTCCGGATACTCTTCAGGGGTAGCCCCATGTAGAGCACATTGCAGTAGTCTATATGGGAGATGACAAGGGCATGAGTGACTGTTCGGAGGGCATCTTGGTCCAAGAATGGGCACAACTGACACACAACCTAAAGTTGTGAAAAGGCCTTCCTGGCCACGACTGCCACCACCTCTTCGAGCAGGAGTTGTGAGTCCAGGAGGACCCGCAAGTTGCGCACCGGTTCTGAACCCCATCCAGAACCAAAGATGACAACTTCTTGGATTCCGAGAGGCCATCAGTCCACAGCCACTCTGTCTTACCAGGGTTCAGCTGAAGCCTGTTGTTCCCCATCCACTTGCTTGCTTGTAATAGAAAAAAATACTTGCTTGTAATAGAAAAAAACAAAGTTTTGATTTTGAGTTTTAGAGGTTAAATGGTTTGTTGTAATAGAAATAATTTTATTATGGGTTAATTAATTGTAAGAGATTAGATTTGTAAATTTACCTATATCTGTATCGGAGAAAGTTGGAAGTCGCTTTCCGTTTCTTTTCTTTCTATTGACACTTTATAGTTTGTTCTTTTTTCTTTAGTTCTGTTTTCTGTCTATTCTATAGTCTTTTTTGTATCTTAACTATATTTTGAAAATAAAAAAGTTTTTATGAAAAAAAAAGAACAAGAGTGCAAAAGCCAGTCTGCTGTTTAATATTTAAAACAAACAAAGAAAACACCAAAATATTCGGTCAGCTGGCAATACTACGGAAAGCAAATAGGTGGAGAAGTTTTTTCTTCCAAGGTTGAAAAATGTACAGGGATGGTGACTATCGCCATGAAATAAAAAGGCGGTTTGGGAGAAAGTGGCGATCTCATATGAACGACAAAGGTAAGATTGTCAAAGCTATGGATTTTTCAGTTGTAACTCATGGCTGTGAAATATGGACTACCAGAAAAGCTGAATGACGAAAAACAGATGCCTTTGAATTGTGGTCCTGGAGAAAATGTTGACTGCAAGAACAAATCATTTAGTACCAGTGAAACAAAGTCAGGCGGTTCACTGGAAGAGCTATCATGATGCTAAAGCTTAAATATTTGGGACACATAATACAAAGGTAAAAGTCATGGGAAAAGACCTGATGCTTGGAAAAACAAGAAAAAAGGCAACCAGAGACTAGGGATTTTCACTGATGGCACAAGCAAGACCTTACAGGAACTCGATGACTCAGTTATTGACAGATCGTCCTGGTGAAATGATATCCACTGAGTCGCAAAGACAACTGAACAACACCATTGTGTGTCTAGATATTTCTCTGCTGATGTTCTAAACAGGAGGGAGCAGGCTTTTTCCATTTTCCCACCTTTTAGGTTATCCTATAAAGACGGAAGCTTCTGCTTCATTGTTTTGATTCTCCAGTTGAATCAGCTCAGGTCCAAAGTAGCTTAGCATTAAAAGCTGTATAAATGAATCATTCGGTATAGAGAAGGTCAAATCCTGTATATCAACTTCCTTTTTTCCCTTGCACATTATTCACATATAAGGGCTGTTCCTAGAAAAGGCAGCTTCCTTGGGGATCTTCTTTCACTGACGTCCAGCATGGCCTGCAATGAAGGCTCTTGGGATATGGCAGGCTGGGCACAATTGTGTCAAATCCACTCGGGATCTCTGTTTGAGCCGTCACATGTGATGAAGGCAGCGCATCACGGAACACCGGAAGTGGAATGCGGGGTGGTCTGACGAGTTGATCTAACAAGTCAGAGCTGCCCAACACCCCAATGAGGCTGAATACTCGTTTGCTGTCACCACCACAGTCAGATGCACCAAACATCTGATCGGTGTCTCTCTTTTTTTTAATATACTCTAGCACAGAGCTTTCCAAACTTTTCATGTTGGTGACACACTTTTTAGACATGCATCATTTCACGACACACTTTTACAGCAGGGCACAAGGCAGGCACTAGGACCTGCGTGGAATCACAGCAGGTTTGGAGGCAGCAGGGCACAAGGCAGGCACTAGGACCTGCACAGAATCCTGGCAGGGCTTGGAGGCAGCAAGGTACAAGGCAGGCACTAGGACCTGCGTGGAATCACAGCAGGTTTGGAGGCAGCGAGGCACAAGGCAGGCACTAGGACCTGCGCAGAATCCTGGCAGGGCAGGTTTGGAGGCAGCCAGGCACAAGGCAGGCACTAGGACCTGCGTGGAATCCTGGCAGGGCTCGGAGGCAGCAAGGCACAAGGCAGGCACTAGGACCTGCGCGGAATCACAGCAGGTTTGGAGGCAGCAAGGCACAAGGCAGGCACTAGGACCTGCGCGGAATCCTGGCAGGGCTCGGAGGCAGCAGCAGCCGCAACACATCCAGACACTGCAGCCGACACACTAACGTGTCACAACACAGAGTTTGGAGTTTGTAGCTCTGGAGACTTAATAGAAAGCCCAATGGTTAGAACCTACCAAACTGGATGGACAATATGGAGCCTCCCTGGCAGTCCCAACCAGTCTGGCTAACACAAGAACTTTTATTCTGAATGAATGATTGAGGAGAATGTGTCCTCATTTCTGAGCTAACTGGGACATTGCTTCCTCTTCTGAAGTTCAGGAACTTCATTACCTGAAGGAGGAAACATTGGCCCGATTGCCTGGACATTGAGAATGTATTTTCTCCCTAACCCCTGAGCTTGCAAAACTCGGCCTCCCTCCCTTTTGCATCCATTCAAATGAAAAAGCCATACGAAGAAGCCCACCCTCATCCCCGTTTGCTAAGAAGTTTGGGCAAAAGCATTTTTCCCTTTGAGGGGCTTAGTCTAAGTTTAAACTTAAACCAAGAAATGTTTGCTTTAAAATAGACAACACAGCTGTGCCCTAAATAGCACAAGCCTGAAAACAGTACGAGCAAGCTGAGGGGGAAAGCAGAGAGCAGGCTGAAACAATCATTCGTCCCAGGCCACTCAAGGTCCTCATGAAGCCCCCTGACGGCAGAAAAAAGAAGCGAAATAGTTCGCCCATCTGTTTAACTGCCTTTTAACCCGTTAAAACAGTTTAACTGTTTAACGGGTGTAGGAAACCACTCAGCAAAGCTCACTCTGGCTGCGGAAAGCGCTCTGCATTGCCTTGGCAGCCGTCATGTTGGTTCTGGATTTTCCGCCGCCTTCGCACTAGGCACACCCAGCTGTGCTATTTGGTTTCCCTTTGAGTGTGCCTGTTTACGTCTTGGTTTGAGAGGAACCCTTTTTTACCTGCACAAATGGCTGCCTGTTCCACCAGACCCAGATCCAAAACTCACGTTATATCAGGGATGGAGAAAAGAACTTAAGAGCTCTTGAGAATTTCCACCAAACCCTGGCCAGGAATATTTTTCATCAAACATGCATGGGCTCCCAGTTTTACATTTAAAAAGGACATCTTTTCATTCAAAGGTCTAACTGTTATTGATAGAATCCCCCGACATGGACTTGTATGCTGCTCAGAATAAGGGAAGAAAATTGCAGATGTCAAAATAAGATGCCAGAAGTTTGAAATAAAAATTGATTGATTGATTATGTGCCATCAGGTCGGTGTTGACTCTTAACTACCTCATAGATAGATTTTCTCTATGGCCATCTGTCCCTGACCTGGTCTTCAGCTTTCCAATGGTGTGAAATAAAAATAGGCTCATCATAAAGCTAATTTTCTGAAAGAAAATGAAGTTCCAATTCGCTGAGGGAAACCTGTTGTTGTTGTTTTTGGCCTACTTTTTATACCTGATAATATCTTTTGTAGCCTGACATTTGCTTGTCACAAGGAGATGGTCCCTCACATCAGATGTCATTCAGAGATGGGCGCTCCTTTCCTGGCTCAGCAGCAGAGAAGATCCAGCTGGAAGTCTGCCATATTGAAGACCTCAAGTGAGCCAGCCAAAGGCATGGTTGCAGGACAGCTGGCGCCTGGAATTCCCCAATCCTCTGGCAGAAGAGGCTGCGTGGGGGTTTTGTCATGAAGAGCTTGGGCAGTGGGAGTCGGGTCAGCTGGAGGTGCAAGAGCTTGACTCATCTGAGCCCTGCAGCTGCCTGGGCATCAGTTTCCCACATTTACAGCCAAGGCCATGTTTAATTTGGAGATTGTCCATCAATCAGTTATTTGGTTTACCTGGGTGGCTCTGTTTGTTAGACTCTTAGCCAGGCTGCTTGTTGGACTGTGGGAACCTTCGGGCCCTGCTTTAGAGGGTGGGAGCCTAAATATGTAAGTCTGTTTTTAACTTGTATGCTCCCCAGAGTCATACAAGCTGGGTGGCCCATAAATTGGATGGATGGATGGATGGATGGATGGATGGATGGATGGATGGATGGATGGATGGATGGATGGATAACTCTACTACCTGCTCTAAGTCAAGGGGGCTAAAATTGTGGTGAGTCCCACTATGTAGTAGAAGCACTGATCTCAAAAAGCTGGGCAATACCTGTTTGGATGGGAACCACCAGGAAGTCCCTTAATATTAAGCTAGATTGGTAAGTGGAAAAACATTTGAAAAGAAGGCAATGGAAAACCACCTCTGTGATTGTTGCTACAAAAATACATGAATGTATCCTTGAAATCATCAGAGGCCAAGCTTGATTCAAGAACAGCTTTACCTTTTTAACATTCTGATGTCCTAGGAAGTAAAGGTGGTGACTGGAGGAAGAGGGACCCAATGCCCTTACTAGCAGACATTGCAAGGTGGTGGCAGAGGCAAGTGGTAGGTTGGGCTTGAGCTATGCCATCATCAACTAACAGGCATTGAATAATTGTATGATGTTGATCTAACTACTTTGATGACTTTGCCACTTTATAACACCTAGAGTCCTGGGTCCCCAACAATAATTATCCAGTGCAGCAATCTCCAATTTCCAATGCAACTTTGCACTGCCCACTGTTGCTCCAGCTCAGGGTTAGGTGAGGCCCAAACACCAAGTCATAGGGCAACACATTGTCAGGGAGATAGAGGACAGCGGCGGGGGGAGTTCAGAGAAGGGAACTCCCCCCGCCGCCGTCCTCTATCTCCCTGACACACATGGATGTTCCAGCTTCATATCTGTAATCCTGCTCCATATCTCAATCTACAGTATTAGATGTACGGTTGAAATACAGATATGGTATTAAATTACTACATTTGTATTTCTCCACTCACAAAAAAATTAGTTGATAAAACAATAAGATCAGCAAGGCTGCTGTTGCCAGCAGAAGAAATATCTTCTTCTGTGAACATCTGATCAGAAATCACATTAGATGATCTTGAATGTGAGTCTGAATGAAGTTCTTAGTTCCATTCAAAATGATCGATCACATTATTAACGCCTCTGGTTCTGCATCTTGTATGATATATAATCATTATCAGAGGCTGAAAGTGACTTAAACTGCATGTTTTGAAAAATAAAGCTGCCATTTTATTTATTTATTTATTCTATTTATACCACTTCCTACATCAAGAGAAGGAATCTTGATGTTGTTGTTGTTTTTAACACAGGAGCTCAAGCAATTGTATAATTAGACATGATCATCAGTATTAATATAATTTGTCATCTGACATCATGGTCACCATCCTGCCTTTCCTCAAGTTATTATGGAAATTAGCAAGCAAATATATCATATGTGTAACATGGCCTTGAAGGTCATCAACAGAGTTAATCCCTATCAGCCGTGGAGAAGATTTCCATGGTTTCTTGGTGACATAGAAATAGGCCAGGTAGCTTCATAATCTTGAAATCTCTAATAGCAATTTCAACATTTTTCATTCCCAGAGATAGAAAAAGGATGCATGCTAGGTCTGAACTGCATTATGATAGTGAAAACAAATATTAAATTGTGCTTTAAAAATATTCTTTAATACGGACACACAACTTTTTGGAATCAAGGGCCTCTTGTGGAACTAGTTGGGGGCAGCTTGTGGGTAGAGCAAGGAGTGAGTGAGAATGGCCAAGGCAGAAAATGGCTTCTTTAGAGTAAAAAACACATTTTCTTAAACTCTGTCCTAAATTGATTACCCACACCTATCTCTAATCCTTAAGGTAAAGGTAAAGGTTTTCCCCTGCACAGTTGTGTCCGACTCTAGGGGCCGGTGCTCATCTCCGTTTCTTAGCCAAAGAGTCAGCGTTGTCCGAAGACACTTCCACAGTCATGTGGCTGGCATGACATGCGCGGAACGCTGTTACCTACCCACCGAAGTGGTACCTATTCATCTACTTGCATTTGCCTGCTTTCAAATTGCTAGGTTGGCAAGAGTTGGGGCGAGTGCAGGAGCTCACTCCGTCACGCGGGGCTAACCCTTCTGAGCTTGAACCGCCAACCTTCTGATCGACAAGCCTGGCATCTTAACCACTGAGCCATCGTGCCCCTTATCTCTAATCCTTAGGCCACTAAATTTAATTTTAATTTACTGACCAAAGTCAGGGATAGTTGAGGAGGGAACAGCGTGACTTTACTGAAGCTTGGCTCTTAAGCCTCGGGTAGTGTACTCCTGCCAAGGAAGTTGTAACCAAACACAACCTAGTTGCTCAGGACTATCAGAATGAAACAAGAGGATGCCTTTGGAAACAACTATTAGGAAACAACTCCCTAGGGGGAGATGGAGCGGTGAATATAAATCGAATTATAAATAAATAAACTAGGGAAGAAGACTTCTTCCAATACATGGTGAGCACCATATGCCAAAATGAGTGACCTTCCCCAATACGAGCAGACCAGACTGTGCTCTTTCCTGCCTGGAAAACAGCTCAAAGGGCGTGAGGAGAGGAGGGATTCTTCTCTAGCCAGTATTCATGTTAAGAAGCCCAGCATTGTCTTCAGGGAACAGGCTGACTCTCCCTGACATAAACAAGCCAAGACAAATGTCCCTGCCATAATGAGCCTTAGCAAAGGGTGATGACCTGTCCTGTCCCAGGAGACTTGGCAAGCGACGGGCAGCAAAGCTGCAGTGCTCTGCTCCGTGAGAAATATGCGCACTTTTCAACCTCAGGGGGAGTGACCTAAGAGCGCCAGTTTTGGGAGACTCCTTCAACAGTATTTTGTTGGTTTGTTTGTTAGATTTATGCTGACCCTTCCTGCCAAGAGTTCAAGGTGGCTTCCAAGGGACCTCTCTTCATGTTATCCCCACAAGAGCATCCCTGTCAATGAGGGTGGGCGGGGAGAGAGTCACCAGTCTAGAGTCATCCAGTGAGTTTTCCATGGTGGACTTGAACCTGGGTCTCCCCAGTCCTAGTCCAACATTTTGACCACCTCCCCATGCTGACTGTATGTATCTGACAGCTCCAGTGCCTTGTTCATCTGACTGGAATGAGACTGCATCTGACATCACCAGGCTTGAGGGAGAACCCTACTTAAAACGGCTCAGCCCCTGACCTCGGGAACGGTGGTCTCGCTTGCCGCCTGAGTTCCCAGTGCCATGCAGCAGTAGTAGAAGCTCAAATCCGGCCAATTGCAACAGTTTCAGGAGATCGGAAAAAGGGGGCAAAAAGCTCTGTGCAGGTTTAAATTAGGTCTGTTGAGTTTGGTTCGATTCCTTGTGGCTGCCAAGACAAATGCTCTCCATCTTGATCTCTTTAATAATATTCCAGTGATCTTGTTGATCCAATCCATCCACCTCCTCTGTTGTCTTCCCCTTTTTCTATTTTCTTCAGCCTTGCCAAGCATTTATTTCAAGTCCATCATCTACTCATATCATGTGCCAAAGTAAATGACTTTCTTCTTGCTGATCATTGTGTCAAGAGAGCAGACAGCCTTTATTTGATACAGGCCTTGTTAGTTCTTCTTGTAGTCCATGATACTCTCAGCAACTGCAGCCAAAATTATAATTCAGTCCATTTCCTTCCTTCCTTCCTTCCTTCCTTCCTTCCTTCCTTCCTTCCTTCCTTTCATTTTCTTCTCTCTCCTCTTTCTCTCATTTTCAGCTTTTGTAGCCATATTGTACCACTGCAAAGACCATTGCTTTAACTATTCTGAACTTGGTTGTTGTTGAAATGTCTTTATCCTTCATGATCTTGTCTCCATTTGGTATTGCCTTCCTCCCTAGGAATTATCTCTTCTTTATTTCTCCAACACACTGTCCATTTGTATTATTATTATTTTATTATATTATCCATTTGTATTATTGTATTCTTCAGTAGAAAAAACAAAACAATCTCCCCTCTTCACTTCTTTGCTGTAAGTTCATTAAACATGCAGGTTGATGGAGAAAATAATTTTCAGAGAGTCATCTTTGCCTTGACATTCAATCATTTTTTCCCAAATAAGTCATAAAGTCAGAACTGCCAAGAATTATGCATGTCTTCAAATACAGTAGTCTTACTGTAATGGTCTCTTGCTGATGGCTAGAGGTTACTGTAATGGTTTCTAACTGATGGCAAAGGAGCTTGGTTAGAAAGCCTTGCAAATACTTCACAAACAAACTATGTGCAATTAATCACTCAGAATGCTAATTCAAAGCTAAACACACAAGGCATGAACATTCTCACCAACCTTTCTGACCAATCTATGAGCTCCATGAATTTGCTTACTGTGTCATTATGGTGCTAAAGGCCAAAGTTACATCATTCTTTAAAAAAGATTTTTAATGTCAGCCCTTTAATGTAATAATAATGGTAAATCATTTATTGAATAAGTCTCCAGCCCATTTCAAGTATACTACAGGTAACAACAATACATGGATTGACTGATTGATTGATTGATTGATTGATTGATTGATTATGTGCCATCAAGTCGGTGTCGACTCTTAGAGATTACATAGAACAACATGAACATGAACAATACATACATACTGTATATTTTAAGACAGAACATTATTATTTACATCTACAACTAATAAATCACAGACATTAAAGTTTAGATCTAAAGTCCTTTAACCCAGGGGTCCCCGACCCCCAGGCCGCGGACCGGTACCGGTCCATGGCCTGTTAGTTACCGGGCTGCACGGCAGGAGGTGAGCGGTGGGCGAGCGAGCGAAGCTTCATCTGTATCTACAGCCACTCCCCATCACTCGCATTACCACCTGAGCTCCGCCTTCTGTCAGAGCAGCGGCAGCATTAGATTCTCATAGGAGCGCGAACCCTACTGTAAACTGTGCATGTGAGGGATCTAGGTTGTGCGCTCCTTATGAAACCATCCGCCCCCACCGGTCCGTGGAAAAATTGTCTTCCACGAAACCGGTCCCTGGTGCCAAAAAGGTTGGGGACCGCTGAACCTATATGATATAATACTTTAAAATGGTTAACAAAGTAGAATAAAAACTTAATGCTCCTAGTCAAGCTCCTAGAAGGTATAGGCATTACATAATTTGTAATATCAGACAGATTCCATTATCTTTTCCACTTAAACTTGGCTTCCTTAACTGCAAAGAAAGCAACCCCTTTCTTTATAAATTCAATTTATGTTCAACATTCCAAATGTTCATATCATCAAGAAACGAGAATAAGTAATAATCCCTATATTTAGCATACAACCAATGTTCCAATAAGTAATCTGCCAGATTTTCTACTTCAGCACGTCTATCTTGCATTGGGATGCCTCAGAAACTCTTCAATATTGAATAAAAATCTAGTTACACAGGATCCCTATCTAGTTCCAACCCAGACTGGAGCCTGTACCAGATTACCATAAAAACTAAGCATCTGGATGTTATTATCTACTGTTTCGGTTTATACAAATACGTTGTTTGATCTTTTAAGGAGGAGGCCAAAATGTCCTTGTGCCCCTATACCCCTTACATGCCAACAGGAATTTTGCATTCCTTCTATACATGCTCTGAAATATAGAACCTATGTACATATGACTTTGGCATCAATTGGAAAACTTGTTTTTCTTTACTGTAATTGCTGTGTGTGAGAGGGGTAGGTTTTACTGGACACTGGTGAGAAGATCACAGTTAGAAGTGCTTGAACACCCCCCTCCTTTTGTGATGAAATGCCAATAATATAGTAGAGAAGGAATTTGAAAATAATAACAGCTTTTTAAAAATGTGGGTAATTTGCTTTTATTAAATTCCCACTCTCAAGCAACCATCTTGGACTTCCAGACAAATAGACATGCTGGATTATGGGAGTAAAAATAACAAAACTCTTCTATAGCACTTTTTTTTTAATTATCTCGTTTGTCCATCTGATGAATCACTTCTCCCATCTGATCATTGCACTGGACTCTACAAAAGCTTATCCCATAACCAGTTCATTACTGTTAAGCTACAATAGGACTTTTTCGGACTTTGAAGAAGCAGGAAACACAAGAGAAAGCGTATTGATGCTGTTGAATTTTGGTGTTGGAGAAGACTCCTGAGAATACCATGGACAACCAAGAAAGCAAACAAATTCATTGAACAAACCAACCCAGAGTTAATATTTGAGGTAAAAAATGACCAGGCTCAGATTATCATATTTTGGACATATTATGCAGAGACGAAAGGAAAGAGAAGAAGGGACAACCAGCAGCAAGGTGGATGGGCTCAGTTATACTAAGCCAAAAAGGTTGAGGACCCTGTTCTAAGACCTAGTTCGTGGGCCAAACAAGATTAATAAGAATTGATTTGCCATTTATTGTGAGGATGGCACCTATAGCTCAGAGTCAGACTCTGCTGACTTTTCATCTGTACTGCCCTGAATAAAGCTGGTTGCTATTAATGCATGTGCAGAATGCAAGACAGATAGTCAAATGCCACTGCCACTTGCAGAGTGTCTCTTGTGCTGATCTGTAATCATTGACATGCATGGCACTAGTTCATGTGAAAATCTCCTTAGAGGCAGCAAAGCCGAAGGTCAGCTTGGCTTGACTAAAGGCGTGTAGAATTTGCCTTTAAAAAACACATCTTAGATGTACTACTTTTGCCTCTCATTCTGACATTTTGCAGTTACTAACAAAACATACTGTTTGTTTCTGCTTGCTGTCACCATTTTACACAGCATCTCAGATGTGTCAGCAAGAATAAACATCCTTTGGTTCACCCGGACTCAGCTTATAAAACTAAAGCCATGGTGGGTAGAATGGAGCATAGAACTCCTTCCTGGAACTTCCTGGATGAGACGTGGCACAGGATCACATGATTCCTTCCAGCAGAAAGAGTTTCCATGTTGATTCTTCACAGTCCTTTCGACCCAAGTTCCATTCTTTCCAAATAATGGTTCTGTCCTGATTTATAATCCAGCAAGGTTGTTATCATATAAAAGTCTCCTTCCATCACCGAGTTATCTGCCACTTCCCCCTTCCTTATATATCACTGGGGGTAGAAACACATTTCTCCATCTTTGATTCCATGCCTTCATAATAACCTCATGGCTGTGCTGCACAAAAGGAGTTCTGGCCTTACAAAGAAAGGGGCCAATAAGAGGCCAGAACCAGACAAGCTGCATGTAAACTCATTCTCCAGGGACCAGTTAAGAGACTGGTTTAATTAACACAAGCAGCACATTAGGATTTGCCAAACACCATTCCCAAGTTGACACTCTCCAGACTTATCTGAGGAGTGTTCTGGCTGTCATCACCAAACCTTATGCTCTTCTGATATGGCCTTACCATTCATTAGGGACACAGCTTTCTCCAGACACACAGGCTTTGTGTTAAGCTCAAACTTAGGTCTCAATGCTCTAGAACAGAGCTTTCCAAACTGTGTGTCGCGACACAAAAGTGTGTCGCCACACACAGTCTGGTGTGTCGCCACACAACCCGGAAGCGCTGATCATCATCAGCACTTCCGGGTTTTCCCGCAGCGACACACCAACTGCAGCGTGCAAAATCCGAAAGCAGCAGCAGCGCTTCCAGGTTTTTGCGTGCTGCCGCACTTCCAGGTTTTCCCGCGGCGACACACCAATGCCGGTTGGTGTGTCACCGCGGGAAAAACTTCGGAAAGCCCTGCTCTAGAAAGTCTGGGGAAAGGTTCAGGGGTAGAAGCCCTGCATGAAGAATACCCACAGATATGCTCCATAGGATCTCCAGAAAAAGAGGACAACATTTTCTGTATAAAACCTCTGGAGAGTTGCCAGTTAATTGAGCTAGATGGGCCAGTGAGCTGACGTAGTATAATATAGCTTCCTTGTTCCTTCTTTGGATTAATACTTCTCTGCTGCTATCTTGAACAGGCATTGTCAGAATGGACTAAGGACTGCAGTGAGAAAGGTGAGGGATGGAGTAGAAAAAGTGGAATGAGGCAGAGGCCAATTTTCAGGTGCAGATGCAAAGTACTGAACTACCATGATGGAATATTTCATTATCCGAATCTTTACATTATTTTAATATCACATATCAATCTTGGGAAGCTGTGAACAGGGGCAATCAGTTATGTCCCAATGAGGAGACAGCCTACCATCATGGAAAGAAGCAGAATAAACCGTGTTTTTGCCCAGTCAGTTCTGTTTTTCAATTAAATTGTTTTGCAGGCAGTTTGTGGTTAAATCAAATGCTATGGGTAAGGTGCCATTTCTCACCTAGAAGTCACAATAAATATAAGAATAACCTTTTATTTCTGGTTTAATGTGTGGGCAGAAATTTGCTTGGTTTACATTTTGATGGGGATATTCTCAATCTGCACTTCTCAAACTCTTCTTAAATTAGAATACTCCTATATACTGTAACAAAATGTGCGGTTTTTGAATTTTGTAATGCTGTTTGAAACTTTAAAAGATAACCACAAATTGCTCACTAGAAGACCATGCCTACAAAATTAGCCAAGCCGAATCATATATGCAAAAATGCAGAGTGAGAAAATAAGTCCTAAACTGTGTGTATTCAAATAAATTGCCCATTTGTTTTTTGAAAAACTAAAGTGATGAGGAAATGGGCTGGAACCAACTTAATGTTGGGGAAATGATAAACTACGCAAAACTGAAATTGGCAGATTCATCCATCTTTAAAGAAGGGAGTGAGTGGGATCAACGGAACAGGAGGGGTTCTGGATGCCCCCACCAGACTACTGGCTGGCCAAGCCTGTTCTAACAAAGGTAGTTGGGTATTGTGCAATAGGTAGTTAGGTATTAATCTATCAACTCCTTTTCTTGTATGTTATTTTTGTTGCTGGTCCTGAGAATGATGGATAGGATGGAGAAAAGTATTAAACTGAAGTTTCCTTAAACTGCTCCATATTGTCAGCATGATTACAGAGGCATGTTTCTCAGGTTTCAGATAGGAGCCTTTCTCAAGGTTTCCTAGAGATGGCACAGAATGAATTTGAGATTCCAACACAAGGCATCTGTTCTTTCCCTGAGCTACTGCTCTTCCTCAGAGATCCAGTACAAGCTCTTTTTACCTTCTGGATAGGAGACAGACAGACAGACAGACAGACAGACAGACAGACAGAGAGACAGAGAGAGAGAGAGAGACAGACAGAGATCTGCTATGGCAAATATCTGTTTCAGGGTGGGTGGGAATCTTTTACCTTAGCTTGTTTGTAAACAAGGCCATAATGTTAAGCCATAGTAAGATTTATTTGTCTATGTGTTTCTGCAAATTATGTTATCTGAAAACAGCAATTGTAATTTATTAATCTAACATGCTAGGGTTGACTATGTTATGTGAGCCTAGCCACATAAGTTTAGGAGATCCAGAAAGAAAGGTGGCTAATAACCTCTTTTACAATTCTAAAACCTTACCTTATTCTCACATTAAGCTTTAACTGGGTCAGTAGGAGGATTTGTGTGCTGTGAAAGCACCGTTAATAAGTAAACTGATCCAAACAACTAAAGTGAGGCTGCACAGTTGAGAATAATTCACCGCCTTTCATTTTTTGAATCAGGATTATTTATATTAGATTATTTCAGAAATTACCAATTAAATCTAATGTGGAAGGTCTACATTTTTATTGTAGGGTATTATTACTACTATTATTATCAAAAGATACATTGGAGAAAAGAGTTTAAGCAGACTTTCCTCCTACATATTACCTCTACACTAAATCTCCTCCCTTGGAAAATATTAATTACCTTTGACATCAAACATAAAGAATGACACAAATGTTACATTAGTAACTTTTTTTTAATGGAGGAAGAGCAGAATGTATTCTGCTGTGGTGGGGATTTAAGTTAGGAAAACAGTGAAGGTAGAAAGAGTTAAATTACTTTTCTGCAGCATACCCTCCAAAATAAAATTCATAGGTATTAGCAGTCTTCTGTCTTCCAAATGTTTTGGACTACAATTCCCATAAAAAGGTAAAGGTTCCCCCACACATTTGTGCAGTCGTGTCCGACTCTAGGGGCCGGTGCTCATCTCCGTTTCTTAGCTGAAGAGCCAGTGTTGTCCGAAGACGCTTCCGCGGTCATGTGGCCAGCATGACGCGTGCGGAACGCTGTTACCTTCCCACCGAAGTGGTACCTACTTATCTACTTGCATTTGCATGCTTTCGAATTTCTAGGTTGGCAAGAGCTGGGGCTAGTGTGGGAGTTCACTCCGTCATGCGGCGCTTGGGTCTCGAACCTCTGAACTTGCGATCTTCCGATCGACAAGCCTGGCGTCTTACCTGCTGAGCCACCACGCCCCTTTTCCCATAGTCCCTTCATATTGGACATGCTAGCTATGGCTGATGGGAGTCCAGCAATTCTGGAGGGCACAGAATCTATCCTATCCTGCTCAAAAGATTGCAAAACAGATTTATTTATTTTTATTTATTTCCTTTCTTTGATATGTTGCCTATTTTTCCTGTAAATGCTCAGGGCACCAGGTATACTATTTGGTAGTAATTTATCCATGGTCACTCTGTGAGCTTTATGGCTGTACAGGGACTTTTGGACTTAGATTTTCCCAATTCAGTCCAAATACTCTGTCCTTTCCTTCAGACTTTGCTACAGCCATTACAGAAATGATGGGAAACAATCATTGTAGCAGTACCCTGATCTATCCTGGATACCTTAAAAATGCTAAGTAGTTAGTACCAAGTTGAATTCTCATTGACCCCACAGAGGATGTCTGTTGAATGTGAAAGACTTGGAAGCTGTACACATTGCATAAAATTGCAAATTCCAGAGCAGCAGGAAATTGAGTTGTGAGCCTTGTTCCGGACTCCGCTCCCAGCTTGAGTTTATTCAATATTGACTTCTGTGATCATAATTAAATTAAAACAGGGAAGCATCACCTCTCCTGAACCATGAGGATAGAAGACCTTATTTTCTGAGTTTTCAGGCTATGCTCTTTGTAGAACACAAAATCTTCCCAGACCACAGGTTTTTTGTTTTCAGTAGGATTTGTTTCCAAACCCAGAGCCGTCCACTGTTCCCAGTTTTGCAGTTTTGTTTTTCTTTTTATACAAAACAAAAACAAAACTGCCGATCTGGGAACAGTGGACCGCTCTGGGTTTGGAAACAAATGGAATGTTATGTAGACATTTTTAACCAGCAAATGGTCACCTCCTTCGTGATAACTGAATTCTTATTTATCGTACATCTATTCCATCATACCTCCAAAGCACTCATAATTATTTATGTGGAGTTTTCCTCACAGTATATTGCCCTCACAACAACCCTGTAAACAACAGGGAGTAACTAGTGGGCTTTTGAACTTGAGCCAGGCCTGGGCCAGTCATTCTGCTGCCTAAAGGGAAGGACAGGATGGTATCTTCAGGCCCTTCTACAGTGTGCCCTGATGTGGCTCATTCGGTTTTGGCTTAGCATGTTGGGTGTATCCAGTCAATTGTGAAATGGTTAGCTTAGAGATGTAGTGGGAGTGGGTGGGCTGATCCCACCCTCTCCATTGTTCTCTCCATAGCTGCATTTCAGGCAGCCCCTTTGCTCTTATGGGGCTGGCCCTAACTTCATCCAGCAGTCCAGCCACTACGGACCAAATGACCTGAGGTGCTGCAATTGTTAAGTGGGGTCTGGCCTGGTCAGGAGTTGGATGCAAATTCCCACTAAACTGTAGGGCTGTAGTCTAGGCTTGTAAATCAAATAAAGTCTCAGCAGGCAATGGCAGACCATTTCCCTTCTTTTGCCAAGAAAAGTTCATGGATATGTCCAAGAAGTCATTGGGAGGCAAGCTTCACTTGAGGGAGTCTTTATATTTATGTCTTTTGCATAACAAGTTAGTATATCCAGCACAGCCAATTGCTTTCTTAGCTTACTATGGGGAATGGGGGAGGGGGCAAGGGGAGCTGATCCAATAGCTAGAAAAGTGACTAAGTTTTTGTTGCCTTAATCAGAATCCTTTGGGTTAGTTCTTCGATAGAATGATCAGATGGACATGCAGCTCTTAATTGAGACTGTTATGGGTTGGGGAGGGGGTTCGTGTTAAAATGCAAGAACTGTTTAAGCAGAATGATGGGCAGCAGCTGAACAAATATAGCCTATATGTAAAATAATTGATCTGCTGGATTGTGCAGCTGGCTTTCTTTGTGAGCAAATCCAAAGTTCTCAAATGTACTCATTATTCCAGAAATCACTGAGACATTTCTTTGTGCAAATATCCCCTGAGAGTTCTTTGTGAATGCCTGAAGTGCACACTGCTTTAGTTACACACATATCTGGTTACACACATCTTGGCCGAAACTATCTAAATACAATACAAACTCCAAATACTACAGTTTAACTGTACAATATGCAATTCCTTTACAATAGTTGATCTTCATGGTCTGTGAAATTCTTTATCAGTTACACTATGAATATTGATCCACAGGTTTTGTGGCAATCAGCCTTCTTCTGGATAGCTTGGGAGATTAGGGCACTGTATGACACTTGTCCCCCTCTTATCAAGAGGATATTATTGAGTGGCAAAATCCTGGTCTCCTGGCAATTGAAGCAAAGTTCTGCAAGGTTCCCTTCTCTTCTCAGGGCTGTTTACCCAGTAGATGAATCCATTACAGATGGTTATATAATGAGGTGGGATGAGATGTTCTTAGTATGTTGATTATATCTACCTCTATTTCTCTACAAGAGATTGTGCAACATTTTGACCAGTGTCCAGATGCAGTGATGGGCTAGAAGAAGGCTGAGATGCTAAATCTTAATCTCAACAAGATGAAAGCATTGTGAATAGGTGGTTCCCTTGTTTAGGTATTAGAGGTGACCTTTTCTGAGCAGGGTTGCATTTCCTCTGAAGGAGCAGGTACATACTCTAGGGAGGCCCCTAGAAGCATCATTGTCAATCTGAGGCAAGATGTGCCTCTTTTCAGTTTTGGATTGTCCATCAGCTATAGTCAAGAACCTAGGAATGTTGAGCCTTCTCAGGGATCCTTTGGTTAGTCAATGGGCATAATAAAGAGTCTTTCTTTCTCTCTCAGATCCAGAGAGGTCCAAACCACTTCTGGCTTTAAAAAAGAAATAAAAATTATGAAAAAGAGGGAGATATAATTTAAATAGTGTTAAGCTTTTAAAAATTAGCAAGTGTATACATTTGAAGGCTCCTTTTGAGTTTGAAGCCCAGCCAAATTGGCTTCCTGCCATTTCCTTTCATTGGCCCCCACCACAGTACTCCATGAGAACCAGTTTGCTATAGTGATTAAAGTGTTGGACTAGAAATCAGGAGACCACAAGGTCTACTCCTCCCTTAAGACAGAAGCCAACTGGGTGAGCCAATCACACTCTCTCTCAGCCCAACTCACCTCACTGGGTTGCCGTTATGGGAGAAATACAAGGAGGAATCACTATGTGCAGTATGCTGCCTTGAGTTGTGAGATACAAATCAAATAAATGGTGGTAACCTCACAATTAGATGATCACAGATGATCACAGATCATCTTTCGGGGAGCAGCCCTTGAGTGTAGCATAGAAGCTGCAGCAGGTGCAGACTACTGCAGCCGAGTTGGTGAAGACAGCCCCATCTACAAGCCTATGATCCCTATTTTGAGGGAGCTGTACTGACTGCCAGATTCTAGCTGTTCATGTCCACATATTAACCCATAAGTGGGTCTTCTTACATAAAGGCCCTCACCGTGAAATTCTCTGCCCTTACCAAGGGTTGGTTGACTCCAAGCTCTGTAAACCTTCAGGAGGCTGACAGTGAAAATTTAGGTCTGACCCAGAGACCTGACATGAGCTCCCCTCAAAAGAAACTCAGGATCATTTGGAACATAATGCACAGCTGGTTCAGTGGTTGAGTTGCCTAACAAAGAGTTAAGAAAACTGATGTACCATCTTTGAGTAAAACATAAGGTAAAGGTTCCCCCCGCACATTTGTGCAGTCGTGTCCGACTCTAGGGGCCGGTGCTCATCTCCGTTTGTTAGCCGAAGAGCCAGCGTTGTCCGAAGACGCTTCCACGGTCATGTGGCCGCATGATACACGCAGAACGCTGTTACCTACCCACCGAAGTGGTACCTATTAATCTACTTGCATTTGCATGCTTTCGAATTGCTAGGTTGGCAAGAGCTGGGGCGAGTGCGGGAGCTCACTCCGTCACGCAGGGCTAGGGATTCGAACGTCCGAACTTGCGATCTTCCGATTGACAAGCCTGGCGTCTTACCCGCTGAGCCACCACGCCCCCATAAACATACATGAAAACAAAAATCTGGCTTAATATGTGCCACTAAGTATTTGAGAACCAAGTCTTCAGGCCAGAACTGCATCTCTCTTGAAGGACCTAAGCTGCTACCTCTCACCTTGGGGCTCCTTCCAATGTTTCAGGCAGAAGAACAGCCTTATTAAAATTATAATTATTGCATACACACACACACACACACACACACGCACGCACGCATGCATGCGTCAGCTATGACACGAATTATAAAAAAGTGCTGGAATGGGAAATTTCCTCTGGCTAGCTTTTCCAGTCACATGCAATGAGAACCTAATGATTTCTTCCAAGGGAAAAAAAGTGCTGTGAGGTCATTTGCAGAAAGAGAATCTTCAAAGACTAATATTTGGGACTCGCTTCTGTGGCCATGGTTACTCTGCGCTGCTCTTGCCTTGTCCCAGTGACATAAAGCCATAGCTATGGATGTGGGGGGAGAAGGAGGGAATGGTGCCCAGCTTGTAGTTCTGCCATCTCAGTGGATTGTATTTCCTGAGTGTTCTTGCAAATCACTTCATTGTTTTGCTTCTAAATGACTCTGAGTACACCGTTCCTAGGCTCCTATAAAACCAGGCATGCCCTGTCTGTCAAAGACATCAAGTGAGAAAGCTGGGAATGTGAAAGAGAGAGAGTTTCTGGGAAGCCCACATGCCTTTTATTCTCCCCACAGGATGTCTGCAGCAGTCTATGCTTGAGCCTGTCAAAAAAATGAAAACAAGCCTTCCTCCCTTCTCTCCTCAGCAGTAGCTTGTCGTAGAAATCAGAATTAATCAGCTTGTTAAACTCCAGGTAGACTTTCTCTTCTCCAAGGTATATATATTCAGGGAATGAAGAGTTTATGCACAAAGGCTTCTTTCAGTCTTTTTCTTCTCCCTTCCTGGTGCACAGAAAAGTCTCTAGGGCAGTAGGAGAAGAGAGCCTTGGATATGCCAACAAAATCACAGATTTTATCAGAGAGAGAGGATGCTATAATAATGAGTCCCTAGTGATACCAACACCTGGCTCAAGGAGACACGGAAATTAAGCCTTCCCCAAAGGCTGCTACAAATAGTAGTATTTCTGGACAAAACCCCAAGACAGACTGTGCTGGGCCTATGCTAATCAGACCCTAGGGTAGGCACCAATTGCAACAAACAGCTGCAAGCTCAGGTGAAGGGCTTGCTGAGTGCTACCAAATCAGGACTGCAAAACCCTGAATAACCACTAGATGGCAGAAAGGAGTTTCAGACTTCTGTATCCCTTTTCTACCATACAGATACGGTCCAGATGTTTGTAGCCTAGACCTGATAGCAATATTTTTGCTGTTTCAGGGGCTCTCATTCCAGTAACAGGGACAACTCACGTACAATAATGAGTCTGCTATACATCCACACCACTCCCCGTCAGTGCCTGTAACAGATGGTGCATAGTCCATCAATGGCCCCACCAAATTACTTTCTGAGGGTGAATGTTAAGCAGAGGAAAGGAGTGAGGAGAGAGAGATTTTGGCAAGCATAGTGAGAAAGCTTGACATAACATGAAGAGGATAACGGTCATGCAAATTTTAATAGATAAGCCCAACCTACCACAACTGCCACTGTAGCAATTCTATAGTTGCACCACATGTGGAACCAGTATGAGGAAAGTTGGGGTGGACAGAGAGCACTTCCACATGGAGTCTTTGCACTACTCTATTATCAGCTACAGACCTCTATCTTCTCATGGCCTCACCTGTGTTCAGGAGCTGAGCTCACCTATTCCTGGTTCAGAGGTCTTTCTGTTTTCAGTGAAGAATGATAGCTTGGTAGACGAGCAGCTTCTCCTCAGATTTTTCTTTGTGTTAATAAACAAACACAGACCTATCTTGAAAATGTGGGTGAGGCCTGGAATACCTTGGGCAAGGCATATTTTTTGGTACTCTCCTATTAATCTGGTGAAAGGCGAGCTCATGGTGTCCCCTGCCTGTCCTCCGTAGTCCGAGGGAAGGATTGGGAAGTAGAAACATTGTCATGTGGAAATACCCTGGGCCAGGTTTATTAAAGGCAAGTCTAAAGTTAGCTTGTTGGAAGACAGCTAATTTATGTCCTGGAACAATTGGGATAGAACCACTCTGGACGTTATGAGAAATGGGGAGCAGTGGGGGAAAAAATTATATTTCTTACAATGCCCCACTAATGCTATTTTAGACCTTAGGAACACTTTTGGAAAACGTGGAATACTTTTATTGCAATCAAACATTCTAATAATAAATAAATAAATAAATGACAGGAAGGCCTGGCGTGCTATGGTCCATGAGGTTACGAAGAGTCGGACACGACTAAATGACTGAACAACAACAACAACAACAAGTACCTCCCCCTATAATGTATTTCCCCATGCCTTAGCTCAAGGAACTGGAGTGAATTCACAGATGGTTGACAATGGGACAGCCAGCAGGTAGCTTTGATATAAGTGGGACATACCCTGATGAAAAGCAGTGGCAGACCATGAGCAGCAGTGTCAGCAAGGTGTGGTGAACCATGAAGAGAAGACAGCCCTGTCATAGAGTGAGTATGGTCCACCTTAGAAGTCCAGCCCATCTCCCTGGCTGCAGGAAGGGGCAGTCAGTACTCACATTGCACCAAAATGAAACACACTGAATGTTCTTTTGACCAGATATGAGATTGCAGCACCTCTATTAGCTGTGGCACTGTGAGGAAAAGAGAAATTGCAAGCTACTTCTTCACATACATCAAGTAAATTTGTAGAAGGAAGTCAACACGAATGCCTTGTTGCTGAAAGATGAGACCCACCACCACCACTCAGTCTGGAGGTAACTACCTGGCTATTGAGGAAGAACAAAGGGCTTTATCAAGTAAGTCTAGACAGTATGATGTGACTGGATCAAAGTCTTTAGGAAGTCCAGTTCCTGATGTAGCCAAAACTGAAAGAAAAATATGGAGCTTATTAAAAATGTTTAGGATGGGAATATGGAACATCTGCAGTATGAACAGAGGAAAGCTGGATATTGTTAAAATGGAAATGGCATGGATTAGGACAGAAATTCTAAGAGTAAGTTTGATTGAAATCCCTCAACTCCCAGCCCCTCAACTCACAAGTCGACTGCAAAAGCCTCAGTTCCTGCAGTCTACTCATGAGGAGCATCTGTCCGGAGTACAAGTGGGCAATCTCATGATCTCTCCTTTATCCAGAAAGACAGCGCCAGCCAGAATTTAAGAGAGTACACCTACTTTTCTGAAAGACATAGATCCTTTTCAAGAATAGATATGATATGGATTTCAAAGAATTTGGCTACTAAGGTTTCTGAAGTAGAGATATTACCAAAGACCTTGTTGGATCATAATCCTGTGAATTTGGTTTATAAAAGGAAATCCAGTTCTTTTAGATGGAGACTAAATATAATGTTGTTACAGAAAGAAGCAATAGTGGAGGATTGTAAAAAGAAATTAAAAGTATTTTTTGAAAATAATTTAAACAAATTTAAACTGATTTAAGAATGGTTTGGGATGCAAGTACAGCTGGTATCAGAGGTTATTTCATACAACATAATAGTGAACTCAAGAAGAAGAGGCAAGAGAAAACACAAGCTATTTTGGAAGAGATAAAAAGAAAAGAAAGCCAGCATCATGAAACAAAAAATATCCTGCTTTTGACGGATCGTAAGAGCTGATGCATCTTTGGAAAAGATGATGATGCTGGGCAAGGTGGAGAGAAGAAGATGCCGGCAGCTCATGAGCTGGATAGGCAGATTATTGGAAGCCTCGGAAATCCAGCTTCAAGAATTGCATAATACAGTGAGAGACAAGACAGCTTGAAGAGCTTTTATCCATAGAGTCATCAGGAGTTGGCCATGACTTGATGGAGTGTAATAATAATGTATTTCTTGTAAATAAGTTTCCTTTCTTATATATAGTTAGACTTTATTTATATTTATAACTATAAACTATATTCAGGTCAGCTTCCTGTCCTCAGGAACACTCACCCGCACACAGAGAATGGTTCAAGCTGCTGTGCTAGCAGGCTCCAAAAAATCCTCACTGCTCCTTTTAGCATTCTCTTTGAACCGCTGGGCCTAGGGCACTTCCCCACTTGAGCCACAACTTTTCATTGAGCTGGAGCAATCCACTATTGCAGCTTCAAAGAATCTATTGATCCAGGTGGTGAGAAGGCTGTGCCAATGCTTGGTAATTCTGTTTGACTTTTTCACTCTGAGGCAGAAGTAATCATTACCACAGGTGGGAATTGCAGAGGAAGGAAAGAAAGCCAGGATGTTTTAAACAAGGGAATGCAGACTGAGAAGAATGCCTGGGATCTATTTTCTTCTCTTGGTGCGGAGGGAGGCACCAGAGATTGTGGTGGGACGGCAGGAAAGAAGGTGCTCTGCGGCTCTTATTGCCAGCTTATAAAGCATGGGAAAACGCAGTGATTTAAAAGGAATCCAAATGTAGATAGTAGAGCTCTGCAGTCCGACCTCCTTCTTGGGTTAATGGGGATACCAAAATAAAGATCAACCACTTATGGAAGCACAAGTATCATCTGTGAAAGACTAGTCCTCATCCACAGGATTGGGGAATCGATTTGTAGGAAAGTCATAATGCATTGTTAACGTTTTTGTGATGTTAACAGATTGTTTGTACAAAGTATCTTCAAGTTGTACTCGACTTCTATTATTTGATACTTCCTATCTTATTTATCACTTTCATCCTTTAAGATTTATGTCTCTTTAAATTTCTGCAACTTTGTATTTCCAAGAGAGTACTATCATGAGGTAACAGGCTGGAAACTGGAACCTTGTTCAAGGCATTGAATGCATTCACATATAGATCTTAACACAAGATAAGTGAAGAGTTATATCTGTTAAACTGGACTGTGACATGGATGTCTTCCACAGTCCCAGTCTAGCTTAGAAAGGAGAAGGGCTGCTCACTGGTCCTTGAATGTTGAGATCTACATGGAAAGTTGAACAGGTTTAAGTGGGCACTTCTCCGGGAATCAGTGCAGAAATTGCAGAGAGCCAAGAACACTTCTGCATTTCGGCTCTTCAAGCTCTGTACATTCCTTCTGAAAGGAAAATGTAAACACCCACATTAGTGGTGATGGTTTCTCCACCCAAACAGCACTCAGAAAGAAAGTTAGTTTTGGGGAAAGGTTAAAGTATTGTGGGCGCAAATGGACTCCTCATGGCTGCTAATTGTTGCAAGGCAAACAGAGATGCATCAGCCACCACATATAATTAGGCCCTGCGTTAGGTATGGCAGTAATTCCAGACAGAGGTCTATCCCTTGACTTTATATTCTCTATCCCAATTTTATTTTTCCCCTGAGTTGACACATGGTTCATTTTCCTTGCTGTTCACTCAGCACCTGTATGGAAAAATAGGTGGCTGATGGATTTGTTGAACTATTGCCTTGGCAGATGTACTTTGGCCATTCTGTTATGCCAATGAGAATTTCCTTTCCAAGACTAATAACAGCTAGAGAAGTGTCAGGAAAGGAGGAAAGAGTTTAGACTCTTTATATATAGTCCTCCCTATATGCCATTTTCCTGAAGAAAATGGCCTTCCTTCAACCCAGTATTGGCTAGTAACTATTTTAAAAAAATTCTCACAAACACAAATGCTGAATTTAGGATACAGATTGATCCCAACATCTGGTGGAAGTAAACAATGTTCCAAAAAGCTGTACATATTATTCAACCTTATACTGATGCACATCTGGATGCCACCCTATTTTTGGCATTCAGTCAAAGCCAAAGTCAGCCATGTGCAAATAAATTTCTTCTTCACCATGTTTATAGTGTGTGATTGAAAAGGAAATGAGCCCCGTTCCATCAGCATCAACAAACAATTTTAGAGATCCAAACAATAAAAATGATGCCAACCACTGTTCAAAACTTTTAAGCAATGATCAAAGCTCGTGTAGTCTCCAGGCAGCAGAATATCTGTGCAGTAAGGATATTCTTGAGGGTGGCCTGGGTGCCAGTTGCTTCACCGTTCCCATATTGGCATCACCCTCTCCTGGTTAAGATAGAAGTCATTAATGAACCACGCTTTGATTGGAGCAGCCTGATCTGAGATCTTAGTCCTCACTCTTCATTTTCCCTTCCTTCTCCCTTTACTTTAAAGAAGGAAAGCTCAGGGTCTGACTTGTCATCTCCCCTTGCCAGAAGGAGGATATTTTTGAGCAAGATCAATAGACCCAAGGAGAGAATGAGATGAGGAAATGCATTTTATCGACCAGCTAAATCTCCATGCTGGGAAGCTCTCACCGGGAAATTGTTTCCCTCCAGTTAGAAACAATCATCGAGAGAATCAAAGCACTTATGGTGTGCATGGCTCCCTGCCAGCAAGGACATGACAGGGGTTGCAGACTTAGAGATTTCCTGAAGGGGTGCTGCGGTCCACACGCAATGGGAAGCGTATCTTCCTATATTGTTCCAGTAGGAGCAAAGAAAAACATTTTTTTTAAACTGTCTTGGACTAGACCAGAGCTTTCTAGTCCAATATTCAGTCCTCACAGTGGCCAACTAATTGCCTACAGAAAGCCCACAAGCAAGACATTGGGGATATTGAGACATTGGGGATATTGAGGGACGCGGTAGCTCAGCGGGTTAAACTGCTGAAGCTGTAAGACTGCCGATCAGTAGGTCGGCAGTTCAAATCCCCGCGTGGCGAAGTGAGCGCTCGCCACTCGTCCCAGCTCCTGTCAACCCAGCAGTTCGAAAGCTAATGCAAGTAGATAAATGGGTACCACCTTATGTGGGAGAATTTGCTGGCGTCCTGTCGGGGGTTGTCCTCTGAAGCGAAGAAGATCTCATGAATGGCAGCGGAGACGGAGACGGAGACGACGGATCCCGAACAGCAACATCCAGGATGTCAGCAGCCGACTCTGAAGCAAGGTATTCTGGGACATGTAGTCCAATACCCACGGAAAAAGAGTCGGTTCCCTTACCCCTTCCCTTAGCGCGGTAATGTTGTTAATATATGAATTGTATAATATATGGAAATGCAATGTATGTAAGCCGCCTAGAGCCCTCCGTCTAGGGAGGGGATAGGCGGGGTATAAATACGATAAAATAAATAATAAATAAATTAATATTATATCACTCCCCTGGATACTGAAACATGGTTGATACTGGAAATAGTACAATAAGCCTAACTAGTAACCACTGAAAGAGTTATCTTCCATGGAACAGATGGAGGCCTTGTATGAAATCTAGCTTATTACTGTCAGATTTGTTACACTGAACAAAACATCCACTTCCAGTGTAGCCCAATCTTGTGTAGAAGTTTTACATTCTAAAAATGAGAACTAGAGAAGATCTCAAGAGCTGCTTTTGAACAATGATAAATTTATACACGTCGATTTTCTACGCTAAGCATTTTAATGTTCACACTAGTGTCACCTTAATCCCTGACTAGCTGATGTGGAGTAGGCCCTCCATTCCAACATTCACTTCAGGCTGCAGTGGTAGGGAGATGGTTCCCAGGATGACACTGACAATTTACTCCCCTAAAATGAAGTTGTCACTTCAACTTCCAGGTTGTAGTTGCCAAAACATTGGGTGAATATTAAGACCATTTACCAAATGGAATTTACCTCTGTGCATGAAACTAACCCTTTGATAAACTGATTATCTGTCCTGTCCTACCAAGTGGTTAAAAATGTTTACTACATATCTGCAAATGATTGGAATCCAGAGGAGCAGAGGTCAATTCTCCTAATTCACCATTTGGAAACACAACACAGATTATTAGTTTCCTGGTAGAAATGCAGCTCCAGAAGCACTGGCATTGCTCTGCTTTCTCCTAATTGGAAACTCTTAGGCTTTGCCTACTGGAAAAACAAAGAACTTCCTTTTCCTTTCTCCCAACTTGAGGACAAAAAGCTCAGAGATGTAGGCTTTCTCCTGGAATGTGTAGTTTCTGTAATAAACTTATCCTCTTTGTCCTTTTAGACTTAGTATCTTTCTCTTTTGTTGTTGTTGTTCAGTCGTTTAGTCGTGTCCGACTCTTCGTGACCTCATGGACCATAGCACGCCAGGCCTTCCTGTCCTCCACCGCCTCCCGGAGTTTACTCAAATTCATGTTCGTTACATCGGTGATGCTATCTAACTATCTCATCCTCTGCCATTCCCTTCTCCTTTTGCCTTCAGTCTTTCCCAGCATCAGGGGCTTTTCCAGTGAGTCCTCTCTTCGCATTAGGTGGCCAAAGTATTTGAGCTTCAGCTTCAGTACCTGTCCTTCCAATGAGCAGTCAGGGTTGATTTCCTATAGGAAATCTTTCTCTAGATATAGTTAATGACTTGGTTCTACTCAGGCTTGTATGATCTCTTAAATATGGATCCTAGTGAATAAACTAGAAATGCTTACCAGGATTAGCTCAACATTTCCCTTCACTTTCCAGACACTTGATTATATTTGTTCTTTTAAAAAAAGTCATCTGGGTACCCCCATGATCAAATGTGAGACTGCATTTCATTGTTGTCATGTGATGTGCAAAAGAATCTTTCTGAGCCAGGATCTGTAGGACTGCAAATATTATTTGCATTGATTTGATTCATTATTTCTACTGTGAACAATTGTTTTTAACTTTTGATCTGCAATTTCTGTATGAGTTATAGTTGTGGCCTGTGTTAGTTAAGTTGAATTAACTCCCCCGGTTGGGGGAGATGGGCGGTAATACAAATTTAAATAATAAATAAATAAATAAATGTTTGGTCTTTGAGGGCTGTCCAAGGGAGTGGACTGTTTTGATTGAAATGATGCCAGAATGTGAGAAATTCTGACAGTTGCATGCAAAGCAAACAGAAACATTTTTTTTTGCTTTGTACTCATGGTTGTTGGAGATCTTAAAAAGCAAAAGCTACATGGTTAGTCTTTAAGGTGCCACAAAATTCTTTGTTAAATAGCTAGGAAATCTGAAGAAAATAAAATACTTTTTGTTTGTTTGCTTGTTTGTGTGTGTGTGTGTGTGTGTTTTGTTCCCCACAATAAAGTCCTTTTTTAATACATATCTACTGTATGACAGTAGGTGGAAATATGATGCTTGTGTGGGTTGTTTTATAAACACACAAAACAGAACACACCACTGAGGGTTCTTCTGCAGGGCTCTGATAGCTCCCTGATACATTAATTATGAGATCCAGGTATGTATAATTTAAGATGTGCTCAATCTCCTTTCCTTTATATTGTAACTTTACTTTGCTGAGGTTTGCACCTGAAAGATGCTTTGGGGAAATCACAATTAGTTTTCAGTAATCTTATCTGCAGTGCCAATCTAACTACTAAGTTATGGCAATTACTAGTAACAAGTTGGTAGTTTCTGTTTTATAGGTGACTACGTGTTTGCCATCCCTACATAAATCAACTCATTGGATTAACTTGATGACTTGCCCAGAATGGTTGGAAAATTACTGCTGTGTTTATTAATGAGGTTTGAATTGAGAATGCTGCTTCAGTTTACACCTTTCTTGTTTGAAGTTTCTAAGTTTGTTTCCAGTATGTACACTCTGTTTGATGAATTTGTATACAGATTTAATGAGGTCATATGTTTTAAACTCTTTTATAGCAGTTTAAGCAGCTCTGGATCCCAGATGAAATCAGATGTTTTCTTAAAGTCAGTGACAACTCTTTTCCATACTTTCATGTTTTAGAAGTTTGTTGATTGATGTCTATATTACAAAAATGTGGTCAAGGATCCCTTTTTTCCATAAAGGAAATTGGTTTGGCTTAATTGAGTAATTGCCTCTATCACTATGGATTATTACAAGGGAATTTCATTCATATACAGTATGCTCTGTCATCTGTTGTTATGTGCCTTGTGGCTGTCAGCTGAATCAATAAAGAGAAGACTCTTGTACAGCAGTCTTTCCCAATCTTGTGTCCTCCTCACATTTTGGACTTCAGTTCCCAAGATCCTTAGCACTCATTAGCATAACATCCTAGCAATGACTGCATCCACAGTTTGAACCCACTTCTGTGACAAATGAATACCCATCTGCCAATCAAACATGGGATCAGCAAGAGTTTTCCCACGACAAAGAGCTGCAACATCCATCAAGAATTCTTTTTTACTTGTTGGACCCATGAAAACATTGTTCTAAATGTTCAGCAATATAGGTTTACATTCTTTCTTTGGGGGGGGGGGCTGGGGGTTATCTAAAAAAATGCACTTCTGCATATTTTTTAAAACAACTGGAATTTGCAGTAGGGGATGTTGGAGATAAATATGGAAAGTAGCCAGCAGGCACTCTCTGCATTAAGTGAATGTAAACAAAGGGTTACATGATTTTTTTTTTGTTGATAAATGTATAGCAAGGAAAAGGAAATTCAACCCCTGCTATTCTCAGAGAGAAAAATAGCCCCTGGACCTGAGAGACCCTCTGTGAGATGAGTCTGGCAAACAACAGTTACAAGCACTCCCTCCTTCTGACTGGAGGAACCAGCTCCCTCCCCCATGGGGAGCAGGGAAGCCCGTTTCGGAGTGGGTCGGGGGCATGACTTGGAAAGGGACGTGCCAAGGGTGGACAGAACCAGGAAGGAAGGATCTTCCCAGTGTCTCTTTGGCTTGGGGGAGGGAGAGTTAAAGTCGAACGGTGGGGAAAAGGGGCAGGAACTTTCTAGACCCCCACACACGGTTCTTCTACACATTTACTGCAATATTGAATATATATGGTGGCCTAGCTTATGCATATACAGGTCTATCACTTCTGGACTCATTTCATTCCCAGGGAAGAAGAGAGTGGGAAGAGGGGAAAAATTTAAAGTTATTAAATTTATTATGTTATTTTGAAAGTAGTATCATTACAATCTTGCATAGCACAAATTCTTATACTGTATAATTTGTACAGAAAGTGGAATACATTCTATGAAATAGTGAAGTGCATTCACTAAATCTTTGCCCAGAGCCTGCCACCAACTTTGAGAAAGGGTGGGAATTGCTGATGGGCGCATGAGCCAGTAAGAAGGGGTGTTGGAACTGTGACTTCAGTGGCACTGTCTTCAGCACCTCATTGACCTAATGGCCACAAGGGGGCAGCGACAAAGAGCAGAGAGAGTTGAGGATTTACTCTGTACTCTCTCTTTCTTTATCACTTTGACTGCTTTTTGTCTAAGATAATGACCTTAGGTCACCTCCTTCTACCTTTATTTATTATTTATTTTATTTTATTTTATTTTATTTTTATCCCACCTTTATTATTTTTATAAATAACTCAAGGCGGCGAACATACCTAATACTCCTTCCTCCTCCTATTTTCTCCACAACAGCAACCCTGTGAGGTGAGTTGGGCTGAGAGAGAGTGAGTGGCCCAAGGTCATACATAAAGTGCTTGCTTACTGACTCTCCTCCTGGTAGGATGCAGCTAGCTAGTTGCTACTCTTTACCTATCTCCATTATGTATTTTCTGTCAATCAATCCTTCCTCTTTCTATAATAATTATAAAGCCTGTTTCACTAATAATCGCTCAGATCAGATTCTCACTTTCAGGAACACTCTCACACACAGAACACCTAAGTCTCCTATAAGGTAGGCATACTTGTCCATTGGTGCAAATGTTTCCTTGTAGTCCCCACCATACTTCCTTTGGCCACCAGTTTTGCTTTATGGCACTGGCGTCCACTTCTGCATCATACTTGGTCTTGGAAACCCACTTGTTGTATCCCATAGTACTCTTTCTGGCAGGTACTTGACAACTTCCCAAGTGTTATTCTTACAGAGCCCTTCAGTCTCTTCTTCTGCAGCCCTTTTCCATTTACCTTCTTCAGTGGCTGACATCTTTTTTAGGTCCTTCCTTGTTCAGTGTCCTTCGAGAGTCCTTCCACTTGTTCTCTCTTGCCAGTAAAGCATACTCCTCGTGGTGGAACACCTTTGTGGGAGTTCTGACAGGGCTTGGACTGTGACGCCTCAGTTCCCCCTTCTGGCTTTGCCAGGCAGTCGAGTTCCAGTCACGTGATGAGGACCTCCTTGGAAGGCTGTGGTCTCTGCTCATTGTTTGCCTGGGCATGGAGGACAAAATCTGACACCTCATGTTTATTCTCATTGTTCCTCTCAGCAAAATATGCAATGCTGTGTATCTTAATCATTTATGTTGCAGGATCTGGCAGTATTATGAGTGTCCAACTCCTTCACATCTGCAGTTCAGTTTCCCTTTTCTTTTGGCGCATAAGCTTACCCTGGGCTGGACTTCCTTCAGTGCTGTACCACATATGGTGCTACATCTGTAGCTTTCATCTGGAACATGCTTTGCAAATAGCTGGCTGTGCTAACTGCTTCTCCCCAGTATTTATCTGCCAGTGAAGAAGAGTTTTTCTTCTCTGCCACTCTATTATTTTCTGGTGTATTGACCTTTATGCTTTTATGGATAATCCCTTACTATTTCAGATACCATTGTATGTTATTGGCTATAGATTCACTGTCTATGCACATCCAAAGCTTTTTCTCAAATATATTGCTTATTAAAACCACACATTATTAAAATTTCTCCAGCACTTGACTTGTTTTACTGACAAAGTAGCAAAATATGAATCTTGTATAGTCATGCATGTATATATATTTGGATATATGTGCTTCCAACTGGTGTGGTGACATGAATTGGCTTACAAATGTTGCTATGCACTAGTTGTAATGACTCCCTTGTCTTTTTTTTTCTCTTCACATTCATTGGCTTAACATCTATTTCTTACTTTTCTACAACTTGCACATCAGTCTCGCACAAGGTTGTTACTTTAGTCTTTTGGCAGAACCTTCTGATTTATAAATAGTTAACTGGGTTTTCTATGCTCCATCTTCCTGTGCCATGCATTTATGCAATGTTTGTGATCAGAATTCTTAATGGCTCTTGCTTTATCACCCATGCAGTCTAGTCCAAATAGTCTATTTTTCTGGAAAGTGGCTTTCATAAGCAATTCTCTGTTCCCAATCACATAACAGTGATGGTCTTAAATTTTACACCATTTCCCTTCTATATGATATACTATATTTTATGGAAAGCAGACTTGGCTCCAGATCTGGGACACATAGTTGTTGTTGCTGTTGTTCAGTCGTTTAGTCATGTCTGACTCTTCGTGATCTCATGGACCATAGCACGCCAGGCCTCCCTGTCCTCCACTGCCTCCCGGAGTTTACTCAAATTCATGTTCATTACATCAGTGATGCTATCTAACCATCTCATCCTCTGCCGTCCCCTTCTCCTTTTGCCTTCAGTCTTTCCCAGCATCAGGGTCTTTTCCAGTGAGTCCTCTCTTTGCATTAGGTGGCCAAAGTATTTGAGCTTCAGCTTCAGCTTCAGTATCTGTCCTTCCAATGAGCAGTCAGGGTTGATTTCCTTTAGGATTGACTGATTTGACCTCCTTGCAGTCCAAGGGACTCTCAAGAGTCTTCTCCAGCATAAGCTATCTTTGTTAAATTGTGCACCTCTCTTTTACTTAATGCACAATGGAATCTTACAGTCTCTCACAGCTGGGATCAAACAAATGGCATCTAGTGCCTCATGAACTCTCCCATTATTTGCTTTATCTACTCTTTTACACTAGGTTGAGGTGAGTCATTGCTTTGGAATGCAGTCTAGCACGTTTGCATTGTCTCCTTTTGCAACTGATTTGCAAAGACCCTGAGCAATTTCTAATAAAGCATTTCTTGCCTTTTCTCCTGGCTTTACAAGATGATGCTTGACTAAAAGCTGCATCTTTTCCTTCAGAATTACACAGATCAGATTCTTGCAAGAGTTACTATGAAATGTGTATCTGCTTCCTCTTTCAATTCCATTTTATGCATCTAATATATTTAAAATTAAGGCAACAAGCATTTATTTATTTTATTTTTCAAATTTATTCCCCGCCCATCTCCCATACAAGGGACTCTGGGCGGGTTACAATAAATATTTCTTGCTTTAATAAACATGCTTTGCTTCTCAGGTTGCCTCGTAATAACTTATCTTTGATTTATATGCAGGTGTAGATTTCTCCCATCCTCCAAACGCTTGTTCATAGCTTTCTGACATGATACACTTTGGACACTGGATCTTTTCTCATATAAGTCTGAGTTTCTGAATGTCTTTGGTTTGATCTAAATCCCTTAAATACACGAGAATGGAATCACTCAATGCCAGGCATATCATTCTACCTGCTCTATCATTTGCAGATCTCCAGGCTATTTGATCCTACCCTGCTTCTGTAGGTCTTTCCTTGTCTAGTATAAAAGTGATTCCTTGAGACGTCAGGAACATTTTCATCTTGAATGACTAGAACAGGGCTTTCCAAACTTTTGCTGTTGGCGACACACCAATGGCCGGTGCGCAAAAACCCAGAAGCGCCGCCACCGCCGCAGCGCACAAAACCCCAGAAGCGCCGGCGCTTCCGGGTTGCTGCCGCTGCACTTTTGGGTTTTTGAGAGCTGTGGCGGTAGCGCGGCGGCATCCTGGTGTGTCGTGCGACAACCTGGAAGTGCTGATGGCCTGTTGCCACCGCTGCCGTGCGGCAGTGGTGCACCATCAGCGCTTCCGGGTTGTCACGTGACACACCTGGGGCCCCCAGGCGACACAGTACTGTGTCATGACACACAGTTTGGAAAGCCCTGGACTAGGAGGATAATTCTTTTCTTTCCAGCTTCTCCACAAGCTAAATCTTTATTGACTCCATTTCTAATTTTTTTTCCTTTCTTTTTTCTCCTTTCTTTTCTAAGCTTTCCTTTAGTTCAGAGCTTTCCAAACTTTTCATGTTGGTGACACACTTTTTAGACATGCATCATTTCACGACACACTCTTACAGCAGGGCACAAGGCAGTGTTAGAAGGTAATCTTACCAAGGTTCGTCCCAAGCCAGGAATGAATAGACACGCAGACAGTTGCTGGAACAGAGGTTTGCAGGTTTATTCCCAAGAGCATATGCAGAGTACAGAGTATGCTGGTTGGAAGGTGGCCACACCTGTATTTCCCCCACAGGCCATTTATATAGGAGAGCTTGGTCGTTGCTATGCAAAGGTGTTCCCGCCCCCTAGGAACCTGAGAGAAGTGTAATTTGCCGGATTTCAGAGAGGAGGCGCTCTGTGGTTGGGCCCCCTGCTGTTCATGTTTCCTGTGTGCTGTGGCTTACTTGGAATGTGTCTATTGTTATTTTATTATGGAGATCTGTTTGGCTGAGGAAGGAGATCTACCTGAATGGCTGGCTAAGTTCTGTGAATGAGCTGACCTTTTGTGTGTCAAGCTTTCCAATTGAATTGAGAGGGAATCCTTTGTCTAAGCAGTTGGGCTTCCTTTTCCATCTTAATCTCTGGCAATATCAAACTCTTATGCTATTTTGTAACCTTTTAACAATTGGGTTTCCTTTTACCTGTTCTGGGGGGGACACAACATGGAGGCAGGACAGTGATCTTAATTCATTCCAACAGCAGGCACTAGGACCTGCACGGAATCACAGCAGGTTTGGAGGCAGCAAGGCACAAGGCAGGCACTAGGACCTGTGCGGAATCCTGGCAGGGCTCGGAGCCGGGACACACCCAGACACTGCAGCCGACACACTAACGTGTCCCGACACACAGTTTGGAAAGCTATGCTTTAGTTGCTTACGAGTATTTTCCTTTCTCTCTCTCTGTTATGAAGTCTCTTTGCACATTCATTTCACTTTTATTGGAAGTGGAATAATCTGTGCACGTGTAAGCATTCCTGAGAGCAGAAAACTGACCTGAGTGATGATTTGTAAAGCAGGTTTTATAACTATAACCAAAAGGAGACTTATTTAAGGAAATACATCATAGGCATAGGCAAAGCCTGGTAACAAGCTAGCTACATCCTACCAAGAAGAGAGCTGGACAGCATGTGCTTGTGCATGTGGGCTTGAAAGAAAGGCATAAGGAAGTGACCTGGAATTAGCAGCATCTTAGACAAAGAACAGGCAGTGCAACGAAGAGTTAACTCTCCATCTACTGTATATCCCACTGCCTGTAGCATTCAGTAGGTGATGAGGTGATGAAGACTAGTCACACTCCAACACATATATTTAGAAACTTGGCTGCAGAATGAATGGAACTTCTGTGCTAATTTTGTCTGCATTGTGCCATTTGAATTCATGGAGCTGAACTTTCCATTTGATTTGATAGTTAATTAAATGTATAATTTTGCAGATTTACATTAGATTCTGCATTTTCAAGATACTTAATCCAGAAGTTTCAAAAGGCTAAAGCAATGGAATTCACGACTAATTTCTTAAAATTGCAAAGTACAGCAGAACAAAATTGATGGATATCCGTTCTGAGTCTACCTGAACATTTCAAATTACTCAGTTGAGTTCAGCCGTACATCATTTAACATAAAACTGTATTTTCATATGTCTATCATACAAAAAATATTAGGCTATATTGTTTGCTTTCTGTTCCCACAAAGCTTATTTTAGTAAGTTTAAGATTTAAATTGATCAGGGTTGTCACTGAGACTATAGAGATAAGTTTGTTGGTTAAAACTGACAATTACTATTTTCTTGGACCGCTACAGACATTCTCTTTAGTTGTTGGGTCAATGGGCAGGGCCTTATCGTAGAGCACATGCTTTGGTGCAATGGGTCTCAAATTCCATTCCTGGTCAGGAAATCTTCTAGTCAGACTTTGTGCAAGTCATAGTAGAAGTTTCTTACCCCCACTGCCAACTGTTTATCACAGCAATAAGAAGGCTTTTGTACAGACATACTGTATATGCACATTTTGTTGTTTATTCGTTGTCGCTTCCGACTCTTCGTGACTTCATGGACCAGTCCACGCCAGAGCCCTCTGTCGGCCGTCACCATCCCCAGCTCCCCAATGGTTGAGTCCGTCACCTCCAGAATACCATCCATCCATCTTGCCCTTGGTCAGCCCCTCTTCCTTTTGCCTTCCACTTTCCCTAGCATCAGCATCTTCTCCAGGGTATCCTGTCTTCTCATTATGTGGCCAAAGTACTTCAGTTTTGCCTTTAATATCATTCCCTCAAGTGAGCAGTCTGGCCTGATTTCCTGGAGTATGGACTGGTTTGATCTTCTTGCAGTCCAAGGCACTCTCAGAATTTTCCTCCAACACTCTTCCTTTTGCCTTCCACTTTCCCTATATGCACACTGATTAAGACTGAAAAATATCCAGAGTAGATGTTTAGGAACAAAAGACTGCAAGATGAGTTCTAGAACTGAAAGCAAATCCCTGGATTAAACATAAGTCAGGTATACTTTAGTTCCATTGTTCTACAAGGTTGTTCCCTGACCACAAGCCATTGTTTTTCACCTCGCTCTGGCAGACCTTGAAGTATCAATAAAGTAAAGCTTGCAAACCTGCTGTTTTATCTGGCACTGATTGAAAAGAAAATCACTGGAATTACATTAACTAACCTTGAAATGGCCAGTTTCATGTACATCCAGTTTTTGCTTGCTGAAGTCAAGTCCTTTCTCTTCCATATGCATACACTTGATGACTCAAGTTGCTGGAAGCAAATGGCAGAGCTCCCTTCATCTATTAACCTACCACCTAAGCTGGAGAAGGGAAGAACAGACTTACAAAGAAAGGGTTTGTTTACTTATGTAATCCTTAAATTTTGGCATGGAAGAAAGTAATTAAAGGAATTGTTGCTTCAGCTATTTAAAAATGAGCTGGAATCAATTGTTTTGGTAAAAGAGGCTAGAGACTTCTGGGTACTAAAGAGATGCAAGGGAACAATATAATTTATCAAAAAGACCCATATGACACTGGCTAATTTAACAAGTTTGAGTCAAACTACCATTCTGGAATATAGTTTTGTCCCATTCATGTCAAGGGTAGCAGAGGCCATATTTAGTGGTGGATCTGTTCTCTGTTTGAAACATTGTTCAATATAAAACAGTGAGGAAGTAGAGGAAATTATTTTATTATAATTATGATCTATTCCATCAATGAGCCACCATGATTCCACTTTTTTATGGCATAACATGAAAGCATAAAAATAATCTAGGTAATAGTTTGGAAGACTAAAAAGATAAAAAGTATATGGATGGTACAGAAGTACAGTGCAATGGGATAGTGAAAGGTGAATGCTGCTCTACAAGTTAATTTTCTGGGGAAAAAATGATCACACGTTTCATTTTAAATCATGGGTGTCTAACCTTTTGGCTTCCCTGGGCCACATTGAGTGAAGAGGAATAGTCTTGGGCCACACACAAAATATATAATATAGTTAATATATGTAAATAAAAATACTTCATTTGTTTTTTTATATCTTTTATTATAAAATTAAAAAAAAAGAAGGCAACATAAAACTAGTGGGATATTTGACCTTGTTTTTGTGAAACTAATGCACCAATGTCTGGTTCCATGAAAGTGGTTGCAATTCTCAGTGAGTTCTCAAGGGGCTTGTCTGCTTTTACCTGGGAGAACCATCACCCATTGGTGACTGCTGCTAATGGCATGTTTTTCTGCCAGAGCTGCTTGCGGCCTCCCCTTCCCACTCGGCATCTTGGCTCAGCTCCAAGCAGCAGCCTCCGCCAATCTTCACCTAACTACAGATGCATTATTTATTTATTTTATTTTTAATTTATTTATTACATTTATATCCCGCCCATCTCCCCCACAAGGAGGGACCCTGGGCATTAATGGTAGAGCGGTGGACTCCGCTTGGCAAGTTGCAAAACTGACTTCGGCGGCTGCTCGCAAACCGGCGGAAGGCCGCTGCCTGCCTACGTGGGAAGCCGAGAGAAGCGGATGCTCTACGCAGGCGATGTAACTACCCTGAGCTTTGTTACTGTCTCAAATGTACCGGGATTGTCTATTTTTGGTGTGGGCCTGGCTGCAAAACAGAACGGCAACCAAAACATTGCAAAATAATGTTAAAAGTTTATGCTTTTTGGGGGGCCACATTACTAGCTGTTCAGGGCCACGCCCAGCCCCTGGGTTGGACACGCCTGTTTTAAATCTTGACATTCTAAACATAAGGAAAGCCAGGGTTATCCATGTGGACATGCTAATCTTTTGATGCCACCTATGGGTAAAATAAGAAAATATTCCTGACCCAAAGGAGTAGAAATGTATGTTCTGAAAATGAGGGAAAGGTAAGACAAGTTTTGGTAATGAAAAATGAAATGGGCTAGGGCTTCATGGACTTCTCTGAAGAGGTTTGGAAGTGGTGACACCACTTTCTTAGAGAGGATTAAGGTACATGGGGAAGTTTTTTTTTTCTTTTTTAACACTACCTTATGCTAACAGCTAACTGGGAACCCAAGTGTTCATCTCTGCCATGTGAAAACCTTGCAATTTGCATTTTTGAAGCAGCAAATCTGTTCAGTGGATCAGGTCCCATCTTCATTGTAGAGGGCTTCCAGACTTCTAGTCAGTGGATTTATAGTTGCCCCCAAGGCTGAAGAGTAAAATATAAAATAGTGCAAAGGGAACTTTTGGCACTGTGAAACAGTATTTATGGACCAGCTTTTATAATGTGCTTTGCTTTGTTAACTGTGATTCATGGCAAAAATAGCCTTTGGTAAGAGCAATCATTTCAAATGGTCTAAAAATTGCCTTAAAGCCATCTTATTCGGGTCCATAATGAACTTCTATTCAGGGAGCCAATGGGTAAAAGCTATTCCTAAAATACATTATTGGAGCTATACTGTCATCTAGTGGGGATTATGTATGTTGTTTCTGTATTCATTCATTCTGGCTTATTACGGTCACTGACCAGTACAAGATTCTACAAGGTATACTCATTGAACCTTACAATATGCACCATCTGATTTAAAATAGTTTTAAAATTATAAGTTAAATTACATTGTTCCAATTAAAAATTAAAATACATTCAGACCACAATGTGGATGAGCCCCTTAATCAAATTTAAATATGCTCTTAATATTAGTCATAACTAATATTCTATCAGATGTAAATGCTTATAAAAAGTAAAATATCATATATAAAATATGGATATATATATATATATATATATATATATATATATATACACACATACACACACACACACACACACACACACACCAACCTTTTAAAATAATTACAATCATAACAAGGAGTACATTACTACATTTTTCCTATCATAGTCTGGCTTATCTTTATAGCAGCTGCACAGAATTTGGCTACTTGCGCCGTAACAGTTGGATCTTCATCTATAAGTAACATTTGCATATACTCTATATCAGGGCTTTCCAAAGTGCTGCCGCTGGCGACACACCAGCGGCAGCGGCGGCGCGCGCACGGCGACTGCGCGGGTGGGCGTGCGGCGGCGCGCGGCGACAGCACAGGGGGGCGTGTGGCGGCGCGCGCACAGTGGCGGCGCGTGCATGGCGGCCGCCGTGCACGCCGCCACTTCCGGGTGGTGTGGCGACACACTTTTGTGTCACGACACAGTTTGGAAAGCTCTGCTCTGTATCTTGCCTCCTAGGATATTTCTTGGTCAAGGGTAGTATTAATTTACTCCTAAGCTCTTTATAAAAAGGACAACGGAGGAGCACGTGGTCTGTAGTTTCTATCTCTCCATTATTACAACAGCACCACCTTGCAGCTTTTGGGATTTTTTTATATCTACCATCCAAGACTGCGGAAGGGAGTGCGTGGCTACGAGCTAGGGCAAAGGCTTTCCGATGGCTAGGGATTTCGAGTTCACTAAGGTAGTTAGCAGAATTAACAATATATTTATTATATTCTGTTAAGAATTGAGGGGCCTTCTCTAAGTCCGTTTGTCTATGTCCTTTATCCTTTGCTTCAAGGCCAATTTTGCCTGTTCATAATCCATCCTGAGAATTGAAACTCTAGAAAATCCTAGCTTGGCGAGACTAGATTCAATATCCTTTAACCAAGAGGATTGGAAGTAATCTTGGAAAATGAGTGGTGCTAAACCCTGAGGATAATGCTAGTTTTAGCCAAAGATTCAGGGAAGCTAGGCGCACTCTTGCCTCAACTTTTATCATGCCCGCTTCCAATCGAAGGTAAGCATTTGGAACACATTTGGGCATTTGAAATACTGCTCTAATAAATTTTGATTGCACTTTTTCCAGGGATGTAATACTTGAACTTAGAGCACCAACACAGGACCCATAAAGGAGCTGGGCTAACGTCTTCGCCTGGAAGAGTTTAAGAGCTGCCGGTATATAATGCCCTCCTTTACTCCGGAAAAACTTTAAAATGGCATTAGCTGAATTTTGTCCGGAATCAGCTGCATAATCAAAGTGAGGTTTCCTAGATCCAGTGGCGTGCATGACTACCCCTAGATATTTAAAGCTAGTCACTTGCTCTATTCTATGCCCATTTATATTCCAAGAACCAAATTTCGGTCTTTTGGCGAAGGTCATTATCTTTGTTTTCTGATAATTTATTTCTAGCTGATTATTAATACAATACTGGGCATGTTGTTTCTGTACAAAGTCCTATTCTGTCCTCTGTTGCTTTGAAACATGCATTTAAAATATGTATTTGTGACCTCTATGTAGATGATGTTAAACTATTCAGTGGATGTTTTCAGTTTGACAAGCAGCACCACCACCAAAAAAAGCGACCTCATCACCTCGCTGCTCAGTCATCTTCTCAATGCCCGTTGTCTTTTTCATGGACAATTCATTCCAGTATCTTGTAGCACAGGTTCACTCATTCAGTTCTTTTGAAATGGGATGGAATGTTAATTTGCCTCCCTTCTTTTAAATACATGTCAAATTCGTAGTTAGGCCATGGATGTGAGGCCAATCAAGAGTTATTACCCAAGGTACTTTGAGGGACTAAGAAGGGGATGAACTAGTAAACTTGGTGGGGTTATTACTTGACTGTATGTCTTAGGCTATGGGGCTGAAAAAACTTTCAGCAGTATTGGAATTCTTTTTAGATCAGTAAACATGCCAGTCATGACACCAAGCTGACAGATTCAAATTTCACAGGCCCTAGTCTGGCAAATTATCTGATTAAACATGGTTCACTGATCACGCATGCATGCAAATCACATGAAGAATGCCACTAAAGCTAATGCCACTAAATGCTTATTATGATGTCTTGGTAATACAAATACACAGAAAAAGTTGAAATCCCAATTCAAAAGGAAAGCCTATATACCTTACATCAGCCTTTCTCAACCTTTTGACCCTGGAGGAACCCTTGAAGTATTTTTCATGCCTCAGGGAACCCCTGCACATTCAGGCTCAAATGTAGGCCAGAGGCAACAAAATCATTACATTTGTTTCATGTGTGGGCCTGTATATGCATTAACGGTGTTCTTAAACTAAAAATAATTAAACTTACCTCTTTAACGTGAAGTTGCCCAAATTTGAAATTATTTTTTAAATAAATTGTGATCTCCCAAGGAGCCCCTAGTGACCTCTCATGGAACCCTGGCTGAGAAACCCTGCCTTACGTTATCTAATTATGAGCTACAGCTCATAGCTGTATAAAGTCCATGTGGGGGGGGGGGGAGTGCGAGAGTTATCTGGAACAATTTGAGTTTATAATTTTCTTTTTAGCATATTAGCTTTTGGAAAGTAAACAGGTACAAAGTAAAGGAGTATCTGACCTTCAGATGGCATAAACTAGCAACGGTGATGTTCTATAGAAAAATATTTATATTTTTATTCCTACGTCGTAAAGGCAGTGTAGCATAGAGGATGGAGAGTAGTTCTGAAGGTGTTTTGATCCCTGCTGGAACACCACGGATAGTGGTAACAAAGGGCAAACCACTATATGGAGTAGCCCCAAATGATATTAGAAATGGAGACAAAATACCTAGCCATGAAACTAGAGAGCCACTCAAACTGTCATAAAGCAAGGTAGGATTCACATGATACAAAGGGTTCCTTTCCATGAACTTCCTCCCACATCCACCATTGTTCAGAGCCTATCAGTGCACCTTGTGCATGGCCATGGAGCAGTAAGCCCTGTGTATTTCTAAACCGGCTCAGTGCTGGAAAAAGGTTATTCCTGCACCACAAGTGCTACCTAGAATAAAAGTTTGGAAGTAGCAGCATCCCACCCACCCCCAAGAATAAAAATCAATCATCCAGCAGAAGCCAAGAGGCCTGTACCCTTCAGATGGGAAAATAAATGGTAATTTTCCTGATTGAAGTACGGTAATCCCTTCTCCCAACTGTCATGTCAGGAAGTACCTGTGCATGGGGAATATTGAATCTAATCAGCCTCCAAAAGGGGGGTGATTTCATTTCATGCCCCTGCTCAGACTGAATGAACACCCCGAAGAAATGCTGAGCCCCAAACCTCTGCTCTCCCCCAGGAGGCTGTAATGCTGTGGCCAAGCAGATTCAGCCTATTTAGTAACCCTAAGGTAAAGGTAAAGGTTTTCCCCTGCGCAGTTGTGTCCGACTTTAGGGGCCGGTGCTCATCTCCGTTTCTTAGCCGAAGTGCTGTCCGAAGACGCTTCCGCGGTCATGTGGCCGGCATGACGCACGCGGAACGCTGTTACCTACCCACCGAAGTGGTACCTACTTATCTACTTGCATTTTGCATGCTTTCAAATTGCTAGGTTGGCAAGAGCTGGGGCGAGTGCGGGAGCTCACTCCGTCACGTGGCGCTCGGGTCTTGAACCGCCGAAGTTGCGACCTTCCGATCGACAAGCCTGGCGTCTTACCCGCTGAGCCACCGCGCCCCCTTAGTAACCCTACATCTCATTTTTCTATGGAGAGAACAAGTACACCATAGGCTCTAAATTAGATCACACACAGCTCAGAGGAAAAACAAGAGTCTGCTGCATCTGCTGCTGTCTTTACACGTAACTTTTCTATGATTAAAGTTTCTATCTAGTTTTATTGGTCCAGCACTGTATTTGGTTGCATAGCTCCCCTGCTGATCAAGAACAAGCCAGTCCCCACGCTCATTCCTGATTTTCTACTTATGATTTAATTTAAACTCATTTATTTCACATCACGAAATAAACTCACCTTCCCTATGGAGAAACCAAGTTTGGTTCAGGCTTTATTTCTTTTTGAAAGAAGTCTGGACTGGCATCTAGAATCAAAATCTTCAAAAAATCTATACAAATACGTATCTTACAAAATGTACAGGAAACCTTGCCAAAAATGAGAAACAATACAAAGTAAGCAGAGTACAGCAGTGTCAAATCATATTAACACTTCCTCAACTGCTCCACAGGACAGAAGTGGCTTTTAGATTACACAAACCTCTGAACACAACACATTAATTTACATTATTTACAGAAATGTATAAAGATGCAGTATCTTCTTTTTAACTTGTTGGGGTTCTTCCAACCTGAAGCCACAGTGCTTTGCGTTCTGATCTATCATGTACCAAGGGAAGCATTGCATGCTGGAAGGAAAGGAAAACCTAAAACAGAAGTGATTAACTCTAACCCACAACTAATATACTGCAGTGCCTCCAAGGCCTTAAAGGTTTTAACAGTCAGTTTGGAAGAAGAGTGAAACGTTGTGCTTCCAATATGGATAAAACTTATTCAATTTCAGTGAATCGGGCAAACATAGCTTTCCGTACTGCATCTTTGTACGAGTCAGCCGTAGAAACACCGTAAGAACTGCCTTTTGCTCCAAGCCCAGCTCCCCTCATTCTCACTTGAGCCTGCAAAAGAAAATAGGCATTTTAGCAGCTTCAAAGAGCAGCTTGAACATTGCCATGGTAGTTGTATCTTGCACACTTCAGCCATCTGTGTACGAAGAAGGCATTATTTAAGCTCATTTTAGGAAAGTAATTAGAACTTACTTTTTCAACAGTTATTAAGTAAGATCTTTGCTAGCTCAATGGCTTCCAGCCTATGGTCTGGAGACCACTCATGGTCGCAAAAGTTACTTTCTGGTTTGGGCAAAAATAAACTAAATTGAAAAGCAACTCTATATAGCCAAAATGTCCTGAGATCATCAAATTTTGCAAGATTTTAGCGGCAGTCACTTGTGTCATAGTACCCACAAGTGCTATATTGCCAGGGAGTTTTGCTGATATTGTCACAATCTGTGTGAATAAAACAAAAGGGAACCACTGTACTAATGATGCATTTAATATGTGGATTTTTATCAAGTACCTGGAATTAGAAACCACATTATTGTCAAGATGGTCCTAAAAATGATTTGAGGGAACAAATCAAAAGTACACTCTGAGAAGGCTAGATTCTATATAAGGGAATTTTACTAGTTTTCATGGGAATTAAAACAAAACAAAATACTTCTATCAAATTATAAGAGAACCTTCCACCGCAATAAATACCAATCTGGCCGCTGATGGTAGCACCCAGAAGCCAACAAGTTTTTTTTTTCACTGATCAGCAAAATGTTTAAAAATCTCTATTTCCTAAAATTTAGCATAACTAATTTCAGTGTTCCAATACAGATTCATGCTCACCTCAATTGGGGCTGTGATACCTTGACATTTCCTTCCTAATCCTGAACCTTCCCTCCACCCCATGGCCTGCAGCATTTTGTTGCCAATATTGCTATGGTCAATGCCATCTTTTGTGGGCTGTTCGTAATTCCTGTAGAAAAGCAATGAATAGTTAAAGCTAAAAAAATTGTGGGAAAAATGTTCCAACAGTAATTGTAATATCCTTCAAATACATACACAGTGCCTGCATCAAACACTTTTTTCCGCTTTGGCTCAGGTGGCTCTGGGATACCATATTTCTCACGTCTTTCAGCTGCTCTGTCTCTGTACTTCATCTGAAATTAGATAAATTCCATTATCACATGCTGTTATCCTCTTGCTTCGAAGTAAGAAAAACAATGTTAATTGAAGCAGGAAAAGACAGAGGAGGAAACATTCAGTAGCATTTGCTAATAGGAGGAGCCTATTCTGCTGCCACTAAAGTGAGTGATTTTCAGAAGTAAGATTTGTTACCTAATTTTGTTAAAAAAACAGCACTAAAAAGTGCCATATTAGAAAGTTTTGAACACAACAAACAGAACAATAAAATGGTATTCATGGCACAATACAGAGCAATAGTTTGATTAAAAGAGCCAGTTTGGTCTAGTGGTTAAGGCAACGGGCTAGAAACCAGGAGACTGAGAGTTCTAGTCCCGCCTGAGGCATGAAAGCCGGCTGGGTGACCTTGGGCCAGTCACTCTCTGTCAGCCCTGGGAAGGAGCCAATAGGAAACCAGGAGTCTGAGTTCTAGTCCCACCTTAGGCATGAAAGCCGGCTGGGTGGCCTTGGGCCAATCACTCTCTCTCAGCCCTGGGAAGGAGCCAATAGGAAACCAGGATACAGAGTTCTAGTCCCGCCTGAGGCATGAAAGCTGGCTGGGTGACCTTGGGCCAGTCGCTCTCTCTCAGCCCAACTCACCTCACAGGGTTGTTGTTGTGGGGAAAATAGGAGGAGGAAGGAGTATTAGGTATGTCTGCCGCCTTGAGTTATTTATAAAAATAATAAAGGCGGGATAGAAAATAAATAAAATGATAAATAAATAAATAGATAGATCTGATTAAATGGTTCATCTAACATATATACCACAAAAAACCAGAAAGCATGGTAACGTTATCTTCTGTGTGTCCCAATCAATGTGTCAGTTGACAAACTAACATCTACTGTTTCTAAATGCAAGAAATCTGTCTTCTACTTGTTTCAAGTATGTTTAAGTTTCAGCTCAGAATGTTTTTGTTCCAAATCTGTGAACTGTAGCAAAGTTTGCGTGATGCTTCTGGTTGGAAGGTAAACATGATTCTTTGTATTTATGGTCTTTATGGTACTAACCTCTCTCTCACGCATTTCCAAGGCTTCAAGTTCTTGCTCAGATAGCCTAGATCTCCTGTAAATGTCCATATTTTGCTACAGAAAGAATAATATAACCAATGAACCTGATAAATGAAGACTGATTTAGGTAGCTAGTAACATGCATAACCTTTCTGATGTAGAGTACTCAGACAACAATATAAACTTATATTATAAACAATATAAATTAAATAGTTAAGATCATTAGTCTCCACTCATATATTTAGCAAAGTTCCTTTTCTGGTTGAATGGAAAATTACTATTTTCTCTGGGGGTTGCACCCAAGGCTTTCCAGAGCTGCAAGCAGCCCAAGGCCTCAAATTGTGCATTTCTAATATCCCCTTCATTCTATCAACGTTGCTTGCCCATTTTGTATATCACCACATCACTACTATACTCTAACTGCCTAGTTGCCGAAGAAGTGGCACACAAATATAAGCATGTATGTACGTAAATAAATATAGACTGTAAAATTTCTGGGTTTATTGATTTGAAATAGGTTGTTACCTTATGCAGGTCAGAGAGCTGCTGATGCCTGACGAGAGCGTCCTTGTTTGGAAACTGTCTTCTACATAACAAACACGCTAATTTTTTCCAGTCTGTTAACTTTTCTTCCTCATTCTCCAATCTCTCCAAGAAATCTTCCTCATTATCACTATCCCCGCTGTAAGCAGCCACCAAACCACGCTATAAAATAACATTGAACATTTGTAGTCAATAAATTACTGAAAGGGGCAGCAGCGAATTAATAGGCTGCATCAAAGAACAGCACATGATACAGGATTCAGTTTGGGAAAGCAACATCAAGCTCCTAAGTATTTCAAACCATTAAAAAAGCACAAAAGTGAGTATAGATTTCTGTGCACTCACTTTCAATGGATTATCATCATCACCATTCTTTATCACTTCTGTTATTATTTGCTGTCTCTCAGACAAGGTGCCCTAGAAAAAGAAAAAACCTGTAAATCCAAAGTCTGCATGTGATGGACTTCTTTTGCATTCCCTGAGCTAGCAGTCAATGTTTTACCTTTTTCTCAAAGAGAGCAAAACCAGCATCTGCTGCTGCAGATTCTCTTCTTTCTTCTTCTCTTGCATTAAGAGGCTGAAAGCTGTTCTTGAAGTTCTCCTTCTGTTTGTTTAAGCTCTTAGCCCAACGTTCCATGTCTTTAGCAATCTGAACAGGAAAAAGGTTGATTCAGACTGTGTGTATATTAAACCAAGATTAATATTTGTACTCCATATATTTCTTTTTCTGCCATCATAGCATAGTGGCAACCTGCGGAAGACCTTTGTATCTCGAGGAGTTAGGTGGCATGTTTTGATTTTCCTTCCCCACACTTAGGAGATTAGAGTTTATTTTGAGTTATACTTTTTTTTTTAAATTTTATTGGATTTTAAATATACAAAGCTAAAAGTTAAGAATGAAACGGAAATAGAAATACAAATTAAAAGAAAAAGAAAAGAAAGGTGCAGTAAAGGAAAAAAAGAAAGAAAAACACAAACAAATTGGATAACCTCCGATCCAACTATGGTCATAAGAATAAAATAGTTTGTTTTTACATGCTGGTTATTCATATGACATTCATATACTTTTCTTGTCTATTATATACTATTTATATATAATCTAATCATCAAATCCCCATATTAGCTTTACTCCTCCTGCTTTTTGCAAATAGTCCATCAATGGTTTCCACTATTTTGAGTTATACTGATGTTTAATTGGCTTGTTTTTATTTCTGCTTGGCATGGGAGGGGAAAGAGAAAAGTGTGCCCACTCCTCCAACAGCCCTCCAGAACATATCTTTGTTGGAAGTGGGGGGAGAGAAAACCCCCAGCTTAAGTTTAAGCATAAAGTTCACTCCTCCAGCTGCCCCTCTAGCGGCTTGGAATGGGGGGGGGGGATAGTAAGAAATTGTTTATGCTTAGGCACTGGCTTATCTGATGGCTTCCCAGGCTCTGGGAATGATGTCATGGACAGGTGCCGGGCCCCAGGAGGAATCCCAGTCAAGGTCAGACTGGGCTTGGTCACGGGGTTTGGGAGCCAGGCTTTGATAAAAACCTTAGGATTGTCTTTGGAGTTTGGGAACTTTGATACAGGCTCAGGACGCTGGGTGCTGTGGGACTCAACAGCCATTCCTTTTGGGGTTATTCTCTGCTATCGTAGCCAAGTTCCTGGTAGCAACAAGGGAATAAAGGTATCACCTTGTTTGGTATGTATGTATTTCTTTCTGTATGCTATTATTATTATTATTTGAATTTATCCCCGCCCATCTCTACCATGGTAGACTCTGGGCGGTTTACAATCAATATAAAAAATAAAACCAATACATTAAAACTACAATAAATTAAAAATCCAAGAAATTGTCTGTTCTTAAGAGGAGGAAAACCACTAAGCCAACCACCCCCAGGAGGAACTATCATTTCCTTCACTCCAGGCCCGGTGGCAGAGCCAGGTCTTCAAGGACTTCCTAAAGGCCAGGAGTGAGGGTGCCAGTCTCACCTCAGGGGGCAAGTTATTCCACAGGGCAGGTGCTATTGCCGAGAAGGCACGCCTCCTGGATCCCGCTAGATGGAATTCTTTTACAGAAGGGATCCGAAGCATGCCCTCCCTGCATGATCAGGTGGGGCGGGTAGATGTGGTCGGGAGAAGACGGTCCCTCAGATACCCTGGTCCCATGCCATGTAGGGCTTTAAAGGTGATAACCAACACCTTGAATTGAATCCGGAAGCAAACTGGTACCCAATGCAGCTCACGGAGTAGCGGTGTTATATGTGCTGATCTCATAGCACCCAGAACTACCCGTGCAGCTGCATTCTGGACCAGCTGAAGCTTCCGGACACTCTTCAAGGGTAGCCCCATGTAGAGCGTGTTGCAATAATCTATGCTATGCTTGTTATGCTTTGTGTAATCTGCCTAAACTGTGTTTCTGTTTAACTTTGTTTGCTTAAGTTTATAATAAAGCTAAAGTTTCTTTATCCACTGGTGTGCTCATTATCTCTGGATCTAAAAAGAACCAATTGCCCGGGTACCTGATCATTGCTTGGACACTTGGCAATACAAGCATTTCAGGTTATTTCCACATCAAGTGATCTTCGCAAATTATTTGGTGAAAATACAAGTATTTGGAAATCTTTACTACAGCCAATTTTCAACACGTGGTCAGAAATTAGAACTATTTTCCTCAGCTCAAACAGCAGCATCACTGAACTAGCAATTAAATAACATAGCAAAAACTATTGCATTGCAAATCTCTAGCCACTCATTCATTGCTTCTCTTGTACACGCATTTTCTCTTCCTATCCCACCATGTAGCTTCCATGGGATTCTTACATAAAAATATATAACCGCTTATATCAAACAGAACAATGAACTTAGGAATAGCAAGTTTCATTTTAATTATCACCTGTTGAGCAGTTTTACTCTTGGGTTTCTCTTTCTTTTCTTTTCCTTCTTTAGCTGAAGGTGCGTTAGTTTGCTGATACGATGTGCCTTCTGCTGCAGGCATATAGGTCTCTTTCTCACCGTCCCAGTAGAGATACTGTTGTGTAACAGCATTGTAATAATACTGAAAGAGAAAGCAAACCATTATTCTTTCATGCTGAGAACATTACTGTTACTTTCTAACAAAGAACAAAGTTGAAATGAAGTTATATTAAGGAAGTAATTTGCAGCCATAATTTCGGCATTTAGGGATTACATGAATTCATATTATTGAAAATCTCTATGCAGCTAGAGATTACTTCCAATGATGCCTGAAATGAATCTGATGCTAAAGGCCTGCCAGTAAAATGATCATATTGCACCTTTGAACAAAAAAGGTATTTGCGTGCTCCAGTACAGCAAACACACACATCAGGATACACTGGTCCATGTATATTCTAAAACTAGCTGTCCCAAACAATGGCAGATCTGTAAACTGGATTCTCACTGTTACTATACCAGTATCACGTAGCATATTGTTTCTCAAAGTCTCTGAGCTTCCAACTCAAGAGTACTTTTACTCTTGAGGAAAAAAGAGAGAGATGTTTACCTGAGAATTTGGATCATAATACAGTCCAGTCACAGGATCATAGTAGAAACCTGATGATTCATCATACTGATATGTTGAAGTATCTGGAATGGCTGTAAGTTGAATGGATGAGCTACTGAGAAGTTATTTGGATTAAACTATTGCTTTTTTTTAAACCAAAAATATTATCTTGAATTCAAGAATGTGGGGAGAAGTAGCTAGCAAGTACAACATTTAATAGATACTGATAGATCTGAATGTAGGACAGAGAAAATGTTGCCTTAGAATTCTGCTCATTAGTGAAACAAATGAGCAGTTTCTCTTTTGCTTTATCCCTTCAATGTCTACTTTACTTTAAGAAGTATTTTAATCCCACCCACCCCCGCTTCCCCCCCATACATTCCCCAATCCTCCAGACAAGTAAAAGTTATCTTCTGGATTTACATTTCAGGAAAACAGTACTTTCTTAGAGTAACCATTTTGAGTATAAATATTGAACTGTAAAGGAAGCAATAGTTATTTTCCACCATCCAATGCTTCATCTAGCAGTAGTTAACCTCACTTACCATACTTGGTGCCAGGAATTATACCAGTTGAAGTGGATGGGACTTGAGAACTAGTACTTGGCTGCGCAGCCTGTGTCTGGAGAAAGAAACCCGTATCAGAAATTTAGAAAGCCACAGCATTTATACAAGAATATATAGATTTTCTTCAATACACTTTTATATTGAGAATAAGCATTTTATGTTTATAAGTGCTTATTCAAACATACAAAGACAGCTTATGCAACATTTATTATAATTGTAGCAGGTCAACAGTTCTTAAGAACCCTAGTTTTGTACACATAAGCCCTACATTCAACTTCTACTCAATTACTATCTCAGGCAAGTCAATACTTCTCCTCTTAATCCACAAATCAATATCTGTATAACAGCTAAATAGGTAAGAATTGCAATTTGAAGAGTGCTATGAAAATTAAGATGTACACCCATTAAAATAATTTCACCTTGCATTCATGCATTAAAGCTCTACACTAAACCAAGATTTCTGCAACAGAAGACAACAGCATTTATTTACCGGAGTATCAGCTGAACTGGTCTGTTGATTATATAACTGAGGACTCTGGGAAACAACAGCTGCCGTAGTTGAAGCAGCAGTAACCGGACCACCTGCCAACACATAGCTCATTAGACGTTCCGTAGAAATCTCAAAATCTAGAATGCTAGAGGCATTGGAGTGCCTTGATAATAACAGAATGTGTTCCAACATTTCCTCACATTAAATAGCTTTATTACTTTATATGCAAGCTTTGTGAATTGAGGCTTCAGATGAAGACATCAGTGCCTCTATTTCCAGACTGAGACGTTTAAAATGGTTTAGCAATTTCATTTCCTGGGGGAAAGATTGCAATTAACTATTATTGAGTATCTGCCACAATACTTCATGCAGACAATTAAAGTTAACTCAAGTCCCTTAGCTGGGGTCTTACCTGAAAGATGAATACTGCTCTACAGACATACATGGCAAAACCATTAATTTACCATAATTCTATTCTAGCCAGAGTTGAATCAAGTCAATTCAGACTGCCCATACACAATAATGGAAAAACAGAAGTTTCTTTCTGTGACACAAAGAGGAACATTTACCAGAAGGTGTAGTTGTATCTGTGTCCAATGTTCCTGCTTGATTCTGGTAAAACTGCTGGTAATCCTGTGAACATTATGCAAATAATTAAGATAAAGTTACCCTTTCATTATATGGAATCCTGTAGGGAATGGGGAGAAACCTTATCCCAAAAAAGTCAGTTACACAGGAGTTAAGAGAAAAAGCAAAATCCAACCTGTCCATCTAGGGAGTGGGCAGCAATCTTTATTACCCCTTTACACCCTTAGTCTTGTATACATAGGAAAGCCTTGCATTTCTTATTAAATCAGCCCTCTCATTTTGACAGGGAACTTAGTCTTTATCACATGCCCAGATAAACCACTGAAATTGCATATCCCAGTGCAACGGGGAATTATCTCTGGAATTGGTGACAGTGCCAGCATTTACCACGTAGTGTTTCACTAGGAGTTGTGGAAAGGTAGAGAAAGATTTTAAGTGGCAGATCTATACAGCCCCCCTCATGGGAGCCAGGAGGCCCAGTCCCTGGTCATAGACGTGCACAAGCACACCCAATTAAGAATTCAAATCAGGTGAACAGATGGAAAGCTCCCCTATAGCTATCTTCCTCCAAGCATTCCTTTGTCCTGAAGTTAAAAGGATGACTATCAGAAAGGAGGCCTTCTCAGTTGCAACCCCTTGGACATAGAATCTTCTCCACATAAATTCACATAGTACCAACATCACATTCCTTTCAGGGCCAGGCTAAGAGATCATCACCATCATCTAAGGCCTTTTACATTTCTATCATTTCAACCTTATTTTGGTTCTTCATCTAGTGTAGCTTTTTATTTTGATTGGCTTTTGTACTGCATTTTTTCATGCTGACTTTGCAATACTCCTTGTTACTAGCTTTATAGTACAGTACTGTATATTTTAAAAGTTAATATGTTACTTCATTTTTAAATTGAAAAAACAGAATTCAGCTGATCATGTCATACATATAGTAAACAAATAAAAGTATCCTGCTCAATTCCCAAAGCTATCTCTATATTCCTATCAGATGGGACACAGGAGAAATTATATAAAAAGAAGGCTGCTTGCTTTTAGGGGGTTTTTCACTGCCTCAACTGCCCAATTCTCACCTCATGTCATAAAGTTTAAGGAGTCCTTTCAATCCTCCTAAGAGGTAGTTTAAAGAGTGCAAAAAACTTTCCTCCTGTGAACTTCAAGTCATAGTTTCCAATACGATTTACACATACCTGAGCGTATTGGTTGTAACCGTCCTGCCCAAGTTGAAGGTAGTTGAAGTCAACAGTGCCACCTTCTCCACTCTGAGGCTATAAATTAAAAAGATGATTAAACAGCAGATACAGCAAAGAGACTGTTCAAATGGATGCTGAAATCACTGCTGAAAATCTTGCTTTCCACTAGCATAGAGATTCCTAACTTTTTAGACAGGTGGGCACATTTGGAATTTTGAGAGCATGGTCAACATAAAGACTTTTTTAAAAAGCTTATTTATTAGAAGGCAAATTGATGAGGTTGCTCCCCAAAATTCCCCAGCCTCCCAGGATGCTGAGGCCTCAATTTAGCTCTTTTATTCCCCCTGCCTTTTCTTGGACATATTTACAAAGCACTGAGCTGCAACCCATTACTATTTTTATTGCCTAAAAATTCCTCTGAGGTATATTCGGGACCAAAGCATTGATGGAAATAAATCTCCTGATTACAGCATGCTAATTCTCACTTTTTAAAAGAAAAAGAAGAAACTTTTAAAAATTAAAATAAAATCAGATAGACCCCCATGGGGTCTGGAAGGACCAAGAGAAGCATCTGTGGATGCTATACTGGAGACTCAGGAATTAGCAACTTTAAAAACAAATGCCTACCTGGGTTGATGACCACTGGGCAGCAGCAATGGCTGTACTAGCAACAGAGAAAGCACTGACACGATTGCCATCTGGGAGAAGCAAATCCCTGAAAATAAAAAGACAAGTAAATCCATTTCACAGGCAACCTTACTAGGTATCTAAGAAGCTTCAAAACAAAATTACTAGCAAATTACAATATGCCTCAAATGTTGCCTGACAAACTCATTGCACTGGAAATTCACTGCACTTGGAATCAGGAACAGTGTTACCCAGAAATGGAAAATAAATATGAAGATGTTTGATTCCATTACTTATCCAAATAAATGTTTAAATTCAAACATTTAACTGAAATCAAATGCTACTACTAGGAAATAGGACTTCCATTTTTTAATGAATATACACACAAAAACACGAATATACACACTTTTCTTTGTAAGGCTTAATAGTTAAGACTGACAGTTATGCAATAAAGCAGCAATAAAAATTTCCAATTGTATTCCATTTGAAGATTTGAAAGATAACTTCAGTATAGCTCACTTTCTAGCACTTTTTGCAAAATCCACACCAATGGTTTTGCCATCTATTTTCAGGGGTGGCTGAAGACTCTGCAAAATCTGCAACAGTTGAGAAGCATCCTGGGAAAAAGTAATTGTTGGCATGAGACAAAGTTCAAATTGATACATGCAATCGTTGTCAAGAAGGAATTTTAAGAAAAAAAATCAACTACCAAAACTTTGTAAGGAAAAAAAAACCCCAGTACATTGCATTTACTCATTCAATCCAGGTAAGATTTTGCGTTTAACTATAAAGGGAATTCAGAGCTTGACATTAAAAAACACTGGATCAGGACATTAACAATTTTATGCTCAGAAATTATTAATTAATTTTACACCCTCTATCTGGGGTTTCTAAATCATATACATATTTCTATCATGAAGATAAATCTGAAGATATTTGATTTCATTACTTAAGCAAATAAAAAAGGTGGCACACATTTAAACTGAACTTGAATGCTACTACTAGGGAATACACACAAAATCTAATACTGAATACACACAAAATCTGATACTGAAATAAAACAAAATATACCTTACCATGGCAGAAGACAACTGTACAAAAGCAAAGCCTCTATTCTGCTGGGTCTGTTTGTCTTTAATAAGGCGGATATTATTTACTGCCAGTGAAGCATATGGTGACAGAGCTGTCATGATTGATTCCACTACTGTATGAGGAGCTATATTTCTCAGAATAAGAGCTGTGGGAAGATAAAGGTATTGTTATAACATGTTTATCCATGATCCAATAACAAAGAACAGATGTACATAAAAGTTTATAATGCATTCTAAGTAAAACAAGGAAAACACTACATATTTATGAAATTCTGAAAAATACCAGAGATTTGTTGATATGATGCAGTTATGTATATGTTAGATTTTCTACCATAATACATGGTAGTGCAATCTTTTCCACACTCCCAAAAGTAGGGGTGGGACAGGACAACCATTTCAGTTTAATTAAAAATTTAAAACAGTTACTATGTGATTGTCTTCTCGCAAGTTTACAGGTAATGTTGCTGCTGCAGAGACGGCGACACTTAAAATGTGAGCTATTTGAATTTTATTTGACTGGAAGAGGAGCAAGAGCAATACTGGGAAGAAATGAAAATGTACTCCAAGATGTGACAGTAGAAACTAACCAAAAATGTAAAGAGAAAAAAGATGTTACTGCAGAATTCAGCCTGAAGAGAGAGCTAGGATAAAAAGGCAAAGCCTAAATGTGTCAATGCTCTTTACAGGCAGAAGAATGTCATCCTTCCCATAAATTGCCAGGTTACTCATGTTCTCCAGCAGCTTTAACTTGATTTTTATCTCTCGTGAATTCAAGCTGAAAATACCCTACAAAAGAATCTGTCTTGACTTCTGCGTAACAGGAAGAACACCTACCTCTGCTGACCTATTCACAATACAATGTAATACGAGAGAGTTAACTCACTGTCACAGTAGTAATCCACAGACTGAACAGCCTCCGGTCCCCCAGGTGGCACTTCCTGCTCCGAATCTTCATCGCAAAACAGGAGGAAAAACAAGTTTAATAACCAAAACCCTTCTGTTATGACATCAATAGACCTCTACCATGTCAGAAATGGAATTACAAGCAGTTCAATTTTGGAAATTAAAAAATTATGTTTAATATAACTTATTCAAACAGAACTTACCAAATTTATCTGCTCCACAACGGAAGCATTTTAGTCGCCTCCTGAAGTTGTAAAGGCAGCACTAACAAATAAACAAACCCATTACATTTTAGATTATACACCTGATCAAGCATTCTGTAGGACACACCATATCTATAACAAATTGTTTTTAAAATACACTGTGATGGTGGTTTCATGTCATTACTGCACAGAACTACTAATGTCCATTTACTACTCAGTAAATTACAGTAAGGATAGCACATCTTGAAGTCAAGAGAGTTTGTCTGGCACCAATGAGCTTGATGATCAATTCAACTCCACAGTCTGTTATATCCAGGGCAATAAAAAGAGACTAGCTGAATAAAACTAACAGAAAACACCATTTTTATTTATTTGTTTGTTTCATTTCTATATCTGCCCATCTCAACAAATGACTCTGGACGGTCTTTTTGGGAATGCTTCAATTCCTGGTACTACAATTTTAAACATTAAGCTCTGCATATTTTTAAGGTATTAATTATCCAGGGAGCATCCTGAAATATCATGAGAAATAGTGTTACAAAACTATTTTATTTCTAACTTCAATACTCTGAAAACAACTTCAGTATTAAAATATAATTTCTGCATAAATGGAACAGAATATTGTAATGAATTTTTAAAAAATCACTCACAAACTGATTATTATTGATTCTAATGTTTTAATTACCAGATCTTAAATATTAAGTAGAGACAAACGGGTGAAGTAGGAGAATTAAGAGCTACAACCCATGACTGCATGGTTATGGCAAGCTGAGTGCGAGCTGACCTTCAAGCAGGAATTTATACTTGCTGTCAGGTAGGATTCTTTGCAGCAGAAATGCTTAATTCCTGGTTTAAAGTTCAGGACTTTTTCTTCTTTACCATTGTATTATTAATTCAGTTGCAATACTGTTCATTTTAACTCAAAGGCAGTGGAAAGATCGATGTTTCCTTTCTATGTGTGAATTTAAAACCTTAAATGCTGACCTGTGTAAAAGTGCAAAAGCTACTGCTGCCTGAAAAATGTATCTTGAGATCTTCCCAAACACAGAAGTAGCCAATGCAATTTTCAACTATCCTCCTTCAGACATTACACAGACCATATGAGCAGATCACTAGTAGTTTATTTTACTGAAACGTAGCAGTCTTCATTAAGACTGGGGTTGAATCTGAATCTGCACTCTCAATTAATGGATTTGGGGAAAACACTTATCCTATTCACTAAGAGCTATTTAAAAGTGTATTTAAAACTCTAAGCAGCATTTCCAGTGTTCTAAGCTTAGGGGAAGAGGAACTTTGTGTTCCAGAGTTTCATCCTGAGCTCAGGACAAAACAAGGTGCTTCTCTGAATGCAGTTTCAAATGTTTCAGCATCTTTTGATTGGCTAAAAAAAAATTCCAAACCACAGAGAGGACATTTAACTAACAAAGCAAGCTAAAGTTCCATCCCTGCTTCCATTAACTAAGTAATAGGCAAAGAAGGGAAAACAATTTATTCCTACTGCCCACTCATCCACAAAACACATTCATGGGTGGGAGAGGCCGTGGAAAGGATTGGTGCAGGCCACACGAGTTGGGGAGGGTTTGGGAGGTGCAGGGCACTAGTGCACGGTTACAACTTTGAACAGCCGCTGAATGAGAGGGTTGGTAAGCGAGGACTACTTGTAAGCAAATTTATGGCAACTATCTCCCCCCCCCCCCCCCGGGAGAAAGAAGAATTTATGAGCTCTCCTGTTTGTTGCATTGTATTTTACTGATAGATTACCAAACACATTTGCGTTAGAGATATTAAGGATCTGCTGCAGTTTTCAAGATGCCAAATACTACTATTACTTCGGTTTTTGAGTGAAGACAGGCCATATGCAAGCATGTACATTAGGAAGATACTTCGAGTCAATACACTGAAAAGTGTGTTTTTGCTATGACGTCGCTCATGGGCTATAATCAAGTAAACCTATTGTTATTTAGTCATGTGGCTGTGCAGGCAGGCAGGCTCTCCAGGCTGATAAAGGATACTCAACTATTGCATCCATTGCTTGTTGTGAGAATTGTAAAAAATGTTTACAATTTATTTAAGAAAATGTATTTTATTCATTTATTTGAATACTCCCGTAGATTCTTTTTATCCCCTTTGCGAATGTTTTAGTAGTTGATTGGATAAGTAGCATTATAGCAGAGGAACAAAAAATAAGGGAGCAATTGGTTTATTTCAAATTCAGAAGCAGCAGCATCCTGGCAGTGCTCACTCTACTTTCTTATTAAACCAGAAGTCCTCATTATTTTAAAATACCATGTTGTCATATGGTAGTAACCATAATGGCTATTTCCACATTAACATACATGTTTTTATTAAACACTATTTACTTCTTTTCAGTACTTCCTATAAATTACTTTTTGCTAAGTTCTTTAATATTACCTGAGGTTAATCTTCAGGTGTTTTATTCCTTACAAGCCTTACTAGAAGTGAATACTATGAGAATGGCTAACTGGTAATTACAATGGAATCTGTTAAAAAAATTAAAATATGCCTTTGCAAAAACACTGCCTTACCTTGTTACAAAGCCAATCTTCAAATTTAGGTCTGGGATTGCTGTAATGCATTGCAATTTGTTTCCCTTGAACCAAGAGTTTTTTCTGCAAAAAAAGCACACTTAGTTATTCCAGTATCACAGAACATGTGTCCATTTTCCCATGGTAGAGCACACTTCGGAGGATTCAGTGCTCATGAATTAAATGGACAAGATATGGGGAGGATGCAGAGAACCAACCACCGCCTCCTACACTCTGCCCATCCAATCCTGCAGGACATGGGCAGTAAGAAAATGGGATGTGCAGTAAAAACAAACAGAATCAGGGAAGGTTGATCAAGCTGCCAAAACTAAGTGCTGACATGGAACCAGAAGCGTCTCTAAGGAGACCGAGATTCCTAAAGACATAGCAAAACACTGCTTTAAAGTATTAAGTGACTGCTTCACTTCTTTCCCCAACACTAGAGTTTTAGAACTTCAAAACATATGAATTGCTTTCAGTTGTTTTCTTCATGATGTGCCCTTGAAAGTAAAATAATTCTTGTCAAGACGACCCTAATTATACTTCTAAGAAACTAAATTAAGTCAGGAACTGAACACATGTTCAGCATAAATGTTTTCTAGCAGATATGAAAACTTGTTTGGAAAAAGCTACCGTGTGAAGAATAGGAAGACAGACACAATATCCTAACATTTAATAACCAAATTAGACTGCCCCTGACTTTTTGCCAGTAGTGGTTTGTTTTGCTTTTAGTGCCCCTTCACACTTAGCAGAGTACTGGATTAGCTACTTAAATGTATAGAAAGAAGCCATGTTTCTGGACTTTAAACTTTGTTCCTAAATATCCAAAACCTGTATCCCCTCTAAATCCTGCAAGTCTTTTATAGCTCTTCATTCAGAGAGATGCACCTTTAAATGTGTCCAGGGGTTGTGTATGTTGAGGAAACAATGATCCAATCTTAAAGTGAGATCTGACTTCAGTTAAGTCAAATTCTAATAGAAATAGTATTAAGAGCTTAAAAAGATCTAACAGGCCTATGGTGCAAATTTCATCTTTTATTGCTAGATTAGGAAAATGAGAAAACGGCCCAAACTGGAATATGCACACAAACAAAATATGTTGGCATATTTACAATATATCATGTTTGTCTGACCGTTAACGGCAACAGGGCCACTAGGGAGGCTCAACTACTTTTTCCCTAACACTAGCGTGGTTATGTTGGAGTGGATTTGAAACTGATTCAAGATGAAAACTGATACAGCTTTGTATATATTAAAATTGTGATTTCACAATTTGCTACCCTAATTTGTCCAGGCATTCATTTATGGACCACAATTGCATGCTATATAAAATATATAGAAAAGCTGTTGCATGCAACAATTAGCTATTCCTTCAACTTTATTGTTGTGGTGACTGGCCATGGTATGAATTTAAGAGAAAGACACAATGTCCTAATATTTAACGATCAAAAATAGCAGTAAAATTCACATTAAAATCTTTTTCAGACTTTGTAATGAAACAATAGCTGTAGTTTTGCTCCTTATATTTTTAATTTTGTCCAGCTGCACAAGCCTAGCTGCACAGCAACTCAGTAAAGGAGTAGTTTTTCTATGAAGAACTGCTGAATTAAAATACCAAAGCATATCAATGCCTTGGAAATATACATTTTAATTCTATAGTAGTTTCTATATTTTTCGTTTACATTATTCTTACTCATGATTTTATAAGCCCCTCAGTTGCCTTTTAGAAGCATTACTTCATTTGTTAAATCATACTAAAAATGTATGTCTTTCCAGTTATAATTATTTCTATATAACCTGAATTTCATTTCATAGCTATTGATAGCATAAATCAGAAAAGTCTCTCTAGCTGAATATGTAAAAGTTTTAAAGAAATAATAGTCAAAGACCAATCAAATTAAATGCTTTGAGGTAGCATACTTTTTATAGAAGCTAGATGGTCAAAATGTAGTTTTGTGCAATGCTATGCAATCTTAATAAAAATTTTAATATATACAAAGCATTTCATTTTAAGGAAGTTATGATTTTAAAACAAACCACTCCTTCATTCAGTTTTTTATTTACTCCTTTTTAAAAACTGTACAGACTTGTTCCATGTTCAGGAATATCTAGACTTTGTGAGTGAAGCAACCTGATTGGCTTCCATCCAGCTGGTAGCATCTTGAAAGTGATAAAACTCCACGAAGGCGAAACCACGGCTTACACCTAGAGACAGCATTCAGATATAGACGGGATACTTGTGTTAGTCAGTTCCTTTAAAACAGGTGAATCTCTCTCCAACTGCTTCATTACTTCATGACAAAGCAGTTTTATAAATGCGACGTCAACTGTGAATTTGCTTCTTGTTTTGCCATGGCAAGGAAACCAAGCTGCATTAATAGGCTACTTTCCACTTGAACGAGATCCATGTTTAAAGATAACCATGCAATGGATTACTAAAATTTAAGAATCAAATTTATGGTGCTACTTACCGACATGTTTTTTAATATATAAAAAACTGAAGACTTCTTCCACTACCTATAGCCTTTCAAAAGGCTAAATTCCTTATCCATGGCAAACCTTTCATTTTGCTTTGTACTTGCAGGTGAAGGGGAGTTTTGGAAATGCTTTAGGCCTGGGGAAGAGGAAGGCTGTGCCAAAAAATTAGGTTAATGCTCTCACCTGTCTTTCTCTTCATCAATCTCACATCTGCAGGCCGAGGGCCTTCACAGGATTCAATGATCTCTCGTATCTATATGCAATTTTAATACCATTAATATCAGTATTCACAAACTAAGCAAAATTAGAGAAAAGGAAAACAACTAATAGCCTGGTATTAACATGACTTCCAAAATGTATAATTATTCTAAGTGCTAACTTGGAATTTGAGTTAAGAGTAATCAAAGAATTTCATAGCTAAAATAAACTAGGAATCCTCAGGGGAAAAAAATCTGTATGTCATTGTTATATGGCCCAAATTTATAGGTGCTAATCTTCAGCTATGTAAACTTTTCCCTTTTATATAGACACTAACCATGCTGAGGTTCACCAATTTTCCAAGTTATTTCAAAATACTGATTTTAGATTTTAATTCCAGAATTTATGATGCAATGCTCTGTTTCTGAATCTTTTTGATTTACTGCTGCCAAAATAAAAAACCTCTAAAATGAGCAATCCTGTGGAAATCATTTGGGGGGGGGGACTATAATAAGAGGCACACAAAGGATTTCAACAAGGCTCTTCCTTTTAATCAGGGAAATAGCTACCAGCAAGTCTTTTTTCCACAGAAAAAAATCCAGATTTTTTTAAGTGGTGGGGGGAGGGGGAATAATCTTTAATTGCAAAAAATTTGGATACTAGGCATGGAGAGTAATTTCAATATTAGTAATTGTTAAACATTCATTTCTGAAATATGAAAAAAATGTTAAGAATATTAAGACACTTTCAGTGCTGTACAGACTGTTTAAGAATTACTCTGCAAACTAAAATGTTTAAGTCAAGAATAAAGTATTAGTTACATCATAGTCCGTAACAGTAATAGGGAGCCCACGCAACATGATGGTCTTGCTTTCTTTTTCATCATTTATGTCATTTCTGTAATCATGTTCTCCGTAGTCTCCATCAGAATGATAACCATCTTCCGATTTATCACTATTACGTCGCTCACGTTCACGCTCTCTCTGTCAAGTAATCAGGCAATTTAAGAAATGTAATATAGCAATGCAAAATTAACTCTACAACACTTTATTTAAAAAAATAAGGATTTAAACATCATTATACCAATATTCCAACAAGGATAATTTTATAATTAGAAAATGTTTCAGTCTGCAAGTTCTGTAAATACTTCTATGATTAATTTTGACAATGTCATTTCTATATAAAAAGTAAAGACTCCCCTAAATCAAACGTGACTGCTGGTGACCGATTACATGAAACATGCCTGTGTAGTTTGCTTGGCAACAAGGAGATAGTTTGCCACTGCCTTCTTCCACTTACTGTTAAGTCCAACCAGAAAATATACCACTGATTAATTTAGCAAAAGAATATTACACACTTATTTATCCAAATTCCAAAATATATAATCAGCTATCTCACCTCGGGGCTGTCATAATCTCTACCATCATAATCTCGGCCATCATAATCCCGACTATCATAATCCCGATAATCATCGTATCTGTCGTTTCTACGTTCCTCACTAGACCTTTTATAGTCAGAATCCCGTCGACGGCTTCTGGAGTCCCGATCATCCCGATCTTCCCTATCAATGATAGATCCATATCTTCCACTCCTTTCAGTTCTGCTCACACTGCACACAGAGTTTGTAAAGTCAAACAACTTGAAAGCTGCAACATTCACGCAAGGATTGTATAATAAAAACCAAACAGTATGGTATAACAAAATCATCATATAGTCGGAAATGTTTGCCAGCATTTAATACATTTTGCATGTACTCCTTTTCTACTAGAAAGCCTGTGAATCTCAGTCAAGATAATGGAGTTTCTACATTACATTAAACCATACTCTGATTTGTCTAGTTAGAACCTATTATTAGTCTGTGTGTGTGTGTGTTTTAAATTTCTTCTACTTTTAAGAAATATTTCAAAACCTTACACTTCTTTAAAAAAGTTTGCAGTATTATATGTAAATTAAACAGCTATGTAACAGTAAGTTATATAGTTATATATTTATATAACTTAAATAAGTTATATTTGAGGACATTAATGTTCACATTTTAGACAAGAGAAGATAGGTGGTTTGAGAGAGGGGTCAAGGAATCCATTTATGCCAACTTGGAAAATCCTTCCTTGAATAGAGGTGGGGGCCTCAGGCACAATCTTTCCCCTATTTTCCTTCCTGCTTTGTCTTCTGTGCCTAGGAAGATTAAGACCATTTCGCAAGCTCAACAGCAGCATGGTAATCTTAATGATCCTCCTAGGTTAGAAACCTAACCTGTTGTATTTCTTTAAAAAATGGTATATGGTGAAAGGAAAAACTTTAATAAATCCTATACTAAACCACCTAAAGAACCAAAGAGACAGAGTAAACCCCTGGGAAATAAGGGGAAATGTTTGAACTCAGGCAATTGTAGGTCATTAAACAAGCTAGGTATATGTAAGTACTACTGTACTCATAGTGGAACATTCCACAGTATTCTGGAACCTTCTGTTCCTCCACCAGGTAGAACCAATCTTCTTATTCCAGGGATGGTTCAGATATTTCTATAAGTGGTTCATGATGATCCAGACATGGTCTGGCCCTAAACTAATTCAGCAGTCTTTTTATTCAAAATGGTTCTCAATTTCAACATGTGCTTACTTAGCTTTCTCTCATCCCCACCTAAAGAATTTAAATTTATCATCATCAGTCAAAGATACTGTTTTGTTCCATCCTTAGGCCAAAACTCTGGAACATGGATGATTGTACACCATGTTTAGAATACCAGTACACCATGTTTAGAATACCAGAAACTGCTTCCAGTTCAGTAGGTGAGCTTCCAGAAAACTACATCAACCCTGGAACTACAGGACCGGAATGGTCCAGAGGAGAAACAGAATATTCTGTTCTCGGAACAGTAAATTTTGCATTCTTACCACAGACCATGGAAAACAAACTGACAAAACTTTAACTGCAATAAAATTGAAAGGATATCTACATCAATCGTATTTAACACCTTATACATAAAAAACCCTAATTGATAAGGATGTGCAAACATTCAAAATCTGAACAGCTTGTTCTTGTTTCTTCCAAACTCAGAATAAAATCATCCATGTTCCAGAGTTTTGGCCTAAGGATGGAACAAAACAGTATCTTTGACTGTCTCCAACTGGCTTTAAATTTTTTAGGGTCCCTCTTTAATAAGCTACACTCTTACTGTCACTGGTTGAAGAGAGGTAAGAGAACAGGTGGGGATGAGGGAAAGCTAAGTAAGCACATGTTGAAATTGAGAATCGTTTTGAATAAAAAGACTGCTTTGTCGAAGGCTTTCACGGCCGGAGTTCAATGGCTGTTGTGGGTCTTCCGGGCTGTGTGGCCGTGTTCTGGAAGTTGTTGTTCCTAACGTTTCGCCAGCATCTGTGGCCAGCATCTTCAGAGGGCAGGAGCACAGACAGAAGCAAAATCTCTGTGCCCAGGTAGAGTGGGAATGTTCTATTTATAGAGCTAAATTATAGGAGATTAGGTGGGGTTTTTTGTTGTGTTGAAATGCTAACGAGTGGCTGATGAGCGTGATTAGCATGTTCATTGTGAGAAGTATTCCCATGTCCTGGTGGTTGGACTGAGTTCGTTGACCTTTTGCAGGCTGTGTTTTTCAGGACTGGTAGCCAGGTTTTGCTAATTTTTAAACTTTCTTCTTTTTTATTGTAACTGTGCTGGTGTTTGTGAATTTCAATGGCTTCTCTGTATAATCTGGTGTAGTGGCTTTTGGTGTTGTCCAGTATTTCTGTGTTTTCAAATAGGATTTTGTGTCCCGTTTGCTTGAGAGCATGTTCAGCTACTGAAGATTTTTCTGGTTGCTGTAGTCTGCAGTGTCTTTCATGTTCTTTTATCCTGGTGTGAATGCTTCGTTTTGTGGTTCCGATGTATACTTGTCCACAGCTGCATGGTATGCGGTATACTCCTGCAGCGGTGCGGGGGTCCCTTTTGTCTTTTGCTGATTTTAGCATTTGTTGTATTTTTCTGGTGGGTCTGAAAACTGTTTGAAAGTTGTGTTTTTCCATCAGTTTTCCCATGCGGTCAGTGACTCCTTTGATGTAGGGCAGGAATACTTTGTTTGTGGGGGGCTGTTTTTCTTCAGTTGGATGTTGTTTTCTTGGTTTGATGGCTCTTTTTATTTCATTCTTGGAATAGCCATTTGCCTGTAGGACCCAATTCAGATGGTTAAGTTCATTGTTGAGAAATTGGGTTTCACAGTTTCGATTAGCACGATCCACCAAGGTTTTGATCATGCCTCTCTTTTGTCGTGGGTGGTGATTGGAATTTTTGTGTAGATATCGGTCCGTATGGGTGGGTTTTCTGTATACTTTGTGTCCTAGTTTGAGGTCCGGATTGCGTATGACCAGCGTATCTAAAAATGGAAGTTTGCCATCAGTTTCTTTTTCCATGGTGAATTGTATATTGGGGTGGATGCCGTTTAGGTGGTCCAGAAATTTCTCCAGTTCTTCTTCAGTATGACTCCAAATTGCGAAGGTGTCATCCACGAACCGGAACCAGACTGTTGGTGTAATGGGTGCCGATTCCAAAGCCTGTTTTTCAAAGTGTTCCATGTAAAAGTTTGCTATGACTGGGCTCAGGGGGCTTCCCATGGCAACGCCATCCACCTGTTCGTAGAACTTCTACGAGTTCTACGAACAGGTGGATGGCGTTGCCATGGGAAGCCCCCTGAGCCCAGTCATAGCAAACTTTTACATGGAACACTTTGAAAAACAGGCTTTGGAATCGGCACCCATTACACCAACAGTCTGGTTCCGGTTCGTGGATGACACCTTCGCAATTTGGAGTCATACTGAAGAAGAACTGGAGAAATTTCTGGACCACCTAAACGGCATCCACCCCAATATACAATTCACCATGGAAAAAGAAACTGATGGCAAACTTCCATTTTTAGATACGCTGGTCATACGCAATCCGGACCTCAAACTAGGACACAAAGTATACAGAAAACCCACCCATACGGACCGATATCTACACAAAAATTCCAATCACCACCCACGACAAAAGAGAGGCATGATCAAAACCTTGGTGGATCGTGCTAATCGAAACTGTGAAACCCAATTTCTCAACAATGAACTTAACCATCTGAATTGGGTCCTACAGGCAAATGGCTATTCCAAGAATGAAATAAAAAGAGCCATCAAACCAAGAAAACAACATCCAACTGAAGAAAAACAGCCCCCCACAAACAAAGTATTCCTGCCCTACATCAAAGGAGTCACTGACCGCATGGGAAAACTGATGGAAAAACACAACTTTCAAACAGTTTTCAGACCCACCAGAAAAATACAACAAATGCTAAAATCAGCAAAAGACAAAAGGGACCCCCGCACCGCTGCAGGAGTATACCGCATACCATGCAGCTGTGGACAAGTATACATCGGAACCACAAAACGAAGCATTCACACCAGGATAAAAGAACATGAAAGACACTGCAGACTACAGCAACCAGAAAAATCTTCAGTAGCTGAACATGCTCTCAAGCAAACGGGACACAAAATCCTATTTGAAAACACAGAAATACTGGACAACACCAAAAGCCACTACACCAGATTATACAGAGAAGCCATTGAAATTCACAAACACCAGCACAGTTACAATAAAAAAGAAGAAAGTTTAAAAATTAGCAAAACCTGGCTACCAGTCCTGAAAAACACAGCCTGCAAAAGGTCAACGAACTCAGTCCAACCACCAGGACATGGGAATACTTCTCACAATGAACATGCTAATCACGCTCATCAGCCACTCGTTAGCATTTCAACACAACAAAAAACCCCACCTAATCTCCTATAATTTAGCTCTATAAATAGAACATTCCCACTCTACCTGGGCACAGAGATTTTGCTTCTGTCTGTGCTCCTGCCCTCTGAAGATGCTGGCCACAGATGCTGGCGAAACGTTAGGAACCACAACTTCCAGAACACGGCCACACAGCCCGGAAGACCCACAACAGCCAAAAAGACTGCTACTTGCCTAGTACATACATTTATTACTGTTTTTAAATTCTTTACACTGGGTTGAGTAGAGCCATGTGCTTTCTTTTTCAGGAAAATTGCCAAATGCAAAATTGTACTCTGTATTTTACAGATAGTGTAAATATACAGATGGTGTATCTGTTCAGCTTTCAAACTACCAAATGTACAGTACAAACTTTTTTTCACAAGTATGTGCATCAGAAATAAGCCTCAAGATAACAGCCTGAGAATCTATTTCGTCCATAGGTTGTATCACAATGATTTGATTGTATTAAGTGCTGATTCCATGAATAAATATGGGAATTTTTAAGATGCTCAAAAAAGTTATTTTTTCCCGGGTGAAATAGGTGATGCGGTCGATGCCCTATCTCAGTGTCTGGAGGCTGTGGGGGTCTGGATGGGGAACAACAGGCTTCAACTGAACCCTGGTAAGACGGAGTGGCTGTGGATTGATGGCCCCCCTAGATCCGGGAAGTTGCCATCTTTGGTTCTGGGTGGGGTGGCACTACCTCGCTCGGATCCAGTGTGGAATCTGGGGGTCCTCCTGGACTCGCGACTCCTGCTTGAAGAGCAGGTGGCAGTCACGGCCAGGAGGGCCTTTGCACAACTTCGTGTGGTGCGCCAGTTACGCCCTTTCCTGGATCGGGAGGCCCTCCGAACAGTCACTCACGCCCTTGTCATCTCCCGTATAGATTACTGTAATGCGCTCTACATGGGGCTACCCCTGAAGAGTATCCGGAAGCTTCAGCTGGTGCAGAATGCCGCGGCGCGAGCAGTTATGGGTGCCACGAGATCGGCACATGTAACACCTCTGCTACGCGAGCTGCATTGGCTACCAGTTTGCTTCCGGGTCCAATTCAAGGTGTTGGTGATTACCTTTAAAGCCCTACATGGCATAGGACCAGGGTACCTGAGGGACCGTCTCGTCCAGATAACGTCGGCCCGCCCCACGCGTGCATGCAGAGAGGGCATGCTTCGGACCCCCTCGAAAAGAGAATTCCATCTAGCGGGGTCCAGGAGGCGTGCCTTCTCTGCGATAGCGCCCGCCTTATGGAATATCTTGCCCCCGGAGGTGAGACTGGCCCCTTCACTCCTGGCCTTTCGGAAGGCCCTTAAGACCTGGCTCTGCCGCCGGGCCTGGGACGACAGAGGCGGCAGTGCCTCCTGGGGTTGGCTGGCCCCGTAGTAATACAATCCATCCTACGGTCCCCCCATCTTGGATTTTATGTAATTTATTATTAGATTATTATTATTATTATTATTATTATTATTATTTGTATTTTAGATATTGTTTTTGTGTTTTTTAAACTTCAATTGTTGTAACCCGCCCAGAGTCCCTTGCAAGGGAGATGGGCGGGGAATAAATTGAAATAATAAATATAAATAAATAAATAAATAAAATATTTCCTTGGCTGAATTTTCCATAGTCTGAGTGGTTGAGAGCACTTCATAGACTACCAGCCCATTTACCACCCCTTGGGATGAAAAATGAAGTACAAGACACTTATTTCTAGTTCCTATTGTTCTTCATGACTAGGCATTCCAAAGGTAGAACTGTTTTGTTCCATGTTCTGAAGAATCATTATTTTTTTTTTCATTTACACCTCTACTGGATTGTTAAAAATCATCCAATTTTACTGAACATGTAACAGACATAACACATTATAAGTTGACATTTCCTTCCTAAAATGCATTTATTAGTAGCTGTGATATAAAAGCTTTACTGTTATTTATTAACTGGTTTGTTCAAAAGATGTTGGTGTTTTAAACTGCAATGTGCCAGGAGCTTGTGGGAATTAATTTGAAAAATAAATAAAATCACAAATTAACCTTGAGACTTTATACTCCACTTGCCCTGTATTCTACTGAATATCCTGGAACTCATTTCCAAACATGCATAAGTCTGCCCTACTGAAATTGTATTCTCTGAACAAGGTACCAATGAATGGTCAAGGTAATTCTGCAATTTTGTTCATACCCTTTTAAACTGATTTCATGAGATTTGGCTCATAGTTCCTTATTAAATATTATGTGGCTGTAAAACAAACAAAATCCGTCTTTATCATTTTCTGTTGACCCAAAGTCAGACCCAACATACATCCTTATTCATTGTTTCAGCTGTATGAAAAAATTATTTAAAAATGCATCCATTTATAGATAACAGGTATTACCATTTTATCTTGTTTACTCCAATCTACAAATTAACAGCTGTTTGTTCTGTTTTCCTTTGAAAGGCAGAAGACAGTGACTTATGGCCCCAAAATTTATAAAGCTTTCATTAATTGGTTTATTAAAAACACGTGTACCTTCTCTACCCCTAACTCAATGAATCTTGATCTGAGAAAAACTATGGGGCTCAGACTGACACAGTGAATATTCATCATTTCAATGGGAATCATGAAGGAAACAACACACTGAAGTGGCTTCCTTCAGACTATGCTAAGAAAATTCTAGCCTAATCTTTATTACAGGGCTTTCCAAAGTTTTCCCGCGGCGACACACCAACCGCCGTTGGTGTGTCGCCGCGGGAAAACCTGGAAGTGCTACCGTTGCGGCAGCGCGCAAAAACCCGGAAGCGCTGCTGCCGCTTTCAGGTTTTTGCGCACCGCCGTTGGTGTGTCGCCGCAGGAAAACCCAGAAGCACTGATGATGATCAGTGCTTCCGGGTTGTGTGGCGACACACTTTTGTGTCGCGACACACAGTTTGGAAAGCTCTGCTTTATTAAAAGGACAGGATGCATTCTGCTTTCCTCTTCATGCATTTAGTAACACTGAGCTTCTGAACAAGGCCAGAATATTTGTATACTGCAAATCAGAACATCAATACTGAATTATCAAGTTCTAATTTTATTCACCACCTTGCCTTCAAAATATAATCTGAACATTTAAAACATTACATACCGTTTGTCGGAACCCATCTCTTGCCTTCAATTCTTGATTAATCAGAATATCAATCTAGAAGTTTTATAAAAAACCAATGCATGTTAATTCTTTAAAACAATGGCTACATAACCTTGCTATGAAAAATATCCCTATAACATCGTATATGCAAATTAAAAATGGCCGTCCATACTTTAAGCCTATGCTGCCTCTACGAAGAAAAAAAAGCTTAGTCAATGAAACAAATTCCCTACATAAAGCGAATTCAGACATGCTCAAAGTCTATTTAAGGGGCGTAAACTCGCATAAAAATAGCAATTGGGTAAATTAACAGCGAAAGAGCCTCTATGTTCTGCAGTATTTCTTTCTACACAAGGTGCAGAGTGGCATTTAATGGTGGCTGATCCTCCTCAGTCTCTGCCAGAAATACAGAACCAACCGCACCGTACCTACAAAGACTGGTAACTGGGAAGACAAATATGCGATTTGGAGATTAGATTTGCCCACCTGGCCCCCAAGCCCCGAATAAAAGAGGACGGTCGGATAGCCCTACGGACGACTCATCCCACCGCACTACTATCGAGACCGATCAATACCGGGACCCGCCCTCTGCAGAAAATGGACCGCGGGGCTCCTTTAAGCTCCTAGCGCCTCTCCCAAATGGCTTTTTTAAAAGGCCACAATGCGAATTAAAAACCCAATGGCGATTTAAGAGCGAAATTATCATCATCGTTTTGTCAGAGACAAATACGGATTCCTTACATTCCTCACGTCATAAGCTTCAGGTTCGGTACTCACCGTGAAGAGAATAACGGCTCGCTGCACCGCAGCAGCCGCAACAACAACAAAAAAGCGCCACAATTTCTCTGAAGGACTGTAAAATGGCGTCGGAATCGAGCTCACTGTCTTCTACCCACAATTCTCGGCAACCACCTCCTCCTCGAAGCTTCCAGCAAGCCGCGTGCGCAAGCGTCGATCTTTCACTTCGCGAAGCACGCTGGGTGATGTAGTACGTTTCACCAGACCTCCAACGGGCATTGCGGGGAAGGAAGACCCTGAGAACATCGAGATGGTGCCCTTGCTTTTGTTTTCGTTCCATCGTCATAAATGCTAGCTCTTTCTTTCTGCATCACTGCCTGTGTGCTCGCTTGCTAGAGCTGGCCGGGCAGACATCCATCTTGTGAGGCTGATATCGCTGGCAATCCCGGCCATTTCATAAAGTTGGCGACCTAATATCAGAGGCCCTTGTGGTGAACAAAGGCGTACAGTACTGGCACGAGACAGATGCTCGGCTTACTGTTTGGGTGGCCCGGGCTGTAAAGTGCAGATCTTACTCATCATCATTGGCGATCACTCGTAGCCGAGTAAGATTGTCTTCCAAAGGTAAAATTTTAACAGTGGATCCGTAAGTGGCTATAAAGGCCAATTCTGGATCCGCACAACCTCCCACAGTGAGGGCATAGGTTTCCGAGTGGGAGACGGTCATGATGAGGGTTTGCCTGACGTGCCTTCCTTTTAGCTCTTTTCTCCCTTTCGCCCTGTACTCGCTTCTTCAAACTCCATAGCGCCATTAATAAAGGCTGACCTCCAACTGAAACGCTCATGAGTTAGGGCTTCCCACTTCTCAATGCTGATATTTCATTTTTTAAAATTAGCTTTGAGAGTGTCTTTGAATCTCTTTTGCTGTTCACCAATATTCCGTTTTCCATTCTTAAGTTGGGAGTAAAGTAGCTGCTTTGGAAGACGATGGTCAGGCATTCGAACAACATGGCCGGTCCAGCGAAGTTGATGTTGGATGATCATTATGTCTATGAAGGTTCTCAGTCATCCAGGTGGAATTGTCTGTAGCTAACTGGATTTCTATTTTCTCAGTGGAAACGTTTCGCTCCTTATCCAAGGAGCTTCTTCAGTCTGAGCAAAGTTAGTAAGGGAATCCTAAATATGTTTCTAGGTAGCTGTGTGACCTTACACCAGGGGCTAGGTCATGGTTATATTGAGATGTTATTTTAAGTCCTTTTATCATCTAAAGGAGGATCGTTAAGATCACCATGCTGCTGTTGAGCTTGTGAAATGGTCTTAATCTTCCTAGGCACAGAAGACAAAGCAGGGAGGAAGATGGGGGAAAGATTGTGCCTGAGGCCCCCACCTCTATTCAAGGAAGGATTTTCCAAGTTGGCATAAATGGATTCCTTGACCCCTCTCTCAAACCACCTATCTTCTCTGTCTAAAATGTGAACATTAATGTCCTCAAATGAGTGTCCTTTTTCCTTTAGATGAAGATAAACTGCTGACTCTGGTCCTGTGGTGTTACTTCTCCTGTGTTGGGCCATCCTCCTGTACAAAGGTTGTTTGGTTTCTCCAATGTAGAGTTCAGAGCACTCCTCACTGCACTGGATTGCATAAACTACATTGCTTTTCTTGTGTTTTGGAGTTTGATCTTTGGGGTGTACAAGCCTCTGTCTCAGTGTGTTGGTGGGTTTGAAATATACAGGTATGTGGTGTTTGCCAAATATCCGTTTTATCTTTTCAGACACGCCAGCCATGTAGGGAATGACCAGGTTCTTTTGTTTACTCTGAGTCTCAGCCCTATCTGTCACTGTTTTAGGTCTGGTAGATTTAGATTTGGTGAAGGCCCAATTTGGATATCCACAGGCCTTCAGAGCTGTTCTCAGGTGCTGATTTTCATTCTTTTTGGAATCCATGGAGGTGGGGATGGTTTCTGCTCTGTGTGACAATGTCCTGATGACTCCTAGTTTGTGCTGCAGTGGATGGTGGGAGTCAAACATCAGATATTGATCTGTGTGTGTGGGTTTCCTGTAGATCCCTATTTCTAGCTTGCCACCGGTCCCAATGAGGACTTCACAGTCTAGGAATGCCAGTCTGTTGTCCTTGGTGTCTTCTCTGGTGAAGCTAATGTTGGCATCTATAGTGTTTATATGGTCCGTGAAGGCCTGTACTTCCTGGGCCTTGATTTTGACCCAGGTGTCATCCACATACCTAAACCAGTGGGTGGGCACCGTTCCCTGGAATGTGTTGAGTGCTTTCTTCTCCACTTCTTCCATGTATAAATTGGCCACAATGGGTGACACAGGAGAACCCATGGCACAGCCGTGTTTTTTGTCTGTAAAAGTCACCTCTGTATGTGAAATAAGTGGTGTTAAGACACAGGTCCAGAAGATGGCATGATCATTGTTTCAATGCTGGTGGTTTTCGCTTCTTCTAATACGCTAACATTAGTCCGCCTATCTTCCCAAGTAATTTGCAGAATTTTTCAGAGGCAGCGTTGATCTAGTGGACCTGATGGGATTCCTGCTGAAGTCTTTAAAGAAGGCGGGCCTGAACTTACACAACAACTTCATAAGCTCATCGAAAAAATCTGGATGAGGGAGGAGATTCCAGCAGACTTTAGGGATGCCATAATTATCACTCTCTTAAAAAAAAAAAAGATCTTACTACAGCCACGCACATTGCTGCCTGATGCCCGTTTCACCGATGTTGGATAAATGTTTAATAAACATTTGCTTTAATGCAAATAAAGTGGCAGACTTTTGCTAATGGGCACAAGGGTTTTTCTGTTATCCCATGGCAACTTTTAACTTCGTTCAATCTGTCCGGTTTTCATCATTGGTATTGCATAGTTATCAGGAGTAGAGGATGACTGGGGGGGGGCAATTTTTATTTATTTATTTATTTATATTGATATTTATACGCCGCCTATCCCCTCCCTAACGGAGGACTCTAGGCGGCTTACATACATGTATACATTTCATTTTTATACATTACATCCATTAATCCGCGCACTAAGGGAAGGGGTAAGGGAACCGACTCTTCCGTGGCTACTGGACTATATGTCCCACGATGCCTTGCGTCAGAGCCGGCTGCTGACGTCCTGTAGATGTTACTGCTTTGGGATCCGTCGCCGTCGCCGCCATTGAAGATCTTCCGTTCGGTGGCCGACTCCCGACAGGACGCCAGCAAATTTGCCCACTTAAGGTGGTACCCAATTTATCTACTTGCTAAGCTTTCGAACTGTTGGGTCGACAGGATAATTATTGTCGACAATTTACCCTTTATCCCAGGTGCAGAGAAATTTTTTAAAATCGTCTAAAAAACAGAGTTAACATTAACCCCCCCATCCTGTTTCAGCTTTTTATCTTTAGCAATGTAACTACAGTATCACTAAAATTAATGCTTTAAATAAAAACATACAGTATTGTTAAAGGGCAGTGTTAATCAGAAGTGAGAAAACTTTTATGATCAGAGACCATATTTTCTTTTGTATTCATCCACTGCAGCTGCAGGACCACAAACCATCTCAATTTTGGCCGCCTGTGAATGCTTTCATTTCACACATAAGCTAACACTGAATGGCCATTTTATTGCTTTGACACCACAGTTTCAGGAGGCTTTCAGGATAGCATGCTGCTCATGAATTTTTCTTCCTAAGTCCTGTTCCCTATTTACAAAAGTAAATATGAATTGTCCTGAGAAATAATTCCTCAGTGTATCCAGTTGGTTGAATGTAAGGTAAAAAAGGTAAAGGTTCCCCCCGCACATTTGTGCAGTTGTGTCCGACTCTAGGGGCCGGTGCTCATCTCCGTTTGTTAGCCGAAGAGCCAGCGTTGTCCAAAGACGCTTCCATGGTCATGTGACTGGCATGACGCACGTGGAACGCTGTTACCTTCCCACCGAAGTGGTACCTATTTATCTACTTGCATTTGCATGCTTTCAAATTGCTAGGTTGGCAAGAGCTGGGGCGAGTGCAGGAGCTCACTCCGTCACGTGGGACTAGGGATTCGAACCTCCAAACTTCCGATCTTCCAATCGACAAGCCTGGCGTCTCACCCGCTGAGCCACCATGCCCCTTAAATTGAATGTAAACCAGATTGTAAAAAATAATTCTAAATCACAAACTACTCTGGCTTGACTTTAACTTGGAAACAAGTAGTACACATTTTAGGTGAAAATACTCCTGAAGAAAAGTTTACAATAGGGACAACATGCTTTTACTTTCTACTCCAGGGCTTTCCAAACTTTTGCCGTTGGCGACACACCAATGGCCAGCCCACAAAAACCCGGAAGCGCCACGGCGGCTGCCCCTGCAAAGGGACAGGCTCCGGGGACCCCGAAAATGCCCTCGGTTCCGGCAGGGAGGCGAAAAGCCTTGCCACGCGTGCACGCTGCCAGGCTTCCCGGTGCACAGCTGATCGGCGCAGAGAATTTCCACCCCGGGCGGCCAGCAGCGTGCGCACACAATTTTCGCCTCCCTGCCGGAACCGAGGACATTTTCATCAGCGCTTCTGGGTTGTCACGCGACACACTTGGGGCCCCCAGGCGACACAGTATTGCAGTACTTTCCAAACTGCCGCCGTTGGCAACATGGTGGCGGTGTGGGGGGGCACGTGCACATGGCGGCGCATGGGGCGTGCAGCGGCGGCCTCGCTAAAGCGCAGAAGCTCTGATGTCGCGCCGCCGCCGCTCGCGCCCCCGCACCGCCGCTTCGCGACACACTACACTGTGTTGCAACTCACTAAAGTGTCGCGACACACAGTTTGAAAAGCTATGCAGTATTGTGTCGCGACACAGAGTTTGGAAAGCCCTGTTCTACTCTATTCCCCCAAACAGCATGTTTAACCAAAAGGAAGAAAACTCTGAATTTAAAGAGTTCAACCCTATTGAGAATATACAGACAGAGAGGGATATAAAAATCCTGTGCAATGCCCAGCCTTGTACACCACTTATAAGTTACTTGAATGAGGTGTTAGAAAATATAAAATCTGTAGATGATACAAAGATGGGTGTAGGACAGCATTCAGCAGGATCATACTCTTTTAATTATTTTATTAAATTTAGAGGCTGCCCAACTCCAAATGATTCTAGGCAGCTTACAGTTTAAAAGTGAAGGAAAAAAACCTAAAACAAGGCAAAAGAACCATGCATGTCTGGGGAAAAAAACAATATAAGAGAAAACAACCTTACCCCAAAGCCTGGGAGAACAGCCGGAATGTTATCAGGTGGGAGCCATACAGATCTCTGGGGGTGGTTGAGGGTTTCCAAAGGGCAGGTGCCACAACAGAGAAGGCGCACTTCAAAGGTCCTAGTAGGTGACCCTGTTTAATCAACAGGACATGGAGTAAACCCACTCTGGCCAATCTTACCAGTTGAGCAGAAACTATCAGAGATAGGCAATTCCTCAAAAAACCAGGCACTGAGCCATGAAGGGCTTTGTCAATCAACACGTTGAATTGCACCTGGAAGCAACTGGCAACCAGTACAGGTTTGCCCATCTGGTGACACGTGGGCATACAGGTTGTTGTTTATTCGTTCAGTCGCTTCCGACTCTTCGTGACTTCATGGACCAGCCCACGCCAGAGCTTCCTGTCGGCCGTCACCATCCCCAGCTCCCCCATGGTTGAGTCCGCCACCTCCAGAATATCATCCATCCATCTTGCCCTTGGTCGGCCCCTCTTCCTTTTGCCTTCCACTTTCCCTAGCATCAACTTCTTCTCCAGGGTATCCTGTCTTCTCATTATGTGGCCAAAGTACTTCAGTTTTGCCTTTAATATCATTCCCTCAAGTGAGCAGTCTGGCTTTATTTCCTGGAGTATGGACTGGTTTGATCTTGCAGTCCAAGGCACTCTCAGAATTTTCCTCCAACACCACAGTTCAAAAGCATCTATCTTCCTTCGCTCAGCCTTCCTTATGGTCCAGCTCTCGCAGCCATAGGTTACTACAGGGAATACCATTGCTTTAACTATGCGGACCTTTGTTGTCAGTGTGATGTCTCTGCTCTTAACTATTTTATCAAGATTTGCCATTGCTCTCCTTCCAAGAAGTAGATGTCTTCGGATTTCCTGGCTGCAGTCAGCATCTGCAGTAATCTTTGTGCCTAGAAATACAAAGTCTGTCACTGCCTCCACTTTTTCTCCCTCTATTTGCCAGTTATCAATCAAGCTGGTTGCTATAATCTTGGTTTTTTTGAGGTTTAACTGCAACCCAGCTTTTGCACTTTCTTCTTTCACCTTCGTCATAAGGCTCCTCAACTCCTCCTCGCTTTCAGCCATCAAAGTGGTATCATCTGCATATCTAAGATTGTTAATGTTTCTTCCAGCGATTTTAACTCCAGCCTTGGATTCCTCAAGCCCAGCACATCGCATGATGTGTTCTGCGTACAGGTTGAATAGGTAGGGTGAGAGTATACAGCCCTGCCGTACTCCTTTCCCAATCTTAAACCAGTCCGTTGTTCCGTGCTCTGTTCTTACCGTTGCTACTTGGTCGTTATACAGATTCCTCAGGAGGCAGACAAGATGATTTGGTATCCCCATACCACCAAGAACTTGCCACAATTTGTTATGATCCACACAGTCAAAGGCTTTAGAATAGTCAATAAAACAAAAATAGATGTTTTTCTGAAACTCCCTGGTTTTCTCCATTATCCAGCGGATATTGGCAATTTGGTCTCTAGTTCCTCTGCCTTTTCTAAACCCAGCTTGTACATCTGGCAATTCTCACTCCATGAATTGCTGGAGTCTACCTTGCAAGATCTTGAGCATTACCTTACTGGCATGTGAAATAAGTGCCACTGTTCGATAGTTTGAACATTCTTTAGTGCTTCCCTTTTTTGGTATGGGGATATAAGTTGATTTTTTCCAATCTGATGGCCATTCTTGTGTTTTCCAAATTTGCTGGCATACAGGTAGTCCTCACGTAATGATGCTAATTGGGACTGGAAACTCCATCAAAAGTCAAAAAAACCTGACTGCGCTGTTAGCGACGGCAGTTCCTGCAGTCCCATCACCATCATTAAGCAAGGACCTCACGTGACCACAATTTGTGACTACCTGCTGGCTTCCCCACTGACTTTGCTTGTTGGAATACAGCAGGGAAGCTTGCAAATTGCAATCATGTGACCATGGGGATGCTGCAACAGCCATAAGTACGAGGACCTGTTGTAACTACCACTCATTCAGCACCTTCATAAGTTCGAATGGTTGCTGAATAAGTGGTCATTAAATGAGGACCACCTGCACATTTATAAATCATTATAAAGTGGAACAATGGGTAAAAAGCAACAATAGGAATTTTAACGGACAAATGCAAAGTCCTACATTTGAATAAGAAAAATCAAAGGCATGAGTATAGTACTGCAGGGAGAGATCATATTGGGCATCAATATGTGCAGAAAGGATATCGGTGTGTTGGTGGATCACAAGCTGAACATGAGCCAACAGTTATGCAGCTCAAAAAAAAAAAACCAGCTGCAATCCCAGGTTGCATCAACAGAAATATAGTATCAAGATCAAGAGAAGTTACTGCTCCTGTCTTATTCTGGATTTCTCAAACTACACAGTTCTGGGCATCTTATTTTAGAAAGGACACTGACAAATTGTGTCCAAAAGACATCAGCCAAAATGGTAGGAGCAACAGTTGGAGGCTGTTGGGTATATTTAGCATGGAGAAGATTGCAGAAGGCAAGAAAGCAGTCGGCAAGTATTTGAAGGGTTGTCACGCAGAAAATTCAAAATTATTCAAAAGAGGACAAATTTAAATTACAAGGAAGATTTTGGTTGGCCATCAGGAAGAATCACCTAATAGTAACAGCTGTTCAATAAAGGAACAGACCCAATTGAAATGGGTCTAGATAATCCGCTTCCTCCAGGGTTCTCTGGAACTATAGACCATCTTCTCAACTTTCCCCAAAAAGAGAAAGTTGGAGACAGGACAGAAGTTGTCTAAAATCATTGAGTCCAAGACTGGCCTCTTGAGGAGAGGGCATATTACCCCCTCTCGAGGTCAACACCCCAGCATGGACCCAACTACAGGTCAACTTCCTGGCTGCCTTAATAACCCAGGAGGGACCTGGGTCCAGTAAACAGGTGGCTAAACTAACAGAGCAGAAGACCCTGTCCAGTTCCTCAGATGCCACCAGCTCAAACTCATTCAAAATCATACCACAAGACAGCCCCACACACCTCAGCCAGACTTGCCCAGTCAGAATCCAGCTTGAAGCGGATCTGAGCAACCCTATCTGCCAAATTGCCCAAATACTCTTCCCACCAACCCTGCAGATAATCCAGTGGCCCATCCCTCCCCAGCAGCGACTGGGTCACCCTAAAAAAGCTGCTGGGCAGCTACTGGCAGATGCAATGAGGGTGGAGAAATACTGATGCTTCAACATCCTTATTGCCATGAGGTAAGAATCTTTATACAGTGGGGCAAAAAAGTATTTAGTCAGCCACCAATTGTGCAAGTTCTCCCACTTAAAAAGATGAGAGAGGCCTGTAATTGACATCATAGGTAGACCTCAACTATGAGAGACAAAATGAGAAAACAAATCCAGACAATCACATTGTCTGATTCGGAAAGAATTTATTTGCAAATTATGGTGGAAAATAAGTATTTGGTCACCTACAAACAAGCAAGATTTCTGGCTCTCACAGACCTGTAACTTCTTCTTTAAGAGGCTCCTATGTCCTCCACTCATTACCTGTAGTAATGGCACCTGTTTGAACTTGTTATCAGTATAAAAGACACCTGTCCACAACCTCAAAACAGTCACACTCCAAACTCCACTATGGTGAAGACCAAAGAGCTGTCGAAGGACACCAGAAACAAAATTGTAGACCTGCACCAGGCTGGGAAGACTGAATCTGCAATAGGCAAGCAGCTTGGTGTGAAGAAATCAACTGTGGGAGCAATAATTAGAAAATGGAAGACATACAAGACCACTGATAATCTCCCTCGATCTGGGGCTCCACGCAAGATCTCACCCCGTGGGGTCAAAATGATCACAAGAACGGTGAGCAAAAATCCCAGAACCACACGGGGGGACCTAGTGAATGACCTGCAGAGAGCTGGGACCAACGTAACAAAGGCTACCATCAGTAACACACTACGCCGCCAGGGACTCAGATCCTGCAGTGCCAGACGTGTCCCCCCGCTTAAGCCAGTACATGTCCGGGCCCGTCTGAAGTTTGCTAGAGAGCATTTGGATGATCCAGAAGAGGATTGGGAGAATGTCATATGGTCAGATGAAACCAAAGTAGAACTGTTTGGTAGAAACACAACTCGTCGTGTTTGGAGGAGAGAGAATGCTGAGTTGCATCCAAAGAATACCATACCTGCTGTGAAGCATGGGGGTGGCAACATCATGCTTTGGGGCTGTTTCTCTGCAAAGGGACCAGGACGACTGTTCCGTGTACAGGAAAGAATGAATGGGGCCATGTATCGTGAGATTTTGAGTGCAAACCTCCTTCCATCAGCAAGGGCATTGAAGATGAAACGTGGCTGGGTCTTTCAGCATGACAATGATCCCAAACACACCGCCCGGGCAACGAAGGAGTGGCTTCGTAAGAAGCATTTCAAGGTCCTGGAGTGGCCTAGCCAGTCTCCAGATCTCAACCCCATAGAAAACCTTTGGAGGGAGTTGAAAGTCCGTGTTGCCCAGCGACAGCCCCAAAACATCACTGCTCTAGAGGAGATCTGCATGGAGGAATGGGCCAACATACCAGCAACAGTGTGTGCCAACCTTGTGAAGACTTACAGGAAACGTTTGACCTCTGTCATTGGCAACAAAGGATATATAACAAAGTATTGAGATGAACTTTTGATATTGACCAAATACTTATTTTCCACCATAATTTGCAAATAAATTCTTTCCGAATCAGACAATGTGATTGTCTGGATTTGTTTTCTCATTTTGTCTCTCACAGTTGAGGTCTACCTATGATGTCAATTACAGGCCTCTCTCATCTTTTTAAGTGGGAGAACTTGCACAATTGGTGGCTGACTAAATACTTTTTTGCCCCACTGTAACTGATAAAATATGGCAATCATTTCCTCTCACATAAAGAAACAGTCAAGTACATGCTTTGAATTTCATGCACAGATGCTGCTCTCTCTTAGCACAAACATAAGAAATGGTGAGGGGGAGAATGGAGGTGGGAAAAGGGGCAGCGGCATGAGGAAAGGAAAGTCACAAAGCAATGGCAATGAGCTAAATAGAGAAGGTAAATGGGCAGGGAAGGAAAGGTAGAGAAGGCCTGCTTACTCATTAGAAAACAATATTTCCTAGCAGCAGCGACCTTCCCAAATTGAGAATCTAAGGCAACTCTCCTAGGTCCTAGATAATAATTTGGAAAAAAAGGAGAGAAATAAAAATGATTTTTCAATGTTTTTCGTGTTTTCTTAAAAACTACACACAGAGAAGCAAGACCCTTTTAAATCTCTATTATTAATACATTTGATCCTCAGAATTTTATGAGGGGATTAGCATAGAGCCTGACATTGTGTGTGCTGAAAATTAACCTGTGGCAAAGGCTTCTGAGCAGATTTATAAAGACTGGAAAAGAACAGAAAAGCCTCGTCATCCATGCAAATTGGCAGCTATTTTAGAGAATCACATGGTTTGTCCAGGGGTATCTGCCAAAATGACAGGTAAGATTGAAGCCTCCCCACTTTGTGCATGTGTCAACATGTGCAAAGGGGTGGGGCTTTGATTGTGTAGTCATCCCCACCATCTTGGCTTGCAGACACCCCTATAACAGAAGATGCTTTTCAACATGCTTTTGTCAGAAATAAAATTATAAAGCTGTTAGATAGTTGTGGCAACCATAGCTCATCTAATAGTGACAACACAATTTGAATATTAGATGTAAAGGTAAAGGTTCCTCCCGCACATTTGTGCAGTCGTGTCCGACTCTAGGGGCCGGTGCTCATCTCCGTTTGTTAGCCGAAGAGCCAGCGTTGTCCGAAGACGCTTCCATGGTCATGTGGCCGCATGACGCACGCGGAACGCTGTTCCCTACCCACCAAAGTGGTACCTATTCATCTACTTGCATTTGCTAGTTTGGCAAGAGCTGGGGCAAGTGCAGGAGCTCACTCCGTCACGCAGCGCTCGGGTCTTGAACTGCCGACCTTCCGATCGACAAGCCTGGCGTCTTACCCGCTGAGCCACCGCGCCCCTTATATTAGATATGGGCAAACCCAAAAGTTCTGTTTCTCATCTGGGCCATGCAGATTCCCAGCCATTCCAGGAGTGATCCAGTAGCTTTCTAGAAGGTAATCCTTTTTGAGCAATAGTTCTAAAAAAAAAACCCCATTATTATTATTATTCACTGTATATACAGTCAGGACCAGAAATATTGGAACAAGGATAACTGTTTTGGCAGTTGGCCTCTGTACACCACCACATTGAAGTTGAAAGGAAACACACCCAGATGGGAGCGAAGTCAGGACTTTCAGCTGTAATTCAAGGGGTTTGACAAAAGTGGGGCACTAACCATTCAGGAAGTACAGCCAGTGGCATACACACACCCCGATCGTTGGTGGCTCATAAGTAATGGAACAAACCAACGTCATTACAAACATAAGGGTTGCCTTTAATACCTGGATGAAAATCCTTTGCAGTCAATGACTGCCTGAAGTCTGAAACCCATGGACATGACCAAATGCTGTTTCCTCCCTCGAGATGCTTTGCCAGGCCTTTACTGCAGCTGCCTTCAGTTGCTGCTTGTTCGTGAGTCTTTCTGCCTTCAGTCTTGTCTTCAGTAAGTGAAAAGCATGCTCTATTGGGTTGAGATCAGGTGACTGACTTGGCCATTGAAGAACATCCCACTTCTTTGCCTTGAGAAACTCTTGCGTAGCTTTTGCTGTATGTTTTGGGTCATTATCCATCTGCAATATGAAGCGGCGTCCTATCAGTTTGGCAGCATTTGGCTGAATCTGAGCAGAAAGTATAGCCCTGTACACTTCAGAATTCATCCTGCTGCTTTTATCAGCAGTCAGGTCATCAATAAACACCAGTGACCCGGTTCCATTGGCAGCCATACATGCCCATGCCATAACACTGCCTCCACCATGTTTGACAGAAGATGTGGTATGCTTTGGATCATGAGCTGTTCCTTTCCTTCTCCATACTTTTCTCTTCCCATCATTCTGGTGCAAGTTAATCTTGGTTTCATCAGTCCAAAGAATCTTATTCCAGAACTGGGCAGGCTTTTTTAGATGTTTGCTGGCAAAGTCTAATCTGGGCTTTCTGCTCTTGAGCATTACCAGTGGTTTGCACCTTGTGGTGAAGCCTCTGTATTTACATTCACAAAGCCGTCTCTTGGCTGTAGATGTTGACAATGACATGCCTACCTCCTCAAGAGCGTTCTTGACCTGGCTAGATGTTGTGAAAGGGTTCTTCTTCAGCATGAACGGAATTCTGCAGTCATCCACTTTAGTTGTCTTCCGTGGTCTTCCAGGCCTTTTGCTGTTGCTGAGCTTGCCAGTTAATTCCTTCTTTTTCAGGATGTTCAAAACTGTTGTATTGGCCACTCCCAATGTTTTTGCTATCTCTCTGATGGGTTTATTTTGTTTCCTCAGCCTAATGATGGCCTCCTTCACTCACATGGACACCTCTTTGGACCTCATGTTGGGAGTTCCAGTGAACAGCTACCAAATGCAAATGTAACACTCAGAACCACCTCCAGGCCTTTTATCTGCGTGATTGGTCATGGGGTACCCAGGAAACAGGCCACACCTGGCCATGCAGCTGCTTGTCAGCCATTCGTTCCATTACTTATGAGCCACCAACGATCGGGGTGTGTGTACAGCCACTGGCTGTACTTCCTGAATGGCTAGTGCCCCACGTTTGTCAAACCCCTTGAATTACAGCTGAAAGTCCTGACTTCACTCCCATCTGGGTGTGTTTCCTTTCAACTTCAATGTGGTGGTGTACAGAGGCCAACTGCCAAAACAGTTATCCTTGTTCCAATATTTCTGGTCCTGACTGTAACAGCTCAACTCATAAATGTGACTCTGGGTAACTGAGGATACAAAGAACAAAAACAACCAAAATAAAACAACAAAACCAAAGTAAGACCAAGGACAAACCACAATCATATTTACATTCTCAACCTTTGCAAAATGGGCTAATCCAATGCCCTTGCCCAATGCCTGGGGGAGGAGCCATGTTTTCAGTACCTTAAAGAAGGCCAACAGGATCGGGGCGATCCAAATCTCAGGGATGCTAATCCAAAGGACAGGCACCATGACAGAGAAGGCACATCTTCTGAGTCCTACCAGATGACATGGGATCTGGAGCATGCCGACGCTACTGGATCTCGTAGAATGGGCAGAAACAATTGTAGAGACGCAGTGCCATAAATAACCTGGCCCTGTGTCATAAAGGACTTTATGGGTGGTAGACAGCACCTTGAATTGCACCCAGAAGGCAACTGGGAGCCAGTGCAGCTTACAAAGCAGCGGTGTTACATGGGCTTATTGTGATGCATTATAACTATTCTGGGGACCAATTGTAGCTATGATATGGTTTTCAAGGGCAGCCCTATATACAGCACATTGCAACAGTGCAAGCAGAAGTTTACCAAGGTATGAGTGACTGAGAGTAGGGTTTGTGATCCAGAAACAGCCACAATTAATGCACAAGATGGATCTTTGCAAAGGCCCTATTGGCCACAGCTGCTGTTTAAGAAGGAGCTGAGGGTCTCAGAGCACCAAATTGCACCCCAATTTTGTCTGGGGGAGTGCGATTCCATCTAGAACGAAAGATGGAAGGTCTTCCAATCCAGGGGACCTAAAACTCACAGCTACTTATTCTTGCTAGGTTCAAGCCGAAACATGTTTTTCCACTTTCCCTGCAGCTTCTAGAAACCCAGAAAGAATCTTGACAGCATCATTTGGTTGACCAGGGGTAAAAATGTTTAGCTGAGTATCATCAGCCTATACTTAACCCCATGCAGATGGATGGCCTCACCCAGCAGTTCCATGTAGATGTTAAATAGGAGCAGAGAGAGCACAGAGCCCTGACAGACCCCACAAAGAAGAGATCTAGGACTAGAGCTTTCCCCTCCTACCCACACCAACTGAAACCTACCCTGGAGGAACAGCAACCACTGCCACACTGTGGCCGCCTACCCCCAACCCCCCAAGTCAATCCGGAAGGACACATAATCAATAGTATCAAAGGCCAGAGAGAGATTGGGGGAGGGGGGCAGGATGGATGCACCCCCCTCAATCCCGCCAGAGACTATTAAGCATTATCGATGTTATCTCAGTACTATATCCCAGTCTAAAACTAAAGTGAAAAGCATCCAGGTAATGTTCCTTTCTTTGCTACAGTATTTTTCCCACCAAATTTATGATGGGTGGTGATAGCAGAATATAAACAGAAATGTAAAACATCCATATGTATCCAGAAGGCTGTAATTTGCTACACCTAGTAGATTTCTCTCAAAAATCCGGGGGGGGGGGGGGGGAAGAAACCACAAATAAATGTTTTTTCTGTTTTATTTCAAAAACAAAAATCAAATAAAACACACTTCAGCAGCAAAAAAGAAAAAAGATTACAAAAGAAAGAACACAAAGAAGGGGCTGGAGGATACAAGATGCGCAGGGCATGGTGTGATTCCGTTCCACGTTTATTCAAGCTCCTTGTAGCGGGCAAACATGACTCTCCGCACAGCATCTCGGTAGGTTTCATTAGATTGCCTTCGACTGGGCCTCCCCTGGGTCCCTAAGCCTGCTCCCTTCTTCCGATTTTCTGCCTGGAAAAAAAATATGTAAATCTTATTGAAACAGTTGTGCTTTTATTGCCAGAGAAGAAATAGAGTTTTTTTTAAATATTTCAATCTCTTTTCATTAACTATGATCATAAAGTACTAAAGCAGAGCTTTCCAAACTTTTCACGTTGGCGACACACACCAACGGCGGTGCGGCCTGCAGTGTCCTGGTCTGTCGCGCAAAAAACCCAGAAGCGCTGATGGGGGGAACTGAAAGAAGCGGCACCCTCGCCAATCAGCGCCGCTGTGGCCACGCCGCCACTGGCGGTGCTGATTGGCAGGGGTGCCGCTTCTTTCAGTTCCCCCCATCAGCGCTTCTGGGTTTTTGTGCAAGACACCAGGACACCACAGGCGACACAGTAGTGTGTTGCGACACACACTTTGGAAAGCCATGTACCAAAGAAAGTACATGCCTACTGATCTGCAAGAGAGGAGCATTTTATCTTATGACGATGTTGTGCTTACTTCATTCTAGAGATTACTTCTGACATGCAAGACCAACTCTGTGCCTGTGCTGTTACCCAGCTATCAACATATCTACTCCACTCTTTCACTTCAACTAAGTCCTCAAGGCAGCTAGTCTTATTAAAACAGAAAAGAACCCTCCCAGACCCAAAAGCCATCAATCCAGAGTCAGCTAGACAAGGTATTTTCTAAATGGGGACTTTTTACTTGTTACAGTAAATTGCAACTTGGGAATACCAGATTGACTTCCTGGGACAATATCCTGGATGCTGCAATTATGGTGGAAAGCTTGTTCCACCAACCATATTTCATGTAAAGGAAACTCCCTTGCTGAACTCAATGGTTGGGCAGCCTTGTACAAAAGAAAATAATTGTTGAGATAGAACATGCCTTCCTTAACTAGCTACATGGGACCAGTTGCATACAAATCCATAGAGTTCAATACCCTGTCAGGAAATGAAGCAGTGAAATTGTAACTCATATGTTTTTTTGTATAAAAATGTTCAGGTTATGAGAAATAGCTTTTGCTCCTCCCACTCTTCCAGCTGTGTAGATTTCAAGAGGTAATTTTATCATGGTAGAAACAGATTATTTATGCAACATGCACTCAAATTATATCTCTTTTTGAGCATTTCCAGCTGCTGTTTAAAAATAATCCAAGTGGCATTATTAAGAGATACAGACTGATAATATTCTGTATACTGTAGCTTTTCAGTGAAGACTCTCAAAAACTGTCAACTCAGAGATCAAGTAATCTCTCAAGTCATTCTTGATTACTGGTGTCTACATGGATTTATCCATGCAGTCTTCTTGACTAATACAGAAGCAGTTTGACAATTACTCTTCCTATGATGTTTTTCCAACTTCCAAGCTTGGTTTACTGACATAGGATTTTATGGTAATCTCCCATTCAAGTACTCCCTGGGTCTAACACTGCTTAGATTTTTGAGATAAGCCATGGTCAGCTAGAAGCTGCCTGTTCAGTAAACTGCATTCAATTGTAAAGAGAGGAATTTTACCTCTACTGGTGATGTCATGCCTTGTTCATTGCGCCCTAGCCCAGAGCCTTCCTTCCAGCCCATAGCCTGCATCATTCGACTTCCTTTGTTATTGCTCTCCATTCTTCCTTTATCTGTGGGCTTATAATCACTGCAAACAAATAGATGTGGAGACATTTTAAGCACATGTACAACAGTATGCTTTATATACATGCTTATAGGTTAACTGGAATCTTAGGAGCCAGGCTCTCATGTGTACTTAGATTTCTCTTTCAGCACAGGCATTGGCTAACTTCAGTCTGAAAGGTATACTTCTGTAATCCAGTACATTTTAAATTTACATAGCCAGAATCAGGGAATGTCAGGGAATCTTAACTCTTAAGAGGGAAGTAACTAATGTTAAATGATTTTGTTTATGCACATTTTTTCTTAACAATACAAGAGTTCTATTAGAACAAACTAAGCCAAGCATTCATTGCAAAAGTTGAGCGACTAAGGCGGCTAAGTAGTAAATATGCACACATACATAACACACACACACACACACACACACACACACACACACACTTATAGCTCAGCTTTATCTTCAACATAAGATACTTTTAAAAATGAAACATAGCAATTAGCAGGGTGAGCCAAGAAGCTGGTCATTCAAAACTCACATAGGCTCACTAAAGAATCTAAAGAAAACCATTTTCTCAACATTGTTTTCATTTTTAAAGTAAAAATAACACATTAAAAATAACATTATAGTATACTTTAGAGCTTTACTTATTTGTTATAAAAATGTCTATCCTGTTTTATCATTAAAATCCCAAAGCAGGCTACAATTCATCACAAAAACAATCTGTGCACTTAAATTATATACATTGTAAAATATATTAATTTCAAATATTGATTTTATTACAGTCTCATGTCCTTTAAAAAGACATAGAAGCAGCTGTAAGGACTTATTTCATGAGGCTGTGTCAATACCTTTCAGAATTTCTGAAGTATTTTGGCCGTTTTCTCTCTGGAGATTCTCGATCCTCAAATCTCTCTCTTCGGTCACTTCCCTTTTCTTTAAATCTTCCCTTTTTGTTAGAAAACAGAATTACTAAAAATGCTTCTACTGATGTTTCCTCCCTCCCTGGTGTGGTGCCTTAATTGAAAGCCCATGTATGCCCATCTAATCTAAACAAGGAAAGAAAAATCTGCAGTCCTCATTACTCTGCCAAATAGTCTGCTTCATCTTCCAGATCCATGTCATCACCCAAGTACTTAGATAAGGTATCAGGGTGAAGGAGGGGAGCAGAGGCAGTTTAGTTGGTCCCTCTTTAGGTGCACCTAAAGTTGCACCTACAAGCACTCCTCTGGATGTTACAGGGTGGATGTTCCTGCCTTCATCTAAGCGCATGCATACAGTATGTCCAACTGGTGGGACACACAGAGATTTAGTGTTTTGTTCATTTATCAAAACCCTGTTTCCTCAGGCCACATTGCAGAGGATATCAGGCAAACATAATTCTTCAGTCACCTCTTGCTCTCGCTTCTCCAAATATGCCAGTTCTTGCTCTGATCGTTTTATTTTCCAGTGAATCTCTAGGTTTTGCTGTAAGAAAAAACAAATCTCTCTTAAAACGTCGCACTTTATGCTATGAAGTTTTATTCTAATTATTTAAAGTATTCTAAAATGTCCTAACCAGTGACCATATTTTGACAGCGGCAAAGCATTAGGATTAGCAATAGATATCTGAGAATAATGGAAACTCAACAGCAAATTGTAATACTAAATACTACCAAAGTTCTACAGAATGCATAATAGAATAAGAGGGAATTTATATCATGCTGCTCATTAGGGCTCGCATGTTTTTCTTTCAAGAAGAGATTTCTTTTATTAGTGTGCTATCTTTGTATTTAACTATTCATTTGTGATTATTTGAATTATATGAATGTTCGGATGGGAGGAGTCAAAATCAACTGCTTTGAGATTCTGATAAAGAGAATGCCCTACACACTTCCATCTAAACTACTCTCTTTCTTAAAATCTCACATGCCTCCTCTCCTTTTCAGTATCACCCATGATTTAATACATCTGTATTGTGATCAGCAATAATCACAGTTTACTTTAAATCAAAGTTAAGATCAAGGCTTAGAATAATAGAGATCTAATCCTGTGTCACACTTTAATTCCTTGTCACTTAATACTGAAAATAGTAAGAAGCAATTTGATTAAAATTAACAAGGGAAGGTGTGCATATTATATATTATATCTGAAGGAAGCACTTGTGAAACATGGAACTCCATTTTTTCCCCTTTCCAGTAACCATTTCATGTTCCAGTTTGAACTACAGTACTTCTCTACTTATATAGGGACACAAGAATACAATTCTTAACATGGGCAAATCTATTTTCCCAATCATTCTAAATCTTGTGTGCTAGATATAGTTTACGTTTCTTAATTTTTTATTTTTAGTTGACATAATAAGAAATATTATCCTCAATTGTGAATAGCACAGCTACTGTTCTTTATTGAAGATTCTACATGTTCCTATGGCAATCCCAATTTTTGCTCAGCTATCAAAGCCAAGTCCTTAATTGGCTAAGGGATGAGCTAGAAGAGACAGTCAAATCTATTAATTTTCAACTGCAGGTGCCTAGGTAGGTTCCTTCACTACTTGCAATGTTTGTGCAGTAAGTATGGTTCAGATCTCAGAACTGACATGCTTTCTCTGAAAAACTATTTAATTTCTGATTGTATTTCTAACTTGCCTACTAATGCAAAGTTACTAGATGTACAACAGACTCTCCCAGAACTTATTGCCTCCTTTCTTACTTTATGAAGGTTGGATAGTTGTTGATGCTTAATCAGGACCTCTTTATTTGGAAACTGCCTCCGGCAAAGTAAACATGCTAACTTATTCCAGTCCGTCAGCTTGTCTTCATCGCTTTCAACCTTTTGAGGCCGTTCCTCTTGCTGGACTACTGGCCGTGGTGGCTGTGGCTGTGGCTCTTCCTCCTCTTCCTCCTCATTGTCACTATCTCCACCATATTCCCCTAGAAGCCCTATCAGAGGATTCACCACCTTTGGCTGTAGAAAACGGATAAAATAATGAGACCCACATACAGAACTGAAGCAAATCCAGCCACTGTGCTTGGACTTGGATGCCTCAAGCGACTAATATTACATCAAGGATTATATGCTTCAGTCAGAGCATTTAACCAATGTATGATATATACATCAGAAAGAAGATCCCAATTCAAATTCTACTTTGCTATCAACTAATCCAATGGCATTTCTCTAGTATCTGTAATACAGGGGATGTAGTCACAATGTAATGACTTGAAGTCTGAAGTGGCTAACAGAGTTATAATTTTTTTTAAAAGATAAAACATTGTTAAAAGTTACCTTTTTAATAAAAACAATGCAATAATAGACTTACAAATAAACTTGCAATATTCAATATAGTTAATACCACTATTTACCATTTACATCTTAATATACTAGCTATGCAATTACACAGCTAAAGGAGACACGTTAACATACTGCTAAAATTTGAACCCAGATTTATTTATTTATTTATCATCCCACCTTTATTATTTTTATAAATAACTCAAGGCAACGAACATATCCAATACTCCTCCATCCTCTTATTTTCCCCACAACAATCACCCTGTGAGGTGAGTTGGGCTGAGAGGTCCTGGCCCAAGGTCACCTGGGTGACCTGGCCCAAGGTCACCCAGCCGGCTTTCATGCCTAAGGCGGGACTAGAACTCAGAGTCTCCTGGTTTCTAGCCTGTTGCCTTAACCACTAGACCAAACAGATCTTTCCTATTCGTTAGTCTTCAAAATGTATCTCTTTGTTCTCAAGTTTACCTGTATCTCTCTCAAAGTTGAACACCATTCAAGCTGAAATTTCATTGTAACTTGTGTGAAAACTGTCCAATTGTTTCCCTATGTAAATAACATTCTTCATACAGATGGGAAGATATATCCTGATACATGGGTTTTTCCTGATTTATGGGTTATTTAAAAGGAGCATTTTTTAATAATTTCTACTTTGGAGTCCTTGGTGCTCTCTGAGCCTTGTTGTTTTCTTGCAGACGTTTCATTGCCAGGCTAGGCAACATCTTCAGTGCGAAAAGGGAGTGGGACTTGCTCTCTGTTTATATGCCCTGGCTTGTCCTGCCTGTGTTGGTGGGGGTGTTGTACTCTCCTTGGTAGTTCCTTGATTGGGTTGTTGTTTGCTGCTTGGTTGATTGACTGAGTTAATAGTTCCTTGATTAGGGTATATTGTGTTGTTTGATTGCTCCTCTGCTGCTAATCTTGGCGTTAATCTTTGCCTATCTGGTTGTTGATTGCTGGCAAGGAGGTGTTCTGGTCTTCTGGCTTTTCTATTGTCTCTTATGAATGGTATGTAAATGTTGTTTACCTCTATGTGTCTGTTGATGGCTGCTTTGTCTGAATGCCAAGCTTCCAGGAATTCTCTAGAATTTTTGGATTCGGCTTGGTTTAAGATGCTCACAGTTTCCCAGTTGAACGTATGGTTAAGTCTGTCCATGTGTTGTGAGATTAAGGAGTTTTCATCATGTCTTCTGACTGCTACTTGGTGTTTGTGGATGCGTTCTGCTAGTCTTCTGCCAGTCTGTCCTACATAGCAGCTGTTACAGTCCTTAAATTTCTACTTTATCTTTAATAATTTCTACTTTATCATCCAGAGTCATTGTTGAGATGGGCAGCTATATAAATTGATTGAATGAATGAATGCTCTTCTTTTACTAAAAGACTAGGCTAGATGAAGACTACCATATCTGGGCTGCAAAACCAAGTGACCACTAGATGGCATCAAAAAAATATAAAAAAAACATATCTAGTGACCATCTGGATTTTTGCAGCCCAGATATAGTAACTCTAGGCTAGATCCAGTAAGGTGAGTTTTGTTTTAGCATGATCAGGAAAAATGAACATGGGAGAGCATTTAAAATATGGTATTTCTTATCTGTAATGTGAAGGGATGCAATTAATTCTGTCAACTCAGGGACCTCCACTTAATTTGGCCACAAGGGTAGTCCAGATATGACACCACTGCTATCTCTTACGTTTCACATATCACACTTCTATTTACATTTCTTTACACAACATATACTGATAACTTGTGTACTCTCTCCATAGTCTCTTAATGTCAGAGTCCACTCTGACTCTGACTCTGAGGTGGGGGAAGCTTGTGCTGAGCAGGGTCAAAAGGACAGGGCTAACGGACAAACTTGTGATGAGCAGGTGTTAGACAGTTAGGTGCCTGAGGAGCAGGTGCAGTCTAATGAACCCGGGTATGACTCAGCTGCGTGGGAGAATTCGGAGGAGCTGATTGGTCCAGAACCAGGAACAGGTTCAAAGGCACCAATCAGTGCAAGAGAGAGGCATGCTGAAAAGTGCGCCAAACAAAGAGAAATCCGATTGGCTCCTGAAGGGAAAAAGGGCGGAGAGAGGAAGATAAAAGGACGCCAGAGCAAGCACCCAGTCGCCAGAGAGAACCATCCTAACAACAGCCATCCTACAGATAGCCGTGCTATCGAGCAACCAACCTTGTCCAGTGGAGTCCAGCCTGCGTCTGGTTTGGAAGCCTCAGTCTGCCTTGCAGTTCCAGTCCAGTTGCCTAGTGGAACCAGTCCAGTCTGCCTTGCAGTTCCAGTCCAGTCGCCTAGTGGTTCCAGTCTTGTCTGCCTTGCAGTTCCAGTCCAGTTGCCCAGTGGAATCAGTCCAGTCTGCCTTGCAGTTCCAGTCCAGTCGCCTAGTGGTTCCAATCCTGTCTGCCTTGCAGTTCCAGTCCAGTTGCCCAGTGGAATCAGTCCAGTCTGCCTTGCAGTTCCAGTCCAGTCGCCTAGTGGTTCCAGTCCAGTCTGCCTTGCAGTTCCAGTCCAGTTGCCCAGTGGAACCAGTCCAGTCTGCCTTGCAGTTCCAGTCCAGTTGCCCAGTGGAATCAGTCCAGTCTGCCTTGCAGTTCCAGTCCAGTCGCCTAGTGGTTCCAATCCTGTCTGCCTTGCAGTTCCAGTCCAGTTGCCCAGTGGAATCAGTCCAGTCTGCCTTGCAGTTCCAGTCCAGTCGCCTAGTGGTTCCAATCCTGTCTGCCTTGCAGTTCCAGTCCAGTTGCCCAGTGGAATCAGTCCAGTCTGCCTTGCAGTTCCAGTCCAGTCGCCTAGTGGTTCCAATCCTGTCTGCCTTGCAGTTCCAGTCCAGTTGCCCAGTGGAATCAGTCCAGTCTGCCTTGCAGTTCCAGTCCAGTCGCCTAGTGGTTCCAATCCTGTCTGCCTTGCAGTTCCAGTCCAGTTGCCCAGTGGAATCAGTCCAGTCTGCCTTGCAGTTCCAGTCCAGTCGCCTAGTGGTTCCAGTCCAGTCTGCCTTGCAGTTCCAGTCCAGTTGCCCAGTGGAATCAGTCCAGTCTGCCTTGCAGTTCCAGTCCAGTTGCCCAGTGGAATCAGTCCAGTCTGCCTTGCAGTTCCAGTCCAGTTGCCCAGTGGAATCAGTCCACTGGGACTGGAATAAAGAACATATACTTAAAGGAATCTGGAGTGTAGAATATTGTCAGCAGCACAATATGCTTGCATACTTTCTAAAATTATTGGATAAAAATTAAATCTTAAGAGAAATTACTGCAACAGTTAAATGACAAATTCTTCTTACTGGAGGAGTACTCTCTTCTTTTTTCAATATTGGAGGTAGTGGCTTTTTAAATACATCTTCTGCAGGAAACTTGTCCTCTTGGTGCTCATTCTGAAACATTAAGTGATAATTAAAAGCTTGCATTACAATTCCATTGCTTATATAGGTATCTTTGCTTCTCTGTCTCCATTGTTCCTAGTTACAAGGACATGTGTAATAACAACACTTTTTGCATTTAGCTATTATATTTATATCTCCCAGGAAAGGGATGAACTAGGCTAGTCTGTTATTCATCCAGGTTGGGTAAATAGAATTCCAATCCTTTTTCACTTTTAGCACTTTATTTTTGAGATATGTAGGTCAGGTAATTCATAACAATGATCTCATGACCAATAACTACCTTGGCTGATTTATTTCTGTGTCTTTCCCTTCGCTCTCTATTATCTCTACTGGATGTCTCATCTCTTTCACTTGTCCTTTCTTGGCTTTTATAATGCCTCATACTAGGTGGTGGTGGTGATGCTTCACGGCCCATTGGTACTTCTCTCTGCACAGAAAAAAATGGTTTTCTTTTTAAGGAACATTTCACAGTAATGAAAAGAGAAAATGAACTCAAGTATGCATATAATCTCACCTGAGTATTGGGATCATAGTACACTCCACTTATGGGATCAAAATAATTTCCAGTATCTGGATCGTAAATGAATGTAGACACATCAGAAGAAGCTGAAAGATATAAGGATAATTGTTACAACTTATATCTGCCTAGAGTTACTCCAGGGATTAAGGCAGTTTACAAGTAGACAGATAGGGAGATAGATAATCCTTTAAATAAGACAGAGATAGTCTAAAACAGCCTTTCTCAACTTTTTGACCCTGGAGGAACCCTTGAAATATTTTTCAGGCCTTGGGGAACCACTACACATTCAGGCTCAAATATAGGCCAGAAGTTAAAAAATTATATTTGTTTCATGTGTAGGCCTGTATATACGCACTAACAGTGTTCTTAAACTAAAAATAAAGAATGAAACTTACCTCTTTAATGTGAAGCTGCCCGAATTTGAAATAATTTTTTAAATAAATTGTGTTCTCCCAGGGAACCCTAGTGACCTCTTGCATAATCCTAGGGTTCCACGGAACCCTGGTTGAGAAACCCTGGTCTAATACAGTATACTTCTGGTTGGTGAGACAGAGGGTCTCAAAGATTACACTTAAGGTGATTAATATATATTAAACTATTAAAATGATAATTTCTTGCCCTTTACCCCAACACCTGCCAGCTGAGGTAAACTGGTTAACCTTAAAGAAAGAGAAGATGTCCTGAATATAACTGAGCTGTCAAAAGATTCTGAAATATGAAAAGATACTATAAGGACTAGGTGATTCTGATTTCAAGAAAAAATATTTTATAGTACAATCAGATTAAAAGACATCTTACACTCTGATTTTCGTTTCTGTACATCAGTGCCTCTCCTGTCATTCATGCCCCGTTTGCCCTGAAATACAAGTTGGATTTTAAAATAAGAATCAATAAAACACAAATTTGCACATACCAAGTGATAAGACCTAATAAAGTATTATCGGATACTTATCAGGTCTATATAATACTCAGAAAAGTATCACCTACTGAAATCAATGCCCTCATTGACAGAACGCCTTGGTTGTCATTCCTAGAAAGGCATAGTTTTCTCCTATTTGCAAAAAGCAGGCAATTCCTGCTCCTTTACGGCAGGGGTCCCCAACCTGTGGGCCACGGCCCACTAGCCTGCTAGGAAGTGGGCCGCGGGGCTCCCTCCTGCAAACCCCACCCCCGGTGCGTGTGATTACCCTGCCCCCAGTGCACGTGATTGGCTCCCGCCTGCAAACCCCACCCACCCCGGTCCCTGGAAAAACCGGTCCCTGGTACCAGAAAGGTTGCGGACCGCTGCTTTACAGTGACAGCAGGAAGAATGGAAACTTGAAACTGTAGTGTACTGTAATGGCATCTCATGGCAATGGTACATCTATCCTAGGGTTATCATTATAAACCTAGGAGTCTTCTTATTAGACACTTGGGATATAGCAATTATTCTTAAATTTTGGAAAAGTTTATTTTCTATCTTTACACTTTTATTTTTATATTTCAAACACATGCACGGACACACATGAGGGTGTGTATATAAACATTTTAATTGTTCTGAGTGTTAGGGGGGATCAACTGTGAAGTTAATAGGTCTTTCACATTCCTTTTCTGGTTACACACTAGAGCTCACTGTAGTAAATTAAATATAAAAATATACCTAATTTTAGGTAACTAAACATTTGAAATGCTGAATGGCAATAGTCACTTTTCTCCAAGTGCCATCATAGATTACAAGCATTACCTGGTTATAGCGAGAAATATCACCTTGGTCTCCATATTCATTTCTAGCAACAGAAAAAAGAAGAGAATCTGTGTTAAAATCAGTTTAAGGATTCTAAAAATGCTACATACAATAAATTAAGTATGCTTCACTTAAACTCTGGCAATTTCATTGGACCAGTTGAACTATAATAAGCTGAATGAAAATACTGTATACTAAAGTAATGCTGTTGAATCACAGCTCAGTGCAAAAAATTTAACATTCTGACCTCACAAATCTTTCATACAGACGTCAACTCAATTAATCCAGTATGTCTTGATTTTACCATTTTAACTTAAATTACTGTTGTTATTACATAATATAAAGCCAGAAATCATTGTCAATCTATTACAAATTACTCAGAGATCTACACAGAAGGTCCAGATCAACTTTTTGACTTCACTGTGGAGGATATTTTGCCACAAAATGTCCATGAACAAAATAATATTGCTATTAGAGCTATATCTTTTCATTCAAGCAGCTACTGTCCTTGTTAAATTTACTCTCAAAATAGCTTAGATGTAATGTATGGTCATAGCTATTAATTTGTTAGAGAGATACTATGGCTTAAACACAACACAATAAGGACATTCAGTTCCACAAAATTATAATACAAGTGTGCTAATTTCTGAAACTATGGTTGCCTAAACTTTCTTTGCTTGCATATTAAAGCGTCTGACAAAATTATAAAATTCACAAAATGAAGTAATAACAGTACATGATTTAGTGACATCCCTATTACCTCCTCTTTCCTGTGGCGAGGTTTACATCCACAGCCCGGCCATCGATGCTGATTGGCGGATCTAGGTCTTGTAAAACTTTCACTAACCGGCGTGCCTCCTGTGATGAAAAGAATCCAGGAATAAGCAAAAAGGAAGTTGGCTTGAGGCATTTAGCAAGAGGTGCAATGTCATATGTGTGTTCTGAGTGAACCCCTTGATCCTACAGTTCATCAGGCTTTTCTGTCATTAACTGTTCTGAGGCAGTGTCTCTTGATCAACCTGGCATTCACTCCCTGAGAAAGTCTAGCAGCATTCAGGACAAAACATTTTGGAATATTCTCTTATGGCAGCACTAAAAACATCTGTGTGAGATTATACAAGTAAGAAAAAGGGAACAATTATATGGTGGGGGACTAATAATATTGTGTCCTTACATACACAATTGCTGTAAGGATTCAGAATTGTACAGCAAAAAGAGCAGGCAAACTGAAACCACCTGGAGGAGGAAGAGGAGACAAATAACAAAAAACAGGTTGTTGTCTTTTCCTTGGTGTGAAAAGAGTCAATATATGGACACAATAAAGGACATTGTTTATGTTAGAACAGTGTTTCTCAACCTTAGCAACTTTAAGATGTGTGGACTTCAACTCCCAGAATTCCCCAGCCTCCCCAGCTTCTCTATATTTATCATCTCCTGCACAGAAGTATCAAACTGCATTCTGAGCCACTATAAAAAGCCAATTTAATTTGTTTTCATGACATTAGTATATGCACACCAAAATCACAGATCACATAGTGTTCCCTCTAGTTTTTCTATGCTTTCGCTAATCCCCAATGAAGCACCATCAATAAAGAAATAAACCTCCGATATTAAATTCCAGTTATAAAATACTACACAATCAGAATTTGTCTGCATTAACATTCTGGGGAGCTGACTCTTTTGGGACTCTTAGTGCAATGTTTGAAATCTGCTATAGCAGAATAGCAGAGCTAATACTGAAGATAGATCATTTTAAAGAATTCAACAAACCAGCTAAGCTAGGCTCCAATACAACTGTATTGGATATACAGTTACGAAGGTCAGGCTTCTCTTTCCCATGACAGGAAGCAAACTATTATGTGATAAGCAACAGTCTCATAGTGCACCTAAAATGGCAATTTTCTATACTGAACAAATATCATGTGTACAGCATCCTATCATTGCCTGCGTTTACATATTACAGTAAGCCATAATGAAGAATGCTTGGTTTGGGATTAGAGCAGTGCATAAATACAGCCATTTTCTTCTCCAATGGTATTCAATCACACCTAAGTGTTGTTAGCAATAGTACTAAGTCTGCACCAGTCGATTTGAGAAAGCTGGAACAGCCAAGTTAACATAACGATGATCATACTTTATGCTTCCAGAGAAGATTCTACATTATCCTACACAGTGGTTGCAGATCAACCATAATTCTTTAGGCTTTTTAACTCCTTCCTCTCCGGTAGAGCTACAAGGAGGAATTCGGAAATTTTCTTACCAGTAACTTACTATTACATCTAAACAGTTTAGGAAGCAGGCTTATTTTAATAAACCACAGCTAATGGTTTGAATGTAACACTCTGCTTTGGGAGAGGGAAAGGAAAAAGTACAAGCCTGAAGCTTGCACAGACTTATTCTTACAATGCTAAACCATAGTTAACTGTTGTGTGCAAATGAAGCCACTGTTTGATAGTTTTGGATACAGAAGCCTGAAGAACAAATTTGAAAGATGTAAACTCATAATTACACACATTATAATGTACATAGACTATCATAAAGAAATGATAGTTTCCTATCATTTGGGAGTTGGACTAGAAGACCTCCAAGGTCTCTTCCAACCCTATGTTCCTATGATTCTATGAAATAAGAGCTTAATATTTCATCCCCGTTAATGCTAATTAACCGGGGGGTGGGGTGGGGGGCTGAAGCAAAGAGAATGTCAACATACAGCATGAGAGTCCAGTTCAATGAAACCGTAGGTGTAGCCCATCCGGCCTGCTTTGTTCTTCATTACCCGCACACTTGAAGTAGAGAGACGGACATATGGTGCTAGAAGTCCCACAATCACTTCTGGTGGAGTGAAGCGAGGAATGCGTTTTAACATAATTGCTGTGAAAAGTAAAGCAAGGAGAAAAAAAGAAGATGATATATGTACTTAATTTTTTCTAAGTTTGGTTGAGTTGAAAGCTACTCTACGAAGAATCAATGATACTGAACAACAAAGGGTCTTATAGATTATTAGCTGGGATTTCAACCTCTGTGTTCAGTTTACACAAATTTAAATCATCATTATAGAAATAAATTAGATAGTGAGGCCATAAGTACAATCAGCTTACTTTTACTCTCATCCTCCTGATGCTTATTTTCCACACTGTCTCTTCTTGAACCACGGTCTTGGTTTTCTTTCCGGGGCGGGTACATTTCAAAGTCCCTTTTCTTTTCTTGTGTGGGCCACTGTTCCTTGTTTTTATCCTTCTTCTTGGGTTCAAATTCTTGAGACTGGCATTGCAGCTCAGAAACTGGCTTCTGAGGAGGCAGCTCCTGTGGTGGAGCAGGGTCCTCAGCAGATTCCCCCTTTGGGCTCGGTTCCTCAGGTAACTCTTCCTCCCCCTTTTCAAGTTTTTCTTCTGTTACTAGGAAAACAAATTCAATGAAGTCATTTCAGCTAGAAACACTGTGTTAACACTATTTTTCCTTACTGCGTTATACACAGAGTGTTTAAATATCTTATTTGACGATTACGTATTATAAACTTTCCAGTTGAGAAGACAAAAATTTCAGACTTGTACTAATCAGTGAAATGTGGAAAAATTTCATTGTCACTATCTCCCTTGGTCCTTGCGTTCCTTCTTTTTTCATTTGGCAGTACTCCCCATACATCACAATATCACTGGTGGCCACAATACTATACTCTTAGGCCAATACACAAAGAAAAGCAACAAGAAGAGTCATGCAGATTGAAGGCCTGTTACAAGTACAATCCAATGGGCTTACCATGAAGATCCATCTTCTTCAGCAAAATCAGGACACCTGAAAGTGGGTGTTTGCCTCTCACTCATTCATAGGCAGTGTTTAGAGTTCTTCTGAGAGGGGACAACCCTTTTGGCAGGAGGATGCTACAGAAAATAATTCCTATTTGGAATTATTTGGCAGTGTTACAGATATCTCCTGGGACAGCCTTTGGGTTGAAAGTGGCCAAGATGGTTATGCTTCTAGTGGAGTGAGCCTGTTCCCTGTGAGACAGGTTTATTCTGTGTCTTGTAGCTAGTTTGATGCATGTGTTAATCCATCTGGAAAATGAGGCTCTGCAGCCCAGGTGAGGCTGACAAAAAGATACTAAGAATCTATCTGATGCTCTGAACTCTCCTATTCTACTCAAGAGATCCTGACAGCTTGTCTGACATCCAGTCTGTACATTCCTTTTTAAGGTGAGTTTTGGGTTTTGGGGACAGAATGGAGGATCATTTTCTGCACATAGTGTAAGCCGAATTCAGCTTGGACCTAAAGAATGGGTCTAGGCACAGTATCTGGCTGTGTGATGCCAAACTCCTTCCTACAGAGAGTGCGTCTATTTCTGATACTTGCCTGGCTGTGTGAAAGCAACATGTCCCTTCTCTTGGAGATAGTTTTGAAAGCTATTACCTGAGAGAATTTTCCTTGGTGGGATCACTTGATTGCCTCTGGTGCCGTTGAGCTGAAATCTTGCCCAAGGTACTGAGTTTATACAAGTTATCATTTGGCCCTGAAAACTGTCAAGGGTCATGAGATATGGATGGTTGGTTCAAATGATGTATGCAATTAGTTGTTAGATCAGAGCTTTCCAAACTGTGTGTCGCGACACAAAACTGTGCCGCCACACACAGCATGGTGTGTCGCCACACCACCCGGAAGCGGTGGCGCGCACATGCACGGTGGCAGCAGCAGCGGCGCGGGATCAGTGGTTCCGCATTTTAGCGGAGGCTGCCGCCGCCGCCGTGCACACGCGCACCACCGCCGTGCACACGCGCCGCCGCACGCCCCCCCGCGCTGCCGCCGTGCACGCACGCGCCGCCGCCACACTGCCGTCGCCGCTGGTGTGTCGACAGCGGCGGCACTTTGGAAAGCCCTGTGTTAGATGGTTGCCTTTCTGTTCTGGTGGTGAGATCAGGCCCTTTTCTGTCTCCAGAATTGAATCCAAGTATTATAAGATGTGCACTAGTTAAAAAGTATTCTTCTCTTCATTAATCAGGAACCCAGATCCTTAAAGATTTACATCATGATCCAGACATCTTTCTTTCCCCTACTCAATTGAGGGCATCAAATCAGGGAACCATCCAAGAAAGGGCACATGTATATTCCCCAGGAAATCAGGAGGCCTATTATGGTCACCCTCATGAATACCAGCCTTTATTCTTCTTGGGAACGATGGAAAAATAAACCTCTGGCATCATGGGGCCTGTTTGATCACCTGTATGCTCAAGAGGTAGTTATTGGTCTTTAGTAGTAGTCAGAGTTTGATTTTCATGACATGTAACCCTGTCAGATTGTCTTTAAAATGCATGCATCTAACATTACACATCCAGACATGGGCAAATTTTGTTAGCCTTTTCCTCACAGAATGATTGCATCCTGTTTTTTTATAGGAAAGCATTCCCCTTGGGTTGGAATTGAGGATGTTGTGGTTTGTTCTGAGGTCTCTGCCTCTCTCCAAGATGCTCTAAATCTCATACTGTCTTATGCTGCTGGCAGGCACAGTAGGGGCCTATAGGACTGGCGGTTCTGGTTCCTTCAGGCCTAGAATCTTGCAGACTCTCTTGAGCAGTTATCGAAAAACTGCTTTCTGAAAAAGCCTGGTGGATTCAGGACTGGGTGTTAGTTCTCTTCCTCATCTAGGGACATCTGTCCCACCTCTCAAATTTATTAGTCCTGAAGGAAAGTATCTGAGTTGTATGTCACATGGGGGGAGGGGGGCTGGGCATTTATCCCCTCATTTGGTGGCATGACACTGTCATCCTGGTCCTTGTTTTTTGTAGTGTTAGTCTAGATAGGAATCCTCTGAGGAATAGAGGGGCCAAGGATGGACATCTTTCCCTCCTCATTCTCCTCACATGGGCTGCCCAGCTGGAAAGCCCCAAGGCTGCATTTCCTTCTTCCCTCTCTGGTAGGGTGGGTAGCCAGTGTATCAGGTTTAAAACCTCAAGGCCATGGCTTGGCTGTTATCCCCTGGTCATCACTGGAGGTCCCTTCTGGGGTGTGAAATAGCATGGGGCCCTCAGGGGACAGATATTACCTGGCAGAGCCAGTTGAGTGATTCTAGTGCTGCAGTTCTCACTGAAGGACGATGGGGGAATGGAAGTCTAGCACCACCAGCTTCTGCCCTGCTTGCACCAGGCCATCCAGCTTTTCAGAGGAGGAGAAATGAGCCCAGTAGAGGCTGCAAGCAATTGGCACTAGGGTCTCAAAGGCATAGCATTGGTTGTATTTCCATGCTGGTTCCCTTATGTGGTCCCAGACGTCACAGAAATCTTCTGATGTGTCCATGAACAACAAGTTGCTGTCTATGTATTTGATAGCTATGAAGCCTCTAAATTCTACTAAATAATAAAATAAGCCACTAAACCAGAGCTTTCCAAACTGTGTGTCGCGACACAAAAGTGTGTTGCCACACACAGCGTGGTGTGTCGCCACACCACCCGGAAGCGGCGGCGCGCGCGTGCATGGCGGCTGCCATGCACGCGCGCGCCGCCGCACGCCCCTCCCGCGCCGCCACTGTGCGCGCGCGCGCCGCCGCACGCCCCTCCCGCGCCGCCACTGTGCGCGCGCGCGCCACCGCACACACTCCCGCGCCGTCGCCATGCGCGCGCGTCGCCGCCGCTGGGTGTGTCGCCAGCGGCGGCACTTTGGAAAGCTCTGCACTAAACAAATTAACAAAGATCTATTTAGACTATGTTAGTCCTAGCCACATGGCTGACTGGTGGACGTAGTGGTCATGTATGCTATTTGGAGCAAGGTAGAGCAGAATTGGAGAAGAGACCATCCCCCTCCTCCAGGAAGTAGGCTCAGATCTCTAAGCCCAGTCTCAAGAGCTACTGGGAGAGATACTCACTTTCAGATGCTGTAGTTCTGCTATAGGAAAACCTTTACTCTCTTGTTTATTTCTTGAACGCTTACACCAGAGCTTTCCAAACTTTTCATGTTGGTGACAAACTTTTTAGACATGCATCATTTCGTGACACACTCTTACAGCAGGGCATCATTTCGTGACACACTCTTACAGTAGGGCACAAGGCAGGCACTAGGACCTGCGTGGAATCACAGCAGGTTTGGAGGCAGCAAGGCACAAGGCAGGCACTAGAACCTGCGTGGAAGCCAGGAGGCAGGAGCAGCCGCAACACACCCAGACACTGCAGCCGACACACTAACGTGTCCCGACACAGTTTGGAAAGCTCTGGCTTACACCATTTAAAGTTAACAATTTGCATTAAAAAAAACCAGAACCTGATCTAATATTAATGATAATATTTATAGTTTATACACCAAAGATCTTTATTCATTTCAAATTCACACATTTATTTTGGTACCAAACCCAACTTAATACAATAACAAAAGTAGACTCACCATCTCTTGGGAGTTTACAGAAATAACAGGATGAACGATACCCTACTGTGGACACTTTACACTGCAAAGAAAGAAAAATTATATAAGGAAAAGAAACTTGTTTTCTGTCCCTTTACACTACTCAGCTTATAAAAACACAAGCAGAAAGATAAATTCTGATAAATAAACTTAGTGTTTTACTAAGCCCAAGCTACATGTTATAACACAATACATGCTCACCAATCTACATCTGCAAGGTAATAAGCTGAAAGTAGCATGCTATGATTTCGAATTAATGTTCCTAAAAGGTGGAAAAGGAAGGATGAGGACACAGACTTAGTTTTTCAGATCAGATAAATACCTCTGAAACGCAGCCTGTGATTCAGAAACATATCATTCAGAATTCTCAACTCAGGAAGACTCTAGTTTATGCACACACCTCCCTTCTGCCAATGGGACAGACTTGGCTCCAAAGTATTGGATTAGGAAGAATCCACAATCAAATCTTTACTGAATATAATTCAGTGAGCTATAGCTAACGTTAAACAGCCAAGAGTCCCTCTGGATTGAGGTAGGGATAAATCTCATAAGTAAAGCAAAGCAAAACAAAATTAAGCTAATTAATAAACAATAGGCAAACAAGTTTCCACATATACAATGGATCTTCCATGTGTGGAAATACAGAGGGCAAAATACAGCAGCAAGTGCAGGAGACAAACAAATCCATGTCACCAATGGTTTCAGATGGAAAGATACAGTTGATTATAATTCATTTTATCCACAAAGGCAAGCTGTGTGCATCCCTCAAGAAATCTTAGTGATGTGAGATTCCACTTGAAGAATCAGCAAGTCAGTTAGGAATATTTTCATGAAGCTGTTTAATTTATTTAAAACTCTCTGTAAATAATTTCCCATGAGTTGTATTTCCACATACTCACACGCTTGCAATGCCAAAATTCAGGGGATGGACTATATTCAAGAGTGACTTGTTTACCACCAATCATAAGGTGTCCCTGTTGAAATCAGAGAGAGAAAAATTATCAGTTTCTTAAAGAAAATAGAATAAATAAAGAGGGGCTTACTAGGAATGGCGTCATCTAGCTGACAAGTATCTGAAACACTAGGAATCAACGAAAATACCAAAGGGACTCTTGTATTCTAAGCACATATGCCCTAGATTGCTATGAATCTATAGGACAAAACCTCAGACACTATCTCTGTAAAAAAAGGTCAAGCAACAAATTGCCTTTTAGAACGAATATACATGAAAATGTTACTAACGTGCCAGAAATTGTTGAGAAACTGGAAATCAGGTTAAATTTTAGATGTATGCAGATTAGGCTAAAATAAAGCAAATTTAATGGCAAGGTTATTTCATATTCTGATCCTAAATCATCAGTGTATGTCTGCCTAGCTTTGATTTCATTGAAATACCATTGCAATACTGTTGCATAGCAGGCAATGTGTTTTATGATATGGGGCTGAAGTATTCCTTATTCTAAATGCCAATATAGTAAGTTATTGAGATGTTTTGTACAAATATTTTCACACAGACTTTGATGTGCATAAGTTATGTTGGTCTCTGATGTTTGGTTTCCATACTATGTCTAAAACATGCTCTTCAATGATATCATCATAAATCCACCTTTAACTCACATCTGTAATAAAGCACTGTTATTTTAATAAGAAAGAGCAAAAATACATTGTTTTTCCAGTTTACAATTGTTTTCATTTTTTCTTTATTAAGCTTACAAAAAAGGGGGGAAATTTATTGAGTTCAATATCTTACACAAGATTTGCAAAGCTATATGAACTAAGTTAACCAATTTAAAATTATTAGTCCAACATAATCTATAAAAGAAAAAGGGCAGAAAGTAAAAGTAAGCAAATCACGATTTCCTGTCAAACAAAATTTCCCAGAGCTCTGGGGTATCACTGTAGTGAAAAATCAGACATGTAATACCTCAATGGAAATTTTGTCAAACACACTCATCCAGAAACAGATAGCCCTTTAACCATCTTTCTTCTGGCAGAGATCCTGATTCTCTGATTCTCTAGAACAGGGTTCCTCAACCTCAGCCATTTTAAGATGTGTGGACTTCAACTCCCAGAATACTCCAGCCAGCATTGCTGGCTGGAGTATTCTGGGAGTTGAAGTCCACACATCTTAAAATGGCTGAGGTTGAGGAACCCTGCTCTAGAAAGCTCATTTTTTATGATAAAAACAAAGAGGTGAAGCCCAGGTAAGCAGCAGCACCTCCCAACCTTAGCTGATTTCAAAAAGCTAAGGAGATTTGTACTTGGTTAGTACTTCAGTAAGAAACAACCAGGAATAGCATTTTATAACAAAATAATTTTTAGTCCAAAATTCCAAGAGTAAAATAGGTATAAAAATATCCATTTACACTACATTGAGAATATAGTAGCTGCAAATGAGCAATATGAATTTTGCTCTCACTTCAGATGTATAAAGAGATGCTAATAGGCATATTTCAACATGTTTGCATAATCCTTCTCTTTTCCAGTGTGAACCCAATGAGGAGAATTAAAGCAGGAGTTTTGGCAGATATACAGGAGGGAAGTAGCGGGGGATGAAGAGAAGGAAAACATTCAAGCTAGGGGAAGACAACTTGGCCATCAGGCAGTTTTTTGGAAATGTGGCTGGGACCATGTAGATTTTGGTATATTAAGTTGTTGCTTAATATACCAAATAATTTCCATGAAAATGTTTGGCTATATTCCACAAACATTCCTGTTCATTTAGGAAACAGTGATCATGTTCTCCAACTTTATTATGTCTAGAATATAATTCATTCTGTAAACTAATGCATACTACATTTATTTAAGGTAGGAACTATTTTCCTTAAAGATCCAAATAAATATATTAAGCTTTCACATTTCAAATTCCTGACTCTCCCCCCAAAACTAAGAAACCAGGCCAAAAACCACTCAGTAATATTATGTATCACCAATCATGCTCCCATAGGCCCATGTAGTGAAAAATACTGATTTTTAAAAACTGGTCCTCAGATCAAATCAAATCAATTTTTATTCGGTCATAGACTAGCAGATAAAAAGTGGTCCTCAGAACTAAAAATACTGTCTTAGCCATTCATGTTTCAATAATTGTTCATTTAGCACAACAGATTTCAGTAGGTATTTCTGGTATACTACCATATTACCAGCTTACATTTTTTCCAAAGAAATGTCACTGGAAATAATGAGCATTAAACAGTCTGATTATCAACCCAAGCTAATTTCCCAAATGGGGCTCTGCTTCCAAAGATCTGGTATGTGTGTGTGCACACATATATAGACACAGACCAAGCATACAGATTTCTGAGACAGAAATTGATAAATAAAAATGGGAACGCCATACCAATGCAGTACCCCATAGCTCCTGAAAAACAAATCACTGCAAAATTAAATATGTTTTTTATTTTATTTATTCATCAAATTTTGCCACCGCCCATCTCCCCCCCAAGGGAGGAGATATATTTATTTATTTGAGAAGCAAGTCTTGATCAACTCCATCAAATTAACTTTCTTGTATGTATACTTAAAATTAACCAAGGATTGGAAGGTGCGTGCGTGTGTAAAAGAAAGTGTCAAGGAACTAAAACCGAGCCTCTTGGATCCCCCCCCCAAGTTTAGAAAAGTTGTAGCTGCAGAATTATCAAGAATAGAAGAACTGGAAACGCAGTTTTGGATACATGGTTCTCAGGTTCAAATTCTGTATGAGGTATTTAATGTTCAAACTTGCAAGATCTTCTCTACCTTCCAGTCATTCCACAAAGCCTACTTAGAAACAATTCTGAGGCTTAAAAGCATTCATTTTACTGATGATCATTTTTATTAAGCCAGAGTACAGGAATGTATAGTCACCCATACATTGTTTAACTCCAACATCAGCTCCAACCACAATGGCCAACGTCAAGAATGAATGGAGTTGTAGTCCAACATCTTGACAGCTACCAGTTAGCCATCCTTGTCAATTTTATTAAACTTTTCATACTTTATAAGTATTCTGTTGTAAATACCCTTCACCCAAATAGATATTCTGACTAAAAAACACAGATAGCCAAATTAAAACCTATCCTTTGACTTCACATATCAGCCAAAGGGACCAAATACACTGCCAGCTTAAACTTGTGAATCCATTTCTCCCAGTAGGCACCTGGAGAGAGAGAAAACAATAAATCCTATAGGCATGCTGTTCAAGTTTCACTCAGAATTAATTGTAACAGCTACCTCTAATACAGCCATGTGTAGGTAGGAAGAAATCAGAGCAAGTTCTGCTGAAGAAACTGACTGAAAGCTTTTGTCATACCAACTGCACAGATGCATTCTCTGATGGAAAATAAAAACCACTGAAACGCTAACACTTTGGAAATGTAGCTCTAGTTATATCTGAGAGTAACTGCTTGCTACCAAATCTTTGGTCACTGCTCTATTGGCTGTTTCAATTGTAGTCCCAGGCTCCTTTGACTGAAGCAATCAGATTTTATATGCCCACTACTTTGAGTGAAACTTTCTTCTGTATGGAGTCCTTTATTTAAAACACAGTAAACTTTTCAGATTTCCTCATTAATTTAGAAACTTTTTATTGCTGACCTTTCTTTCTCACTGCCACCATTTAAGAATGATTATAAACTTTCTTTCACAGATAACATTTACTGGGTAGTTCACCGTAATTTAGTCTTGTGTGCTTGTTGAAGGCTGTAACAGAAAAGGAACAAAGACAGCATGTCTCCTGAACCAAGAGTTCATATTCTGAGGCTACAGGAAAGCATGCATCTCCCCAAAGTGGTGAGTGTGACCCTCAGAGTCACTCCAAAAGTTGCTCAACTTTTTATTTCAAATGTGATAGAAGGAAGAGATTATTACATACATGAGTAATCAACCAAATATAATTAATTTTAATTTTAATTTGGTTTTTGTTGTTGGAATGTGGGCAGGGGACACCACTCTCAGTGTGGTTCTCAGCCCCCAAATAAGTGCGTATTTCTTAAGGGTAAAGGTAAAGGTTTTCCCCTGCACAGTCGTGTCTGACTCTAGGGGGCGGTGCTCATCTCCGTTTCTTAGCCGAAGAGCCAGCACTGTCTGAAGACACTTCCGCGGTCATGTGGCCGGCATGACGTGCACGGAACACTGTTACCATCCCACAGAAGTGGTACCTATTTATCTACTTGCATTTGCATGCTTTCGAATTGCTAGGTTGGCAAGAGCTGGGGCGAGTGCGGGAGCTCACTCCATCACACGGTGCTCGGGTCTCGAACTGCCGACCTTCCGATCGACAAGCCTGGCATCTTAACCACTGAGCCATAGTGCCCCTCTATTTCTTACCCAGAGTATAAGCCACCACAAACCAAATAAAATATGCCAATACAACTCCAATTAAACACAATAACTAGGAGTTTTTTCTTTTCACAAAATGGAGAGTTAATTGTGTTTTAAAAAATAAAAACTTCCATGATTGGTATCTTTAACACTTTCTGCAATACAAGTGCTATAATGGAACCTATCAGAAGTAATGTGCTTGTTTCATTTTGATCAACATTTCTCAGATGTAACTGTAAATTCCATCTTCATGATTCATGTGCGAATCTAAGAATGTTACCTTTAACTAATGTAAATTTGAAAATAAATCAAATATATCTTGCGTTATCCACTAATATGATACATCTTTTTTAAGCACCATCAGTCAATTTTTCTATCCAGCTATTCCAACTCAATAAAAAAGTAGGAGCGCTTCTTTGTAAACAAATTTTTATTGAAATAAAGTCAAGGCATATCATACATCGTTAATCTACCAAGATTAATGTTGTTAATTATCATATTATCTTCATGTATTCTGTTTGCCATGTTCTTTTTATACATATTTAAACTGTGATGTGCCAATTTAGTTTCTCAGCTTCTTGTCCTTCATATTTTCCTATATGGGAGGCGGATTCCAACGTTGAAACAGCTGATCTCCTGAAACACAAAAAATATTAGGGATAATATAGCCATATTATCTATTAACATTTTTTTAAGTTAGTTTGTATTAACAATCATAGTTACTACTTACCAGACGGCAATCACCAGCACCAAGCTTTTCTTTGTTTAAAAGAACTACTTAATAGTGGCTGTGTAATCAATGCTGCATTGCTCATGGATCATGATGATTTAAGAAGTCATCAACTCCATTAATCATTTTACCAATTTCTCATCATAATGAGAAGTCTCAAGGCAAAATACATCTTTTATAGTTTGAAAATCATTTACTAGTTTTAGGTCAGAAAGAGTTATTTAAATATTTATTTCAGCAGCTTAACAGCAGCTTTAGAAAAGAACAGTTGAGCATGCTAATTAAAGTTAACATCTTTATGTTTTATTTTTATATAGTAGCTTTCTGCTTCTACCCCTAACCTAAGCAAACACATTTTTCTTTTCTTGATTCCTCATTTCCAAAACTGTCTCGAGAGATTTCTGAAGCAGATTTCAGAAGCGATGTTTTCATTCCCATTTGGCTATTCTCACTATAAACAATATGTGAACTGTGTTATCAGAATCCAGGATACTAATTGTTTGTTTTTTTTAATTTTATTGGATTTTAAATATACAAAGCTAAAAGTTAAGAATGAAATGAAAATAGAACTACAAATTAAGAGAAAAAGAAAAGAAAAGTGCAGTAAAGGAAAAAAAAAAGAAAGAAAAACACAGACAAAGAAATTGGATGACCTCCGATCCAACTATGGTCATAAGAATAAAATAGAATCCAGTGTCTTGCAAAGGGAGTTACAATTAGAATCCAGGATACTAATTGTAACTCCCTTTGCAAGACACTATTAAGAAACTAATGCGAAGAGAGGACTCACTGGAAAAGACCCTGATGCTGGGAAAGACTGAAGGCAAAAGGAGAAGGGGACGGCAGAGGATGAGATGGTTAGATAGCATCACCGATGTAATGAACATGAATTTGAGTAAACTCCGAGTGACAGTGGAGGACAGGAAGGCCTGGCGTGCTATGGTCCATGAGGTCACGAAGTCGGACACGACTAAACGACTGAACAACAACAAAAATTAAGAAACTAACATAAAAATCTGGCTCTGTAAAGAAAGCAGCTGTTTATGATTAGCCATAATCTGCAAAAGCCTTCTGACTTTTTAATCCATAAAGGGGCATGTAGCTAATGACCTAGCAATTGGGATCCCAAGAGCCATTACAGAGTCTTTCAAAGCCTTAAGCCTCCCCAATGGACTAATTTTAATCTCTGAAGAGCTAGCTTTCTGCTCACTGCATCTCTCAGACTCCTTCTAAAATTCTTCTCATGACATGTGCATACAAGATGGGGGGGGGGGAGAGACAAAGAGAGGACTGATGTTTGTGCCTGGAAATAACTCTGTGATAGGACTTCAAAAGAGGTGCTTTGTACCCATTCTGGCATGTCGCAAAGCTCTTCTTTGGCACAGCCCCACCATATGATTCTTGGGTTGTAGCCATTGCTCTACTCATTATAGCAATTTCTTATGTAGAATAAGTCTTTCTTAATCATTTTTCTGTACTTATCAGCTAAACTCTAAATATGAAACAACGTATAGCGTGTTTAAATCATGTTAAGAAAATTTTACTTTTCACAAAGCATATCTTCCCTTTTGCTAGTAGAGGAGGAGGCAGGCAAAAAGTTACTGCTGAAAATAGAAGAAATCCACCATTTCAATTAAACACAAACATATATGCTGGACTTCCTCCTCCATTATATAGAAAGCACTAATTTTTAGGAGAAAAGGCTAAGGAAAGGGTGGGAAAGTTAGAAATACAAATTTTTGCCCATATTTGTCTAATCGGTCTAATTTTCCTACATCTGAAGTACTATCAATTTCTACTTATTTTATAATTTTCTATTTCAGAAAATTGGATTTATCCTTCCTGAGACAAACTCCTCTACCTTTCACAAGCCCCTGTATCTTTTTTTATTTTGCGGGGGTGGATGTCATTTAGGCTCAAATACTTTGGCCACCTAATGCGAAGAGAGAACTCACTGGAAAAGACCCTGATGCTGGGAAAGACTGAAGGCAAAAGGAGAAGGGGACGGCAGAGGATGAGATGGTTAGATAGCATCACCCATGTAATGAACATGAATTTGAGCAAACTCCGGGAGACAGTGGAGGACAGGAAGGCCTGGCGTGCTATGGTCCATGGGGTCACAAAGAGTTGGACACGACTACAGGGCTCAAAATTAACTTACAGAAAACAAAAGTTTTGACTAAGAACATGAATTATCACCAACAAGAGAAATTGAGAGAAATTACAGGATATTCTTTGGAGAAAAAAGTAAAATATTTGGGAGTTTATTTAACATCGAAAAATGTTAAATTATTTCAAAATAACTATATCCCGCTTTGGATTGATATTAAAAAAGATTTAGACCGTTGGGGGAAACTACAATTATCATTATTGGGGAGAATATCAGCGATTAAAATGAATATATTACCAAGAATTCTATATCTCTTTCAAACAATACCTATACTGACATCAGAGGAACCATTTAAACAGTGGCAGAAAGACATTTCTAAGTTCATTTAGCTTTGTATATTTAAAATCCAATAAAATTAAAAAAAAAAAAAAAAGTTGGACACGACTTATCGACTGAACAACAACGACATACAATATTACATCTCAATTTATCTGTTTTTCCTTCCTTTTCTGTGTGTGTGCCTTTGTTGAATTTTATTTTGTATGGTTGCAATCAACTTTATCAAGTTGATTTGAATTTTATTTCTGTTGCCTAGTGTTTGCATGATTCTGAACTATCTATTGTCTTTCAACATTCTTTTGAGAGATAAACAAAAGATTTTAAAGGGGTGCATTTATTGGCATTTGCAAGAGGGACTTGCACATATTCATGCTCTTTATATAAACTTATGTGCATTGTAAACTTAGTATAAGCTCCTCATTCTCACTGTTACAGATGTTTATTTTATTTATTTATTTTATTATTTGGATTTATCCCCGCCCATCTCTACCATGGCAGACTCTGTTACCATATGTCCTCAGTTACACGGGGTTCTTTTATTTATACTTTTTCATTTTTATCAGTGAATTTAACAAAAAAACCCAAAACAACAGTACAATTGAACTGGGTGTGCACATGTATGATAAAACAGCTAAGAGCCAGTTTGGTCTAGTGGTTAAGGTGCTGGACTAGAAACCAGGAGACTGAGAGTTCTAGTCCCGCCTTAGGCATGAAAGCTGGCTGGGTGACCTTGGGCCAGTCACTCACTCTCAGCCCTGGGAATGAGCCAATAGGAAACCAGGAGACTGAGACTTCTAGTCCCGCCTTAGGCATGAAAGCCGGTTGGGTGACCTTGGGCCAGTCACTCCCTCTCAGCCCAACTCACCTCACAGGGTGGTTGTTGTGGGGAAAATAGGAGGAGGAAAGAGTATTAGGTATGTTCGCCGCCTTGAGTTATTTATAAAAAAAAATAAAGGCGGGATAAAAATTAAAAAAAAAAATAAATTAAAAAAGGAACAAAAAATATAATATTATTATGCATCTAGCTCAGTGTAGATTACATAGAAACTTACTGCTTCATCTTCTTTCTATAATACTCAATGACTTTGATAAGGCTTTTATTTCCATCAACTTTCAGATTTCAGTGCTAGTGCTTTTATCATTTATCTCTTCCTCTAGGCAAAACCCTGAATGCTCATTGGAAGGACAGATACTGAAGCTGAAGCTCAAATACTTTGGCCACCTAATGCGAAGAGAGGACTCACTGGAAAAGACCCTGATGCTGGGAAAGACTGAAGGCAAAAGGAGAAGGGGACGGCAGAGGATGAGATGGTTAGATAGCATCACCCATGTAATGAACATGAATTTGAGTAAACTCCGGGAGACAGTGGAGGACAGGAAGGCCTGGTGTGCTATGGTCCATGAGGTCACGAAGAGTCGGACATGACTAAACGACTGAAAATGTCATTTAGAGAAACAAAAAAAGAAACTGTCAGGTATTGTCCTGACAGGTATGAAGGGTTGGGCTTCTTTTTGCTTAGAGCAGTGGTCCTGATCCATAACTGGTGACTATCAATAAATGAGGTAGAATACACATTTATACACCGTTTCTTTGCTCTGACTTGCATTTTAATGCTTACTAATTTCAGTTCACCATTCAACAGAGAATTGGCTAAAGATGTGGAGATATCAGCACTGTTAACTTTGTTTTTCAACTACAGCTCTAACTTATGCAACTTTAATTCCAAAACTGCAAAAAGCTCTTTAAAATGTTGAACTTTAATATTTTACATTCTTTCAATTTAGAATCCAGGCAATGGTGGGAAAGACAATATAACTTGTACTTAAAATGTTCTGAACTCAGTTTGTAAATGAGATATGCCAGTGAGTTTTAAGCATCACATAGATTAAGTCTCTAAAAAGCACTAACAATCATGTGTTTTAAGGAATCTCTTTTAACTTCCATTGAGTCATAAGCTACTAGGACCTATATAATTATTTTACTTATTTATTTATTCTTCAATTTCTATCACCGCCCCATCTCCCCCAAGGGGGACTCTGGGATAATTATTATGTAACAAGCCTTTCACATTAGCTTGAAGCCTAGTAAGCCAGGTTGAAAGGATTCCAACATCTCTTGGCTCAGCAGTTAAGCTGCTGACATCTCCTTTTGTTACCACACCTAACAACAGACAATAGTTAGAAAGAGATACAGATACAGACAGGAGCCATTTTGATCTCATGAAAAAATCAGCTTATTTTGTAGACTGATCAAAGTTTAATATTCAATTCTGATTAACCTGAAGGAGTTGCATAGTTCAGAAAGAGTGTTTCCCTCAGGAGCCCTTGTCATTACCTTCAATTCAACTTTAGGGGACCAGCATGAAAATTTGGCATTTTACCAATATGAACCTGAAAATGCAACATCAGCCAACTATAAATTCTGAGATAGTGTTAATTTTTACATCTGTAAATAACATTTATTAGCTAGCTGTAGGTTTGAATTAGCCAAAACTGCAATTTTTATTGTGCTGTAATGTTATATGAATGAACATGAATTTGAGTAAACTCCAGGAGACAGTGAAGGACAGGAAGGCCTGGCGTGCTATGGTCCATGAGGTCACGAAGAGTCGGACACGACTAAATGACTGAACAACAACAAAAATGGTATATGGGAATGATCTTGGGAGACGGGGGCGGGGGGGGGAAGAGATGCTGCTTAGGGAATGATCAGATAAGGGGGAGGGGAAGCCCGCAGCTGCATAACGGGAGGAGAAAGAAACCCAGAAAGGAACCTTCTTAACTTATCAGGCTGTAAAAAGAGACAGCAGCAGATTTGTACTTTCAGACTTGCAAGATTCTGTTAATATAGCCTTACAATAAAGTAGAATTAGTCCATCTGGTCGTGTTTCCTGTCTGGTCTACCTGGGAAGGCTGACATCTGCTTCTGACAAAAGCAGAAATATTTCTGCCACTCCAATGATTTGTTAATAGCTAACACTATATTCAAAAAACCAAAATGATGCCTCTATACATGGACATCACCATAAACATATACCCACCATTTTCAAGGAGAACATTGGAATCGCTTTGAAGTCCTGAACCTCACTGATAGAGAACCAGAGGAATTATGGAATGAACTTAAAGAAGTTATTAAGGATGAATGAGAAAAGAGACTGCCAAAAATGAAGAAACAGAAGAACGCAAACTGGATGTCAGAACAAACAGTGGAAATTGTGATAAGATAAAGCCAAGAAAGACAAAAAATCTCAGAAAGGAATTTAACAAGTATTTTCAAAGAGGTGTTAGAAGAGACAAGTAGTAGTATTACAACAATATCTCTAAAGACATTGAAGATGGAAACAGACATGGAAAAACAAGGGAAGTCTTTCAAAAGATCTCTGTACTCAGAAGGAGGTTCCAACCTTGAATTGGTATGCTAAAGAACACCAATGGACAGATAGTAACGAATTCAAAGGAGTTCAAACTGCCCCCCCCCCAGAGTAGAGAGATTGCTTAAACAAGCGAGGGGGGAAATAAAGAAAAAAGAAAAAAAACAAGCAATTTCTTTATACAGTCTCTCCTGTGCCTGACAGATTTCTCCCCCACAGAGAGATTGGAGAGGAAGGAATTACAAGAGAGTAAGCAGGCACACAACAGGAAATACACTGGCTGTTTGCATAGTGTGCTTGCAGCTTCCAACCCCAAACATGCTCGGGGCTGCGCTGCCAGTGCCACGGCATTCCTTTCAATGTGTATTCCCCACTGTGTACCTGCTTACTCTCTTGTAATCCCTTCCTCTCCAATGAATGTAAATACAAACATTAATTCCCTTCTGGCTAAGGGTGGGGGAGTGATTAGGAGGCAAACAAAAGCCTACGGTGTGAAACTGATTAGTCTTGTCAGTTACAGGCAGCAGCTGCATGCCAGCTATCCCAGCGCTGAGGTGAGTATCACAAAGGGCAGGGAAGTGGGGAAAAGGAAAGCACAGTTGCAGTCACATGATTTCCTACTTAGCAACTGCTTCGCTTAACGACAGAGCTGCTGACCTAATTGTGATCGCTAAATGAGGACTACCTATACCCTGATAGCTGAAAATGCAAAGGAAGTGCGAGCTGTAATAATAAAAGTCAAGGGACACAGTGAAAAAATTAGATGAAAATTAAATATGAAGACGACATATAATGACAACAGGTAGAACAACCAGCCTTAGAACTGATAATGAAGATATTGAAATGGTAGATAGCTTCTGCGTTTGGGGATCAACCATCAACAGTAAAGGAATAAGCAGTCAAGAAATACACCGCAGACTAGCACTTGGTAGAGCAGCCATGAAGGCTTTGGAAAAGATATTCATATGCCCTGATGTATCTATACCTACAAAGATCAGAATTGTGCAAGCCCTGATATTCCTTCTATGGAAGCAAAAGTTGGACTTTGAAGAAGCAGGATAGGAAGAGTACTGATACTTTTGAACTTTGGTGTTAGATAAGATTCCCAAGAATACCGTGGACAGCCAAGAAAATGAACCAATGGCTCATCGAACAAATCAGCCCAGAGGTCTCACTCGAGGCACAAATGACCAGGCTCAAATTATTCTACTTTGGACACAATATGTGAAGACCAAGCTCTCTAGAGAAGGCTCAAATGCTGGGAAAGGTGGAAGGAAAGCGAAGAAGAGGATGACAGCAAGGTGGATGGACTCAGTTACAGTGATGATGAGTGCACCATTGGAAGACCTCAAAGACCAGATTAGGGACAGATCATCATGGAGAAAATCTATCTATGCAGTTGCTAGGAGTCAAAAACGACTTGATGGCACATAATCATCATCTGACAAAAGACTAAATAATTATCTGGCACTCTTAAGTGGACTCTCTATCAGTCTTTCTGTCATAACACATTGCTGATATCATTATCTTCAAAGCAGTTTTTCAACCAGGACATGCAAGGTAAGGAAGAATCTGGAAAATCTACATACAGGTTACACATGGTCTTTTGGATTCAGAAGTGATTTACTCTGTTAAAAAAAATAAAAGTTCACCTTATTATGTTTTCTCTCCTCTTGAACATGATATAATGCAAGGAGTATTTTAATTTAAAAAACCACCCTTTTAAAATATTATCAGGAAACAAAAAGGGAATCTAACTGCTTATTTCTCTAATGTCTTGAAAGAGCACAACTAGATACAAGACATGGTTGCAATCTCCAAAACCACTGAATTATTATGGCATCTGAGTACTTTTTCTTTTCCCTCTACAGTTGAGCACTGGGTAGAGATTACTGCTTTAAGCCATTACAATGTTAAGAAATTTATTTCAGTGATTAAAGAAAACAAAGAGGGCAACATCTACAGTATTAGACTTATCACAGGCCAAATAAACACCTGAACACAGCCAATGCATATTAAAGAGATATAAGAAGAAGAAAGTACCAAATTTCCCCTTGTACCACATAAAACACTACTAGGCTGTCTTTTAACACAGAGTCCCAGCCCTATCAGGCATTCAGAATGAATACTGCCTTGCTGTTCCAACCCAAAATACATCAAAATTGAATATGGATATGTGGGGTGCTGCAGCTGCTCTAAATAACTTGATTTTTCTTAATAGCACTGAAAATACAAAGCAAGAAAGGGCTGAATGAACTACATTATATGAATCAGTTCCTAAAATTTTCCTTACAGGACTCGCTGGGAGTCGGGTGGCATGTAAATTTAATAAATTATTATTATATTACATAATTGTCAAAAGATTTTGTGAACTACTATGCAAGCAAGCCATTTAACATATTTTAATATAATCTATTTTTGGTGATGGGAGTCAAACATGAGATATTTAAAACACAGCTATTTATATTTATATTTTATATTTATATTTATGTAGAAGAGTACCACTTCACAATGTTATATAAATATGCCACTATTTCAATTTAGAGAATGTTATATTACATAGGCATATTTGTGAATCAACTTAGATTTCTTTTTTTTATAAGAATTTTATTAAGTTTCAAGCAAAGATAAAAGCTACAGAAAAAGAAAGAACTACAAAGAAAAAAAAGAAAAAACTACAAAGAAAAAACTAAAAAAGTGTAGAAACACAAGAGAAAATTTTCAAAATTACAAAAAGAAGCGACTTCCGACTTTTAACAGCAATAATATACAACAATTTTCCATAATTAATCCCTTACTCTATATTAATGTGGGGAGATGGGCGGTCATATAAATTAAACAAATAATAAATAAATATTAAACCAAAATCACATTATTTCTATAAATCATTCCTTTGGCACATTATTTGTTTATTCGTTCAGTCGTTTCCGACTCTTCGTGACTTCATGGACCAGTCCACGCCAGAGCTTTCTGTCGGCCGTCACCATCCCCAGCTCCCCAATGGTTGAGTCTGTCACCTCCAGAATATCATCCATCCATCTTGCCCTTGGTCGGCCCCTCTTCCTTTTGCCTTCCACTTTCCCTAGCATCAGCTTCTTCTCCAAGGCATCCTGTCTTCTCATTATGTGGCCAAAGTACTTGAGTTTTTTGGCACATTATAAAAATCACTAAATACAGTTGCTCCCTCCCAATAAAAGTGTGTGTGTGTGTGTGTGTGTGTGTGTATGTACACACACACAAACAAACACATACCCCTCCTAATCAACTTCCCCCCAAGATAACATTTATTTATTTCCTTCCTACTACTATTCTATATATTCCTGTCTACTATAATAAAGATCAAACTAAAAAACATATAAATTGTCTGCCATTATACTTAATACAATAATTTTAATAATCTTAATCATATTAAACCCAAAACCAAACATTTTTTATTATACCTTAATAATCTTAATCCAAATCGTTAAAGATAAATGAAATCAGCCAAACCCTAAAAGCAATCCAGATAAATATTCTTAAACCCTTATCCTACTTCAAAATAAACCAGAGCATTTACATATCCCCACAATGGGCACAGGGCATTTTTCTTTAAAAAAACCGAACATCCCAACTGCCCCCCTCAAAAACTCCAACTTCTCTTCAGGAAATCTCCCATACATAATAACCCCTTCTTCTCCATGGCATTCCAGCAGAAAATCAATTTCACTTATGGCTTGCAACTCGATCTCTCCCTTTAATTTCTTCAACTCGTCTATCCAATCTTCATTCAGCATTTCAACAGAAGTCCCGATCTCACTCTTAGAAGAAACATTTCTGTCGCTGTTAAATTCCTCAAGTTTCCTCCATGACATCCCCAACCAGATGACACATTTTAGACCTCATATTTTCCACAATTTCCTGAATGCTTTGCATAAAAGCTTGACAGGAATCAGAATCTGTTTAAAATCTTGGTGAGAATCAGAGAAAGTCTGCTTAAACTCCTCCACGTCTCAAGCAGTAGATTTTGGTGCCCCCTAGGAGCTCAACCAGCGAAAGTCGAAGATATGAAAGGATTCTGGAATGTGTTTTACACAAGTGAAAGTGAGATGAGAGACAGTTCCCCAGGGAAAGTAGAAGCAGAAAACTGAAAGTTCAAAACAGCCGATTCAATGTGTAGGAAAATGCTAATATCTTCAAATTTAGTACAAAAATAATAACAGGGAGACAATTATTTACTCTCAATCCTCCTTAATATTTGGATGGAAAACGAAGAGCAAAACTTAAAAAGAATTTTTTAAAAAAATTGATCCCAAAAATAACGATAAGCACCAAGAGAACCCGCTTCTCCTTGCTATAGAAAGCCTCTCTTAGGGTACGCATACTTAAAAGAAATATTGTGATTTAAAAATGGGGTGGCCGGTCTTAGTGTCCCTTTAAGCTACAGCTTGGAAATGGTGATGTCCCAGCCTCCCGGCTGCTCTTACCAGTCAAGCGCGAACACTGTTTGCGATCTTCTGGCTGCAAGCAGCCGTCTGGAGGACAGATGGGGTGATTCCAGGTGTTTTCCTTATCCGGAAAAAACACTCTTGGGCTTCAGGAAAACCTGCCTGAGCCCGAAAAAACTGCCGCGTTGTCAGTTCTGCCCGCTGAGCCCACGGGCACAGCTGTTCAGTCCGCCATGTCCCTAATGGAAGTCCAACTTAGATTTCAATAATAATGCAAATTTGATATATAAGATATAAACAAGATGATATTGCTTTTAAATTATCTTTCCAATCATCACCATTTCATGGAGCGCTTGCAGTATCCTTGAGGACTGTTAGGAAACACTGATGGAAAGAGACTTGTGCCACATCTTCTCAGTTATGATACAAAAAATTATTACAGTACCATTACAAAGGTAAAGGTTCCCCCCGTACAGTTGTGCAGTCTTGTCCGACTCTAGGGGCCAGTGCTCATCTCCGTTTGTTAGCCGAAGAGCCAGCGTTGTCCGAAGACGCTTCCATGGTCATGTGGCCGGCATGACGCACATGGAACGCTGTTACCTACCCATCGAAGTGGTACCTATTAATCTACTTGCATTTGCATGCTTTCAAATTGCTAGGTTGGCAAGAGCTGGAGCTAGTGCGGGAGCTCACTCCACACGCAGGGCTAGGGATTCTAACCTCCGAACTTGCAATCTTCTGATCAACAAGCCTGGTGTCTTACCCGCTGAGCCACCACGCCCCTTTCACAGTACCATTAAAACATGACATAATAAAAAATAAGGCACTGTTTACCATGACTGCCATGAATCATCACCTTAAGTGTCTTTAAATAAAATAAAGTTCAGGCAAGAGAAATGAGAGTACTGCAATTTTTCCAATCATAGGTTTTATAAATGTTATTAGCAAACTTGCTTCTCCTATGACACAGGACACTTACCAATCCAGAGCTGGATGGATGGAGTACAAATGATAATGCCAAGTGCACTTGTGCATATAAATCAGGAAATTCTAGTTGATACATATAGTGCCAGAAAGTAGTTTTTGATATACAGTATATAAAAACTAAATGTTGGTTAATCTGTGTAAACAGTAGACTATGATGTCACTTTCTTTTCCAGCCTTCAAGAGCTACTAGTTTGTTTTTAATAACAGAAGGGCAAAGCATTCTATGAACAGGATGGATTTTGCATAGGACTGTTTTTCTGTTTTACTGATACAGACATTTTAAGCTGGAAGAAAATAGTTACATCAGCAATTATAGGTGAGCCAACAGCCTCATGAATTTTCATTCTAAACACTGAAATGAACCAGGCATTATAATTTATTTCTGTATTCAAGTAAACCCTGTGCTAGAACCAGGTTGGTCAGCGTTCTATATTGCATTCTACAAAAATATCTCAATGTATTCATGCTTTTAAAGTTCTAAGTGGTAAACAGCCAAATATCTAAACTTAATTTACTTCCATATTGCTGTACATATTGCTCCTGTACTCTTACTGAAGAAGCAGTTTAAAGGGGGAAAAGTCATAATGAAAGTGTTAAACATTTCTATACAACGTTCACTGTAATTGCTCCTGTTATTAGACAAAAACAGACTGCTTTCATATTCTCAGTTTGGTACTAATAATTAATACTATTTTATATTAGCATTAATCAGCAATAACTTCAAAAGCAAAGCAGTTTCCTTTTCTAAAGCTTAAGCGAAACGGGAATTAATTGAACTATGATGTCTTTTGCATCATTTGTATACCTAGTAAACTGACAAACAGTTGGTGGGCTAGCATATGTTGTGCACTATGGCCAAAGAAATGCACCAACCTATCCTGTGACAAAAGGAACCCAGGACAAGATTTAGAAGCATGCACCAAGATGTCACATATTAGAAGAGAAACAATTAGAAATTTTAAAGTGTCAATCACTTCTAATGTAGAGGAATGTTATTTCAAATTCAATTCCATTAAATATGTCCATTTAGAAGCCCAAACTGGATTTAAAACATATTTTTCACTTCAAGAAAAACAGCACATCACTGTAACATTTCATAGTGAGAAGGTACAAATACCACTAGTGCTCTGGTCCTCCATTAAAAGTTCTCAGAGCAGTATGCAGCGAGATCATAAACTTTAATGTAGTCCACACTACAAGCATTTTAGTCAGTTATGCAAAGAACCAAATCTGGCTAAAGTTGCTTAATCCAATAAGAACTTATCTGAGTCTAAGGGCACTTTTCCATCTTTACTATTTCCACTCCCAAAATCTCTAGAAACCATTCTGAAGCCAACCAATTGCTCAGCTTTTATGTATTATGGATTCAGTTCTACATACTGGCTTTAAAGGGATGTGTGTGTGTGTGTGTGCGCGCGCTTTTTTGCATAGTGTGCTTGTGGCTTTTTAAAGCTGATTTTAATTTACAACTCGGTTGTCACATTACCCATCTCACTGCCCATATGAGAGAACCTAAATAAGAAAAAATAACACATCATCCTGTACCTCCATGGAAACTCACAGCAATCAGAAAAGCTGGATAATAAAGTACAGGAAAACTAAATTAGTAGAAAGCTAGAGAGGAAGAAATTATCTTGAAGATGTGGCTGCCTATCCGGTTCAACAGCAGCAACCGAGCCTGAAACAATTTTGACCCACCATTCCCTATTTTAAATGTTATAATGCTAACAGGTTTGGGCAGCCTGAGAAGGATTTCTCCATCATTCTTCATTCATAGTGCAGTTTCAGTGTGAATATACAATGAAAGGAGCTTCCACTTTAAGACAGAATTAAGAATTGTGACCCTCAAAATGTTGTTAGATTTCAACTGTGGTCAGCCACAACAGCATGTCCCATGGTCAGCAGTGCTAGGACCTGGAGGGCCACAGATTCACCACACTTCTTTAAGAATTTTGCAGAAGAAATAACAGGTCTGACTGGAGAACAACAGAACGACTAAAAAGAAGTGGCAATGGATTTTCTCTCTTGGTTAAATCGCTGAAGTATCTTCTTTTCACAAAGAAAAAAACATGCAACTAAATCTTAATTTGACAACACACCAATGTAAATGTATATATAAATGATATTATAACCAAAACAATTATAAATACTACCACATGTAAGAAAGTCCAAGCACAGAAGTGGTTGAATGCCTTTTTAACATAATTCAACACTGCAAAGATTAAAAACTTCCTTCCACAGATAGGTCTTAACAGACCCTCATCCCAAGCAGAGAGGGAACTTGGCAACTTCCTTCTGTGATGGCATTCCACAATCTTGGCACTATCAGTGTTTTTAGTATCCATCTACCACACAGCAGCATGACACAGAGACCAGCCTCCAATGCTTTATCAAGTATATTCATATCCTTAAAGTATTCTAGTTCTTCACCCCTGGGTTTGAAAAATAACATCAATTTGAATTAGCCCAAAAATAGCTAGCTAAAGAAGACAGTTCCTGACCTGGCAAAACTCTGAAAAGTATCAGACTAATAACAAGAGGCACAAATGATTAATATAATGTAAGCCAATATCTTAAAACACTGCCCTGACACTATGTTCCAGCCCACTGAAAAATGTATAATGTAACTCATAAAAGACTTTAACTCCATCAAATAACCGAGGTTGTTCTCATTTACTTTCCAACAAGCCATCTACTACCAGCTTATTCACTTGAGTAGCTTATTTCAGAACTGGGTGAACCTCACAAAGATTGAGAACAGTTTCATCATTCCTTGCCCCACCCTTCATTGTCCATCTTTCCAGTCAAAGCAGACTAAACACATGTTCTTTCTTTAAAGAGGCTAGAAAACAACAAAAATTTAATATATCTTCAAATTTATGTTTCTTCAAAAATACTATTTTCTAGCAGACATTATTTTTCTTCCACTGAATATTTCAACGCAGATGAAACCATTTATGCTTAAAATTCCTCAAGACACTGCAATACTAATCTAAAAATGAGTATGATGCATTGTGCCTATTTATTAAGCTCAACACAAAAATTAAATTAATTAGATAAAATTAGTTCTTTTCAGTGTAAAACGAAGTATGCCCACTGGATGTTTGCAATGCTCCCAACTGGATCCCAGTTAAATGTGCTTACATTTTAATGTTAGGCACTTTACTGAACTCATGTTTGTTACTCACAGGTACTGCATATATAGCAGCAAAACATTCTCAGTGATGCATTTTCACAACTGCAGTTCAATGTTATCAAAATACTCATGTCAACCCACACACACACAAACACACACACACCAAGTTTGGACTGGAAAAATGTTTGATATTTTTATGCTGGAATCTAAACAATTCCAATCTGGATTTTCTAGCTATTTATTTACTATCTGTTTTACACAACTGTAAAGTCCATTTCCATTTAATAAATGTGTTTCAAATTAAAAAATATATAGATCTTTTTTTTTTTGGACAATGACAAAAAAGTTAGTATGTTCATTCCAGAATGTGAATACATGACATCAAATCTATTTGAAAAATGGACCCATCTTTAGGATAAAAATGTGTGAAAACTAAGTGAATTATGAAAGTAATTACCCACTTTCCACATACATGGAATCCCAAATATTTGCTCAGGCCTGAATCTTAGGTGCACTTCATGGTAAAAGATGCAAAAGCATACAGGAGTTGCAGCCAATCCTTTCACTTCCATTTCCTTCCTTGGGGCTCTTTTCCCCTTGTGTCATGATCAGCTAAATATTTTGTTACTGAATCAATAAACACCAATTATTTTATTGATAATATATTGTCCTTGTTCACTTTTGGGTTGGTATTCTACTGGGCTGACAGACACACAAAACAAACCTCATAAGAAAGATGACAGACCATCTCTCATGGTTCCCAACAGTTTTTCATTAAAAGCCTTCTGATGTACCTTTATGAACTGGAATATGATTCAAAGAACAGACATTCAGTTTCCCTTACTTACAAGCCACATTTTCTAATGCTATTTACTGAATGTATATGTCACATAATGAATAATGTGTAATGAGTAAGAAGTGGATCACCCAATCCTGCCTACATAAGTAAACCATGTAATATATTCCTGCAATAGATCTACAATTTCACCTACTTTGGCAAGATCTTCAAGACCTATTTTCAACATAATATGTACCAAGACCTATTAAAAATGTCCTTCAATTTTTGTAAACCACAAGTAATTTGGATTTCATAACATAAATTGAGCAGTTAAAATGAACATAGAGAAACCAATACTGGAAGTACTTTCAGTTTTATGCATCTAGCAAATTATGAACTTTCAAGGACTGAGCCCCTGAAAACAAGGTGTTTTATAAACAGCATGAAGTTACACAAAAAGAATAAACATCTAGTTAGTTTTTTAAGTCTTATGATTCCATCCATTATCTTAGTTATCTTAATAAAGACATTAACCATTATCTTAATAAAGACATTAACAACCTGCCCAGGTCATATTTTTAACATTCAGATAGTTTATTTTATCCTACTGTGGAAGTTAATTTTTTCCCTAAATATGAAAAAGAATCACATGAGAGAATCAAACGCTTTCAGAAAAGATGAACATTCAATAATAGCAATTTTCTATTAAGTAAAAAAATACGAATAGTGATTCATACAAGATTTTTGTATTTTTTCCCACTAACGAATTTTAAAAGCTGGTATCTTGCAAACATACTGATAGGGAAAAGAAACCTCAAAAACCAAGTAACAGACAACTCATACCAAGCTATCCAATGACAAACGTGGTACAAATCCTTACAAACAGCACAGCATGCTCAGGAAGTTCAGTTGAACAGAATACATACATTACTGTAAAGACACAAATACCAATTACAGCATGCACTGGTTGTTTCTTTACCCTGCAATGAATGATTATTCTATAGCAACACAAGAGCCTAAATTTTCAATTAATTCCCTCCATTCAGTATAATAATAACAACTCAGCAGAAATTTATTATCTTTAGGTTTTGCATTTCCTTCATTACTGCCTTTGTTAATGTAGCCATACACTGCATAGGTTTCTATCACTTCTATGCTGGAAAGCCCTCTCTACAGTGCTTCTAAAATGCCAGGTAAAATTTCAAAAATCAGTTTTAATTCATTCAGCTAAAACAGTCCAAACTGCCAGAAAAGTTTATATTAAGCAAATTTCCACAATAAAAGAACAGTAATAACAAATGGGGAACAGAATCTTTATATACAAAGAGAAATTATCCCCAGGTATCTAATATATTCATATAATCATATTCATATTCACGGAGAAAATCTATGTGGTCACTAGAAGTCAAAAATGACTTGATGGTATATAATCATAATCTTATCACACACTCACTCACTCCACAGTCACTGAACAAAATCAAGGTGGACCTGGTCAATCTGAGTTAATACTCAAAACTCCACAAAATTTAATGGCAATACAGTACAAAGAAAAAACGTGCTTAGCAGAAACGTTCATTTCCCCCCATCTCTGAATTAGTTAATGGAAAGAGATGGATGCAATACATGCTTGCTCACTTGCAAAAGGAAGCTCAATAAAAGAGTTTCATTGTTAAACTATTCAATTGAGAGGAACTCCTATATCAGTAAATATTATTGATAATAGCTGGTTTAGGCCATACTTGAATAAAAACTCAATCATCTTTTAACATTTTCTTAATTTTTCTTAATTTCTCCACAGAATTGAACAATATTGTTCACAAAGCTCAATCTTCTTAGAATTCACCTAAAACTCAATTGCCGAACATCAATAAACTGAGCAACAAAACAGGAGTTATTGTTCAGATCAATAGTGGCTCCAAACCACCATATCACAAGCTGTGGATTGTGGAAATATATAAGTACTTGTCAGGTTACTAGAAATGAAGTATGATACTTTATTTATTTATTTATTTATTTATTTATTTATTTATTTATTTATTTATTTATTTTCTATCCCTTTATTATTTTTATAAATAACTCAAGACAGCAAACATACCTAATACTCCTTCCTCCTCCTATTTTCCCCACAACAACAACCCTGTATCATAAATTAGAAAAAAGAATGAGGGGAAAGGAAGTTGTTTCCATTTTTAGGCAGTCAGGTGATAAAAATGGATATTGAACACAAAACTTTGTTGGTGGATCTTATCACTGAAAGATTTACAAAACATTAGGCATTCTAAACATAAGATGGTATTTCCTTTCTGGTATTTACATCACATTTTAAGGGCTTATAGACAACTGGCTGATGGTCAACTGAAGTATATTGTGCAACTATTTGCACAATATTTACTGTATAGAACAGTATTTCAACATTTAAACAAGAGCCAATTTGATGCAATGGTTAAGGCACCAGGTTAGAAACTGGGAGACTGTGAGTTCTAGTCCCACCATAGGCATGAAGCCAGAAGGATAACTTTGGGCCAGTCACTCTCTCAGCAGTAGGAAGGCAGTAACAAACCCACTCTTGAAAATCTTGCCAAGAAAACTGCAGGGACTAGTTCAGGCCATTGTCAGGAGTTAACACTGATTCAAAGGCACACACACACATTAAAACACCCCCCCACACACACTTAAACACACTGTATGATGGGGAAGAAATTAAAATTCCACTTCTTTTACAAAGGTAAAGGAGGCTTAGAATTTCATAGTTTTAAGCTTCTTTTCAAACTGCTTCAGAACTTTTATACATGGAGCAGATGTAAAAAAGAAGATAGGTATTTCATCATTTTAACTGTTTGAAATTAATCTTAAATACAACTGCATATTTGCTTTTTATTCTACTGGGGAAGAACTATATATTACAATAAATGCAGAAGAAAAAAATATGCCCACTGGAAAATCTAGCTAGAGTTCATAATCTACAGGGACAGCAACTTTATAATTCGGCCAAAGTTTTTTTAAATACCAGATCCAAAATTCAATTTTAGTTTTGAGAATTTGAGCAATATATGGAAGAATTGTGTTAAAACGGGATAAACAATATTTTAACATGGCAATGCTTACGTATTTTATTCTTCTTTTCCAGTTGGTGAAGTTTAAATGTGGACAATGATAAAACTGAGATGTGTGCTGACAAAAAGATCCACAGACAATGAAAAGCTGGTCTGAGTTATCTCAACTACACTTAAGATTTAATTGTAATCTGATAGATGTTAACATTATCAATTCAATTAGTTTAAAAATGCAAGGTTGCTGAGTAATATGAATTTCATAAGAAATGTTATCATTTCAAAAATGGGAATGGCTAAAAGCAACATAAAACATTAGATGATAAAAAGACCTCTCAACCATTTAGAGTTCATGTATGTTAATTTCTATAATATGTGGAAAATACTGGACCTACTTTCTGAAAGATAACACCTGCACAAGTATCTTAATTTATCATTTTTACTTACAAAAAATAACAACATAAGAATCTAGCCCACACTATCACTGAGTATATATGAGTGGTTTCCTATTTCTAAAAAAAGAAATCTTGAAGACATTCAGATTAATCAGGTGCATTTGCAATAGACTAGACCTCTCTTAAGTAGCTCCAACTTGCACACAGTCAATATGAACACAAGCAGACAGACAACACAGTTCTATACATTTGCACCAGATGAAATCACATAAACAGATGGAACATGCAAACAGGATTTTTCACTCAAAGCTGCATATTTGTATCTAGCATAAAACCAAGACAGGTGCATGTACTGTATGTATTCAAGCATATAACAATTTTGCTTACAGAAAAGAGAGTTTGCGGTACAGTCAAGACTGTCAGTTTGCTGTACACAGTCAAGAAAGTAAAACATCTGAGATTGACTGCTTATCTTGAAATCCACTAGATACACAAACTCACAAGGAAAACCACCAGAACTGGGAGCACTTTTCTTAACTACCACACTTTGACTCTATCAGGCCAGCAAAGCATGAACAACTTGTGAGTGTCGACAATTCAGGAAAATCATGAAATTCTGTATTGAAAGATTAAACCTCCTGGTGTTTCTGGGAAATATTAGCTGCCATATTGTACATTTTGGAATAAAAAGCCTTTCTCTGATTTTTTTTTTAAAAAAACCCTAAGTGCCCTCCCACCCCACAAAAATATTCTTCTAGCAGCATTTTCGACCGAAGTGTAAAGCAACCTGGTTGGCTTCCATGCAGGCGATGGCCTCTTCCAAGAGGGAAAACTCCACGCAGATATAGCCATAGTTGTAACCTGGGGACAGCATTTAAATACAGACGGGATTTGCGTTAGTGCCAGAAAGCCACATTTTTAGTATCCAATTCCCCCATTCCCACAGCACAACCCGATTATCACCACCCTAAACTCCCCACAAAACAAAAGCAACAGTTGATGTTCTTTATAGCTAAGCTTCGACCATTTGGTCTTGATAGTACCATAAACCCATAATCATTTTCACTTAGTCTGAATCTACCTAATATAGTAAGCAAAAGTGTAATAGACATATACTCACAGAAGTAAGTTAGCACTTCAGAACTAATCTTATTACAGAAGCAATTATCTATTTCACAGATTCACAGATTCAGATTATAGGAATCAGCTTCTAAATCAATAACCATGTGAAACAATAAAACCCAAAGTAGTTTTTTATTTATGTTAACTTTTCTGCTGAAGCTAGAGTCCAGAAATCTATTTTCATTCCAAGTGTAGAATAAAATCAAGAAATTTCAGTCCTTATCTTTGAATTATAATCTGATTTAATCCAATGCTCAGACATACTTTTAGTAAGGGTATCCTAAAATGCTCTTATTCTACTCAAAGTAGTCCAAATTGAAAGTCAAACAATAATTTGATTTGTTTATATGTCTTTCCTAAAGAAATTATTAATCATTCTGTATCTTTTTTGGTAATGAAAGGTATTGTAAAAAAGAATACACCTGTCTGAAAGAGGAGTCAGACAGGTACATAAAAACATCCTTACCTCAAAATTATCAAGGACTCATAATCATCTAAATTAAAGCCAAGGTTTACTCAAGGGAAGATGTGCCACTCAAGGAAACAATGCAAAGTTTTCATGGCTGAAACTGCAAGAATTTGTTTGCACTAGTACAATTCATAACAAACCAGAGACTGTTGTGTGTTTGAAGCTTCAACTATTCAGACCCTTTTTCCCACAAAAAAGTCAAACCATAAATATGATGTGTTCTGTCCTAGCTCAAATGTCACACATAAATGCAACAGAGGGCTGTTAAAGTCAACTCTACAGCACAAAGAAGTTAAATGAGCCCAGCCAAAGTGTGAATATTGTTAGCAACTCTATTTAACATGGATGTATTGTGCATTTATGTTTATCAAGAGGTAATGTGTCCATGTGGCATACATTCACTATATTTTTTAATTATTATTATTTATTATTTTATTATTTCTAACTTATATCACCGCCCATCACCGCCCATCTCCCCCCACAAGGGAACTCTGGGCGGTTTACAATCAATTATACTCAAGTTTATACAGTATGTCTCTTTAATCTAAAAATGCTAAGGGATTAACAGCCCCCCAATTACAGTAATTACATTTAAAACCACAACATATCAAATACAATAAATCTAATCCACTTTGCACCCTCTAACCAACTTCAGGAACATGTAGAGTCATCATCCCATTCCATCCCCAAAGGCCTACAAAATAGCCAGGTCTTGACTGCCTTCTGAAATATTTATTTATTTATTTGTTTGTTTGTTTGTTTAATTTATATGACCGCCCATCTCCCCTCATGGGGAACTCTGGGCGGTTCACAATAAATAAGTTAAAATAGAACCTAAAAATATATAAAAAACCACAATAGTACAATACAATAAATAATTATAAAATCCAGATGGACGAAGGCATTCATTAAAAGAAGGACATTAAAATTAGGGGATTAGCCACCCCCATGAGAAACTATCCCTTCCTCCTTCCCATGCCAGGCGGCAGAACCAGGTCTTCAGCTCTTTCCTAAAGGTCGGGAGGGAGGAAATCTGTCTTAACTCTGGGGGCAAGATGTTCCATAGAGTGAGCGCTGTCACAGAGAAGGCCCGCCTCCTAGACCCCATCAGATGGCATTCTCTAATTGATGGGGTTCGTAGCAGGCCCTCTCTGAATGACCGGGTGGGGCGGGTCGATAACATGGGGATAAAACGGTCCCTCAGGTATTCTGGTCCCATGCCATGTAGGGCTTTAAAGGTGATAACCAACACTTTGAATTGTACCCGGAAGCAAACCGGCACCCAATGCAGCTCGCGGAGCAGCGGTGTTACATGTGCAGATCTTGGCGCACCCAAAATTGCCCGTGCGGCCGCATTCTGCACCAGCTGAAGCTTCCGGATAGTCTTCAAGGGTAGCCCCATGTAGAGCGCATTGCAATAATCTACATGGGAGATGACGAGAGCATGAGTGACTGTACGGAGGGCGTCGCGCTCCAGGAATGGGCGTAACTGGCGCACTAACCGAAGTTGTGCAAAAGCCCTCCTAACCACGACTGCCACCTGCTCTTCAAGGAGTCGTGAGTCTAGAAGAACCCCCAGATTACGCACCGGTTCCGAATGGGGCAGTGCTACCCCACCGAGAACCAAAGATGATAATTTCCCCAAAGACGCTAAGCCATCAATCCACAGCCACTCGGTCTTACCAAGGTTCAACTGAAGCCTGTTGTTCCCCATCCAGGCCCTCACAGCCCCCAGGCACTGGGACAGGGTGGACACTGCATCACTTACTTCACCAGGGATGGAGATATATAATTGAGTATCATCCGCATACTGATGATACCTCATCCCATGGTGTCGGATGACCTCGCCCAGCGGTTTCATGTAGATGTTGAATAGGAGAGGAGAGAGAACCGAACCCTGCGGCACCCCACACAGGAGCGGACGCGGGCTGGATCTCTCCTCCCCTATCACCACCAACTGGGAGCGGCCCCGGAGGAAGGAGGTGAACCAGCACAAAACTACGCCGCCCACCCCCAACTCCCTAAGCCGCCCCAAAAGGATACCATGGTCGATGGTATCAAAAGCCGCTGAGAGATCCAAGAGAGCCAGGATGGATGCACTCCCTCCATCCCGCTCCCGCCAGAGATCATCCGTAAGCGCGACCAATGCAGTCTCCATCCCATATCCCGGCCTGAAACCTGACTGGAAAGGGTCTAGATAATCCGCTTCATCCAGGGTCCTTTGAAGTTGCAACGCCGCCACTTTCTCAACCACCTTCCCCAGAAAGGGAAGGTGGGAGACTGGACAAAAGTTGTCCAGGATGGTAGGGTCCAGGGATGGCTTCTTGAGGAGGAGGTGTACCAACGCCTCCTTGAAGGCAGTTGGAACCACCCCCTCCAACAAGGATGTATTAATCATAGCCTGGACCCATCCACCTGTCACCTCCCTGGCCGATTTCACCAGCCAGGAAGGGCACGGATCTAAATAACATGTGGTGGAATTAACAATTCGAAGGATCCTGTCCACTTCCTCAGGTCCAACAGGATCAAATCATTCCCAGATAATAGGGCAAGACCACTCTCCCGGCATCTCCCCAGACTGCATTCCACGCATGGAGTCCAACTTAGACCAAATCCGAGCAATTTTATCCTGCAGATGCTCAGAAAATTCTTCCGCACGGCCCTGCAGGTGGGTGGTCGATACCACCCTACCCAAGAGAGATCGAGTAATCTTGAACAGGGCCTTCGGACGGCATTCTGCAGATGCAATAAGAGCAGAGAAATATTCATGTTTCGCCGCTCTTACCGCCACAAGGTAGGCCTTAATAGCGGCTCTAGATTGTGTTCGGTCCGATTCCGTCTTCGTCTTTCTCCAGCGGCACTCTAGAAATACAAACACAGAGGGTCCATCCCAGAGGTCTGGAAGAAGTCCATGATAGAGAAGGCTCTTCTCTGAAGCATTCCCCATGAAGAAACCTTCAACTATCCTATTTATAGGCTGTAACAGGCTTCAAAGGTTGCAACGAACATCCTGAATTGCAACAAGAAGCTTAAAGGCAATCAATGTACCTCCCACAGTAATTGTGTCATATGGGTAAACTGGGAATAACCCATTACCATGTGAGAAACTGCATTTTGAACCAGCTGTAGCTTCTGAATGGTCCTCAAATTTAATAGTCTAGATATGAGGTGAAAAAGATGAGCAACTGTTAATAAAGCTCCACCCATTCCAGAAAATGTCACAACTAACACCCATGCCAAAGCTACACAAGACTTTCCAAGCCATAGGTTTCACCTGTTCTTCTAACAAGAGCCACGAACCTCTAGATCAGAGCTTTCCAAACTGTGTGTCGCGACACAAAAGTGTGTCGCCACACCACCCGGAAGCGGCGGCACGCGGGTGCACGGCGGCCGCCATGCACGCGTGCACCACCGCACGCCCCCCCACGCCGCTGCCGCACGCCCATGCCGCTGCCATGAGTGCGCGCCGCCGCACACACACCCCGCGCCGTCGGCGGCACTTTGGAAAGCCCTGCTCTAGATTGTGAGACTGCTTTCTACATGGAAGCACAATCCCTTCTAGAGAGTCAAAGTTGGATAGAAGCTTCTGAATAAACAGCCACTCCATCTTGCTGGGATTAAGCCTCAACCTGTTTCTCCCCATAGATACCCCAACGGCCTCCAGATATCAGGACAGGGCTTCAACTGCATTTCCTGTTCAGCCTCAGTTAGAGATATACAGGTTTACCACATGCTGACGGCTTGCAGATGTTAAATAATTATGGCTTGTGTTGATTTATATGCAATACCTAAAACTCCCCAACACTTGGGGCAGAGTTTTCTATTAAAAGTGCCGCAGGAGTGCTGTTGAGAATAGGACCTCAATGATGCCCTAAATCACCGTTGTTGTTGTTAAAATATACATTATCATAACAAATGTAAATACTGTTTCATATTTACAAGAAGCAGGATGTATCATAGTAGTGCCATTTTAATAGCATCCTGTCAGTCCTCCCAGGTAAACCAGACAGGAAACATGACCAGATGAGCTACCTCTACTTTGTTAGGCTACATTAATAGAATCTTGCAAGTCTGAAAGTACAAATCTCCCACAGTCCCTACTTACTGCCTAACCAGTTAGGGCGGGCTCTTCCTAAGTTTCTTTCTCTGCCCTACTCAGTTGCAGACTCCTCCCTCTTTTATCAAATAATTTCCTAGGCAGCATCTCCCCCCCCCCGATCTTCCAAGGTCATTCTCACATTCCATTACACAACGTTAGACTGTAGTTCTGTTAATAATATTGGTATCCTCCAATTTGTTAAATTGCAGATGAAGCAATAATCATGTTCAGAACAACACAAAACTGGAAAATCACTGTAACATCTTTGTAATAATTTTAAAATTAAATTTTAGCTATGAAGAAATGATAATGACAATATCTAATGTGCACTATACTCAACAGAAAGAAATCCCATAATAGACACCAAAATGATAAGAGGCATATATAATTACTCATGGTGTGGTGAAGTTCTCTCTCATAATATAAGAGCTCAGTGAAACTGAAAGATGGGAGATTTGGGCAAATAAAAGGAACTTCTTCACATAGCATTTAGAAGTTACGATGGCCAACACTTAAAATGGCTTTAATAGGGAGGCTGTTAAATTGATAGAGGATAAGACTCTCAAGAGGTCATGATAGCCATATATTAATTCTGTAAACTTTCTACTTCTCAGAAGGACGACGGTATCAGAGCTCATCATGAAGCAGCCACTGGACATACTCTATTCACACAGAATTCTTTTCTGGTTTAATTAGAGAGTAAGTTCTACTACCTGCTGAGATTTGAACTAGAAACATGGGAGCATTTGAAGAATAAAACTGAATAATATGTCAAATTGATAAGACAGGGATTGAAGAAATACATTTATATGTAACTTGAAATATTCATCAGCAGCTAAATCACACATCCAGCATTATCTGTTAGGGTTATGTTTATTATATTAATTCATCATCTTTTCACTTAAAATGTCTCAGTGGATAATCTTTCAAAGATTAATGAAAATTACTCATCTTATATTGATTGCACTACAGATGGATCTGATGCCATGCAGATAATTTTTTTCAACAAATATAAAAAGAAAATAAATATATTCCACCATGATATCATAATGCAACTTTATTTCCCCAAGCATTTATTTCTCAAAAATTACTTAAACTGTTAGTTGTGGACTCTTCCAGAACTAATAATTTTCTAGCTCTGAAACCAAGATTTGTGCCTCCCTACTGTTATAATCCAGTCTAGGACCCTGTTTGCTTAGTTATCAGTATATGGCTAGCAGTGAGGCAGGAACAAGTGTCAATATGTCCATTTTTGTGTTCTATAAGCACAGCTACAAATCTTAGGAAAAGAAGCGAGCTGCTATCAAGTCTTCCATTTTAATAACTTTCTTCTAGGGTAGGTACCTAAGACTAACTGCATAAACAATTGCAACAATTACTTCATTCAATGCTTTATCTGACACTGCAAGAGTTTTCTCAGGCTGTATACAGATTTCTAAAATTGCAAACTGTAGGATAATTGCAGTCATTTTAACTAACACCAACACCTCCTATATACATTATGCTTTTCCTAAATGAAAAAAAAACATCAAAAAATGCTTCAGACTTTCATGTAAATTGTCTCATGTGACAGCCCAGTATCACAGAATCAGAGTTGGAAACGGGAGCAGTCCAATCTCTAAGGATGTCTCATTAATGTTGGAAAGTTTCTTTCCTAGCATTCAATCAATCTGCTTTCCTTTAAATTAAGTCCATTATTCTGTTGTGTGAACCTCCAGAACAAAGGGGAACACATTTTGAACTACTGTAAAGGATAATCTGTGGCATTTCCAGTATAGACAGGCACTTTCTCTCCCATTCCTTCCTAAAAAAACTGATCCTGAAAAATTATTCAGTGTGCTGTAAAAGACTATAGTGGAAAAGAATAACCAGCAAACATTCCTTTTCCCTTGTATATATGTAAGACCCCTTGGATCTGGCCATTAAAGACAGATACATGCCAGATTTCTAAATACTGCAAAAAATAGGTAAGTTTCTTTAACATTTATAAGAAGTCATAAATCAGATTTGTTTGTATTAAAGTGTAAAAAATGACACCTTATCTCTCCTTGAAATTCTCTGGATAATTCTTCTGATCATACTGAAAGCATCTTCAAGGTACCCCTCAGTAAATTATCAGTGAAGCAAACACTGAAATTATTCAGGTCTATAGAATATTTGACTTCTGCAATACAGCACATCTCTAGACTTGCTTTTTTTATTTATTATGCTTTCATTTTGCCCAATAACTGAATATGGATTCATAATTTATAATTATTTTATATGGTCTGTAATTTTTATGTATAGTTTTTTAACCATTTTATCCTGTAAACCGTCCAGAGTCCCTTATTCCGGGAGATGGGCGGGGATAAATTTAAATAATAGATAGATAGATAGATAGATAGATAGATAGATAGAATATCTCTAGGTGGATTACAAGTTATTATAACCTTAAATGTTTCTTTTAAAAAAAAAGCAAAGAAAAGCAGTAAAACAAAGAAAACAGCAAAGAACAATTGATTAATATTAGTTCAGGAAAAATGTAAAACATAATTTCACTGGTTCACAATAATTATCATTTAAAATAAATCAGAGTACAAACGCCAGGGGAAAGAGCAATGCCTCGGACATTGAAAATGTATTAACTCAAGGGCCAAAGCAGCATTTCCAATGGAGAGTACTCCAAAAGTCCCACTACCAGAGGGTCTCCATTTGGAGCTACCTATTTCACTTCACTTGATGGACACATTCAGAAGACGCCCACCAAGAATCAATAGAAAATGTGAGCAGGCGCACACGGGAAGATATATTTTTAAGATATACTCCCCCTGATGTCATTCAAAGCTTCAAAAAACAACACCAAAATCTTCTTAAATTGTGCTCAGAAATATACCAGCAATCCAAACACTTGAATAATAGGTACAATTCAATACGTATTGAAAACACTAAACGCAGACTCCATTTCTCAGGGTTTTTCATCTCAAAAGATTCACTACAAGTTTCAAAAGGATATAGATGATGTAATGAAAATAGGAATGTGCATGGACTTGCTACATTTTTATGGACCATCCTATTTTAATACACTATTGTATCTCCTTTACTTACTACTCGTAATTAAGTTTCCATGGCAGCCAAAATATTTTCGAGAGACAAAATCTTCCAAAAATAAATATTTGATGGTTGTCTATCATAATTTGATCAAAACTCTGTCATACACATTAATATATGGAAATGGGAATGCATTAGCTATACAATCTTGTTCAAATCTAAGTTAGGCAATATCACGTCACATGATCCTTTCGACAAAGAATATACAACACCCCAAGGACAATGACAAATAGCACGTTTAGTCCACATGCATCCAAAAGAAGACACAGACTGAAGCTGCTGAGGCACAATAATTAAACATGGTTTGGCACTACTCAAAGCAGGTTTATGCGCTCTATTTTCTCCACACTTGCAGTACTTTAAAAACTTAGAGATACTAAAAGCAATTTGTGGGGCCTAAGAAGACAGCTATGTTTTTTACTATGTACACTGTATAATGTACAATGCCCTCAACTGGATTGCAGTTTTATAAGCACATCTCCGGCAGATTATTACTATATACTTATAATATAGTTCACCTATATCATATAGTAATTAGTGTATACAATTTACTCCCACTTACCATGTATTACTTACCATGTAAGCAGAATATATGCTTACATAAGACATGACTAACCTAACCAATTTATTACATATATAATACAGGAGTATATGGGGCCTTACTTGAAAAACTATGCTAAAAAAAGCTCACATGTGCTAAGGGAGACAGATACTAACTTAGTAAGCTATACAAGAGTAGTTTTTATTTCTATCTGCACAGAATATTTGCAGTGCTGTACATCATGAGGCAATGTACAGATCAAGATAACAAAACATCTGGAAACACCCAAAAAATAGAATTTAGGCCAGACCATGAACAGATTACAGACTATGGTGATTTTACTAGAGGCTTGATGATATTAACACGTACAAACGCCTAAAAATATAAGAATATAAATAATAATATTAGTCAGGTACGTTAGGTGAACCAGACTTTAAACCAATCAGATTATGCTTGACACAAGTGATATAAGCCTTAAAGGGGAAAAGAGTTCCTGCAATCTACTTCCTAAAAGTCTTGCTCATTATTCAAGACAGAAAGGGGAATTTGCTCATGGCTTTGTGCTTGATAAAGTCATTGAATTCAGTCTCTGCTTTCAAATAATGAACTCAGACTGAAAAAAAAATCTCGTAAGCATGGGTATTTTAAGTCTGTGTGATTTTTCTATTTCATGCTAAGAGCACACAGGTTACATAGATATAAGTTAAATACACAGTAATTTGTGGGATGATAGCTATGACTTGCTGTTCTGTATTGGCACAGATTTTTCTTTTCCTAAATTTCTCCACATGATGTCAAGAAATGTCTAAAAAATAAGCTCTACTTAGTGCTGAAATACACAACAATAAGCTTACCCTAATTTGTCTTCTATATGCTTTCAAATCAGATTGCAGCAATAAGAACAGAAAAAACCCACAAGAGCATCTTTTACACCTTTGCCCTACAAGATCTGTAATGTTTGTTTCCCTTATTCTGCATCATCATATTGAACTTTATGAATATTTATTTCATGTCCATATTTATTCCAAATATTCCCTAACAAAAGTCATCTGATACCAGTCATGGACATAAGAATTGGAGCCAGGAAACTGTCAACAAATCATTCTCTGAAATAAAAAAAATAGTCACCCAGGTATCACAGAATCATAAGTAAAGATTTTATTGATCTGTTTAGAATTATTTGCACCTGATGATGCTGATGACAGAGGAATCTTTAAGGGTAATATGATATCAAACATTCAAATACATCTTGGGGTACATTAACAGGAACAGGGAATCCTGTTTGTTAAAGTAAACTTTGTTTACTTTGACCTGGTCAGACCCCATTTCAAGAACTATATCCAATTCTGGCCACCACATTTCAAAAAGAACAATGAGAAATTGGAGCAAGTTCAGCAGAGGGCTACCAAGATGGTGAGGGAACCAAGCACTATGATGAACCATCAAATTATCTGATTATGCTTAGCTTACAGAAAAGAAAATTGAAGGAAGATTTGATAGCTGTCTTCAAACACCTGGAAAGTTGTCGCACGGAAGAGGGAATGGTCTTATTCTCTATGGCCCCAAAAGAGAAGACAAGAACCAGTGGATTGAAACTACTGAGGAAGGAGGTTGAGGCTAGATATCAGGAGGAACTTCCTAAGTGTACAAGCTGTCAGCCAGTGGAATAGACTGCCACACTGCATAGTGAATTCTCCTTCACTAGAGGTTTTCAAACAGGGGCTAGAAGGTTATCTATCAGATGTTCTAGTGGATCCTGCACATGTTCTAGGTGGTTGGACTAGATGGATTCTATGGCCCCTTCCAATTCTATGATTGTAAGACTATTTTCATTGAGACTGCTACAGGACAAGTATCTCAGAGCTGGGACAAATAAGTAAAAAAGGTAAAGGTTTCCCCTGCACAGTCGTGTCCGACTCTAGGGGCTGGTGCTCATCTCCGTTTGTTAGCCGAAGAGCCAGCGCTGTCCGAAGACGCTTCCGCGGTCATGTAGCCAGCATGACGCGTGCGGAACGCTGTTACCATCCCACCGAAGTGGTACCTATTTATCTACTTAATTACTAAATAAGATTTAATTAAAGAAAAACACTGAAGACAAACTTCTACCAGTTCTTGAATTCTATGTTAGAACAAGTTTATCTTCTGTCTTTCAAAGGTATCTAACCTCAGTATTAATGTAGAGTTAGAACAGGGGATTTGCAACAGACTTGCTAAGCCTATTCCTGAAAATGTCAATCCAGTAAAGGCAAGGGAATACACCCTATGACCCAAATGGCTCTTAAAATCAAAATTACAATGTCAGCAAGAAATAACTGTAGTGACAAAGCAAAATGGATCACCTGATAAAAAATTATAGAAGCTTTAATGTAAATCTAACAAACATTAAAAAATTGAAAAAAATCCCACCTGTAGTATAATCTTTTAGGCGCAGGTTTTTTACTGGTGTCCCATCACATGCTTGGAAAGCATTGAGAATCTACAAGAACAAAGTGTCCAGTTAAGTGGTAAAGCCTATATTATACTGAACATTTTAACACTGAATGTTCATTCTGTCTGGTCCCAATACAAATAACAGTGATTTCACATTAATAGAAATGAAAATGGAAAGCAGTTGACAATGTAAGCTAAAGTATAGCAAAGACTACGTTACAATAAATAAAACTTTGCCACATGTTCTAGGGGTTGTTCCTCTCTTCAATTACCCTTAGTACAGTTAGTCCTTGTTCAGCGACCACTCGTTCAGTGACCATTTGAAGTTACAATGGTGCTGAACAAGGGGACTTACAACTGTTCCTCGTAGTTGCAGCCGTCCCAGCTCACAATTACAACAAACACAGTCACATGATCGCCATTTGCAACCTTCACTGCCAGCTTCCAACAAGCAAAGTAATTGGGGAAGCCAGCAGGAGGTTGCAAATGGCGATCACGTGACTGCGGGATACTGCGACCACATGGAATTCACCTAACAGCAGCAATTGGAACTGCCGCAACTACCATTGTAAGTCAGCGCAGTCATGTGACGTCTCACTTTATGACTGCATCGCTTAACAGTTACCAGTTCCAATTACCATCGTTAAGTGAGGACTACCTGTACTGCTTTCATCTGCCTCTGTACCACAGATTACACTGTTCAGAAAAACACTAGACTTTTTAAGGCTACTAGAACAGTTAATCAGTTTTAATTGTAAAATAAATACAGATTAGACATTGAAGGAATTTGGAACAGCCCCCCAAAGACAAAGTCTGGTGATCAACACCAAACTACACTGCTGAGAACCCTATCCTGCTTTTTGTTAAATCAGGGCAAAACAAATGTGTCTTATTAAAGCATTCTAGTATTTTAAAAAATGTAGAATATATGTAACTGGCACATTTCAGCATTTTAAAAAAAGTGGAAATGAACTAGCTTTTAAGTTTTTTACTTAAACTTGTCAAAAATCATGATTAAAGCAGCACAGATCTATTTTTCCAAATATAACTACGTTGTTAACGTTTTTACAAAAACAATGTTAAAGCAGTCAAAAGCAAACTGCGGGGCCAATTTTTTTTTCTCTACATACCCTGGAACCCCTTCTAACTGCATTGATAAATTTTGTTTTTCTATTATTTTGAAGTGGGAAACACAAAAGCTATAGTATACAGTTAGTATAGAATATCATGTGTTGCTACGTAAGCTTCATAGATATAACTTACATCATCTTTCGTAGCAGTTTCAGGCACTCTTCCTAGTCGAATCAACTTGCTTGGCTTGATATCTTTGAGGCAGGTCCTGTAATCCTGGTCCTTTTAAATAAAAATTCAAAAGGATTTTAAAGTCAACAATGAAGCAGAGGAAAGATGCAACAAGTCAAACACAATCAAAAGTGTGTAAATTCCCTTAAAAAGTCACACTATAATTCACATTTATATTTTATAAATCATTTCATCATCAAGATGTTCCAGCAAAATAAGACTGTATGTAAAAGATATGTCCACCACTAATGGGAAATATCAGTTTATAAGAAACAAATTAGAACTAAAGAATTTAAGTAAATGATGTACAGAAGACCCAATGCAATGTAGTGATTAAAATGTGGGATAGAGGTTTATAGGTTCAAATCCACCTTCAGCCATGGAATCTCACTGATTGAGTTTAGGCCAACTGTTATCCCTCATACCAATCACAGATTGTTGTTATGGGCAAAACTTGGAAGAGAGAGAACTATGTTTATCACCTTGAACTCCTCAAGGAAAGGCAAAATTTTGGTCAGTTTGGTCTAGTGGTTAAGGTGCTGGGCTAGAAACCAGGAGTCTGTGAGTTCTAGTCCCGCCTTAAGCATGAAAGCCAGCTGGGTGACCTTGGGCCAGTCACTCTCTCTCAGCCCAACTCACCTCACATGGTTGTTGTTGTGGGGAAAATAGGAGGAGGAAGGAGTATTAGGTATGTTCACCGCCTTGAGTTATTTATAAAAATAATAAAGGCGGGATAAAAATTAAATAAATAAATATACAAATCCAAAAAATAAATAATAAATAATCTCGTGTTACAATACCTACACTTTATTTTACAGATTAAATTATACAAGAAGTGAGGAGAGATGGAGTAAGGGAAGGGTTAATTTCATTAAAGCGCACAGCTTTTATTTTTGAAATGTTATCTTCTGCTAAGAAGATAACATTGACTGAGAACCTTCATCGACATATCTTCTGCTAAGCATTTTGTAAATGTGATTAAGATAGAAACTTTCCAACAAGTTGCATACCTGAAGATCTGGTTGAGAATCTTTACAAGATTTCCCATCAGCAAAAGACTTGCCATGTTCATAGTCAAAGACCTGACTTCCTGGAAGACGATGATCTACATCTCGATATTCAATGCCCCTGTAGTCTGTATCCTGCCTTCCAAGGAAATCCAGATCACTTTTTTCTTTTAGTCCAGACAATTCAGTTACTTGCACTTCACCCGCAGAAATCTCCTGATTGCTAACAAAGCCCTGAGCAGGCTTATCTTGGTCCGGAAGATTAGGAAGAGGATCGCGGCTATTTTGGAACTCTAGAGAAGATTCAGTCTTAAGATTTTGTCCTTGGGATTCTTCTTCTCTGGTTCTTGACTCTGAATGTGGCAAATCCTCATTCTGAACACTCAAGGAAGACCTCTCTCTAACAACTACAACCTCTTCTATCTTGCATTCTCTATCTGTTAAAGGAACTGTAGACTGACTGTGATGGAAGTCTACAACATTTGGGTCTACTGAGGGTATCTCCCTTTCTGCAAAATCCAGTGGTTGTGAGGCATCCCTACCCCTAAAATCCTGATCAGCCTGAGATTTTGGCCTATTTCTGAAATTTGAGTGGGGTACATCTCTGTCTCTGAAGTCTGAATCAGCTGCACCCATATTTCTCAGATCTGTATCAGGTACATCTCTTTTCCTAAAGTCTGAATATGGTTGCTCTCTGCCCCTATAATCTTGTTCAGACACATCTCTTGCTCTAAAGTGTGGGTGTGATCCGTCTCTATTTCTGAAATCTAAATCAGATGTTCCCCTAGCACGAAAATCTGATGGAGCATCATCTCTGCCCCTATAGTTCACTGTATGAGCTTCCCTATCTCTGTAGTTCATTCGGAATGCATCCCTATTTCTATAATCCATAGGAGGAATGTCTCCTCCACTATAATCCACAGACTGGCCTTCTCTATCCTGAAAATTTCCAGGATATATCTCCCTACCCCTAAAGTCTGGAAGGAGTGGGACCCTAGCTCTGAAGTCCAACTGTGAATCATCCCTACTCTGGAAATCAGAAGGTGAGTAATCTCTGCCTCCAAAATCATGCATAAGACCCTCCCCACCTCTGAAGTCACTACGTGGTCCATCTCTACCTCCAAAGCTGAAAGTAGATTCCTCTCTGTTTGCAAACTGAGGATTGAGGATGCCTGGGAGTCCCTGGATATCAAAAGGAAGTGATTCTCTGCCAGAGAAGTTGCCAGAGTGTCTTTCTTGAGCAAGACTATCAAGGGGAGGAGGAGAGTAATCCCTGTTCCACCCGGGAGCAAATCTTTCTTCTTGGCTCCCACTGTAGAAATAAAGACAGTGTTATTCATAATGTCCTTCGAGTTTGTAATCTACACATCAGCATGTTCTTCTCTAACTTTTACAGAGCTGTTCAACAGTAAGATCCGCAGAAGATAGTGATGTTTGGTAGTTTAAGAGGTGGTAGTATACGACAGACGTGAAAAGTAAACTTGCGCACTCTTATGTCACCATAATTCCCAGAAGAACTCAACATGGAATACCTGAAATATTAATGAGTTAAGGTAACAATCTACATAGTCTCACAGTAAATGAAGTTGGGAAGTTTAGAGAGTTTAAGAAGCCACCATAATTATCTTGCATGCTCCTTTAGCCAGGGAATATTCCTTAGATCTGGTTTTATCACAATTTTAAAAAGGAATTCTTGTAAGCTCTCCTATCATAATGAATTCCTTGTTCAACATTCAAAGAAACCGTTATTAATACTTGGCATTATTTTAATGTATATACAATTCTATGTCCTGTCTTTCCAATGCTTATGTACTACTCATTACCAATTTGGGGGGAACTAGGGTCCCTCCTTTTGGGGGAGATGGGCGGGATATAAATGTAATAAATAAATAAATAAATAAAACTAAAAGCATACTACATTACTTTACAGCAGAATTACATTTCACAAGTTATTTCACAACTGCATAAAGACCCAAGCAGCAATAATATTGTTGACAACATTCCTTTGGTAGCATACATTTTTATTAAAAATGTTTGTTTTGGCAGGAGGTCTGAAGAATTTTATTTTACCTTTAACACAACATGATTTCATGCACTAGACTTATTCTTAGAGAAAAGCACACTTATAGAAAATATGTTTGAAATTAAGGCTCAGAACTATCCCTAGTGAACTGAGTTCGCAAGAATCTGAAAAAAAATTGTAAATAATCTACTTCAAATACACTAAGAATAAACATAAACATATTTTATTTCCCTTTATGCTTTTAGTGAAGGTATGAAAGAGTTAGCTCTACTCCTGATATAGATATTTCGTACAATTTCCTTCCTAAGACTAGTTCTTGAGTTACTAAACTGTAAGAATAAAAATCCATAAAAAAGTCACTTTACCCTAAGGGCCAAAGTCATGTCTTTAGCATTGCCATTCATTGTTCCCTTTCTCATAAATAGTTGGTTCACTGCTCATACCTCACCACAAGTATGGAAATATTTATTCTTTGCCCCTGCCATGGTCTTGATCTAAGCTGTGGGGTACCACATAGTCAACTTAGGAAAGAAAATCATGCATACCAGGGCTGAAGACTTGACTAGATCTGTTTTAGCCCTAAAGAATATCCATCTGGGCACATTATAAAAAAATAGGGATAAAATAGCATCAAGTAACTTCAGCCTTTCATTTTTTCCCCTCAACAGTCAAGAATGTAATATTCTTTCCAGCATATCCATCATACTGAAGAACAGTCATTTATACTAATAAAGATATATCCAATGATCAAGGACATGCAGTTATTCAGTTCAAAAGCAGGAAAGATATTTCAGATCCAAGTATACTTGTTGTACTATTCAGTGGCTCCTTAAATTAATTGCACCTTTCCCACAGCTCCCACAGTAATTAAAGAGACATTAATTTATGGGGTCTGTGGAAGCCTAAGAAAAGGTGTGGCTTCTTTAAGGAGCCTATAAACTCTCCAGAGTAGATGCATATGGATGCACAGGGGCTGCAGAGAGATGGCAAAAATCTGTTGCACCAGCAGTGTTCATCAGAATGTTGAAACAGAAACAATTCTGCACTATATCCCTATTACAGATGTACTGTTATGCTTGCTTAACCCTGCAGAATTGCACTGGTCCTTTATAGTTGTCTATAAAGGACTGTACATATTCACTACTATCATTGATTACACTTTATTTTGGGGGACCTGATGTATTGGTTAACAAGTTGAGAATGCCCTTGTTTGCGTATGTAACACCTAGAGAAACAGTCTAATTGTAGTGGGCTAATTTACTTTGGACTGTGTCTACGGAATCTCAATCATCTAGAGTCTACAAATCTTAGTGCTTTCTTGTACTGGTTTAGAGAAGTTTAAAATCCAAAATTATAAATGGAGTTTAACAATTAGCATTCCACAATGCACAAATGTCATTGATCAATAAGAGGTGCAAAATCATTTTTCTTCTAGGATGTTTAGACAAAAAGTGCAAAGGGATACTGCATATAGAAAGCTCAATGAATTATGTACACTGGTATTTGCAAAATAATAAGATGCTCACTCAAAACCACTGTTCTTGAAAACATGTGAGAATTGTTTGTCAAAGATAATAAATTGTTTGGAGCTGATAAACTACAAATTAACACCAAGATAGATACTATTCATGTGTTTACAAAATCTAAATATCAAATTACCAGTGTCTTGTAATATGCATTTACAATATTTAAAGTTCCCTTATCACAGATTTGAAATAAAGGATAATACCAACTTCTTTTGAATTAAATTAGAAATGGAAAGACACAGCCTTGAATAATACATCGAGGGAAGGAGCAGCATCCCAAGGAATTACACATATAGCACAGCACCAACTGCTATTTTTCTTTCAATGGATGTCCCTTTCTTCTAGGGGTGGCTTCCATCAATAAAAAGTGGAAGAAAGTGATTGTTGGTTCATTTCTCCCTCCATGCCATCCCCCACACTGTTTCGAAAGATCATCCAAGATTCTGGAACAGATTTCAGGCATATAATGGCTACAGGGTAATAGGGTTTGGTGAAACTCAATCAAGTGAAGGAAACATTAGCAGCATTAAAGAGCATTTTCTCATGAGAGAATAAAGGTAAAGGTTCCCCCCGCACATTTGTGCAGTTGTGTCCAACTCTAGGGGCCGGTGCTCATCTCCGTTTGTTAGCTGAAGAGCCAGCGTTGTCCGAAGACGATTCCACAGTCATGTGGCTGGCATGACACGCGCGGAACGCTGTTACCATCCCACTGAAGTGGTACCTATTTATCTACTTGCATTTGCATGCTTTCGAATTGCTAGGTTGGCAAGAGCTGGGGCGAGTGCGGGAGCTCACTCCGTCACGCGGGGCTAGGGATTCGAACCTCCGAACCTGCGATTGACAAGCCTGGCGTCTTACCCGCTGAGCGAATACTATTGGATAAAATCCACAGAATCTGACCAGAAAATAAGTTCTTGTGGCTTCTGAAAGGAAAAGTCCTATCTTACCAAACTTTCTGAATACTTTAAGAAAACCAATAAACGTGCTCAGGGACAATCTGGTAAATATTCTAAACTTAGATTACTTTCAAGCAGATTTTATCTGTTTATTTTAAAAAAAGGTCACTGAAGATTTTTAAGAAACTTAGCAAGTACAGCTAAGACATTACATGACTTTAAGATAATTTGTTAAAGAAGTGAGCTAAAGAGATGAAATCCAACATTGCATGACCAATCTTCCCTACAGAAATGTTCAAACCCTATCCCAATTTGCCCTGGGGAGTTCAAAAAAGGATACCTATAAGTTGGGTTTGAGGCCTGAGTAGGGGACCGAAACAGCATTGATTGCACTTGTGGATGACCTCTGGTGGGGGTGAATGCATCCATCCTTGGTCTCCTTGACCTCTCCGTGGCTTTCAATACCATTGCTCATGGTATCCTTCTTAGCAAGCCCAGGGAGTTGGGAGAGAGAGGCACAGTGTTGCAGTGGTTCTCCTCCCTCCAGGGCCGATTTCAGTCAGTGTTGATAGGAGACGAGATTTCAGACCCTTTCTTTGTGGGGTCCCTCAGGGTTCTGTTCTCTCCCCACTCCTGTTTAACATCTACATAAAGCTGTTGGGTGAGGTCATCCGCCAGCACAGGGTTAGGTATCATCAGTATGTATGAATTCACCACCATCTGAATTGGGAGGCATTACTCACGGTCACTCATGCCTTGGTTGCCTCCCGAATGGATTACTGCAATATACTCAATATAGAGCTGCCCTTGAAGGCCACTCGGAGTTGCAACTGGTCCAGAATGCAGTGGCACAGGAAATTATAGGAGCACCTAAGTGCGTCCATGTTATACCACTGCTCCATTACCTGCACAGGCTCCCGGTAGGCTTCTGGGGGTAATTTAAGGTGCTGGTTACCACCTATATAGCTGTTGATGGCATGAGGCCAGGGTATTTGCAGAACCACCTTTCTCTAATTGTTTCTGCCTGGTCCACTGGATCTGGCAGGGTGGACATGCTTCGGGTGTCATCTATTAAACAGTGCCATCTGGCAGGACCCTGGAAGCAAGCCTTCTCTTTCACAGTTCCTGACCTTTGGAACACAATACCCATGAGACTCATTTGGCCCTGACCCTGTTTGTATTTTATAAATCCTTGAAGACCTGGATGTTCTCCCAGGCATGAGGCCTATAGTTTGGGTGAGCCCATTGTTGTGGTTTTCTTTGGCATGACTGTGGTTATGTGCTTGAATTGATTGCTCTTGAGTGCTACTGTATTATTACTGTATCATGTTAATTTTTATTATTCATTATTTTTGGTTGGTTGGTTTTTACTCCTATGTTCGTTGCCCAGAGTCATGATTTCAAGATAGGCAACTCTATAAATTGATACAATAAATAATCCTTTGCCAGTGCAATATGATCACCACCACCAACCTGCCCATTCTTAATCTCTCTAGTGACACTGCTGAACATACTAATACAAACCAATCAATAGGCCAGAATAGGATCAGGAAATGGCAAAAGGGGAAAAGAGATACGTTCACAAGGACAAAAGAGGAATACATATAACATTTACAATTATTTATATTATCTACAGTATGGATAAATGAAGCAGGATGGAGACCAAGTGAATACAATTTAAAAATGATTTTTAAACAAAGTTAAAGATTGAGATGCTATAAAAGGAAAGAAGGGATGAGATGAGTAGGAAAGGAATGGAAAGTTAAATAAGTTAACACTGGAGGTTCAAGCAAGAATGGGAATGAGGATGATGAAAAACTAAATCAGATAGTCATAGAAAATGTTGCCACACACAATAAGCACACAAAAAGAGATCCTGTGAAAGAATGAGGTGTGATTACAATGAGAGTCAATAAATCAATCTTTGTCTCTACCCATCAAAACTGAATGACCACAAAGGTCACTCTGATTTGAGGATTGACCTGTTAATTCCCAAATGAATTCCCCCTCCCCATTAAGGAAGGTACTGATTTTAACAATCCCCCTTTTAGCATATAGTATGTCTTTCTGTTCTTTCCAGTAAACCGAACCCCTGAATTACATATCAGAAGTAGAGGTATGTGGAGAATTCTGAATCGGTGACAGGATGAGTTAAGACATAATTGTCCCAACTCAAGTGACTTAGAAAACAATGTGCATTTCCTTATTCAAGTTGTACTAGAGCCCTAGATATAATACTAAAACGTGTAGAAGAGGAATGTTTCAAGCATTCAAAAGACCACAGTATCAGTACAAGGCAGACCTCCTTAAACAGAGTATTCCATTAATAATGCATCACAACTGAGAAAGCATCGCCCTTGTCACCATTTGTCTACCTTATCTGATGGAGCCACTCATAGGAGGGCATCCAAAGATATTTAGAGTTTTTGTCTTTAGTCTCTGAAAATTGGTACTGAAATTAAGGTAAAATATACTATAGTCCTTATACATGACATCACTTTTGAAATCTCCACATTTTTACTTTTCTTGCTCTGATGTTCTCAAAAAAACTGTTGCTGCTATATAACATCAATGTATCTAATTATCTTCTCTCTCATCAAATAGAATTCAACAGCTAAATATACTTTACTATGTTATATTGTATGATTAACCTATGAGAAACTATATCAGGCTCCTTTGACTAGTATGCTGTTCTCAGAAATCCTCTGAGCTGTAGACAACTTAATATGCTTTCAGCATTGTGTCCCTGAATGGAATGCAACCAAGACAAGTACTCTTACTTCCTCATCTACCTCATATTGTTGGTGAAATGGTTTTGGTTTGATTAATCTTCCCTAAGCAAAAGATTGCAGATTTCTTATTATATAGATCTCAAGGCATGTACAAAAAAAACAACTCAAGAGCCATGCAAATAATATTCTACAAGATGACAAATAATATTCTACAAGATGGGAAAGCTTTTACAAATAGTCAAAGTTTTTTTTTTTCCATTCAATTGTGTCCGATCCTCGGAGACTGCCTGGACAAGTCCCTGCAGTTTTCTTGGGAAGGTTTTTCAGAAGTGGTTTGCCATTGCCTCCTTCCTAGGGCTGAGAGAAAGGACTGGCCCAAGGTCACCCAGCTGGCTTTGTGCCTAAGGCAGGACTGGAACTCATGATCTCCCGGTTTCTAGCCTGATGCCTTAACCACTACACCAAACTGGCTCTCAAGTTTTAAGCTGGTGTAAAAAAATACCACCACCCAAACCTATATGGAACAGCATTCCATAAACAAGGTGCTACAGGTAAGGCGGCCCTTTCTCATATCTGCACCTCATAGAATGTTGTGGCACTGTGGTGGAAGGTGTGATGTTTTCCTTGTAGTGTGGAAGTGTTGTTTTATTTTTCTGTTTCTCCATTTTTATTGGCTGTTGTTGTGAGCCATTAGGATAATTGTGTATAAAATCGGTGGCCATACAGTATAAATTCAATAAATAAATAAATAAAAATATGCAAGCCCACCTGAACCACCTCCTCAAATCCTTAGGTCTTAAACAATTTGAGTCTGAAGTGTCATCACAGCACTTTGAATGTGGATTGGGAGCCCACTATAAATCGATGCAGTAATCACAGTAAATACTTACAGCTATATCTTATTAAGTTATTTCAGATTGGCTGAAGAAAATATTAAGTAGAATCTGTTTGCCCAGTGAATCTTCTTGGACTTGCTCTTTCTTGCAAGAGCTTCTGCTGAAGATCATCAGGCCACCCAGAATAGACTAGGATGAGGCACATGAGACAGCAGCAAGATGGGGAAACTGGATGAATTTGGTAGGGAAGCGCTGCACAAGTGGAAACACTTTCCTACTTGTACAAGTAATCTCTGAATTGAAGACATCATCAATATCCTTGTGTGAATTAGACGTATAATCTGTTGTAACTGCTACAATCTACCATCTCATCACCATCTTTGAATAACACTTATTTTTCTTATTTTACTAAATTCATTATTAAAATAGCACTTCACTAAATTCAGGTACCTTTTCAATTCTGACAAGCCACATCATACTCTCATGAAACTGTACAGTAAGAGTTTTTTTGCCAATAAAGCTATCATTTTAATCTACCTGGATTCTTAATTAAGTTGAGCAACCACTCATCAAATAAGGCTTTTATAGAACAAGATCAATATTTTGCTAAAGGCCAGTGCTTGCATATGCTATTTGTATTTTAATAATATATATAATATATATAATATATATAATATATATATATATATATATATATATATATATATATATATATAATATATATTATATAAAATATAATATATATAAAATATATATATTTTAATATATACATTTGTTATGCCAATCCTGAGCTTACAGCACTTATTGTTTTTGTTTTGATTTGTTATGCCAATCCATCCTGGAGCTACTTCATACTTCATCTGCACTTCCATAGATTTGTGCCTATCTAATGTGCATTTAGTAGGCAGGCTATATGCATAAAATGTAAGTAATGCCCTATTGTCAATTATTTCACATTAATATTTACAACTCATTTTCCCCAAAACTATAAATGTGCTTTTCATTATTACTGTATGTTTCTGCCTTCAGGTTCCCATTCTATTATACACTGACTGCACAGAGTTGTTTTCCTATGTTTTATTAACTAAATTGCAACTTCCTGAGACAACACAACATGCTAAGCTATAAACTATGGTTTGTCACAATGGCTAGGTTCACACAACATAATAAGCTAAAAACAAACAAGGCCCATTACAGCATAGGATGATGTGTGAACTCACCAAACATAGCTGCTGCCATAAACTTTTCAGAAGTTTTAGAAGCCCCTATAGTAGTATAAGGTAAAAACTTCAGAAAGCTACAGTGAAGTACTAGGTAGCCTCAAGTTTATGCCATTAAACTACTTGTTCTTTGATCATATACAAAAAAAAATGAAATTATCTCTTATTTGACCATCCATAATGCCCTAAAACTAGGTGAACACTTCTTTGCACACTAAGACCAAAAACTCCTCAGAAACGGTTTCAGGCACCTCTACTGTTATGCAATACCATTAATGGCATGGCAGAGAATATTCTGAATTTCTCCCTTACATTTTTAAATACGATTTAAAAAATTGCACTAACATAGTTATATTTCTTTCAAAAAGCATTTTTATTACACTTTTATTATGGGCATCACATCTTTGAGTTGCACACTAAGCAATTATATTGAATATATTCAAAGAACAAAAGTTGGCCACGCTAGACAAACCAAGCAACTGGGACAAAATGCTAAACTAAAAAGATCCCTTTTGGATCTTTCAGCCAAGACAAGTTTAGAATCCAGGTCACATTTTTAACTTCTCATTTTTAACATTATTCGTACTTCTGCAAATTCTTGGATTCTCCTAATCCTTTCTCCTGTAGAGAAAGTGCCATTTCAAACACATAAGAAGCAATACTCAAAGAATCTAGTTTGTTGTTACTGTACATAAGCAGGACCACCTGCAAAATGTTGACATTTAGATTGTTCTTGTTCAATGTTTCAGCCAGCTCTTTCCTCCTCTATGATGTTCCATTCAACTTCCCTTCACTATCTTTTTTTTCCTGGGGTGGCACCAATCCCTCCCCACTCAAAAATCTTACTTGTGTCCAGTTCTAGTAAATTTTATTGCACAATGCCTATTTAGGACTGCTATAATTAATAAATGTATTTCATATTAAAATACTTACCGGAAAGGACCCATTCTATTGGCTGAACGAGGGTTTCCCCACATTTTGTTGCAACAGACAATCAGAAAGCAAATTCTTGTTGTTACACAGCAGAATCTATAAAACAGAAGAACAGTAAAAACAAATAAATTAAAATTCAATTATCCTAAGTGTGCTATTAAAATCAGTAGGCACATTAGCTGATCAGCCTATTTAAACCTTTCATATTCTCTTGAAACACTCAGCTAAAAGTAATTCTGTAGCAGAGAGTTTATCTGAACTAATAATACTAAACCAAAACATGTTTAAATTGTCACCACTGCTGAGCTGCAAAGCCTGTGCTGCATTAGAGGAAGCTAAATTAATGGCAGTAAGAACAGGACACCTGGATTCTGCATCACTATAAACCATGAACATTTAGGGCAGCCAGCTAATTTATTCAGAGCATGGACTGCTAGGTTGTTAGAGCAATATAAATTACAAATCAAGAAGGAAATTAAATATCTAATCATGGGTAACATCATTATATCCAAAGATAGTATTAACATTTGGAGTTACCTATTGAAACTAAATGCAGAGAGATTCAGTATTAATAAAAGGAAACAAACTCCGTCATAGATAAATGTTAAACGACAGAATCTGCTACAATACAGTAGTTGTGATAATGGCTACTAGTTTAGAAGATTTCAAAATACTGAAGATAGGCCTATCAATATCTATAAGTTTTGACGGCTCCATATATCCTGAATCAAAAGCAGCATTCCGTAAATACTAGGTGCTGGGGAGCATGCTAGAAGAGGATTACCACATTCATATCCTACTTCTGAGTTTCGCAGATGCATTTGGTTCACCACTGCGTACTCCTGAAAGTGACCAAAGAGGTCTCTGGACTGGTCCCAAAGAATTCTTACGTACTAACTATGTTATGTCTTACCTTACTCAGAATGCTGCAATTAAAATATATATGTTAACCTAGAAAACAGGCCAACATATTTTCAGAGTTATTTGGGCTTCTTGCAGTGTTTATATCAGCCTCTCCAATTTAGTGGTTCTCAGATACATTGGCTTACACCAGTGCTTTCCAAAGTCCCTCCGTTGGCGACACACCAATGGCGGCAGCGGCCTCGTGTTTCGCGCTAAAACCCAGAAGTGCTGATGGTGAGCCACTGCGCGCCGCCACCCCATCAGCACTTCTGGGTTTTGTCGCGACACACAGTTTGGAAAGCTATGGCTTACACTCTTATCACCAAATCAAACTGGAGAAGACTGTATATATCAAACAGCTTTTATTTCCAGTACATGTGGTAAGCACCTCCTCCCCTCCAATATTTGCTTCTTCACAAACGATGGCTAGTTTGCCATCTTCATGAACAATTTATTCACATTTAATTATATTGTGTTATATTATAGAAACCTCTGTATAGGGCAAACCTTGAATTGCTTTCTATGAGACAGATTACATGGAGGAAACCAGAAACCAGACATTAGAAATACCAGCAGAAAGGAACATATAGTTCTTTTGGTCTATGTACATTCTATCTTGTCCATAAGGTCACACTCTAGCCAAGAAAAAAAATTACTTAAGGAGCAAACAACAGTACACAGATACTAACTAGAATTCAGTGACAGATAACACACAATTTCTTATTTTCACAAAAGGCATTCTCCTTCCCACACACAACTACGTAGCTTCCTAGTACAGAGGACAAAGAATAACCAAAAAACTCCTAAGTCCAGTACAGCAAAGGTGAACTGGAATACAGAACACAGAAAGCAGAGGAGGGGAAGAAATAACATAATCACAGGGTCTAAATATAATGAGAAAATTATTTCAGAGATTTTAAAACATCACTGCACTAGGTAGACCCAAAGATCTTTCTCTCATCTGCCCAGAACTAATAATTGAAATCAATACATTTAATTTTGATTCTAGTCTTTCTAAACAAAAGCTAAGGAAATTAACATTAACCCCTTGAGTAGAACCACACCTCCTACCTTAGGCAGTAAGAAAATCACTCCAAAAACAGCTATTCAGCCTGTCTCAGACAGTCAGAAAAACAAGGTTTACAAACTTGTGGACATGATGTTCCTAAGGTTGTTTTTGCCTTTCCCCAAAAAAAGCAGATATGACTATTGAAACATATCTTTGATGACACCAAAGAGAGATTCCTGCAATATTCTAAAGATGGGCAATCTGATCCTGGGGCACAAATGGACATATAGACACCTACCAGATTTTTTGAAATGGAAACTTTCCTTAAGAAAGTTAGGCTAATTTGTGAAACAAAAGGCTTATTTGCATTGGAAATTTTCCTGCTTGGTGACATATTTCTCATATTTGCAACTGACATCAATGAATTTATTAAAAAATGTTGTTTGTTTCCCCAGAAAACATTCTATTTTGAAATTCTATCATATCACTACAGGTAGTCCTCGTTTAGCGACCACAATTGGGACTGGCAACTTGGTCATTAAGTGAAGCAGTCTCTAAGTAAAACCATGACTGTGCTTATGATCTTACTTCAGCTTTCCCTTGCATTACAAACCTGCAAAGGTCCTAAATGCGAGGACTGGTTGTAAAATTATTTTTTCATCACTATTGAAACTGCAAACGGTTGCTAAATGAGGCAGTTGCTAAATGAGAACTACCTGTATTCCATTTACTATTTTTTTTTCCTTTTTAAAAAAATATTCTATTAATTTAAAAAAAGGGTTTCAGCATAATGTTTATTATCAAGAATGCTCCTTGGACCCTTATAAGCACAATACCTATCTTAGAAAATGAAAATGGTGGGCAGCTGCAGCTCAATGTTTTCTTTAGAAATCTGTCAAAACAAAAGTATCTAAGAAAAAAAGAGAAAAGCAAAATAAGGAGGTAGGAAGCATATTGAAAGACAGGAAGGGGGAGGGTTACCTCATCACTTTATCTTTTAATAAACAGGTGCTTTGTGAATCTCACTAGAGCAGTCATTTTATGAATAGACACTCCCCCATCCAAATTACCTGGTAAATAAAGACACGCACAACAAGCTCAAGATTCTAATGTATTCAGCAAGAGAGAAAAACAAATAGTCTATCCCTGCTATAAATTCTAAGCTTACTTCTGAAATGTGTTCAGAAACTGCAGTTGATTCAGCTCTTGGGAGTATATTTTGTTTATTATTCTTCCACTTGCATTGACTTCTAATTTGTTTTTAAACCCAGTTCAAACTGTTAACTTTAAAGGTCTGGATGATTTAAACCCAAGGTGTTCTAAAGATCCAATAGCTCCCATTAGATCCTGAAGTTCCCAATAGATAAACAGAAAGGTTCCATTCCTTATCCCTCATTAACTAACGCACAAGACTTGATATATAGGATAAGCTCTCCTCAGCTATGTTGCCTAGATTCTGAAGCCATTTTCCCTAGAAGGGTCCTTGCTCTCAATGTTCAACAAAGCTGTGAAAATAATATTTTTTCATTAATATTTCAGAGTTCAATTTTTAAAATTTTAACCAATGAAAGCTATATTTAATTTGCATAGGCAACAAACATACAAACTTGATAAAAATATATGCACCATATAAATATATTTGAAGACATGTTTTACTTGCAACTTTTAAATATTTTAAAAATAATACTTAAAACAGATTTAATGGAAAACAATTTATCTTTGATAAGTATATTAATAACCAAATTTAAGTGTGTCTTAATGATACTGCCTTGTATCATTAATTTGTTTTGGTTATTTATTCAGTTTGTATTTGAAAAACAAGCAATCTGATTCCCATTAATACAAACATGCTGGCATAAATTTGCATAACACTAATTTTTTGGGGAAAACTACTTCCTAACATACATGCAACAGTTGCCATTTTGAAAGCAGGAACCGGCTGACAAATAACTATTTTAATTAACGATGTGAACACAGTAGTTCTGATTGCATAACAGAGCCCATGTAGCCCTATTAAGACCAGCTAAGTGCAATAGCTCTGCCCAGAGGTTGAACAACAGTGATCTTCCTAGAAGAGAGAAACTGTTTTTACTTTCTGTACCACTATTTTAATTACTGCTCTGATTCAAACTGCAGCAATGCTCCTCAGTCACAGAGGGAACGATCTCGCATAACTCAGATTAGTGGTATAATATCTGGCCCTGTAATAGCAGCAGCGGTTCTCCGAGATAATCACGGAAAGACCTTTGCCGACGCTGCTAACTGAAGAGAGACTATAAGATGCGCTCTATCAATTCCAACCTCCCAGGTAACCGCAAGAGACCTGTGTTACCCTACCTTCGTTTTCAAGAAGCAGCACCCTCCCTTCCCAAAGCATTTTTCTTGACCATTTATCCAACTCACCTCGGGGAAACAAAGCAAAACCGCCACCCGCCTCTAATTGCTCCGACCCCCAAACGCTGAGAAAGCCGAAGCGTCACCGCTGTATTTGCGGGAAACTAACCTCCGGCCGCGGCCCTGTCAGTGCCAAGCGCGTTTTCCGCGTGTCGTATCACCCCCGACGCCAACCCCCCCGCCACTCCTCCCCACTTCCAGAGCGGGCGACGCTCCGGCGCGGGCGATCGGCAACGGCTGAGGACGCTCCCTTGCACGGCTCCTGAAGAGGAAGAAATGCCCACCAGGCAGGCTCAATCCACCGCCGCTCTCGGGGCCTCCACCAGAGCCGCAGCGCCGAGCGAGACGGAACCGGAAGTTCCGGCACATCCTGCCACGTGACGCGCAGCCCCTACCGCGTGCACGCGCAAGGTGGGTTGTTATGCCTGAGAGCCCTTCATAAGTTAATGCAGCTTGTGTGGTAACTTGAGAAGTCATGTTTAGGTCTCCTTTGAGGAAGGAGGGTCGCTTGTAGAAAACAATGGGGAAGCCGAGAATTTTAATAAAGTGTGACTGGACAGCAAGGTATCCGCCGGAAAATGTGATTGTAGAGATCTCAGCGGAGCTGCATGAAAGTCAACGCAGTACAAGACTTTCCATGCAATAGGATGCTAAAATGGCTCTGCGATGAGCCAACTAAAGTTGATTGATTTTTTTGCTGCTTTTGAGGGCAGCTTTGTATGGAGATGTTCAAACTATTCTTTCTCTGAACCGTTAATTGTGCCCCAGACTGTAGAACTGTTATAAACTAATCTACAAAGTCTATGATGCGGGGACAGTATATTGTCGTGACACATTTTAAATGCTTACTTTAAAAAAACCATTATGTATTAAAATGTTTTCTTTCTGCCTTTTAAATAAAGTCATAATGCAATTTGGCATTAAATTATGCATACAGTGAAATCAAAGATCTAGAAAATTATAATAGGAAATATTTTGAAAATTGGAAAATACAGTAATCACCTTTCTTAATCTGATGTGGCACTGAATTTTGACCAATATATGCAAAAGATCTCATCGAACGCATAATTAACTCATATCCACACCTTCCATCACAATCATTGTTATAAATATCAAAGCTTTCTAAGGCATGGCATTATAAATGTGGGCTGCATTGTGCTAAATCATCAAATCCTGGAGAACAAAATGGCATCAGAAATTACCATATCAACTTTAGTATGGCTAGGGTGTCTTACATAACACATCACTATGAATTGATTAATCAAGATTCACTGACTTACCTCCAAAATTAAACTACGCTTCACTGTTTGCAAACTACATATTGGTTCAATGTGTTGTATAATCTCAGATACCATATTCTGTGGTAGGTGCTGGTAGGCGATAAAATATTTCATTTTAAAATTGTTTGGGAAAGTGTGTAACAAAACAACTGCAATCTAGAGCCAGTTTGGTCTAGTGCAGAGCTTTCCAAACTGTGTGTCGCGACACAAAAGTGTGTTGCCTGCGGGGCCCAGATGTGTTGCGTCAAAACCCGGACGCGCCATCAGCGCGTCCGGGTTTTCCCGCAGCGACACACCAACAGCGGCGCGCAAAAATCCGAAAGCTCCGCAGCCACGGCGGCGCACAAAAACTGAAAGCGGCAGCGGCGCTTCCAGGTTTTTGCGCGCTGCCGCAACGGCCGCGCTTCCGGGTTTTCCCGTGGCGACACACCAATGGCGCGCAAAAATCGAAAGCGGCAGCAGTGCTTCCGGGTTTGCGCGCTGCCGCAACGGTGGCACTTCCGGGTTTTCCCGCGGCGACACACCAACGGCGGTTGGTGTGTCGCTGCGGGAAAACTTTGGAAAGCCCTGGTCTAGTGGTTAAGGTGCTGGGCTAGAAACTAGGAGACTGAGAGTTCTAGTCCCACCTTAGGCATGAAAGCCGGCTGGGTGACCTTGGGCCAGTCACTCTCAGCCCAACTCACCTCACAGGGTGGTGGTTGTGGGGAAAATAGGAGGAGGAAGGAGTATTAGGTATGTTCGCCCCCTTGAGTTACTTATAAAAATAATAAAGGTGGGATAAAAAATAAATAAATAAATCCCATCCTCTAGGAAAAGAATAGGTAACACAGTATCTGTGGGCACCAAGTTATAACTGGAACCATCAAATTCCTGCCACACCTGGCTTTTTTAAAGACCTTTTTTATAATAATCATATTTGCAATTTGTTTGGCGTTTACTTAGCATGTTATGCACATCTAACCATGCTGTACTCTTATGGCCATGTGTAAACCCAACCATTGCGCCTTGTTCAACAAACCATGATTTAAATATTGGAGGTTGAAGTGTTCTCTGTGTGTGAGCATTCCTAAGGATAGAAATCTGACCCAAGCAATGATTATTGAAGCAGGTTGTTTTATAACTAAAACAGAAATTACATTTATTTAAAGGCAATACATCATAAGGATAGGGCTAAGGCTACCACTTATATCTTACCAGAAGGAGAGTCCAAGAGCTTATGCTTCATGCACACATCCCTAGAAAGAAAAGCAGAAGGATATGAGTTAAGATTAGCAATCTTTTAAAACAAAGAGCAGGCAGAGTGATAAAGAGGGTACACAGAGTAAGTTTTTACTCTATCTAAACCCTACCACCCACTTGTCATGAGATACTGAATAGTCAGTGCTATTGTATTCATACATTTAACATTAAAAACTCTGACTTAGTGTGAGGTGTGAATTCTGACAAAGTCCTGTGTGAGCAATTAATCAATGGGAGGCTTTATTTATTTAAAATATAACTTCCCAGAATCATTAGGTAGCCAGTTTTAAAATATTGTATGCCTTGAGGAAACAATATCACTTCTAAACTGAAATGCATTAAGAGTTTATTTTCTTTTGAGTAGGCTACTGTATATCACAAAAGCCATAAACAATTGTAATCCCTCACATAAACAGATCATGCCTAATATATGAGAGCCAGTTTGGTGTAGTGGTGAAGGTGCTGACCTAGAAAACAGGAGTTCTAGGCCTGCCTTGGGCATGAAAGCCGCCTGGGTGACCTTGGGCCAGTCACTCACTCTCAGCACAACCCACCTCACAGGGTGGTTGTTGTGGGGAAAATAGGCAGGAGTATTCAGTATGTTTGCTGCCTTGAATTATATATAAAAAGGCAAGATAAAAATCTAATAATAATATATCATATGAAGCTATATCCTTTTGATGTAAAATGTTTGGGGAGATAAGTATCATCACTAAACAAAGTATTGAATGCTCCCCAGTTAGAGTTACTGCACTTATTTATGGGACCAAATCTCAAGCTTAAAAATAAGGAGCATCATCTATTTAATTTTAGCAGTTTGAAAGCATGCAGATGCAAGTAGATGAATAGGTACCACTTCGGTGGGATGGTAACAGCGTTCCACATGCGTCATGCCGGCCACATGACCGCGGAAGCGTCTTCGGACAACGCTGGCTCTTCGGCTAACAAACGGAGATGAGCACCGGCCCCTAGAGTCGGACACGACTGTGCAGGGGAAAACCTTTACCTTTACTTTTATCTGGTTTTTAGCAGATCTCTTTTATTTTATGTATCCTTTTTCTCTGTGCAACCTAGATTTATGTCAGTTACTGTACTTGACAACATTTGTTAACCACAGTTCGTTCTCTTTAGTATGCCTTGAGGAAACAGTATCACTTCTAAACTGAAATTCATTAACTGTTTATTTTCTTGTCTGAGTAAGCAATATTACAAATGCCATATGCAATTACTGTACAATCCCCCAAATATGCAGATCATGTCTGGTGTATCATGGAAAGGACAACCATTTGGATTTAGTCTGAGAAAATCCAGGCAAGGCTTGCCAAATCCTAGGGTTTTTTTAATATTATGAAGAAATAATGAAATATTCTTTACCATATACAAAACCAAGTAGTAGGAAATAGAATGAAACAAAAATAGAGTTTTAGGAAAAATAACTATTTTAAATGCAGCTTCTAAGAATTGTAATAAAGGATGTTGCCATTTTAAGCTGGTAAAGAAGATCACAATTATATTTCTTTAATTGGTGCAAGGTTTCCTAATAATTCCTCTTTAGTATCTAAAGCATAGCTTTCCAAACTGTGTGTCGCAACACTTTAGTGTGTCGCAACACACAGTTTAGTGTGTCGCGAAGCTGCGGCACAGGGGTGTGTGCGGCGGGGGCGCGTGCGCGGCGGGGGCAGTGTGCATGGCAGCGGCAGCAGCGGCGCGCCATCAGCGCTTCCACGTTTTAGCGAGGCCGCTGCCGCCGCTGCCACCATGCACACCGCCGCCGCTGCGCGCCCCCCCCCCGCACCACCACCGTGCATGCACGCCCCTCTGCGCGCCCCCGTCGCTGCCACCATTGGTGTGTAGCCAACGGCGGCACTTTGGAAAGCACTGATCTAAAGAGTATCTTCTTTGGAAGCAAATCCCAGAATAATTTCAAGAAATTCTGAATGTGATGCAAAGTACTCAAAACATCAAAATAAAAAGTTATATAAGATAACATGAGGATAAAAATCCTGACCTACCTTGTAGTGGTTTTTTTTTACGATTGGAAATTATGTATTTATTGCACTTTGAATCCCATATCGATTTTTACTATATGTTCATCGTTATCCAAGAGATCAAGAATTTCTGGATAGAGGGATGGCTTAAATCTATCCTATCTTTCAAATGTTGGCAGATGTGGATCACCTAACCCTTTCCCATTTGCGGTGAATCTCATCTTTTGTCCATAACAACAGCAAACTGCAGAATTGTGGACTACAATCCCCAAGATGCACTGGGATTTGTGGCATTGAGAAAGTGACCTTTGAAAGGAGAAGTAGGTAGTGCATAGTACTTCCCTGGCTGTAGCTGGAGAAGATAGAATCAGCTGGTGAGATTCAAAGACATGTTCTAGACTCCAATGGCAGAATTTCCTAAGGAGATCGCTGCTGACTGAACAACTCCTCCTCCTCCTCCTCTTCCCCCGGGAGATTTATGTCCTTCCCCTTCTGCTCAGATTTCATCCACAACAGGAGAAGCAGACTCTCACTGATGCGTTCTCTGCTTCAGCAGCTTGTTCCTGTCAAAACTGTAAGTACCCTTTATGTTTCTGGGTTGGAAGTATAAACAGGAAGAGATATACAGAGTTTAGGCCTGTTGATATATGTCTTCAGTTTTGCATATTCTCAGCACTGTTTTAGCAATCGAAACTGCAGCTTAACTGAATTTCATCCCAATCCGTCTCATGAGATCAGAGACACTTACCAGAATCTGAAAATTAAACAGAGGTTTGAGTTGTTATTAATGTGCTCCAGCAGATATTTCTCCAAGAGAGAGAGCTATGATAACACATGGTGGAAGGAAAGTGAAGAGTATTGGCATCGTGTACACATGCCCAAATTATGTATTAGTTTGAGCTCACAGTATTATTCAGAAGGAGGGAGAGATGGTACAAAAACAGAAATAATTAATGTAGAGAAATCTGCAACTAAACTGTCTATCTTCAGAATCTAAATTACTAAGCAGCAAACTCGTTTTCAGGATCCTTTTCATTCCCAGGCAAATGACAATGTTATTATAAAATATTTATAGAATACTTTTAAATTGGCACCTTCCTCCCTGCCCCCAGGTTTAACTGTGTTGGCAGCTTTGGTATAAAATGCAAACTGAGGGTGGAAGAAGAGTTTGCTCCAGACACATTCACATGCAACATTACACTCAGGCATAATTTCTGTAAATTATGATTTGTTGAAGAAGCCACAGTGTTGGGTTCACATGTCATGCTAAGCAACCAAATAAGCCACATTTCAGCTAAGTGCAATAGGTGAATACAGCCACAGTCTAGAGTAGGAGTGTGATCCAAAGACAGTCACCAAAATTCATGTTCTTAGGGATAAATGGGTGTCTATGCTTCCTTAGCAGAAAGTAATGGAATGCTTTCAGGTACAGAATTGGGTATAGCTTGACTTGCCACTGCTGGTGTTGTTGTTCAGTCAGAGAGTGATTTGGTTGATCCTGCTTCTTCTGTTGGTGCCTTTTGATACTGTCAAACATGGTACAGTATCTTCCTGGGCTGTCTTCATAAATTTGGGCACTATATTATGGTGGTTCTGCTAATACTTGTAGGAACAGTCTTAAAGAGTAGTATAGAGTGACTGTGCTTTTGGATTCTGGCAGCAATATTTTGTCCCCATTGCAATTTAACATTTATATGAAACAAGGTGGGGGGATCAACAGAATTTTTGAGGGCGGGTATCACAATACATTTGTTGTTGTTGTTCAGTCGTTTAGTCGTGTCCGACTCTTCGTGACCTCATGGACCATAGCACGCCAGGCCTTCCTGTCCTCCACTGTCTCCCGGAGTTTACTCAAATTCATGTTCATTACATCGGTGATGCTATCTAACCATCTCATCCTCTGCCGTCCCCTTCTCCTTTTGCCTTCAGTCTTTCCCAGCATCAGGGTCTTTTCCAGTGAGTCCTCTCTTCGCATTAGGTGGCCAAAGTATTTGAGCTTCAGCTTCAGCTTCAGCATCTGTCCTTCCAATGAGCAGTCAGGGTTGATTTCCCTTTAGGATTGACTGATTTGACCTCCTTGCAGTCCAAGGGACTCTTAAGAGTGTTCTCCAGCACCACAGTTCGAAAGCATCAATTATTCTAATTGGGGACCCCAACTCAACTGGGAACAAAAATTCTGTCATTCAGAAAAAATTCTTTGTTTAAAGCTACCATATCTGGGTTGCCAAAGTCTGAATAGCACTACACAGGAGCAAAGAGTTAGAATTTTCTCTATCGCCTTGCTACCATTTAGTGCTTGCCCAGATTTTTGCTGCCCAGATATGGTTGCCCTAATTCTTTCTCACCTGTGAACTCAAATGACCCTTCAGAAGTAAGGCGTCCATTTCCTGCATAGGAGTTCAATACCACTTTAAACGGAGCTTCAGATTTGGTCTTAGAAATGAATTTGATTTCTGTTCTTCATAGGAGAACAGTCTCTGTGGAACCAACTTCCTACAAAGAACCTGTGTAGGAACTAATTACTTGGTACACCAGCTCTATAAAGATATGCTGGAATTAAGAACATAAATGCATTAACTCTGAACCCCCAGCAGAAAATACACACTAGAAGCCAAGAGGGGGGGAAAATTGAATAATGAAGTAGGAATGAAGTCCAAGGTAACTCCTGCAGCAATAAACATTTAGTAATTTCTAGATAAGGCACTAGTAGGCCTTGAGAAAATGAGACAGAGCTTTACTAATCACGATTTATTGAATTACAGAGGGCCAGAGATAAAACAGGAACCATAGTGCTACCCAAAAGGAAGACAACTCTGAATTTAAGATGGCTCCTCTGAAATTATAAACACAGACAAAAATTCTGTGCAATGCCCAGCTTTCCAACCAATTTAGGATTGCCAACCAGAGCTGAAACCAATCCCAGAGATCCTCCACCCAATAAATATGTGCAACTGATATCCTTCTATATGTGTTTACAGATCTCTCTCTCTCTCTCTCTCTCTCTCTCTCTCTCTCTCGCTCTGTGCGTGTGTGCGTGTGTGTGTGTGTGTGAGAGAGAGAGAGAGAGAGAGGGAGAGAGAGTGCACTCTAAAAAGAGCAGAGCAAGGACAAAACAAGCTGTATTTAAATTAGTTGTATTAATAACTACTAGTTAAAATGAATTGTCAGTAAAGTAGGTATCTCATTTACCAAATGAATTGATTTCTCCATCTGAATATATTACGGTGAACATGTTTTCTTGGAAGAAATAAAGGGCAAATCTGATAGAGGGGGCAAATCTGATAGAGGTTCATAAGGATAATTTTTTTTTATTGTTTATGTTTATAACTTTGCTCTACAAAGGAAAATTCAAGAGCAAAACCAAGAAAAACTTCACAAAAACACATATTCTAATAAAAATATCTAAAACCAAACATTATATGGACATTTATTTTAAAAAGATAACTCAATTCACAGTGAAAGTCTGCGCATTAAGTGGTACCATTTGTACTGTAAATGTTAAATGACCAAAATAAAGGACAAAAATGAGTTTTTGAAAAATAAATAAATCTAAAGGACAGCTTTCCAAAACAAAGGACTGTCCCTTATAATAAAGGACATATGGTCACTGTAGCATGTACCAACTACCCTCTCAGTCATAGAAAACATACAAGTACACACACATACGTTTCCCTTCCTCAGGCATAGCAACAAAGAAGAAGTCAAACAGTATGGAGATGGTGTGAAGGAAAGAGATAATTTCACTGGGAAGGGAAGGAAAGAGAAAATTGGGGGAACAAGGCTAGATAAAAAAAGATAAGGTCAGAAGAAGAAGTAACTGGACAGGGAAAGAAAGAAAATGGAGAAAAGTCCCATTGAGGCATTACAAAAAGTGTTCAATTTTCCAGGCAAATTGTCCTAAGCAAATGCTAATCTTCAAAAGCATCCAAGCTTGTCTACAATAATGTCTGCAGCTGCCTGTACCTCATTTGGGAGAAAAAACAAATCCTTCTCTATTTTCCGATCGGTTAAGTAAAGTACAGTATTAGAAATTGAGAATCAGCACTGCTAAGTAAGGCATACCCTACATACCAGAGATGTGATCTGGTGGCCTGCAAATATTTTTTACTGTAACTCTCTTCATAATCCCTTCCATTGGCCATACTGGCTAGAGCTAATAGGGATGAAAAACTAAAATATGTTGAGAGAGCCAGGTTGCTTAATGTTGCTATAGAGCAGAGCTTTCCAAACTTTTCATGTTGGTGACACTTTTTAGACATGCATCATTTCACGACACACTCTTACAGCAGGGCATCATTTTGCGACACACTCTTACAGCAGGGCACAAAGCAGGCACTAGGACCTGTGTGGAATCACAGCAGGTTTGGAGGCAGCAAGGCACAAGGCAGGCACTAGGACCTGCGCCAAATCCTGGCAGGGCAGGTTTGGAGGCAGCAAGGCACAAGGCAGGCACTAGGACCTGCGCCGAATCCTGGCAGGGCAGGTTTGGAGGCAGCAAGGCACAAGGCAGGCACTAGGACCTGCGTGGAATCCTGGCAGGGCAGGTTTGGAGGCAGCAAGGCACAAGGCAGGCACTAGGACCTGCGCCGAATCCTGGCAGGGCAGGTTTGGAGGCAGCAAGGCACAAGGCAGGCACTAGGACCTGCGTGGAATCCTGGCAGGGCAGGTTTGGAGGCAGCAAGGCACAAGGCAGGCACTAGGACCTGCACGGAATCCTGGCAGGGCTCGGAGGCAGCAGCAGCCACGACACACCCAGACACTGAAGCTGACACACTAATGTGTCCCGACACACAGTTTGGAAAGCTATGCTATAGAGGGACTTCAAAAATATTTCAGAAGTTCCTTGCACCCTGCACAAACAAAGCACTTCTCTGCTGTTTATTAAAGCTGGCACATTTTTTTCAGGCTACTATGCTAGTCCCCCCAAAAATGTGACTGCTTTAATGAATTTTCTTGGAGTAATGGTAAACAGTTCTATGAAGGTGTCTTTGTCAAAGTTTTTATTATTATTTTTAAAACAAAGATAAAAAACTACAAAAAAAAACACTACAAACAAAAAACACACTAAAAGTGTAAAAACACAAAAGTTACATACATACAGGTGACTTCCAGCTTTCAACAGCAAGAATATACAGCAATTCCCATAAACAAACCCACCCTCTATATCAAACCATAATCACATTATTTCTATTAATCCCTCCATTAACACATATACAACTCTCTAATACAGAGCTTTCCAAACTGTGTGTCGGGACAGGTTAGTGTGTCAGCTGCAGTGTCTGGGTGTGTCGCGGCTACTGCTGCCTCCGAGCTCTGCCAGGATTCCGCTCAGGTCCTAGTGCCTGCCTTGTGCCCTGCTGTAAGAGTGTGTCGCAAAATGATGCATGTCTAAAAAGTGTGTCACCAACATGAAAAGTTTGGAAAGCTCTGCTCTAATACAATTGCTCCTGCCCCTTCCAATACACACACACACACACACACACACACACACTTAAATTTCTACTTCAAACTTCCCTCCCTCTTAAAAAATAATCCATTTATTTTTTTTTCCTTTCTACTACTATTCTATATACTTCTGTCTACACAATAAGCATCAAATTATAGAAACAAATAAATTGTCTGCCTTTATAATAAACAAACTTAACCCTATTAAATCTAAAAAACAGTATAAAACATTATTATATCTTATCAATATTCTTAAAGTTTTACAAATCTATAACCCTATAAATCCTAATCCAAACCATAAGAAAAGAAAAAAAATATTAGTCTCATTATCAATCCAATTAAATATTCTTAATTTTTATAAATTGTCTGCCTTTATAATTAACAATCAACCCTTTTTTGTTTATTCGTTCAGTCGCTTCCGACTCTTCGTGACTTCATGGACCAGCCCACGCCAGAGCTTCCTGTCAGCTGTCACCATCCCCAGCTCCCCCATGGTTGAGTCCGTCACCTCCAGAATATCATCCATCCATCTTGCCCTTGGTCGGCCCCTCTTCCTTTTGCCTTCCACTTTCCCTAGCATCAGCTTCTTCTCCAGGGTATCCTGTCTTCTCATTATGTGGCCAAAGTACTTCAGTTTTGCCTTTAATATCATTCCCTCAAGTGAGCAGTCTGGCTTGATTTCCTGGAGTATGGACTGGTTTGATCTTCTTGCAGTCCAAGGCACTCTCAGAATTTTCCTCCAACACCACAGTTCAGAAGCATCTATCTTCCTTCGCTCAGCCTTCCTTATGGTCCAGCTCTCGCAGCCATAGGTTACTACAGGGAATACCATTGCTTTAACTATGCGGACCTTTGTTGTCAGTGTGATGTCTCTGCTCTTAACTATGTTATCAAGATTTGCCATTGCTCTCCTCCCAAGAAGTAGACGTCTTCTTCTTATTTCCTGGCTGCAGTCAGCGTCTGCAGTAATCTTTGCACCTAGAAATACAAGATCTGTCACTGCCTCCACTTTTTCTCCATCTATTTGCCCAAATCTTAACCCTAATTATGCTTCAAAACAATATAAAATATTACCAGAACTTATCAATACCTTTTAAATCTTAGAAATCAAAAATCCTGTAAATCATGTTAACCTCATTATCAATCCAATTAAATATTCTTAATTTTTTACCCCTCCTCAAAATATACCAGGTCATTTAAATATTTCACCATTAGACCAACAGCATTTTTTTTACAAATATCCGACAGCCCAACATCCCCCAAAGATACAAACTTTCCAGCGAAAGAGAAAAAAAACTCCCACATAACATACTCTTCTTCCAGTAACATTGATTGAAATAGTCATAACATTTCCCCAGCTTGGCAGTTCCTTGTGTAATCTTAAGGTTAAACAATAGTTTTAACCCCATAAACACCAATCCAGAGTTTTCAGCTGAGAATATTTCAATTTCCCTCACAACAGTAAAATCACCATCTTTTCCAACATCATCTTCTTCTTCCATCATAGTATTTTCATATAGTTGTTTCATTTTAGCTAGAATCTCATCTCGAATGTCCCAAACTGTCTGTATAATAATTTGACAACCCTTTGAAAAAATATCTTCTTGCTGACAACTAATTCTCTGAGATCTTCTTTAAAATCTTCCATTGTTCAAACAGTAAATTATAGCACACCCTAAAGAGTTAACTCACAAAAATAGAGGTTAATGAATTAATCCAAAATTAACCAAAGAAAATATACTAGCAGACAGCTCAAAAAAAGTAAACAGAAAGCCAGAAGTTTAGAATGAGAAATTAAAAGCAGTGTGTAGAAGAAACACTCCAACCTTCAAATTCAGCAACAAAGATAACGGAAAGGCAATGTTACAGCTCTCAACATAACCTAGATGGGGGAAAAGCCAAAACTTTTTTTTTTATAGTTAAAAATCTCCAAAAATAACTATAATCACCAAGAGATTCCGCTTTTTCTTACTATAAAAAGCTTCTCTTAAAGTACAAAACTTAAAAAACAAATTAGGTGCTTAAGAAATGGGAAGGCAAGACTTATTTCCCCTTTAAGGGGATGCATGCGTGGGTCAGAAAGAGATGGAATCCCAGCCTCCCAGTGTAGTCTTACCGCTCGGTCACAGACGCTGTCTATGATCTCCTGGCTACAACTCACCGTCTGGAGGACAAATGGGTCGATTCTCAGCGTTTTCCTTAATCCGGAAAAACACTTGAGGCTACAGAAAAACCTGCCTGCGCCCAGAAAAAACTACCACGCTGCCAGCTCTGCCCATGGAGCTCATAGGCAAAGTTGTTCAGTCGGCCATTTCCCACAGGAAGTCCTCCAGTTCTATGATGGTGTCAACGCAGTGTGCATCAGCTGTAAAGAAGGCCAAGAGCAAGTTAGGAATAATAAGAAATGGTATTGGAAATAGAGGTGCCAATATCATAATGTCCTTATATACAGTAAATCAGTGGTGTGACCGTACCTGGAATATTGTGTGCAGTTCTGGTTGCTGCACCTCAAAAAGGATATCATGGAGCTAGAGAAGATTCAGAGGAGAACAACTAGGGCTGGAGAAGATTCCCTATGTTTTACTAAATGCCAGAGAGGTCCTGGGTGTATCAATAGGTGAGACCTTGAAACACTGGGTTTCCTCTAAATCCAAAGCATTTCTTCCAAACTATTGCTGAAGAGTGCGCAGCCCTATTGTTTATATCAATGTCTTGCAATATTATCAGCAACCTTGCTGACTGTCTGACCAGAACTAGTCACTGAGGTCTTTGAAATGTGTTGGATTCAAGGACCTGCTTAGCTATAAGTTTATTGGGTGTTGCTAAGCAAGCCATTCTATGTTAGATATATTTTCCAATGGCCAGAGGGAAGAAGAAGAAAGAAAGGACTTTTCATCAGAAATCCATTGGGCTGCTCAGTTTGTTCCTGCATATTGTGCCAACCCTCTCACACTTGGAGCAGAAGAAATCAAATAAGGTTTTAGTTATATTCATACAACCTATTGAAGTGCAAATCCAGCTAGTGTGATGGTCCTAGATTACAATCAGCACTCCACACACAAGACACATTGGAATCGTTAGGAATCTTTATTGTATCAGTGGCTCCAAGCACTTCAATGCTCCAAGTGATTTAAGTTTTACAAGGATTAGTATATATACACATTCTATTCCCCCCCCCTCCAGCATGTCTCTTTGATCCACAGCTCCACTAGTCTCACATCTTTGCCCGTGCGTTTGAAGGTCCAAGGTGCTGAATCAACATTTCCCTCTTTCTGTGTGTCTGCCGGCTATTGCCTTCAAACGTTTGGTTGCTGTGTGTCCCTTGGCTGGTGCCATGTCGTGGATGGCACCCAGGTGGGGGTCATAGTGACAGCTAGCCACATTTTAACATGGAGTATTATGCAAATGTAGCTCTTACATTTAGTTTATAGCCCTTATATTTAGTTCAGTTTCTCATGTGAACTCAAGCAACTGGGTTGACAGATTAGTTAACATGGGAAAATGTCCTATGCAAACAGACTTCTTTAATAGATCAGTTTACATTCTTCATACTGAAAGGATTAATTATACCAAAGTGTTTCTGCCATGGCAATGCCTTTATATAGTTAGTATGCTAGAATGAAACTCAAATGTACTTGATTATTAATTCAAGCTGGAAAGTTCTATGATATTGAAGCTGAAAAGTTCTAAGTTTTAGGGACTGTTGTGAGCCGACTAGAGTCATTATATGAGATAGGCAGTCATATATCTCCAATAAATAAATAAATCAATAAAGACAATAAAGGTTAGTAGGTTTGGTTTGTTTGCTTGCAGATCTCCACTCGTTTCTAATAATGGCTGCTGATGTTTATAAGAAGAACGGTGATGTGCCAAATGGGTCCTTGGTCCCAACTGATGGACAGCAGTCTGAAAGGTCAGAAAGTCCAACCCCAGGACTGACCCAGGGAACGGAACCAGGTAAGTTACGGTAGACAGTATGCTGTGCACAGCCATTCCTAAAGAAAAACCTACATAGAGAATAACACAACCAATACAATCAGTCGCACTAAAATGGCAACAAAACACTAACATTAAAAAATGCCAAAGCGATTCCTTAAATGCCTAGGAAAGTAAGATCCCTACCTGGTGTCAAAACTATCATAATGTAGGTATCCAGTTAATTTATCTGGAGAGGGCATTCTATGCAAACCAGAAAAAAAGACTCTTTCTCTGATACCCACCTGCTTTGCCTTACTGGGAAGTTATAGAAGGAGAAGCTGCTTCAGACAGCCTGACCTCAAGCTGTTTAGGTTTTATAGGTTAATGTGTGAACATTTTGTATTGTCATAAAAGTTATAAACTTATGATTAGATTGACTCTAAAAATGCACTAAATTGCCACCCAAAATCCTAGTCTCAGGCTGACATTAAACAGTGTTGTCACTTGCCTGGGTTTTATTGGCAAGAATAATAGCGACATTTCCAAGCATATACAGCAGAAATATCAGCAATTATGCAAGAAAAGGTAAAATAAACTACAAAGCAGAGCTAATTTCTGCATGGCACTGGGGAAAAAATCATCCAAAATAATACATGGGCAGATAATCTGGATTTCAGACTTTGAAAATAGTTATGGCAGAATCCCAATCCCATATATTTCCATAGTATAAAAACCACTGTTTCTGATTAATGGGCCATATTCCTGTGAATCTAGGACCCTATATTCTGAGATTCTTAACTTGATTTCAAACTATTGTTGAGAGCTTAATGCTCAGTTCTTCTTTGACTGCTTTAAAATATTCAATACATCCAGCCTTGTTAACCAGGGCAATCTGACACTAAGTGGGCTACTGGAACAAACCATACATGGACGAGACAAGAGAACCTGGAATTGATGGAATGCTACTACAACAGTAGACCTAAGGAGAGGGGATATAAGAAACGTGCCACCCCCTCCATTATAGAGCACAGCAGCTGATATCCCTACTACCACTATAAAGCCAAAATGGTCCCAGTGGTGGTAGGAGCTCTCGGGGCTGTGACTCCCAAGCTGGGAGAGTGGCTCCAACAGATCCCAGGAGCAACATCAGAGCTCTCTGTCCAGAAGAGTGCAATGCTAGGAACAGCTACGATACTGCGCAGAACCCTCAAACTCGAGGACCGGAGGTTGAGGAAGACACATACCACCCAAAGGGGTGAGAAGGGATTTATATACACACACACACACACACACACACCTTTTTCTTTTAATATAAGGGGAGGGAGCAACTATACTTAGTGATTTTTATAATGTGCCAATGGTATGATTTATAGAAATAATGTGATCTTGGTCTAATATTGAGTAAGGGATTGATTATGGATTTGTTGTATATCCTTGCTGTTAAAAGTTGGAAGTCACCTCTTTTTTGTAACTTTAAAAAACAATTTTTCCTCTTGTGTTTCCACACTTTTTTTAGTTCTCTTTTTTCTTTGTAGTTTTTTGTTTTTCTGTAGCTTTTATCTCTATTTGAAACTTAATAAAATTCTTATTAAAGAAAATAATAATAAAAAAATAAAGTTAACACAAAGCACAGAAACGGAAATTTTAACACGAGGTTAAGGAAAATCTTGATTGGTTTACCATCTTGTGTGTGCCTCTGCACTGAGGAGCTTTGCAAGTCATTCTCTTTCTGATGCACTTGTCACAGCTTAAACCGGTGCCTAGCTCTGTTCTGAAAAACTGACCAATTATCCTGGTACTGTTTATCAGGGGCAGGCCAAGAGGGAGCCATCTTTGTTCACACCAAGTCATATGAGGACCTAACCAGTACAGACAATCCAGAACCAGCCCCCCAGAGCCCGGGGGAGCGGGAAGAGCCTCAAGGGGATGAGATCAAGATGGAAGAGATCAGCAAGGACTTCAGTGAGCTAAGCACACAGCTTACTGGTATAGGGTTGGATCTGGAAGAAGAGATAAGGCAGAACAATGAGGGCAAGTTGACACTCTCACCACAAGCTTCACGTCGAGATTCAGTCCTATCAGGAAAAGACGAAGAAGACATAACCATGGAAGCCTGGCGCATGCACCAGAAGCATATCTTTGTTCTAAGTGAGGCGGGCAAGCCAGTCTACTCACGCTATGGGTGTGAAGAGGCCTTGTCCAGCACCATGGGAGTAATGATGGCTCTAGTGTCCTTTGTAGAAGCAGAGAAGAATGCCATCAGATCTATTCATGCAGGTACTAATTCCCCCACTTCTTCCTGACCCAGTAGGCTACTGTTATTTGCCTGGTCTTGCTGTTGGAAAACAGGATACGAGAAAAAGACAGAAGAAACGAGAGCGCAATCTCTTCTGCAGAGACATGCAGTATGGCATTGGCTATAGCTGTCCTGATGCTCCTTGCTAACCCGAGGCAGTACTGGGAAATATTAGATGTGGCCTTCAATAATTATTGTCTGAAAGTGCTGACTTTTACACAAAACAATCAGAAATACTTTTGTAATTTGGCTAAACCTGACCATATGCCATTTCATCTTCAGTTTAGACACTCACATCAGGTAGGGACTAGCTTAACAAAATAGGATGTTTCTGTAAAGAGCAGATCCAAAAAATCAGTTTGTAATAAAACTGATCAAAATTCATGTTTGGACAGAAGAACATGACTAGACTGCTAAAATGGATGCTGGTGGCCAACCTGTAGGTGGAGGAGAATTAGTCAAAACTTCGTAGGTAACAACTTTTCAAAACCTATGAATCGTTTTCATTAATTTTTATTTAGGTCTGCTTCTCACGGAACTAGTAAACCTGCAGACTGTACCACTTTAGACCTGCAGATGGAGGTTCATAAAATATACCTTGCCTGCAAAGACCAGTCATCTATCAGAAAATGGCTAGAGTAGAACATACAGTTCCCAAGAGTAACCCTCATTGGAGTTAGAACTGCTTTTGAAAAGGGCCTTAGGCTTACCGCTGTAACTCAAAATACTGATGTGCTTTCTCTCATTCTCCCCCTCTCCATTTTGCCTCTTTGCCAGATGGATACAAAGTGGTCTTTGTGCGCAAGAGCCCCCTGGTGCTTGTTGCAGTGGCTCAGACTCGACAGTCAGAGCAAGAAATTGCTCAAGAACTCCTTTATATCTATTACCAGATTGTCAGTCTCTTGACATTGGCTCAGCTTAACCGCATCTTCCAACAGAAGCAGAACTATGATCTAAGGAGACTGCTAGCAGGCTCTGAGCGCATAACGGACAGCTTGGTAGACCTGATGGCTAGCGACCCGAGCTTCCTCATGGGGGCGGCACGTTGCCTGCCTATGGCTGCTGGAGTCAGGGATGTGGTGAGTGCTTGCCTCCAACAAGCCAAAGCGAAAAGCCTGGTATTTGCCATCTTATTGTCAAAGAACCAGTTGGTATCACTTGTGAGGAAAAAGGACCAATTCCTACATCCAATTGATCTCCATTTACTCTTTAATCTCATTAGCTCATCTTCCTCATTTAGAGAAGGAGAAGCTTGGACTCCAATATGCCTTCCCAAGTTCAATTCCAATGGTTTCTTCCATGCTCACATTTCTTATTTGGAACCAAACATTGATTTGTGCCTTCTCCTGATTTCTACTGACCGTGAGGACTTTTTTACTGTGTCTCACTGCAAGCAAAGGTTCCAAGAACGCCTAAAGAAGCGTGGTGTCCATCATGCTCTCTTGGAAGCACTGCATACTCCTTTCTACAGTGTCTCCCAGGTGGGAATCCCAGACCTTCGACATTTCATCTACAAATCTAAGAGTTCAGGACTTTTTACCAGGTGAGAGTCCATTCTGGTCAACACCCCTCTTCCAACTTCTCTCTAGTGCTCTGCTGAAGGCAAGGATAGATGGGATCGATTTAATCTGTCTTAATGGGATTGATTTAATCTGTGTTATGAGATTGATTTAATCTGCGTTGATGGGATCGATTTAATCTGTGTTGGATAGTCTGTTCCAGTGAGGAAGGCATCCATATTTAGCCTTGGGACATCAAGCTCCTACTGAATTCATAAAATAGATTGAAATGTTCAGTATGCCTCTAGGAATCAAAAATCAACTCAGTCTTTTGAGTTATAGGTATCTGAACAATCCTGCTAATTGTTTGTTGGTGTTTTATGCTGGCCAGATTTAAAAACCCTGTGGGTGGGCTATCAGATCATGGATACCTATACAGGTAGTCCTTGACTTACGACCACAATTGGGACCAGAACTTCTGTCGCTAAGTGAGACAGTTGTGAAGTGAGTCACGCTCTGATTTTACAAACTTTTTTGCCGTGGTTGTTAAGTGAATCATGTGGTTGTTAAGCAAATCCAGCTTCCCCCATTGACTTTTCTTGTCGGAAGCTGGCTGGGAAGGTCGCAAATGGTAATCACATGACCTGAATGTGCAGGGGTTCCCCAAGGCCTGAAAATATTTCAGGGTTCCTTCAGGGTCAAAAAGTTGAGAAAGGCTGGTCTAATCTGACTTTTAGGAGACAGTATGTATACTCAAGAGTCCAATCCAAATTACACCTAAGAATGTATTGTGAGGAGGTAGGTAAATACTGTACTATAGATGCACTTTGAAAATATTGTTTGTAGAATCTTTTTCCTGACCTGACAAAGTCCTTCCAGTCTATCAGACTCTTGTGGGATGAAGCAAAAAACCCGAGTGTGTTACAGACAGAACAGAGTACACTATAGTTCCACCTAAGGACCATCTGTATACAAATGTCTACATCCAGTTTGTGCAAAGAGGTCTCCAGGTTTGTTGGATCACAGGCCAGACTTTACTTTTGAATGGTGTGCTGAGGCCCACCCAAGAAGTAGACAAGACCAGGAGAAAGAACCAGGCAAAATCAGGGAGAATTAAAATGGATTAAATTAAATTTACATAATGTTTTTCCCTTCTATGACATCAAAACAACAATTTTGAATATTTATTTATATATATATATATATATATATATATATATATATATATATATATATATGTTAACTTGTATTACCGCTCCATCTCCCCCGAGGGGGACTCTGGGCGGTTTACAGTACAACTGTAACATATATACATATACTGTATATACCAGGTAACAGTACACTGGAGATTTTAATATTAAGTAATTGTTATATAACAAAGGTTTCAGTCTTAAAGATAGAAACCTTTATTATATAACAAACACCTTGATGCAAGTTGGAGTGTGCTCTTTTTTTATTTTTTTTCGTTTCCAGTGTTAACTTTGAATTGAAAAAGCCAAATCATTTTAATGCTCATAACATTGATATCCTAAATTGTAGGTAATATTGATAGAATGTCTACTTCTTTCCTTTTCCTTTTTTCCTTTTCTTTATTTCCAATATTCTAAATTATATAAATAATAGAATGTCTAGAACTTGTTATTATATCGTATAAAAATCATCGTATTTCAATAAAAAAATGAAGAAAAAACCCAACGTGGCAACAACTTTTGGAGAGGTTCTGAGTCTCTACCTGAGGCTTTGGGAGACACATGTGACCCTAGAACTCCATCTTAAGCCCTTCCAGTCTAAACAAAGTCCTGATCTCAATTCTCAACAGTATTTGGTATTAATAAACTTTCAGCTGTAATATTTAAATATTCTGTTTTAATGATAGCTCATCAGAAAATTGGGGGGAGGGGGGAAACATTATTTAGCAAAATCACCGGCTGTAAATTCTGCCGAAGTGAGAGATTTACTCTCTCAGGCAAATAAATAGTTATTTACCTTTATGACAAAAAGCATAACTCAATGAAAGTGTGTTTTTCCAGCCCAGAGATTGAGGCTCCCTACATCACTGAGGAGGAAAAGAAAAGACTTCTGGAATTGTATCAGTACTTACATAGCCGAGCTCACAATTCCTCCCATCCTCTAAATAACATCTATTATACTGGAGCAAATGAAAATCTCCTGGCTTGGGTAAGAATTTCATTCATTTCATTTCATTGCTTTCATTTCATTGCTGCAGCTTGTAGAAAAATTGTAGTAAAAGCAGGACCTAGAATGGAATAACTCTATTATCTGGGAAATGTATTGGTGAATTAGACCAACTGAAAACTTGCACACTTCTTCACTTACAGCAAATGGCCCAATGAAATATGGCAACAATTATTTGTATGCAATAAAAACAGGAGGGTAGTTTGCTTTGTATGTCAACAGTAAAACGAGAGGAGTTGCTTTGCTCCGGTTGCATATTGTAATGGAGTTTTAAACTTTTTCCAGGTGACAAGTGCTTTTGAACTTTACGTAAGCTTCAGCCCCCTGGGTACCAAAGTGGCAGCTGTCAGCGCTGTCAACAAGCTGATGAAGTGGATCCGTAAGGAAGAGGACCGGCTCTTTATATTGACACCCCCGACTTACTGACTGTTCTGGCCTGGGCTGCCTGCCTCCTGATTACTGAACACTCCGGAACTTCTTCTTGTCTCTGGTGGGACTAGACATAGTCAGTCTCCCTCCCTCCAGTCTCTCTCTCTCTCTGAGGGAGATTCCCTCCCCATAATGAATGTGTGGATGGGGAGGGAGAGGGAGTTCTCTGGGTAGTAGAGCTTTTGGCTCACATGGTGCACAGGAATATCTGAGGAGTCCAATATTTCAGAGTTTGCACTAGATTTTAGATATTGCATCTAGAACAGGAACTAGGACTTTCCATACATAGGACTAGACAAATGCACAGAATGTGAAGTAAGTATGTAGATAGGGAGAGAGAAAACATGTTTATGTCCCTTTTATAGGAAGATAAGAAAAATAAAAATCCCAATGAGGTTTTTTATGATTCCAAAACTTTCAGCAGTATTGTTTGCTCTTTACTGTAAGAATGTTGAGCTCAACAAATTTGAAGAAGTTCACAGATTGTCTTCAAACTGCTTCTGAAGGACTGAGGAGTAGAAGCAAAGGCGATGTAGAAGTGTTCTCAGTTAGAGGCAGCCAGACCCCAACTAATGGCATGAACCTAGTAGTCTGGAAAATATTGTATAAATTGTGTTCATTCCTCCTTGTTCCTCCATAGAACCCACTTATCTAATGCTTATTCTTAGCTGGACCAAATTCCTGATTTGCAGGGTCCTGATGAAACCATGTCTATGTTGTTATAGGCCATGTAGTCTCTTTATTTAGAAACAAAGAAAACATAAAAATTCAGGGAAGAAGAAAGGTCTGAATTATTGTTAATATTTGGGCAACAAGAGTCAGATTCCACACCAGTGTTTCTTAACCCCTGCAACGTTAAGATGTGTGGACTTCATCTTCCAGAATGCCCAAGCCAGGCTGGGGAATTCTGGGAGTTGAAATCCACACATCTTAAAGTTGCTGAGATTGAGAAACACTGGCTAGACACCCCCCCCCCCGATTAATGCTATAATAGGTTATTCCAACTCATGCTGATGCATCTGCTTCAGGAATAAGAGAGGGCATTGTGAAAATGGGCACCATGAGGTAGAGATCTATGCTTACAGCCCATTATTTAATTGATTACTTATAGGAAATTTGAACACAATGGAGGTCTGGGCCCATAGAAAACTAGTTTTTCATATGGAGTCTTTTTGATACGATACTGAAATGGCACGACCTCAGAAATAAATTTGCCATTATCATGTCATTTGGGCTGAAGACATATCCTTCTCGGAACAGAACTTTTCAACTTCAATATGTAATGTGGTATGTATGTGAGTAGAGATGAAAATGTGCATGGGGTTTTTTGGATGTTAGAAAAAGTTCCTAACAATAGGAGCAGTTTGACAGTGGAACCAGCTACTGAGAAAGATGGTGTGCTCTCCTTCACTGGATGTATTCAGGGGGAAACTAGACAGCTGTCTATTGGGGTTACTTTATTTGGATTCACACCTTGAAGGGTTAGACTAAAGGTCTTAAATGGCCTTTTCCAACTCTTATGTCTGTATGAGTTTGTATATTGGGGGCAGAAGGAGGGGAGAAAAAATGATCACCAATGTAATTAGGGTTCTTCCAGATAGGGCTGTAGATCCATCAACAGGGCAAGATGACCCCACCTGCCACACCCCACATTCCTGCATGTGTTCAACTATGCAGTGAAATTGCACATATCTAGTGATGGTGTCATGGGGATCATTCTGCTCCATTCTTGGATCTATGCTTTCATCTGGAAAAGGCTATATGGCAGGGGTCCCCAACCTGTGGGCCGTGGCCTGTTAGGAACTGGGCCGCGGGGCTCCTGCCCGCAAACCCCGCCCCCTTCAGCGTGATTGGCTGCCGCCCGCAAACCCCACCCCCGGTGCTTGTGATTGGCTCCCGCCCACAAACCCCGCCCCCGGTGCGTGCGATTGGCTCCTGCCCACAAACCCCGCCCCCCAGTCCGTGGAAATCCCGGAAACCCTGCCCCCCCCGGTCTGCGGAAAAATCATCTTTTGAAACTGGTCCCTGGCGCCAAAAAGGTTGGGGACCCCTGCTTATGGTGCGATTCAGAAAAACAAAACAAAAATGTTTATAACAGGTACCTCTAAAAATATGAAAACCCAGTTGCCACAAGATGGCAGCAGAACATCAGATTTGTGAAAAGAGGTTTCTTATGGATTAGTACATATTAAAATAAAAATCATAGTAGATGCAGAGTAAATACTATTGTCAAATGAATTTTCAGTATTTACAACATGGATTCAGTGTCATGTCTATTGTTACACATTTGAATTTAATAAAAGAGTTTTATGGGACCTTTCAGATTAAGATTTTATGACCTACCACCCAGTTCAACAAATGATAAACGACTGTACTGCGTGCTATAATAAAGTGTTCAAGACTCTTTTGTTGCTTTGCTTTAACAAACTAACACAGCTACCATGTAGGAAAGTATTGCATTTGAGTTAAAAAATCATAAGAGATGCTGAGACCCTCCATAGATTTGCTGCTTTTGATTTATTCTTTGGAACTTTTAAACTCTGAAATTCCAAGATACAAGAATCTCCATTATGAACACCTCAATTGCCCAGTAGAAATTCTTTTCTATAGACATTTTTCCTTCACATAGTACTGCAAATAGTACTTCAATTAAGCAAAGTACATCATCTGAATTTCTTTACTGACACAACCATTTCACTTACATTTCACAAACACAGTTTTACTAATACTTTTAAAATGATTTGTTCATTTAACTTGTGATCAAAGGGTAGGAGAAGAACCAACAGGTAGAAGCTTTAAAGGGGGAGAACCAAACTTGAAATGAGGAGGAATTCCCTGACTGTGAGAGCTATTAAGCAGTAGAACAGCCTGGCTCCTGAAGTTGTGGGTGCTCCATTACTGGAGGCTTTCAAGAAAAGACTGGACAGCCATTAGTCCGGGAAGGTATGAGGATTCCTGTCCTGGGCAATTATAGATTGGGAATTATAGATTAAGAGTTGAATTTAAAATAATTCCTTATGCCCCTGAGGTCTCCTAATTCTTTTCCTTGGTAGATGTGGCAGTGCCTCAGGTTACAATGCATAAGATGACTCGATAATTAGGAAACAGGATGATGAGAACATCGTGTTAGGTTCCTCTCCAGCAGTGTTTCTCAACCTTGGCCACTTTAAGAGGTGTAGACTTCAACTCCCAGAATTCCCCAGCCAGCATGGGGAATTCTGGGAGTTGAAGTCCACGCCTCTTAAAGTGGCCAAGGTTGAGAAACACTGCTCTACAGATTTAATACAGTCTTTACTGAAATAAACAGAAGAGATCAAAATGCTTGAAGCCTTGGAACATGTTCTAATTATGCACAAGAAATGTGCCTCGGGACATAAGCAATGGAACAGCCTGCCTCCTGAAGTTGTGGGTACTCCATCACTGGAGGCTGTCAAGGAAAGACCGGACAGGCATTGTATGAGGATTCCTGCACTGGGCAAGAGGTTGGATTAAGAGACCTCCAAGGTCCCTTCCAACCCTATGATTCTCCCCCTGTCCTTTTTCCAATGATATTAACAGGGCCAGCTGTAACAGGCAGAAAGGCAGCTTAGGCTGCCCAAAGCAAAGTGCTGGCAGTTTTCAGGCTACCAGGCTTAGCTTTGAGTTCCACTATAAGAACAAATGGTGTCCAAACAGGGAATATCCCATCCACTTGCAGCACAATTCTGTAAATGTTTAGTAGGTAGCAAGTTCCAGGAAGAGAGCCAGTCTGGTGTAGTGGTTAAAGCATCAAGCTAGAAACCAGGAGACCATGAGTTCTAGCCCTGCCTTAGTTAGGCACGAAGCCAGCTGGATGACCTTGGTCCAGTCACTTTCTCTCAGCCCTAGGAAGCAGACAGTGGCAAACCACTTCCAAAAATCTTGCCAAGAAAACTGCACGGACTTGTCCAGGCAGTTGCCAGGAGTTAACACTGACTCGAAGGCACAAAAAAAAAAAGTTCCAGGAAGCATTCAACTGCGGCCTTGGTTGGAAATTGAGACAATGGGACCTCTGAGGATGCATTGCCTAGGAATTTCAAAACAAAACTCATAGTTTTCCCAAGGAAAAAAAACTGCATCTGATTTTCTTCAAAGAATTACAGCAGCCTTATTGGACTCCTGCTGTTGCTGTCCTTAAAATCCGATGGAATCAGAAATCATTAGCAACCCGTGACCTATTGGGTCATTGTTTCAGAGATATTTCCTTAACAGATTCCTCAACAACAATGTTCCTTCAACAATGGCAGAGCTTCTGAAACCTAATAAAATTTACTATTAAAAAAAAACAGTGGCAGAGCTTCTAATGTACTGCTTTCACTGGAAAAGTTCTTAAAAATTCAGGGAGATATTCAGAGATGTATCTACCTTGAAAATGCCCATGTCATTCATAGTGAACTGTATAGCACATACAGTTACAGCACAAATATCAGGAGTTGACCACAGGAAGTGTTTTATGACATTTTGTATTATGTCATGTTTTAGGATCATTTTTATGTCATAAAATGTTTTATAAAATTTGCCAAATTTCAATTCCATGGGAGTCATGGGTCCTGGATTTTGGACACATTCTATAAGTTATCCCATTAGAGGTACCTTGGTTCAAAAATTGTTGGCTTACAATGCACTGTTTTGCCCAGTTAAAGGTTACAAACAGACATGAGAGTTTTAGTACTATATAGATTGTCAATTTGCAAATCATTCAGTCAGATTTACTAGGAGATTCAGATCACTTTCAGTTCACTTCCTGATTTAAGCAGATAATTTTGGGTTTCATGAAAGGGTAGTAAATTCTTATTTACTGGTCTTAATGGACTTCTGTTATCAGAGATGAGCTGCAGAATTGTTTCAGCTTGTCTTACTGCGCATCTTAACCACAGGGGAAGAATAATATTGGCTGCTCAACAGAGGCAGTGAGAAATCCTGTCCTGTCATCTTTTTCCACGCAGTATCCTTAGCTGCATCACTATTTTGATGGGGTAACAATATCCTTGCTGACCCAACTGACTAACAAAATGTATGGGAGGATGAGGAAACAAATTTTGAAGACACTGATGAAGAGTCAACATATGCAGTTTTGGGGCCCTTCCAAAACAGCATGTGAAGTGGAATAAAGTATACACGCTTCTCCTCTGTCACCAATTAAGCAGGAAAACCTATTTTCTGGCATTCAAAGAAAGGGTTGGCGAAAATGCGGGCCGGGAATTAGATAAAGCTAGGGTTGCCTGTTCAAGGGGAAATCTTGGGGTTACCAGGGCATTCTGATGCTCATATGAACTGCAAGGTAAGAAAGTGCCTTACTCTCCCCGCCTCTGAAGAGTACGATCGATAGAGCAATTTTGGGCTAGAAAGGAGCGAGAGAGGATTAAGTAGCCTGTTTCCGCCAATTCTTAAATTCCAGGAACTCGGTAGAAATTAGAGCCTCAGTATAAATCTCCAGAGAACAATTCTCTTCTCAGAAAGAGAAATATGGCTGTGCGTATTGGGGAGGGGGGCGTGTCGAGAGTCCGAAGAAATCCAGCGCCTTAATACTTATCTCGGATTTAGAGGCACGTTCTCAGACGTCAGAATGGTGCCTCGGGCGAGAGCCACGAGTGCCGGTGGGACCTGGCGTTGGCCCTGGAGCGGATGGAGAAAGAGCTCTCGCTCACAGCCCTAGCGGGTCCGAGTTAGAGGGCAAGCAACGGCTTTCCAAGCAAAAGCAGGGCGCTTTTAAACGAGGTTGTCCCAGGCTACCTCCAGCAGAAGAGAGGCGACGCAATGGGGACAGCCTGTGCCGTTTTGGAGACGGCAAGCGAGGAGGAGGAGGAGAAACTGCCTCGGCCCCGCCCGGTGGGTTGTGCCTCCGCCCGATTCCGTCCCGATTCTGCCTCCTTTCCTAGGACCCTCCCGGCCAGGTATCTGCCAAGCGCTGAACTGCTCGCGTCCGCGTCGACAGCTGTGGACGGGTGAGTCCTCGGGCGAGGGAGTGCTGATGGGGGCTGCCTGTCGGTGGGCGAGGCTGGCTGTAGCTGCGAGCGCACGTTGCTCTCCGCTTGTCTCTTCGCGACGCGGCTGGTTTTCTCTTTTAGAAGACTCTGACCTTAAAAGCTGTAAAACTTATCTGCAAGAAAGAGAAAGAAGTTGGTGCCTTTCCAATTAAAAGGCTATCGCGTTCTCTGATTTACGGGTCTTCTCTGGTGAGGAAAAAGACGAAAAGAAGCGGGGAGGGACGGGGGGGGGCAAAATCGAACGGCGTGCAAATCGAAGGAGGACGGCGCTTGAACACCCCCCCCCCCCCCGTTTCCTCTGTTCTCTAGACCAGGCGGTTGCACCAGAAAAGCTTCTCTAGCCTGGTGAAGTTAAGGAAGATAAATTCGCGGAAAGAAAACCTCAGCAGCCAGAGGCATATTCGGCGGCCCCACTGGCTGCTGCTTTTAGTGGCCATAAAACTAAAAAATTCTCTAGTAATGAATTCAATTTCTGTTTGCATAAACAAAGCTCTAGAGAAGTGCTAGATGTAGCAGTAACCCTCAAACTCCCAATGCCTTGCAGCTATACCTTTTTTTTCCTAATTCGAACATAAGCCAAGTTTTCATTCTGCTCAACATACTAGCTTGTTATTTAAAAAACCAAATGCTTGAGATGCCTGTAGAACAAGCTATAAGACACAGCTATATTTCTTAACCCGGCTCTGGTGTAGCTCAGATTCCTACCTTGAACAATGAACTAATACACGGCCTGTTAGCCCCTTCCTTAAACCAGTTTTTTTCCCTTTCTTCAATGAATAGAAGGGGGCAGAGTGTGGAAGAGCACAGACCCTTTTCTTTTCTCCTTGGATATAAATCTCTATCTCAAGCTATCTCTGGACAGGTTGTATGACTTAGAGTACTTTATGTATCCTGGATTGTGAACAGAGGGCATTGGAACCAAACTAAAAATAAGAGATGGTATGATATGCAAACTTACATAGAGTGCAGTTCCTTTTCCAACATCAGCAGTTCTTCTCCCTACATGACTGCTTACTGATAGCATACCTCTACCTACATCTTGAGGGGGTCTGGTGGCTCAGCGGGTAAGACGCCAGGCTTGTCGGTCGGAAGATCGCAAGTTTGGAGTTTCGAATCCCTAGCCCTGTGTGCGGAGTGAGCTCCCGCACTCGCCCCAGCTCTTGCCAACCTAGCAATTCAAAAGCATGCAAATGCAAGTAGATGAATAGGTACCACTTCGGTGGGTAGGTAACAGCGTTCCGCGTGGGTCATGCGGCCACATGACCGTGGAAGCGTCTTTGGACAACGCTGGGTCTTTGGCTAACAAACGGAGATGAGCACCGGCCCCTAGAGTCGGACACGACTGCACAAATGTGCGAGGGGGAACCTTTACCTTTACCTTTTTTTACCTACATCTTGCACAAGAGTGGTGAGCCTTTAGGTGTAAGATCCAAAAATCCATGCAGAAAAACCTTTAGGGATGGATTGCTTTGCAGTATGAAACCTCAGCCATGCAATGATAGGTAGAAAAAAAAATTCTTTGGAAAGTCAGCAAAGGGAAAAGACAAATGTTTTCATTTTTATTTCTGTAGTATCTCTCATCCATGTTCTCTCTCCCTCCTTTCAGCTGTAATGCAATGGTAGAGTATTCTGGATGGATTGCAGAGCCACACAGAACTGAAGAACTGAGGTAGCTTCTGATAACAGCATTCTGCTTTACTCCTACCTCCTTAGTATGGGCATATCATTTCTTGTTTGCTTCACACTCGGACTGTTGCCCATAAGAATCATTGGGAAGACTTGGCAATGCCAACGTATCTCCTATAACTTGACTCGAGATTATACAGTGAAATATGACTTCCCTACCTTCAGAGCAACATCTGCTATCCAGAATATAGTTACATATGAGCCAGGTAACACTATCTTTGTTGCAGTTCAGAACAAGATTTACATACTGAACCCAGAACTGAAAATTCTGTCTACTCTAGTAACCGGACCCTGGGGTAGTACTGAGTGTGAGATCTGTACTCTCTGTCCAGTGAAAGGACCAGTGGATTTTGAAAACACAGACAACCAAGTTTTGGTGATGGATCCTTTTGAACCTTGGCTTTACAGTTGTGGAAGTTCTCAACATGGCATCTGTTTCCAGCATGAGATTGAGATGCAGGGTGATGTCGCTTTGATTGGGAAAACCTCATGCTTGTATTCATCTCAGCATAACAGGCCTTCTGAGTGTCCAGACTGTGTGGCCAGTCCCTTAGGCACAAGAGTTGTAGTTGTTGATATATCATTTACTTCATACTTCTATATTGCATCTACCCTCAACGCAACCATAGCAGACACATACAGCCCCAAATCAGTGTCTATACGGAGATTGAAGAGTACTTTGGATGGGTTTTCATATCCTTTCCACTCCTTAACTGTACTGCCCGCGTATCAAGGCACATACCCTATTGACTATGTGTATTCCTTTC